>JAAALK010000079.1:14242678-14640699 GCA_019279435.1 Zizania palustris
GTTCTGTTTTCCTCTCGAAGGCGAGCGATTTTCTCGTTCATTTGATATATTCGCAGCTCGGGCCAAGACTGTTTGCTGCGAAAGAAAAAACCAAGGTAAGAAATTATTTGTATGAAAATTTGATGTTATTTCACAGATGCTTCGTACCTAGTAGGCTGCGCGTTCCATAGCAGCGTTAAGCTCCGAGCTCTCCGCTTCGCTTAAAATGGCCACCAAGTTTGTCTCCCCAATAACGCGACTAGCTCGATCCAAAGGCTCGAGCAAAGTCCGAAGACCAGTTCTTCGCTCTAAGAAAGGAGCTAGAAGGGGGAGCATACTTAAAGCTTGTTGGTCATCTTCGTTCGACGAAGGCCCGGAGTGTTGAGTTGTGGTCTTCGGAGCCCTCGGAGACTGGCCCCTCTCGGTAGATTGGCTCTCGTCTGTTGATTCAGACGGAGTTGATCTGGAGCTCCCAGCAGGGAGGGAGTCCATCTTTCCTTTGCCTTTTCCAGGCCCCATCTGAGTGGCTCCTAGGATTGGCTCCGAAGTTGTCGAAGGTCCAGGGATTGTATCTTCTGGACGGACCTCTTCCACAGAAGTGGACTCTGTAAAAACAAAGGTATTATACTTTATATAATTTCGCATTTTCAAAAAAGAAGATAAAAATTATTCAAAGTTTACCTTCGACATTCTGGCGTCGAGTAAGCATTGGACTGCTTGGCAGATCGAAGGCGAGATCTTCGTCCGAGTCAAGCGTCAAAACTTCGACTGCAGGAACATTTTCCTGAACAGTCCTTGTTGCTTCATCTGGAATCGAAGCCCTAGTGACTTCAACTCCACATTCATCCGCAGGAACTTCGTCCTGAGGTAAATCCTCTTGAACTGCCGGAGTCCTTGTTTGCTCAAGGTTTTCTTGAGACTCCGGCACGTTCGCAGGTACTTCAACTTGTGCAACTCCTTGAGCTGCATCTTTGTCAATCAGGTTCACAAGTAACCTTCCTTCGTCCTCCTGGGAATCGGAGACTGAAGCCCTTGGGCTCGAAGGTGCTGGGTTCTTTGGCTTTCGAGCCACCTTCTTGTCCGGAGTCTTGGCGGAGCTCGAAGTCCCAGCCTCAGCCTTCCTCTTCTTGGGTCCTTTCTCCGAAGGCACCCAATCCATCAAAGGGGGCGGAACGATTTCCAGCATTCCCCATACTCTGTTAAATCTTTCCCAACTCCAGACCAACTCGATTCTCCATTCCTTTTCGGTCGGAGTTGGGACGCCCAGAATCTTTTCCGAAGCTCTTACAATCTGCTCCGAAGTTATAGGGGCTGAAGAGGCTGAAAAACAAGTTAAGTTAGTTACTCCTTCGAATGAATATGCATAATATATGTTGTTTTCGAAGTTACCTGCAGGACTTGAAGTCGAAGTAATCTTGCGAAGACCGCCTTCCGAGTCCTCTTCGAAAGTGATTGGCCAGTTTGCCATCAACGGAGGGATTTGGAGCCCGCGGAACTCTTCGGCTAAATCTCGCATGCTTAACCTTCGACTGATCTTTTGAAGCAAGCTGAGGCGAGCTTCGAGTTGGCCCAGATCCGGGTGCACAATCGCTTCCTTTCGGAAGTTGATATCTTGAAGGGGTCCGGCTAGGCAGTTGCTCGCCCCAACTTCGGCGTAGAACCACTTCAAGATCCAGTCGGTGTACCATCTTGCATTGATGGCCTTAGCAGGAAACCGAAGGGCGTACTCATCCCGAAGCCTGAAGTTAATACTTCCGAAGGCTACTACCAGCTTTTCACCTCTGAAGCCTACGAAGGTATTTGGCTGGCACGAAGCTCTGTGCAACGCAGCGAAGATTTCTGCCCTCCCCTCATAACCTTCGGCTCTCAACACCCATTCAAAGATGGCTAAACGAGCTACTGCATTTGGAGAAAGTTGGGGGAGAGTAACGTGGAACAAGTCCAAAACTTCTCCCAAAAAGTCTATTGCCGGAAGCCCCAACCCAGCTTCGAAGAAGGCTTCGAATACGACCACTTCTCCAGGCCTTGGTGATAGAATTTTTTCCTTTCCAGGTTTGCGAATCATCACCCCTGAACTAATTTTCCCTTCTACTGCAATCGCCAGCGATTCCCTACTGCAGGTAGATGGCCCCAGTTGATGAGACTAGTCCGTATACTTCGTCGACGCCGGAAAGAGGTCTTGGGGTCCGATGTTTTTGGGATTTCCTCCCACCGACGCCATTACCGCCACTGAAGGATTCGGAGTCGATGCAGACAAGGTTGCAGTCGCCGCTGCTGCTGCCGCCTGTTGCCGGGCCAAGGCTGAAGGTGCTCCAGATCCTTTGGTTTTCGCCATTGGAACTACTGAGTTGCTCTGGAAGAAGAATGGAGGCTAGAGCTCAAAGAATGGCTTGTTTTCAAGAAAGCGGTGGAAAGGTACTCAGGAAAGTTCTAGGCCCTCTATTTATAGCCTAGACTTTACATTTTTTACCGTTTGTCCATGCCGTTTCGCATTCTTGCCCGTTACTTTTTTCCGAAATTAACGCACTGCGTAACTTCCGTTAGAAGAAAGAAGCCAACGACTATTTCTTCTAAGTCTAAAAAGGCTTTCGAGATTCCTGAGTTAGTTCTAAGATGGTTCGAAAGTAATTGTCTTAAAACTGATTCGAAGTTTTATATCTCCATACATTTCGGAGATAAATTAAAATCTAATAACCCCTACGCATGGTTATTTTTCTTCCGTATACTGCTCTCCTAACATTACAGGTTTAACGGAGAAGCGTATTCGAGCGGCTACTGTTGGGGGAAAATATTCCATCCTCAGGGTTATTGCAGTAACAACACAAAGGCAGATAATGGATTCGAAGGTTTCCAACATGCATCTTCGGAGATGCCTTGAGTCAAGCTCAAAGTATGAAGATGGACCTTAGTTCGGAGTATATCTTCGAACATGGACTCTTCTGAGATCTTTTCTGCCAGCTAAGATGGAAGACTTATCTTCTTTCTCATTATATTAGTCTTTTACCATTCTATCCCTATTAAGGGTACCGAATAGTTTCCACTATGTCGGTTGTAACAGAGGGGTAAAAGGGTCTTTTCCTTAATGTTTGGGCCTATAAATACCCCCCCGTTTCACCCTGTAATAGAGACCGAATACAAGTTATTCAATACACACATTCGAACTATTCTAAGTTATTATCCTTTCGGAGGCTTAGAACAGTTCACTTCGCAAACACTTCGTTTGTTAGTTTCTAATCTTCAGAAACCTGTTAGCGTAATCTTTTACGCCAACACTTAGTACCTTATGTCCTGAAGCATCGTTGATCAGCATGTCGGCTATCGGCATTGGATACTCGTCCTTTGGAGTGGCTCTATTCAGATCCCTGAAATCAATGCATACTCGTATCTTGTCGCTCCCTTTCTTTTCTACAGGCACAATGTTAGCAACCCATTATGCATACCTGCATGGCCTCATAAATTCAGCCTTGAGTAGTCGCTCCACTTCCTCTTTAACTCGGTCATAGATGGCCGAATTAAAGCGGTGGGGAGGCTGCTTATAAGGCCAAAATCTGGACTTGATGGGCAGCCGATGCTCCACGATCTCGCGGCTTAGCCCTGGCATCTCGCTATACTCCCATGCGAAACAATCGACATACGGCCGAAGTAACTTTATTACTTCAGCCTTTTCATCGGGCTGCAAATGTTGGTTTACAAAAGTCGGCTTTGGGACGCTACCATCACCTATGTCAACCTCCTCCAAGGGATTGGCCCACGCAAAACCTTGCCCTAATTTTTCTACTTCGCTAAAGTCCTCGATGGCTTCGGCAATACCATCTTTATTAGATCGATACTGCTCCACACGAGACTTTAGCCAATCTAGATTATTCTTGCTAGACATGACTATTAATACAAAAATAGCCGTGCTACTCCAACCGGCTTCACAGACACTGGTACAAACCGTCCTCCGGATACACTAACAAAATCGTAACCTGAAAGATCTCTACCTGATAGACACTCTACTTTGTTATGGATGGCGTCAACCGACAGATCGGCCAAAGCTACTTGGGCTGAAGTATCCGCGGGGATGACCTCCACCTCATCGACGTCCCACTGTATCAAGCACTGGTGTAGAGTAGAGGGAATGCAACAGTTTGCGTGAATCCAGTCACGTCCGATTAGCACGCTATAGTTACCTTGTACGTCGACGACGAAAAATGCTGTTGGCAACGTCTTGCTGCCCACCGTCAACACCATAGATACCACCCCCTTGGCCTCGGATCTCTCGCTGTTGAAGCCGTTGAGCATCAAGTTGGTCTTCTTCAGGTCATCTTCGTCCCTGCCAAGTTTCTTCAACAACAAATAAGGCATTAAGTTAACAGTGGTGCCGCCGTCGACGAGCATTCGGGAAATCAGCTTCCCATCGATGTGACCTCTAACATAGAGGGGCTTTAGATGATGAGTCGAGTCCTTGGGCTTCTCGAAGATGGCATTGCGTGGGCCGAGGTTCAATTGAGCAACCTCGGCCTCGTCCTGCGGTAGGGCGAACTCGGCAGGTAGCGTGATGATGTTGATATCCATCACCTGGGGTGCGGGCCCTTCAGAGATGGGCGAGTAATCGTCGTTGAGCATGACATCGTCATTGTCGCTCAGTCTAGGAGCCGGGTTGTTTATCTCAACCGGCTTCTCCCTCCATACCTGCTTTGTAGCTGGCCGAGGGCGAATTTCCTTGAAGATAGCATCGCGCTCGTCCTCAACTTTCTTCTCGCACATCTCCTGTGCCCGTAGTCTTTGTAGGCGTCTCTTCTGTTATTTGTACATGCCTGGAGGGGCCCAAGATGGCTGCGGCTTGGTGACTGGTGCTACTATTCGGCTTCCATTAATTCTGGCCGAAGTGGTATTGTGCCCTTCGGCCTTGTGTACCCTGTGTTTGGAGGGGGCTTCGCTGTGAACCCCGACAGACGGACCGGCCTCGTTCGGCCGACCGAACCAAGCTTCGGCGCAGAGCTCGGCCGAAGCATGAGACTTACCTCCATCAGACCTTGGTGACAAAGTCTTAGGGACTGGGACATCCTAAGACCCAACTCTAATGGTTATGGCTTTGGACTCCCTGACTTCGGCCTCCGCGTGCTCGCACTCTTTGGCTTCGCTCTGCATGGTCCGATTCGGAGGCACCACGGACAGTCTGTGGATGATGCCCCCTCTGCTGCGTCTGTTTGCCCCTGCCATACATAATACTCCGAAGGAAAACAAGGCATACTATTAGGTTGCGGAGGGTACCCTGACCCGGATACGTACGGAGCCTATGGGGTCCCCGCCCAGTTATACGGCGGAGGCATCGGCAGCTCTAGTGGCCTCGCCCACTGTGAGCCAAACTCGTTACCTGCAGGGGGGTTCAGCCAAGTCAAAGGTATCTCAGACCACACTAGCGAAGGGTCCTGCCAGACCGGAGGTACGTTTGGCCAGTGCAGGCCGAAGCCTCCCGTCGGAGACATCTAATATGGTGCGGGGTTCAGCCATTGGGGGCCGAAGTTGTTGTATAGGGGACCCAACCACTGGGGCTCGAAGCTGCCATACGGGGGGTTCGGTCGTCGCGGCTCAAAACCACCGTGTGGAGCATCGGGACACCGTGGCTCGAAGCCTTCGCGCGGGGGGTTCACGTGCTTAAGTCCGAAGCCATCCTTCAAGGGTCTTGGACCCTTCGGCTGTTTTAGCTTGGCGTGTGGACCTGCTTTCTTGGCCCTCCTCTGATGCTTGTTCAATAGCATGTCATATGTTAGCATCGGCCTCTTGCGAGCCTTAGCCGAAGGGGTATTAATGTTATGTTTCCACACTCCTACCTCGGGATTCTTTGGTACGAGTGTGCGAGTACGTGGTTCTCCGACAATTACATCTTTTATTTTGGCCGACTCGACCTGTTCTGGCCGAATCAACACCTTATTTTCACCGAGGTCGACGGCGTTGACAGGAAAAGGATCTTTATCCAGCTTCATCTTCGGATCATGGTCTATCTTCAATCATCCTTCTTCTATGGCCGATTGTATCTGCAAACGAAAAACATTGCAATCATTAGTATTATGCGAATGTGAGTTATGCCACTTACAGTATGGATGCTTCTTTAACTCTTCGGCAGGTGGAATGACTTGACCCTTAGGTAACCTGAGAAGCTGAGTTTTTAAGAGAAAATCAAATATTTTATCACATTTAGTTATATCAAATGAGTACTTGACCTCACTAAGTCAATTCTTTGTGGGGGACAGTCATAACTCAGAGCAGGTGACATGTTTATTCTTAGCGCTCCAAACCCATTCGTCCGCGTACATGTTGCCGAATCCTCCTCCTCTGACTCCTCCTCATCAGAGCATTCCATGATGTGGATTTCGCCTCTAGGCTTGCTAAATGTCTTAACAAACTTTTTATCTTTGGTTCGACCTTCCTGGACCAGACCCTGTTGCAAAACTTGGGTAACCTCTAAAAAGTTTTGGTTATCTAGCCTCTCTTTAATTTCAGAATGCAACCCGTTAAAAGCTAGTTCCGCCAAATCCCTTTCTGAAATATTAAGGCTAAAACATCGGTTTCTAGTATCCATAAAACACTTGATGTACTCAGAGGCATTCTCACTAGATTTCTGTTTAACCGATGTCAAATGTGAGAGCCTAAGTTCTATTTTGCCTGTATAAAAGTAATCATGGAATTTTTGCTCCAAATCATCCCATGTTTGGATGGAGTTCGGCATGAGCGCCAAAAACCAAGTGAAAGCGGTGCCGGATAGCGAGAGAGAAAATAGTCTAACCTTTAGAGCATCTATCCCGCTAACTTCTCCACACTGCGCCAAAAATTGACTAACGTGATCTAGTGTAGTCTTTCTACCCTCGCCATCGAATTTAGTGAATTCAGGGATTCTATAGCCACGGGGGTAGGGCACTGTATCAAGATGGTCAGGGTATGGCTTACGGTAAACCCTAACCCGTCCCTTGGGCACAAAGCCGGCACACTCTCTAAATAGTGCACGGACCCGCTCTTCTATGTAATCTTGGTACGTTGCTTACGCATGCCTCTCATGCGGGGGCGTGACACGCGGTGGGATATCGGCGTCTTGGCCATGGTCTTCTTCCCTACGCGCTATTTTCATCACGTGCTCGTGTCCGGGAATCTGCGCGTGTGGTGCGGGCAACGCAGGTATTGGTGCAGGTGGCGGTGGATGGTATGCAGTATTACACTTCGACCGTAGGTGTAATGATTGGTCTCGGCCATAAGTGGTGAGGCCGGAGACATGATTGTGCCGATGCTGTCGTTAGTCCTATCGTATACGTGGTTTGCCGGTGATGCACTAGCAATAGGAACAGGGGGTACGGCCTTAGTAAAGCCGAACCTTCTAAGAGTCGCCTCTACTTGGGAGCTTACTGTTGAATCTAAGCGGTTGGCTAGCGAAGCGCTAACGGCTTGATCTACTGATGCGGCTATTTTTTGTTCAATTTCTAAAGAAGATAAACGAGGCGATACAGGTGTTACCTGGACCTGAGCGAGGTCGGGGGTGATGACGTAATGCTTGATGAAGCTTGTGTGTGTCTTGATGTAGCCACCAAGCATCATGTCTTGGAGCGCCTTTAACTTTCCCTCGATCTCTGCTCGGTCTTCTGTGGGGATATCTTCAAGTATAGGTGACAATATGGCGCGGTTGTCGATATTCGCACCTCCTATCGCGTCCATCGGCGGTATAGACGTAGTAGTCGATGTAGACGTACCGGTGGCCGATGTAGACATACTCATCATGTTGGCATAGCCTTCCCCAGCGGAGTCGCCAAAAAGTGTGTTGACACAGAAACGTGCCCCGCACTTGGGTCAGTTCGACGATCCAAAAGTGCACGGATACTTAGCGACAAGCCTAAGCGTGACGTAGCACCGACGTCGCGTTCCGACTACCCTTAGTCGTGATAAGGGTGGTGGAGTCACCAGGCAACCAGATTACACAAAATAATCCAATTAGCCGAAAGAGATAGATTAAACAAAATAAAATCAGCAAACCAGCCGGAGCCCGTCTGGTTCGAGGTCTGGTGCGAATGGGTCACCGAAGTGTACCTTCGGCGTCTGGTGCGAAGTGCTCCGCCGAAGGGTGCTTTAGCGTTCGGGCTGATCCGGCCGAAGACGGACTCCGAACGGATCTTGAAGCGGTGATCACCTCCAAACAACGGAGTTCGGCGTGCGATCTCCGATACAGCAAACTACGAAATAGTGACGCGAGGGCCACGCGCGAGTGCAACTTCGTCCGGTGCGGAGTATGATCATGGCGAAGCCCGTTGCGATGAAGTATGCTGGCAAAGCCTGTTGTCGGAGCCTGCGGTCCTACCGAAGGGTGTCTTGGGACCTCTGAAACCGATCTCTCAGCTCCGGACTCCTCCGACGAAGTGGCTCCGAACGTGCGAACCTGCAACAGAGATGATTCGAAGTACCAATTCGGACTGAGGATAGAATTTTGCTAAGTGTTGCACTAGTAGCGAAGGTAGCAATCTGTTACGCAGATTAGCGGATACTTCACAGGCAAAGTACCAAGGTGATAGCAATCTATTACGTAGATTAACAGATACTTCACAAGCGAAGTAACAAGGATTACCACTGTTCCGTAGTGGTCGGCGGAGGGCTTCCAGGCAAACCCACGAAGAGGTACAGGAAAATAAAGGTAAAGTAAATACGATCAAAGCATAGGGCTTTGGTTTGGTTTGAGTTGGGGGGCTCTCTACGCTGGCCTTGGGTCTCTATTTATAGGGGCTTAACTCCTAATCTAATCTGCTATTAATCTGGCCAGATAGAGATAAAGATTGAGCTGAAAACGCATACAACCCTATCTCTGCCGAGGTGGGCTTCGGCCAGGCCCATCGAGGCCTTCTCCTCGGGGCGAAGCTTTGGTAGCGTGGGCCTCCGAAGTCTTCCCGGCTGAAGCACATGGGCTGGCTAGAGGCTTTCAGAGCCCATAGCTCAATGGACTTCGGCCCTGTAGGGCTTCGGACAGACCCTGGACATGTGTATTTTCGGCCCAAATCACCAAAATTGATATTTTGACGATCTAGCCATAAATGCCATTTTTTGCTATCAACAGGCTCCTTAGAAGGGGATAATGAAATCAAAGGGGTTTCAGGAGTTCGAAGGCATGTGACTAAAGGATCTAATGTAGAGCAGGTGGGCGCTATAGGATGGCTTCAAGGCATAAAAAAATTTAGGGGTTGGGGGCTTATAAATGTTGTGAAAATTCCTTGTGTGCCCCTAGAGTCGTATTTACTCACTCACTAGGAACATTTTTCTCTCTATGGTTTGGTTCTAGGAATTTAACCGTGTTTAGTGTCATTTGAGTTTCTAAGGACGTCCCATTGTATCTGGTACTCATTTAATGCTTACACGACTCAAGATAAGAGAGCAGTCGGACCCCAAATATATGTGACTTTGGAATGGGTTGTTCAAAGTGTGGTACTCATCAAAGCACATTATACCCCTTTTAACAAAGGGCTACATGCGAGGGGCTACTGTAGGGGGAAATACCATGCCTATAAATACCCTCCTTATTGTAGGGGTAGGAGATCGAACACTTATAGTCTCAATTAATACAAAATCTACATGAAGGCTATTATCCAATTCAAAAGCCTCAGGAGGAGTTTCAACCTTATTGTACACTCTAAATCTGATGAGGACATCACCAGCTATGATATTACCATGCATATGCTTTATAATAAACAACCCAAGGTGCATGCATTCTATATTACATTTACATTTTATTTATTTGAACAATGTATGCTACACCATGAAATGTGTTGCTATTCAATTTCAGAAATACTTACATGAATAAAGTGACATGTTGAGAGCACATCAAGGCAATGGATCATCATGGAAGTTGATTGGGGACCAAGTCAAGGCCATCCAAAGATAATATACAAGTTTAGGACGTCACTTTTGTGCCAAGAGAAGGTGGTGATAATGTTTTACACGTGTTGGACTTGGACTCGGACTCGGACTGTAGGGACAACACTAGATTAAAACATGCATACCTTTTACATGGAAGCTCCAATTTGGATGATCTTGGACTCTTTGTAAAACATGAGAAGTCCTCTTTCCAATGGATCTATGTACACCTCTAGATTCTATTTGAGCATATCGCAATCACCAAAACAATATGTATTACTTATTTAGTCTGAAGCCCATGGACCTTGTAACCGTGTTGTATTCATCTAGATTTCTCTTTGGATGACCCCCACATGTACCTAGCCTCTTAAATACCCCCTATATATATAAGTAGCTGGCCCTAGCAAACTTTGTTGTTTATTTTTGAAATTAGATTGATTCAGATTGAAGTGTTATTCTGCCTACTTCTGTTCATCACGAATTCCTCTTTGTTTCGATCAGGAATTTTACCTCCACCACTTTGTTTCGATCTGGTGTGATTGCTACTAGGAAAGTCAAGTGTTATCTGTTATTTCATTTGGAATTAGGAGATAGCAGCACCGCTCGTGGTTGGAGGCTATGTGGGCAAGTGTGTGGTGTTGCGAATATTTAAAGGGTTGAGATTTGTTGCATTGGCAGCGGGGGAACAACCGGATAATCGTCAGCATCTCACAAGTTATCCTCCATCTACATCGAGCTCAGCGAGAAGATTGGGTCGCCCCGTATCATCTTTGTATCAGAGCACCGGGTTTACTCGATGAGCAATATTAATCTATAGTTAGGTTTTAATTTATGTCCCATCCAGAAAAAGCCACGGAAATTATTAGGGTTAGATTTGTTTCCATAGCCTAGATGGCATTGGCTCACCTAGTTTTGGTGCTAGTCATAGTCTTTCTTTGGCATAACTTTTCTCTAATTTTTTTCTGAACCAAGTCATAGAGTATAAGTGTCAATCTTGTCTTGCTGTTTTCGTCAGAGTCAAGAGTTTAATTTGAAGGTTTCGATATCTATTTAGTTGCTATAAATTTCATTTTCAGATTGTGTTATTGTTGTTTGTTCCATCCGAGTCCACATAAATTCCTCCCTTTTCAGATTAAGAACCATAGAAATCCAATCTTTTGCCTAGGATTTTTTCCTAACCCATGAGACTAGCATTTTGACAACTCCGGGGACTACTCACGTAGGTTTGTAAAGTGTTTTCGATTGTTGGCAGTGCTAAGTTTTACTCCATCAAAAAAATTTGAGTTGGCCGAATAAAAAAAGAGAGAGAAATAAGGTTTATGTCCAAAGTATATCAAAAAAGAAGGAAGAAAAAAAGAAAAGTGGTCAAAAGTGTTTAATTCTATTTTGAGTTTTTATTTGAAGTTTCAAGTTCTATCCTGCCTCTTTCGTTTCCCTACTAGATGTGAGAAATCTTGTGTTCTCCTTGTGCGTTGCAACACGAGCATTACTTCGATATTGATTTTAAGCTCATCCCTAAAGTTGCAATTGCCCCATTTATCACCACGTGTGTGTTTCCAATTGAGTCATGTGTCATACGAACAGTACTAGGATTGGTGAATTGGTGTTGTTAGGTCTCCCAACCAAACTCCACTATATACCCTGGTCTGTTGTGTGATAGTTTTCACCCTTGGTATTCACTTCACCACATCTGTGCACGTTCTGCCCATACAAGTCGGTAAACTACTCTAATTCACTCTAGAACGGTAAGATAAATTGTTTTCTTTCCGTTGAGAGAATTGAGAGTCGTCTCACATATATTCCATTTTTTCTTTCTTCTTGTTCTCTTTATCTATTTTGTGTCTACTAAATAATGTCTTCCGAGGACGAGTGTATTAATGTTTTGCAGAAAAAGGATCCTACTTCGCTAGTGCATTGGAATGAATGTGAAGCACTCCACAATCACTTGGAGGTAAAAATTGACCATGTTGTTAAACCGTTTTCTACTGCTTTACAGAAAGTAAAGCTAAAAGTAGATGGCGCTGCTCACATGGTTCAAGCAGCACAAAGGCAAGTGACAACACTTCAACGTTCTATCACAGACTTAACACATGTTGTAGCAACCTTGCAAACGTCGTTTGATCATCAACACAACCAGCAACATGTGGATGAGTGTGATGATGATGAAGAGACAAGTGTTTATAATGATCAGCATTGCCACGACAATGGAGGTTATGGCAACGGAGGCCATGGTAATGGAAGTCATGACAATGGAATCCGTGGTTCTATTCGTCGTCTAAAGTTTGATGCCGATGTTGCACCAGCTAACTGTGCAGATGATGGACTTGGCAAACCAAAATTTTCTATACCCATGTTTGCAAGAACTACTGATGTTGAAGAATACCTCACTTGGGAGTTAAAGATGGAAAAGTTTTGGTGCCTACATGATTATACAAAGAATAGAAAAAAACAAGTTGGCATCTTCTGAATTTGCTAGTTATGCTTTGCGTTGGTGGGATAATCTAGTGCATACCAGACAGGAATATGTTGAACCAGCAATTGTTACATGGAGAACTATGAAGGAAGTCATGCGTGAGCATTTAGTTCCACGCAACTATATCCCCTCTCAATGTGAAAAACTGCAGAATTTGAAGCAGGGTATTATGACTGTGAATGATTATTATAAAGATATGAAGTTGATCATGCAGCGAGCTAGAGTACGTGAACAACCCGAGCAGACCACGCAACGTTTTCTTTCAGGGTTAACATACAACATCAAGCACATTTTTTGACATCATAAATATGATGACATGACAGATTTGTTACACCAAGCACGTGAGTTTGAACTTCAGATTGCCGAAGACATCAACATTGCTTGTCGTTCCATTGCAGCTAGTGGTCAGTTTTCTTCTAGACTGACTAGTGGAGCGCATTGTCCAAATAAAAAGGTAATGTTGGTCAATGAGGATTTAGAGTATGAGACATGTGATGATGTTGTTCTTGCCTCTAAGATTACTTTGAGGCCAATGCCAACGCAGCAAATAGTGGATGAATCTCAGCAAAAATTCGAGTTGAATTCTGATATGACAGAGTTTCGTAAGGATCCCACTTCTGTTCCACGGGAGCTCATGTGCAAGGGTGAGATTTTGATTACTAATAACATTACCCATCCCTATCTTGGTGTTTCTACTGCTTTGCAGGAATTCTGTGATGTGTTTCCGAAGGTGGTACCTGCTAGTTTGCCACCATTACGAGGTATGGAGCAAATAGTGGAACCTATTTCTAAAATTTCTTTATCACAAGATGATTTTGTTGTTATTCCTTGTGATAAATAAGAGTTGTGAAATGCTTCACTTATATCTATCCCACAACTAGTGAATGAACATGTTGATTTTGTCGCTGAACATTTAAATGATTTGATACATGTTGTTTAAACACTTGGGGTTATATTGAATTTGATAATATTTGTTAACTTAGTACTTTAAATGAGAAATTATTCACTAGAACTGACTTGCTATGTCTTGCACATACCACTTTTCATGTAATTGGCAAATATAATGATAACAGAGTATACTTTGTGCATAGAGTTTATATATGTTCTGATTTGAAACTGCACATAAAGCCTGAAAATAATAATTTCGAGCAAGATTTTTTAACTAATTCTATTATCTCGAGACTCTCTTGTTTTGATTTAAATACACGAGTTGGTTTTCAAGAAGGAGAGTGTGCTGAGCTAATCAACAACACCACAGTATCCTCTCCTTTCATCAAGGGTGATTCTTCACTGACACTTGAACAACAAAATGCTAAGGTGAGTTGGTTTCCTCCTACTCTCAATGTAACAAAAGAACAAGTGATATTGCACAATGACATTTTTTGCTAGGAGCTACAATTACTATAAATACAAGAACAAACTGAGGATGGTTTGTTGCCAAGAAGGAGAGAATGATGAGGATATCACCAGCTGGGATATTACCATGCATATGCTTTATAATAAACAACCCAAGGTTCATGCATTCTATATTAGATTTACATTTTATTTATTTGAACAATGTACGCTACACCATGAAATGTGCTGCTATTCAATTTCAGAAATACTTACATGAATAAAGCGACATGTTGAGAGCACATCAAGGCAATGGATCATCATGGAAGTTGATTGGGGACTAAGTCAAGACCATCCAAAGATAATATAAAAGTTTAGGACGTTACTTTTGTGCCAGAAGAAGGCGGAGATAATGTTTTATATTACACGTCTTGGACTTGGACTCGGACTCGGACTACAGGGACAACAACAGATTAAAACGTGCATAAATTTTACATGGAAGCTCCAATTTGGATGATCTTGGACTCTTTGGAAAGCATGAGAAGTAGTCTTTCCAATGGATCTATCTACACCTCCAGATTCTATCTGATCAGATCGGAATCACCAAAACAATGCGTATTACTTATTTAGTCTGATGCCCATGGGCCTTCTAACCAAGTTGTATTCATCTAAATTTCTCTTTGGACGACCCCCACACATCCCTGGCCTCTTAAATACCCCCTATATATATAAGTAGCTGGCCCTAGCAAACATTGTTGTTTATTTTCGAAATTAGATTGATTCATATTGAAGTGCTATTTTGCCTTCTACTGTTCATCATGAATTCCTCTTTGTTTCGATTAGGAATTTTACCTTCACCACTTTTTTTTGATCTGGTGTGGTTGCTACTGGGAAAGTCAAGTGTTATCTGTTTTTCCATTTGGAATTAGTAGATAGTAGCACCACTCGTGGCCTACGGCTACGTGTGCAAGTGTGTGGTGTTGCAAATATCTATAGGGTTGAGATTTGTTGCATTGGCAGTAGGAGAACATCCGGATAATCGTCGGCATCTCCCAAGTTATCCTGCATTTTTAAATACCTATGATTTGTGGATGATTATCATGTGCTTGATGGATTATTTGTGATTTGGTGGAATATTTGTTGATCGGTCATTTGATCTGTGACGAGTTTTATTATGTCTCGTGTGATTTGTACTGGTTAGATGTTTTACAATTGTTTTAACTGAAAATCAGCTTTACGCAAATGAACCCTATTATGCCATCCTTGTTATTCCCTTGCATTATTTGCATCATTTCGGGTGGCTTGTTGAGTACCAATGTACTCAGCCCACTATTTCAAACCTCTCCAGAAGTTGAAGGGTTCTACACCGATGAAGGCGAAGAGGAGGCGTGAGGCTTGTCCGCATTCGAGCGCTCGTGGGAAAAGGCCGTTATCCACTGCTTGTGTTTTTCTTAGTAATCTCTGTTCAGGCCGTTTAGGCCATGTATACGACTATGTGTAATTACTTTTAATTCGCGTGGAACTCTGTTGTATCTACTTGTTATTGTGTACCCTACCTTTTCCTGGGACAGGGACTTAATGCACAAAGAGTTCGGGAAGGTATTATTCCCGGGCTTGACAGTACCATATCTCTTCCTCGACGTTAGGGCAAAGAAAGTACCTCCTTCCACAAGAATATCAGTTTGAAAACCTATCTTGAGTTGGCACCAATCCCCACAATGGCACAAAGGTCAACTTGTCCACGGAGGGATGAGACAAGCAAAAGGATCTCTCCTCTAGTATGGATGTTCGGTCCCCATACGATTAGTTGAAATAGAGAAGGAAGCCATCTAACTAAACAGAGTAAGACAAAATAACAATGTTATACTGAAATATATCTCGTCATAACGTAGAAGCACAAGAAAAAATAATACGGACAAGTGGTGTTTCAAGTGTGTAATCATAATAATAAGTGTGTAATCATAATAAGTGCATAATGACGTAGAACATATAGTACTAAACTATTTGATACAAATTTTCGAACTGCACAGTACAAACCTAACCTTGACGCCTAGCCCTAGTGCGTCTCGGTGCTAGCTCAGACAATATAAGTCTATCTAGTGAATGACACACCTTAGTTGGTCTAGCAGGCTGCTGCTCGTTAGGCTGAGTGGGCAGTGGCACTCTGTGAAGCTGCGAAGGCCTGAAGATCTCAGCGAGGTTAGCCTCTTAAGCATCGAAACCTATTGAGTCTTGCTGGTCACCGGCAGCGGCGTTGGTAGGTGCAGGCGGACTCTGACATGTTAGGTCGATAGGCCTAAACTAATATGTATACGGTGTTGTAAAAAGAATAAGTGATTAGTGACAAGATACATTACACTGAAAATTGATGTAAGATTGTACAATACTCACCCTGTGTCACATGTGCTCCATACCCCAAAAATTGATGAAGATTAATGTAAGATTGTACAAGACTATACAATAGTCGTCAATATCTAACCTATATACTTTACTGTTAGAAATGTTCCATCCACATAAACAATGGGACGACAATACTTAAATGCCCAAATACAAGCACCGAGTGCAAAGAATACTCGGTGTAGAATCTTAGCATCTTCCTGAAATATTGCATCCTTCTCTTAAAAGGTGTAGTATGTGCTAGGATTATGTGTTTGCACCATTTGCAAACAAAGAGACAGGTTATGGTATGAGTCCTCAAATGTACCGAACCTTATCTCGAGTGCCTTTTGTTTAGCCCTCCATGCCTTAGACTAATTGATTGTGTATTTAAATCTTCTTTGTATGGCAAGTATTAAGGCCTGAGGCTCATAACTGAGATTCTAAGCTATCGCAAAATACATCACCCCCACAATGTAATTGGCACTTAGATTCTTATGCTTAGTTATAGTTGTATTAACCACACATGTATTTTGGATCACAATTGAGCACA
Organism: Zizania palustris; assembly: GCA_019279435.1. Classification (NCBI taxonomy): domain Eukaryota; kingdom Viridiplantae; phylum Streptophyta; class Magnoliopsida; order Poales; family Poaceae; genus Zizania; species Zizania palustris. Next base: position 14,259,256 of record JAAALK010000079.1, read on the forward strand.
CCTAATGAATTCCCCACTTTGGTTTATGTGTGTGAACTCTTCATGGACAATCATTCCAATCGCACAAAATGTCATAGTTTGTGTGGTTTGACTTCTTCACTCAAAATGATTACCAGAGTGACAATGACTATGCTTTCATGGCATCTTGCACTGATCCTTCGTAGGATATACGACATCCTTCTGCACCTCATTATGTGCATACTCCCAATGATTATCACGTCCATCATTTATAGCAAGACCATGAAAATATTCTTCTTGCCACTCATTGGGAATCACAATGTCTATCTCTTCATTGTCATTATTGTCATGTACTGCTCTATCTTCATCTGAGTTCTCATATCCTTCATGGTCCACCGCTTCATCGAATTCTTCATCCTCTCTCTAGCAAGTCAATTATGTCCCCTATTTCCTTTCTTTCGTCAGCTTGCCCTCCAGCAGCCCTATGTACATTATAAGTGGGAGCCACAACATATGCGTCGAGGATAACCTCATGGAGTTGGCTACTCTCATTGGCCTCTTATTGTACTCTAGAATCAACTACTTGCTTCGGTGTTGGGTCTATACTCGAAAGGACACAAGAAGTGAAATAGACCAGCAAAATTTGTTCCTAACCTTTATCTAACACCCTTCTAACATATCCCCTCCACAACTCCAAAAATAACAATTCAGCCACACGGCTGTATTGGGCATTATAATGCCCGGAGTCTACCGACTTCGAGTTTATTGAATTTCATTAAGAAAATCAACTTATAAAATGTTCATCACATGAAAAATGTCTTACAACAAATAAAGTTGTAGCTCGTAGACTACAATTATTACACTGTAGAATAAAATAATAAAATGCTATGATGAACATCTTGCTCTAGGACTCGCTCCTTGACTGAGACAGCTACTCCAGGCCTTTGTCTTCATAGAACTCAACATCTGGGGTTTTAATCAATAAGGGTGAGTACAAAATGTACTCAATAAGTCACCGAATGCAATATAATGCAAGGATAATATCAACGATAGATATATGGCTTGTTTTGCGGAAAAGTACATTTTGTAGTAAGTAGTTATAGTGAGCACATTTGATTAATAGAGATAAAATAATAACATTTTTTCCACTACCTCGAGTAGCACATCAATGCTCACTCGCTCAACAGCCCAACCCTTCACAATTAATCATTCACATTTAGGACATTATGCTAACTACGGAGAACATCACTTGGCTCGCCCATAACCGTGGGCATGACATTTCGAAAAGAGTGTACTCTGATTAGAGGTGTACAAATTTACCCACAAGGCACTCATTCCTGCACACCACAGTGTGTCGAGATGACACCACATCACCTAGAAGGAACTCATGCCAAAACCCTTTATATGGACCCCTCAACACAAGGCCAACCACATTAGGTTTCATCGACACTCCAACGCATTGGATAGCGTAGACCTCCTTTTGTGTCGTATTGTCTCGGTCATTAGGAGTAACATGCCACCATACGTCCTGACTTCATCGACTTTGCTGCTCGATGCATCATATTGAGATGTCCCATACTTATTCTACCATCTTATTATAATATGGAATGCATATTATAATAATCCAGTAAGCTAGTGGAACCCAGCTTTTTTTATAAGGTGGATTGTTAAAATTCAAAGCTAAAACAAGCGTGCCCTAAATATATGTTTCTCTATTTAGAAAGGGTGCACGATACCTCATACCATGGTGCTAACACCCACACTATTTCAATTTTTAAGCATGTTTGTTTCCATGGTAAAACCAAAGACAATATCAAGTGCATAATTTGAAATGACTAATGGTGCTTTGTATCTATAGCGCTCATAACAACAATCTATTTCTTTTTTAAAGAAGGTTGTTGACACGAAAACATGCCCCGCACTTGGGTCAGTTCGACGATCCAAAAGTGTGCGGATACTTAGGGACAAGCCTAAGCGTGATGCAGCACCGACGTCGCATTCCGACTACCCTTAGTCATGATAAGGGGGGTGGAGTCTCCAGGTAATCAGATCACACAAAATAATCCAATTAGCTGAAAGAAATATATTAGACAGAATAAAATCAGCAAACCGGTTGGAGCCTGTCTGCTTCGAAGTTTGGTGCGAAGGCATCACCGAAGTGTACCTTCGGTGTCCGGTGCGAAGTATCCCGCCGAAGGGTGCTTTCGGCGTTCAGACTGATCCGGTCGAAGATGAACCTCGAACGGATCTGGACGTGGCGATCACCTCCGAACAGCGGGGTTCGGCGTGAGGTCTCTAACATGACAATAATGACGCGAGGGCCACGTGCGGGTGTAACTTCGTCCAGAGCGGAGTACGATCGTGGCGAAGCCTATTGTAACAAAGTGTGCTGGCGAAGCCTGTCGTCGAAGCCTGTCGTCGAAGCCTGTAGTCTCATCGAAGGGTGTCCTGACGACCTCCGAAACCGATCTCTCAGCTCCGGACACCTTCGACGAAGTAGCTCCGAACGTGGGGGAACCTGCAACAAAGAGGGTTCAAAGTACCAATTCGTCCTGAGGACCGAATTCAGCTAAGTGTTGCACTAGTAGCGAAGGTAGCAATCTGTTACGCAGATTAGTGGATACTTCACAGGCGAAGTAACAAGGCGATAGCAATCTATTACGTAGATTAACGGATACTTCACAAGCGAAGTAACAAGGGTTACCACTATTCCGAAGTGGCCGGTGGAGGGCTTCCAGGCAAACCCACGAAGAGGTACAGAAGTAAAGGTAAATAAATGTGATCAAAGCTAGGGCTTTGAGTTTGATTTGTGTTGGGGGCTCTCTAAGCTGGCCTCGCCTCTTTATTTATAGGGGCCAAATTTTAGATCTAATCTGCTCTAATTCAGTTGGATAGAGATAAAAACTTAGCCGAAATTGCATCCATCTCTATCTCTGCTGAAGTGGGCTTCGGCCAGGCCCATCGAAGCCTGCTCCTCGGCCCGAAGCTTCGGTGGCATGGGCATCCGAAGGCTTCCCGGCCGAAGGCCGTGGGCTGGCTAGAGGCTTTCAGAGCCCACAGCCCAATGGACCTTCGGCCCTATAGGGCTTCGGCCTGACCCCGGACATGTGTATTTTTGGCCCAAATTACCAAAATTGATATTTTGACAATCTCGGCCATTAATGCCATTTTTGCTATCAACACATGCCTCTCTGCCTTTTAGTGAACTGAGTGAACTAAAAGCAGAACGAGCTGAAGACGATACCGTCCATATCGGCTTTTAGACACCCTTTATGATGTTTGCCACACACTTGGGAAATACCTTTTCAAGTACCTACCATTCAAAGCTCTTCGAAACCGCTCTCCCTGCAGAGATTCCAACACGTATGCATTGCCGGGAGCGATTTCGGCTATCTTAAAAGGACCTTCCCAACTAGGTGACCATTTACCAAATTTGGGACTCTTCGTGCCTAAGGGTAAAATCGTCTTCCACACCAAATCTCCTATTTGAAACGATTTTGGTTTAACCTTCTTATTGTAGGCTTTGGCCACTCTCCTCTTGTCTACTTCTATGGCTTCTAAAGCCCTTAGTCTCTTATCGGTCACTTCCTCTAGATTATCCTTCAGAAGAGTTTCATACTCGTTGACCGATAAGCCATTTTGCTTTAACATTCTTAAGGAGCCAAGATCTACCTCTACAGGTAGAAGGGCTTCTTATCCATATACCAATTCATTTGGACTGACTTTGGTAGCATCGTGCTTTGCAATTCTACAAGCCCATAGCGCCTCAGAAAGCACTTCATGCCACCTTATAGGAAACTCTTCAATTTTCTTCTTAATGAGCTTAATCACGGTTTTATTACTACAATTAGCCTGAGCATAGTAAGTTGAAGAGTTTATCAACTTAATACCATAATATTCATCGAAGTCCCTCACTTCTCTAGAAACGAATGAACTACCTTGATCCGTAGTAAGAGTTTGAGGAATGCCAAACCTATGTATGATGTGCTTCAAGATAAAATATCGTACCTCATTGTGATTCATGTTCTTGAGAGGCACGGCCTCGGTCCACTTAGTGAAGTAATTCGTCGCCATCAACACGAACCAATGCTCTTTTGAGGAAGGAGGGTGAATCTGGCCGATGAAGTCTAAACCCCAACCTCGAAATGGCCATGGCTTGACAATAGGGTTGAGTAATGAGGCAAGAGCTAATTGAATATTGCCAAACCTCTGACATGCTTCACACCCTCTATAGTACTCAAAACAATCTTAAGTCATTGTCGGCCAATAAAAACCTGCTCTTTTGAGCATCCAACTCATTTTCTGAGCCGAATGGTGAGTGCCACAAAGTGCTTCATGGACTTCTCCTATAGCCACCTAGGACTGTTCATGGTCCAAACACTTTAATAATACTCCATCGATGGTTCGGCGGTACAATGTGTCGTCTATTAACACGAATTTGAACGCTTATCGCCGAACCTTCCGATCAACCCTTTGGCTAGGGTCTCTTAAATACTGGACGATTGGGATTCTCCAATCGCCCTTGTAGTTTTTAGAGGGTCTCGCTGGCTCACCATCTGAAAAAATTTATAAATTACTTACTTCGGGGTGCCCTCCGATCCGTCCCTGCTTCTGCCGAAGCCTGGCCGAGCTGGCCATTCGGAGTGTGCTGGGCCGAAGCCCTCCGGAGTGTTCGGATTCCCAGGAGCCCTCACCGTGCGGGGACCTTCGGCTTACGGCCTTCGGCATGCCAGGTCCCTCGGTGGGCAGAGTATTCCGGTCCAGGGACCTCTGTACCCAGTGACCTTCGGTAGCCAGAGGGGTCCAACCCAGAGGGCGTGCTTGCCCATCGTCACTAGCTTCGACAGTGAGACCAAGCATCGGCTTCTCCCATACAGAAAATTTTCCTCTCCTGACTTGGTAGCCAGATGCTTGCTGAGCCAAATCATTTGCGACTGAATTGGCTTCACTTGACACGTGAGAGAGTTTGAAGTCATCAAAAGAAGCAACTATGTCTAGGCATTTATCCAAGTAACTATTTATCAAGCCGTTAAAGCATTGAGCACTCTTAGATACTTGTTGCACTACTAACAAGGAATCACCATACGCGTGGACATGTCTAGCACCTACAGATTCTAGTAATTCAAGACCTATCAATAAAGCTTCGTATTCGTCTTGGTTATTAGTGGAAGGAAATTCTAGACGGGCTGAAGTCTCAAATTGCATTCCATTAGGTGATATGAGAACCACTCCAATACCTTGGCCACTCTTGCAAGCCGAACCATCGAAATAAAGTTTCCATGGCACTACTTCAACTAGAGCAATACCGTCACTCCAGCTGACATCTATGTGGTGATCAACTATAAAGTTGGCAACGATTTGGCCCTTCATTGCCCATAGGGGTTCGTAGGCCAAATCGTACTCAATCAACGCGTAAGCCCATTTTCCGATTCTTCCACTTAGAATCGGCTTCTGTAACATGTGCTTTATAACATCGGTTTGGCAAATGACAACACATGTAGTAGGGAGAAGATAATGGCATAATTTGGTGCACGCATAATAAAGTGATAAACACAAACGTTCCACAAACGCGTAGCTGGTTTCAGGATCCAGCAGGCGGTGACTCAAGAATGTGATGATGTACTCTTTTCCCTCTAACTCCTAGGTTAGCACGGCCCCAATCATGCTATCTTCAGCAGCGATGTATAGCCGAAATGAAATCCTGGCTTTGGGTGCTCTCACCACAGGCGGTGATGACAAGCACTCCTTGATCTTCTCAAAGGCACTTTGCTGGCTTGCCCCCCAAGTCAACTCGGCTTCATTCTTTAGCCGGAGTATGGGGACAAAGGCATCAATTTTGCTGGACAAGTTGGATATAAAGCGACACAAATAGTTCATCTTTCCTAGCAACTTTTGTACGTCCTTTTTGCACGTCGGTGCTGCAATGTTTCTAACCTTCTCAAGCCTCCTAGGATCAATTTCTATGCATCTCTCGTGAATCATGAAACCTAAGAACTTACCCGCTGACACACCAAAAGCACATTTGAGTGGGTTCATTTTCAAACCATACTATCGCATTCTATCAAAAGCAACCTTCAAATCGGATAAATGGTTTCCCATAGCGTCCGATTTGACTACAACATCATCGATGTAAACTTCTGGCGTAACCCCTAGCAAGTCATGAAAGATTAAGTTCATGGCGCGCTGATACGTGGCGCCGGCATTCTTTAAACCAAAAGTCATGACGACCCATTCAAATAAACCGACAAAACCAGGGCATCGAAAGGCAGTCTTGTAGACATCCTCTTCGGCCATAAAGATTTGATTATAACCAGCATTGCCATCAAGAAAACTTAGTACCTTGTGTCATGAAGCATCGTTGATCAGCATGTCGGCTATCGGCATTGGATACTCATCCTTTGGAGTTGCTCTGTTCAGATCCCTGAAATCAATACATACTCGTATCTTGCCGCTCCCTTTCTTCTCTATAGGCACAATGTTAGCAACCCATTCCGCGTACTTGCACGGCCTAATAAATTCAGACTTGAGTAGTCGCTCTACTTCTTCTATAACTCGGTCATAGATGGCCGAGTTAAAGCGACGAGGAGGATGCTTATAAGGCCTGAATCCGGACTTGATAGGCAGCCGATGCTCCACAAGCTCGCGGCTTAGTCTTGGCATCTCGCTATACTCCCATCCGAAACAATCGACATACGACTGAAGTAACTTTATTACTCCAGCCTTTTCATCAAGCTGTAAATGTTGGTTTAGAAAAGTCGGCCTCAGGATGCTACCATTACCTATGTCAACTTCCTCCAAGGGATCGACCGACACAAAACCTTGCCCTAATTTCTCTACTTCGCTAAAGTCCCCGATGGCCTCGGCAATACCGTCTTTACTAGACCGATTTTTCTCCACACGAGACTTTAACCAATCTAGATAACTCTTGCTAGACATTAATACTAATACAAAAACAGCCGTGCTACTCCTACCGGCTTTACAAACACTGGAACAAAACGTCCTCTGGATACGCTAACAAAGTCGTAATCCAAAAGATCCCTACCTGACAGACACTCTACTTTGTTATGGATGGCGTCGACCGATACATCGGCCAATGCTACTTGGGCCGAAGTATCCACGGGAATGACCTCTACCTCATCGTCGTCCCACTGTATCAGGCACTAGTGTAGAGTAGAAGGAATGCAGCAATTCGTGTGAATCCAGTCGCGCCGGAGTAGCACGTTGTAGTTACCTTGTACGTCGACGACGAAAAATGTCATTGGCAATGTCTTGTTGACCACCGTCAACTCCATGGAGACTACGCCCTTAGCCTCGGAGCTCTCGCCGTTGAAGCCATTGAGCATCAGGTTGGTCTTCTTCATGTCATCCTCGTCCTGCCAAGTTTCTTGAACAACGAGTAAGGCATTAAGTTAACGGTGGCACCGCCGTCGACGAGCATTCGGGAAATCGGCTTTCCATCAATGTGTCCTTTGACCTAGAGGGGTTTTAGATGGCGAGCCGAGTCCTCGGGCTTCTTGAAGATCGATGGCATTGCGTGGGTCGAGGTTAAATTGAGCGACCTCGGCCTCGTCCTGTGGTAGGGCGAACTCGGCGGGCAGCGTGACAATGTTGATGTCCATCGCTTGGGGTGCGGGTCCCTCAGAGAGGGTCGAGTAATCGTCATCGAGCTTGTCGTCGTCGCCGTCGCTCGGACTAGGAGCCGGGTTGCTCATCTCAACCGGCTTTTCCCTCCATACCTGTCTTGTAGCTGGCCGAGGGTGGATTTACTCGAAGATAGCATCGCGCTCATCCTCAACTTCCTTCTCGCGCATCTCCTATGCCCATAGTCATTGTAGGCGTCTTTTCTGTGATTTGGAAATGCCTGGAGGTGTCCAAGATGGCTGTGGCTTGGTGCCGGGTGCTACTGTTCGGCTCCTGTCAACTCTGGCCTAAGTGGTACTGCGCCCTTCGGCCTTGTGCACCCTATGTTCGGAGGGACCTTCGCTGCGAACACCGGCGGATGGACCGGCCTTGTTCGGCCGATCGAAACTGGCTTCGGCGCGGGCTCCGACCGAAGTATGGGACTCACCTCCGTCAGACTTCAGCGATGAAGCCTTCGGGATTGGGACTTCCTGAGATCCCACTATGATGGTTATGGCTTCGAACTCCCTTTCCTCGGCCTCCTCGCACCTGCGTCCTTCAGCTTCGCTCTGCATGGTCTGATTCGTAGGCACCACGGATAGTCTGTGGATGATGTCTCCCTCCACTGCGTCTGTTTGTTCCTGCCATCCATAATACTCCGAGGGAAAACAAGACATTGTGTTAAATTGCAGGGGGTACTCTAACCTAGATACGTATGGAGCCCACGGGGTTCCTGCCCAGTCATACGGTAGAGGCATAGGTGGCTCTAGTGGCCTTGCCCACTGAGAGCCGAACCCGTTACCCGGAAGGTGGTTCGGCAGTGTTGATGGTGTCTCGGACCACACCAGCGAAGGGTCCTGCAAGGCCAGAGGTACGTTTGGCCAGTGCGGGCCGAAGCCTCCTATCGGAGAAGTCAAAAATGGTGCGGGGTTCGGCCATTAGGGGCCAAAGTTACTGTACGGAGTGTCAGGCCACCGTGGCCCGAAGCCGCCGTGTGGAGGGTTCGGCTGCTTTGGTCCAAATCTACCCTCCGAGAGTCTTGGACCCTTCGGCTGCTTTAGCTTCTTAGTGTGGGGACTTGCTTCCTTGGATCTTCTTTGATGCTTGTTTAACATCATATTGTACATTACCTTCGACCTCTTGCGAGCTTTAGCCGAAGGGGTATTGATGTTCTGTTTCCACACTCCTACCTCGGGGTTCTTTGGTATGAGCATGCGAGTGTGTGGCTCTCCGACAATTACATCCTTCCCCTTAGCCGTCTCAGCCTGTTCTGGCCGAATCAACACCTTCTTCTCACCGAGGTCGATGGCGTTGACGGGAAAAGGATCTTTATCCAGCTTCATCTTCAGATTATGGTCTATCTTCAATCATCCTTCTTCTATGGCCGATTGGATCTGCCGTCGAAAAACATTGAAGTCGTTAGTATTATGTGAATGTGAATCATGCCACTTACAGTATGGATGCTTCTTTAACTCATCGGCAGATGGAATGACTTGACCCTTAGGTAACCTGAGAAGCTGACTTTTTAAGTGAAAATCAATTATTTTATCACATTTAGTTATATGAAATGAGTACTTGACCTCACTAGGTCGATTCTTCATGGGAGATGGCCGTAACTTGGAGCAAGTGACAGGTTTATTCTTAGAGTTCCAAACCCATTCGGCCGCGTACATGTCGGGAGAATCCTCTTCTTCTGATTCCTCCTTGTCAGAGCGTTCCATGATGTGGATTTCAGCCCTAGGCTTGTTAAATGTCTTAATAAACTTTTTATCTTTGGTTCGGCCTTCCTAGACCAGAGCCTATTGTAAAACTTGGCCAAGTTCTAAAAAGTTTTGGTTATCTAACCTCTCTTTAATCTCGGAACGCAACCCATTAAAATCTAGTTCTGCCAAGTCCCTTTCTGAAATATTAAGGCTAAAACATCGGTTTCTAGTATCCCTAAAATGCTTGATATATTCGGAGGCGTTCTCGTTAGATTTCTGCTTAACTGATGTCAAGTGTGAAAGCCTAAGTTCTGTTTCACCCATGTAAAAGTTATCATGGAATTTCCGTTCTAAATCATCCCACGTCTGAATGGAGTTCGTCAGGAGCGCCGAAAACCAAGTGAAAGCGGTGCCGGATAGCGAGAGAGAAAATAGTCTCACTTTTAGGGCATCTATCCCGCTAACCTCTCCACATTGTGCTAAAAATTGACTAACGTGCTCTAGTGTAGTTTTGCTACCCTCGCCATCGAAGTTAGTGAATTCAGGGATTCTATAGCCGCGGTGGTAGGGTATTGTATCAAGATGGTCGGGGTATGGCTTACAGTAAACTCTAACCCATCCCTTGGGCACGAAGCTGGCACACTCCCTTAATAGTGCGCGGACCCTCTCCTCTATGTCATCTTGGCATGTCGCGTGTGCCCGCCTCTCATGCGGGGGCGCGACACGTGGTGGGATATCGGCGTGTCGGCCATGGGCCTCTTCCCTGCGTGCTACCTACATGACGTGCTCATGTCCGGGTACCTGCGCATGTGGTGCGGGCAGCGCGGGTATCGGTGCAGGTGGCGGTGCATGGTATGCAGTGCTAGTCTGGCCGCAAGTATAATGATTAGTCTCGGCCATATGCGTGGAGGCCGGAGACATCGCGGTCGTGCCAGTGCCACCATCGGTTCTACCGTACACATGGTATACCGGGGGTGTACTACTAATAGGGACTGGGGGTATGACTTCAGTAAAGTCGAACCTTCTAAGAGTTGCCTCTACTTGGGAACTGACTGCCGAATCTAGACAGTTGGCTAGTGAAGCGCTAACAGCTTGATCTACTGATGCGGCTATTTTTTGCTCAATCTCTAAAGAATATAAATGAGGTGATACAGGTGTTACCTGGACCTGAGCGAGGTCGGGGGTGATGATGTCGCGCTTGATGAAGCCTGTGCGTGTCTTAACGTAGCCCCCAAGCATCATGTCTTGGAGTGCCTTTAACTTTGCCTCGATCTCTGCTCGGTCTTCTGCGGGGATATCTTCAAGTGTAGGTGTCAAGATGTTGTGGTTGTCGATATCCGTGCCTCCTATGGTGTCCATCGGCGGTGTAGACGTAGTAGTTGACGTAGATGTACCGGTAGCTGATGCAGACGTACTCGTCATGTTGGCGTAGCTTTCCCTAGCGGAGTCAACAAAAAGTGTGTTGACACGAAAACGTGCCCCGCACTTGGGTCAGTTCGACGATCCAAAAGTGTGCGGATACTTGGGACAAGCCCAAGCATGACGCAGCACTGACGTCGCGTTCCGACTACCCTTAGTCGTGATAAGAGGGGTGGAGTCGCCAGGCAATCAGATCACACAAAATAATCCAATTAGCCGAAAGAAATATATTAGACAGAATAAAATCAGCAAACCGGTCGGAGCCTATCTGCTTCGAAGTTTGGTGCGAAGGGGTCACCGAAGTGTACCTGCGGCGTCCGGTGCGAAGTATCCCGCCGAAGGGTGCCTTGGACGTTCGAACTGATCCAGCCGAAGATGAACCCTAAATGGATCTGGACGCGACGATCACCTCCGAACAGCGGGGTTTGGCGTGAGGTCTCGACATGACAATAATGACACGAGGGCCGCGCGTGGGCGTAACTTTGTCCAGAGCGGACTATGATCGTGGCGAAGCCTGTTGAAACGAAGTGTGCTGGCGAAGCCTGTCGTCGAAGCCTGTAGTCTCGCCGAAGGGTGTCCTGACGACCTCTGAAACCAATCTCTCAGCTCCGGACACCTTTGACGAAGTAGCTCCGAACGTTGGGGGAAATTGCAACAAAGAGGGTTTGAAGTACCAATTCGGCCTGAGGACCAAATTCTGCTAAGTGTTGCACTAGTAGCGAAGGTAGCAATCTGTTACACAGATTAGCGGATACTTCACAGGCGAAGTAACAAGGCGATAGCAATCTATTACGTAGATTAACAGATACTTCACAAGTGAAGTAACAAGGGTTACCACTGTTCCGAAGTGGTCGGCGGAGGGCTTCCAGGCAAACCCATGAAGATGTACAGAAAAGTAAAGGTAAATAAATGCAATCAAAGCTAGGGCTTTGAGTTTGATTTGTGGTGGGGGCTCTCTAAGTTGGCCTCGCCTCTTTATTTATAGGGGCCAAACTTGAGATCTAATCTCCTATAATTCAGTTGGATAGAGATAAAACATAGCCGGAATTGCATCCAACTCTATCTCTGCCGAAGTGGGCTTCGGCCAGACCCGTCGAAGCCTACTCCTCGGGCCGAAGCTTCCGTGGCATGGGCCTCTGAAAGCTTCCTGGCCGAAGGCCGTGGGCTGGCCAGAGGCTTTCGGAGCCCACAGCCCAATGGACCTTCGGCCCTATAGGACTTCGGCCTGACCCCGTACATGTGTATTTTTGGCCCAAATTACCAAAATTGATATTTTGACAATCTCGGCCATTAATGCCATATTTGCTATCAACAAAGGTCACATGAGTCGGACCTTGTTTGAAGGTCATGGGTATATCGAGATATGATACGAGGATTTCACAAGAGGTCACCTATCCTGATACTACTATCGACTGAACACATTTATCATTAAAGTTCTAACGATATTTGATGGCAGCAGTTGGGGGAAATAATCCTGGTGGTGGTCAAGGCAAGATTGAAGGTCGCCATGCGGTCTCCGGGGTCTACGGCTACGAATATCGAACGGCTAGGCAGGGAACACGTAAGTCGGGCGGCTAGGTCACGTTGAGCGGCCCCAAGGCCAAGGCTGGGCTCCGCAGCGGCCCCTACTCTCGCTCCCTAGTAAAGGCTCGATGCGAAACTCTCGAGAATTGGAGGCCTCCGACGGGCCGCTCCCCAGCGGGCTTCGATGGGGTTTAGAACGAAGCCCTCCAGAAGTTAGGGGCTTCCGGTGGGCGGTCCCAAGGGAGGTCGTGACGGTGGCCCGGAGCGAAGCCCTCCAGGTCTCGGTGGTCCCTAGGCACCAACCACTACAGTAAAGTCATGACAACCGTGATGTCGGGAAGCTCCTGTAGAGTGTGATGAGCAGGTCGGTACTGATCACATCATGACCGAGAGTACGATGGGACCGCACTTGCGTGTTGTCACTCCTACCTAACATAGCCTAAGTCTTAGCGATAAGCAGGGTGTGTACTGTTGTACCCCTACGAATTGGGGAGATGGAGTCCGTAATTACGTATGAGGGACTGGGGTAGGAAGGTATGGGCGTAGCTGAGGGCTCCCCCCTTATAAATACTTTCCGCCCATATTGTACAGGGACTATCTCGCTCAAGATCCAAGAATACAACTTTCTAGCAAATCTCTCCATCTCAACATAGATTCCTCAAACCTATTGGTGTAATCTTTTATGCTAACAATTGGCGTCATCCGTGGGGACCCTAATGCGAAAAGCTAGCGTCCTCTCCACCTTACATCCACAAAGAAGAAACATGCCTTCCAAGAAGAGCACCAGTACAGTTCCCATTCGAAGGTCCACTCGGACTTCACGTCAGGAACCCATCTAAGCCAACTCGCTGCCCATTTACTTGAATCACATGTGACCCAGACATAGCATATCTTCTCTCTCTCTTTTCAGTCCTCTTTGACTACCGTTGACAAGGACTCATCACATCTGGAGCCATGAGGCCCACGCTCTTCAGCATGGCTCCTTAGGACCTACTAGTAGGCATGAGAGAACTGTCATCAAGTGACTCATTATAGTGCTTTTCATAAGCCCTCCGATCGACTATAGATGTGTTTTTAGATGGTTCATCAGGACGGGGTTCCTCTAGAACATATTCCTTTCTCTTTTGTTTGAGAACACTTCTCAAGTTTCTATACCAGTCTATAAAGTTTGTTCTAGAAAGAATCGATCATAGATTTAAAACTGAAGTGTTCTTTGCAGTAGATGCCACGATATACCATTATAAAATGCAATGTTCAACACTATGCTATGTTGATCCATCTAACTATATGAAAAATAGTCACTTTCCCTCTAACGACATATAGTGAGACAAGATCCATAATCAACTAACTCCTAGTAAGCTTTGGCATCATTGCTTGCAGATTAGTGACATAGGTAAGCAACAATTACTAATCACATCATATGTGACTCTTGTTCATTGGGGTAGCATCAAATGCCCGACACCCAACTCCATGCCCCAAAGCCTAAAACTATTTTGATAGCTTTGTTAAGCAAACCAATACTATGCATGTGGTTGTCCAACATCTACCCTAATGGATGCAAATAAAAGATACACACTGCTTTGATAGACCCACCATTGATGATAAAGAGCCTTGGTAGGTGCAACTATTGGAAAGAGCATCAATATTTAATTTTTCGAGGGAAACTATTCTATCAGGGTAATGATGCCTATCACACACACAATATGAAATAATAGTATGATAGGAACATAAGTAAACACCATAGAATCATAATAATTGTGCCATAGTATGTCCCTTCTCATGGTGAGCTCCATCTCCGTGGTTCCCACCATTGTGCTTCAGACCTACCTGAACCTATATTAGACTATTACAATTAATAGCACTATACTAATTACAAGAGTCAAAGCATCACAAGTCGATGTGCAGATCGTACAACCATTGAACAAACTTGGGCTGTAATTAACCATGACACGTAGACCATGTTATTACATTCATGCATATCATACATTTGCAATGCCATACTAGTCACAACATTTCCTGCAAAAACAAGTTAAGCGAATAATATATGCGTGACCGAAACTTCTGGCTCAATAGGGCCAAAACTTCTAGTTGAAGGGACCAAAACTTTTGACTTAGGGCCGAAACTTTCGAAAGGACCGTTCTGTATCGAATTTAATTAGGCCTAGAAGTTCTAATTCAGAACCAGAACTTCCGAAAATAACATTCTATTTTGAGAATTATTTTGCCCGAAACTTCTGTTTCACAACCGGAACATCTAAAAACAACTCTCTGTATTAACAATTTTTTTTGCTCGGAACTTCTGGTTCACAACCAGAAGTTCCAAAAAATCTAACACAAGAATAATAGATCTAATCTATTTCCACCATGCATCGCTATACGTAATCGATCTAGATCGAACACTACACATGTAGGCTCTAATACCAGTAATTTTAAATTTTAACCCTTTAGCCCAAGAACTATGCTCGTGATGGGATCATTCATAGATCATTACCTTCTAAGATGATACATGCTAATGCAGTGGAAGTAGAAGTTGGGAAGTGCGTTGTCGCTCAACTTCGCCTTACTTTTCCCATTCACCGATGATCAAGATGATGAAGTCTAATGATCAAGTCGATGAAGTCCAGTGATCTTCACATGATGAAGATGATGAGCGCCGTTATTTGAGCAGTGCCTCATGGAGTACACATGTACATGGATGGGATCACCTCACACCGGCGTGCTGGCACCACTTGAGCTATGGAGAGAAGATCGCAATACATTGCAATCTGGGATAGGAGAGGCATGGTAGATAGGGTTTTGGCAAAGGCTATAATAACCCCACGTCCTCCCTCCTCCCTTTATATATTGCCCATACTTGGGCCCTTAATCAATATTAAGGTCTAATAGATCTAATATGTTTTGTCTAGACTAGAACTTCCAGTTCAACCCAAAACTTCCAATTTGACCCCTCTTTTTCAAATTAAATTCGACCAGAAACTTCTGGTTCATAGCCGGAACTTCTAGTTCATCTAGAACCTAGAACTTCTGGTTTCTCTAGAAAACCAAATCTGGACTGGTCTGGAACTTCTGGTAGCTCTAGACTCGGAACTTCCAGCTCACACCCGGAACTTCTGGTTATCCCATAAATATTTTGGGCACAATTTTCATCACACTGAGCATATCGAGTTCTACATCACCAACTTCGAGACCGCCTACGACACCATACTCGGTTGACCATCTATCGCCAAGTTTATGGCCATTCCCCATTACACATATCCGGTCCTCAAAATTCCTAGCCTAAAGGGAGCCTTTTTAATCAATGATGACATCATCACCTCCCACA
This sequence comes from Zizania palustris, assembly GCA_019279435.1. NCBI lineage: Eukaryota > Viridiplantae > Streptophyta > Magnoliopsida > Poales > Poaceae > Zizania > Zizania palustris. Next base: position 14,274,802 of record JAAALK010000079.1, read on the forward strand.
CCTATGAGAGTGACAACCTCGCCTTGGTGGAGGCAATGGATATATCTATTCAGATGGAGGAGACCATCCAAGCGGCCAAGACTACGTTGTTAACTAACTCTGAAGTCCCGACCTCCACGCCATAGACACTGGGTATATCACTTTCGTTGATTGAGTATAAAGCAATTCAGTCATCTAATGCCAATCCTACCAAGACCACGGTCATTGTGACAGTGCTAGACCCCAAATAGGAAAACACGCTTGTCATCTTCCTCCACGCCAACATCAACATCTTCACCTAGTAGCCCTCAGTCATGATGGGCATATCAATGGAGATGATTGAGCATGAACTCCATGTCTATCCAACCTCTAAGTCAGTCAATAAAAAGGTATGCTAATTCACCCAAGAGAGTAAAGAGGCTATAAAAGAAGAAGTTACCTAACTGCTAGCAGCTGAGTTTATTAATGAAATTTATCATCCCAATTAGTTAGCAAACCTAATCCTTGTAAAAAAGAAAAAGGGAAATAGAGGATGTGCATTGACCACACCGATCTTAACAAGCGATGCCCAAAAGACCCTTTCCCTCTGCCGCGCATTGACCAAGTGGTCGATTCTACAACCGATAGTTATCTCCTTTATTTCCTAGATTGCTATTTGATATATCATTAAATTAGCTTGAAGGAAGAAGACCGGGAGAAGACCACGAGAATACATCGTTCATCACTCCATATGGTTCTTATTGTTATACAATAATGCCCTTTAGGCTACAGAATGCTAGTTCTACTTATCAACGCACTATACAATATTGTCTCACTGATCAAATTGGGCATAATGTGGAGTCATATGTGGATGATGTTGTCATCAAGACTAAGCATATTGTATATTTAATCACCAACATCGAGGATACCATTTGTTGGGATATGGGGAGGCTATGATAGCTAGAAATTTTTAATTTTAACCCCTTAGCCTAGGAACCATTGCCCGAGGGAACATAGATCATTACATTATAACATGAGACACACTAGTACAATAGAAGAAGTTATTGAGGAAGCTCGTCCTTTCTCAACCTCACCTTGCTCCACCCGATTTGTCAGCAACCAAATCGATGAAGTCTATCGATCTCCACATGAAGAAGACGATGAGTGCTTCTATTCAAGAAGCGCCTCCATGGAGTCCACACGTGCAAGGATTAGATTATCTCATGCCAGCGTGCTAGCACCGATCATGAGATCAAGGGAGAAAACTGTTCTCAACTCTTTGAGATCAAAGGGAGAAGGTATGTGTGGTGGCTAGGGTTTTAGCATTGAGAACAACAACCCTCCATCCTCCTTCCTTTATTTTGTGCCCAGGCCCTAGGCACTAATCCACATTAAATCCCAATATATCTAATATGTTTCGTCTAGACTGGAACATCCTATTCAGAATCATAACTTCTAGTTTTATCGTTCTGTATCGAATTAATTCTGGATCAGAACTTCCGATTCGCAACCAGAACTTCTGATTTCAATGTTCTATATCCGAACCAGAACTTCCGGTTCACAACCAAAACTTCCGATTTGGACGTTTTGTATTCAATTTAATTCCACCCAGAACTTTCGGTTCACAACTAAAATTTTCGGTTCACAACCAAAACGTTTGGTTCATCCAGAACATGATTTACTAGGTTTGGTCTGAACTTCTAGTCCAACCGGGACTTTCGATAGCTCTAGAATCCTGGAATTTCTGGTTCACAATAGGAACTTCCGATTCACCCAGAATTCTCTTGGGCACAACTCCTACAGTCTCCCACTGATCAATTGTGGTACATAGCAGCACATATTGACCCCTGAAATTAAAGCATACAAAAACATATTTTCCTCTAAACCTTGATATACTCACGCACCATTCCCTTTACTACATGACATAAGTCAAACTCAAGGCGAGATTCATGCCATCCTTTTTGGTTAGCTCGACATTTCACTCGATCATGTAGTGGATTCAATCATGACTAACTCTTTAGTCATAGTGGCATGACCATGCACTTTTCGAATCCAACTATCTCAAGGGGCCCAAAGACGTCTCTCCCGTTATTAGGAGGGGTAAATTCCATCTTAACTACTCACATCCCATGACATGTTTCATAACACACCTGAGAACGACCTTTATAACTAGAAAGTTATAGAATATCGTTAGGAAGCTTCAAAGTGTGCCACTACACATTCAGGAATCAAATTATCATCTCAGTTCTAAGGACTTAGCGTGTACACCACTTGAAATGATAACTGATGGCACATCCTAACAATCCCAACAATATCACAAGTGGGTCTATCTAACACCATATTCACCAACATTTGTTCACATAATTGATTTGACATCTCCATGTCAATGTGTTGATAGCAAAAAATGACATTAATGGCTAAATTATCAAAATATCAATTTTTGATGATTTGGGCCAGAAGTACACATGTCCAGGGTTTGTCCGAAGCCCTATAGGGCTGAAATCCATTGAGCTATGGGCTCCGAAAGACTCTAGCCAGCCCATGGGCTTCGGCCAGGAAACCTTTGGAGGACCACGCTGCCGAAGCATCGGAAGCCTTCGGAGGTCCACGCTGTCGAAGCTTCGGCCTGAGAGCAAGCCTCGATGGGTCTGGCCGAAGCCCATGCTGTTGAAGTTTTGGCCCAAGGAGCAAGCCTTTACGGGCCTGGCCAAAGCCCACGCTGTCGAAGCTTTGGCCCGAGGAGCAAGCCTCGACAGGCCTAGCCGAAGCCCACGCTGTCGAAGCTTCGGCCCGAGGAGCAAGCCTCAATGGGCCTGGCCGAAGCACACGCTACCGAAGCTTCGGCCCGAGGAGCAAGCCTCGACGGGCCTGGCTGAAGCCCACCTTGGTAGAGATAGAGCTGTTTGCATCGCCAGCTCAATCTCTATCTCTATCCGGCCGGATTAATAGCAGATTAGATTGGGAGTTAACCCCCTATAAATAGAGAGGCATGGCCGGTGTGGGGACCCCCCAACTCAAACCAAACCAAATCCATGCTTTGATTGACCTTTACTTTTCTGTACCTCTTCGTGGGTTTGCCTGGAAGCCCTCCATCCGCCACTACGGAATAGTGGTAAGCCTTGGTACTTCGCTTGTGAAGTCCCCGTTAATCTACGTAACAGATTGCTATCGCCTTGTTACTTCGCTTGTGAAGTATCTGCTAATCTGCGTAATAGATTGCTACCTTCACCACCCGTGCAACACCTCGCAAAATTCGGTCCTAAGGACGTATTGGTACTTCGCATCATCTCTGTTGTAGGTTCACACATTCGAAGCCCCTTCGCCGAAGGTGTTCGGAGCTGAGAGATCGGTTTTGGAGGTCCCCAGGACACCCTTCGACAGGACTGCAGGCTTCGACAACAGGCTCCGCTCGCATACTTCATCGTGACAGACTTCACCATGAATATACTCCGCACCAGATGAAGTTGCACCTGCGTGTGGCCTTCGCGTCACTACTCTATAATTCACCGCATTAGAGATCGCACGCCGAACCCCGCTGTTCGGAGGTGATCACCATGTTCAGATCCGTTCGGAGTTTACCTTAGGCTGGTTAAGTCCGAACACCGAAGCACCCTTCGGCGGAGCACTTCGCACCAGACGCCGAAGGTACCCTTCGCATCATACTTCGAACCAGGAGGACTTCGACTGGTTTGCTGATTTTAACCTGTTTAACCTATTTCTTTCGGCTAATTGGATTATTTTGTGTAATCTGGTTGCCTGGCGACTCAACTCCCCTTATCACTATTAAGGGTAGTCAGAATGCGGCGTCGGTGCTACGTCACACTTAGGCCTGTCCCTATGTATCCATGCACTTTTGGATCGCTGGACTGACCCAAGTGCGGGGGCACATTTCCGTGTCAACACAATGATCTATGAAACATGATCATTCTTGATAGCAAAAAATGGCAGTAATGGTAAAGATTATCAAAATATCAATTTTGATAATTTGAGCCAAAAAATACACACGTCCTGAATCAGGCCGAAGCCCTATAGGGCCGAAGGCCCATCGAGCATTAGGCTTCGGAGGCCCTCTAGTGGCCTGTTACCTTCGACACGAAGGCCCATCAAACCATGGGCTTTTGAAGCCTCCTAACAGCCTGGTACCTTCGGCCCGGAGGCCTTCAGAGGCTTGACCCGATAAAGCTTCGGCCCGAGGAGCAGGCTTCGGCTAGCCTTGCCGAAGGCCCACTTCGGGCTGATTTTCAGAGATAGAGTTTGAGTCTGATTCTAGCTAATTTTATCCCAAAGCTTGATTAGGCCAAATCTTACCAGATTAGTCTTAGAGATAGGAAGACTAGCCCCTATAAATAAAGGGGTGAGGCTGGTTCATTAAGGCCCCAACACAAATCAATCACAAAGCCCTAGCTTTGAACCGTACCTTTACTTTTTATTTATCTTTCTACAACCTTCGTGGGTTTGCCTCAAAGCCCTCCACCGGCCACACCGAAACCGTGGTGAGCCTTGCTACTTCGCTCGTGAAGTACCTGTTAATTTACATATGATATTTCTATCGCCTTGTTACTTCGCCTGTGAAGTATCTGTTAATCTACGTAACAGATAGCTACCTTCGTTTCCGTACTACAACACTTAGCAGATTCGGTCTTCAAGCCGAATTGGCACTTGATCTCTGTTCTGTTGCATGTTTTTATGCTCGGAGCCCCTTCGCCGGAGGTGTTTGAAGCCCAGAAGCTGGTTTCGGAGGCTGCCAGAACACCCCTCAGCGGAATCCTTGATTCAGCTACCCGTGCTGGACCGTCATGCTATCGTCAGGTTTGACCAAGTCCCACACGCCAGAGCGCTCCACAGCAGACTTCATCACGTTAGGCTTCGTAACGCTTACACTTCGCTCCAGACAAAGTCACGCCAGTGCGTTGCATTGGGATATTTGTGTCGTGTCAGAGACTTTGTGCCGAACCTTGCTATTCAGAGGTGATTTTGCGTCAAGATCTGTCCGGAGCCTACCTTCGACCAGATCGATCCGAACACCGAAGATTACCTTCAGAGAGACCCTTCATATCATACGCCAAGGGCACCCTTTGGTGAACCCTTCGCACAGTATACTTCGAATCAGTTAGGCTTCGTTCAACTTGCTGGTTTATTTTAATCAATATATTTATTTTCGGCTAATTGTAGTATTTCTATGTGATCTGATTACCTGGCGACTCCACCCCTTGCCACTGTTAAGGATAGTCAGAACGCGATGTCAGTGTTGTGTTACGCTTAGGCTTGTCCCTAAGTATCCACACATGTTTGGATCATCGAACTGACCCAAGTGCGGCGGCAGGTTTTCATGTCAACACACTTTTTGGCGACTCCGCTAGGGAAGGCTACGCCAATGTGATGAGTACATCTACATTGGCCGTAGGCACGTCTACAACGACTACTACGTCTACATCGCCGATGGATCTCATGGGAGGCATAGATATCGACAACCGCAACATCATGACACCTACCCTTGAAGATATTCCTGAAGAAGACCGAGCAGAGATCGAGGCAAAGAGGAAGGCACTACAAGACCTCATGCTTGGAAGCTATGTCAAGACACACGCGGGCTTCATCAAGCATGACGTCAACATCTCCGACCTCGCTCAGACATAGGTAACTCCAGTATCACCTCCTTTATCTTCTCTAGAGATTGAGCAAAAAATAGCCGCATCAGTAGATCAAGCTATTAGCGCTTCGCTAGCCAACTGTTTAGATTCGACAATTAGCTCTCGGGTAGAGGCGACACTTAGAAGGTTCGGATTTACCGAGGCCGTACCTCTAGCTCCGATAGCTATCTTACCTCCGGTAAATCGCATTTACATCAGAACTGACGGTAGTACCAGCAAAGCCATTGCGTTTCTGGCCTCGACATCTGTGGCTGAGACTAGTCACCTCAGCCAAACTAACACTGCCTACTATGCGCCACCTCTACCCACTTACGTGCCAGTTTTTGCCACCTTACCCATGCCGCATGCTCAAACACATAGGCCTGAACACATCATACATCCTGAGCTACCGCATAACGACGACCCCCATGGCCGACACGCCGACATGCCACCGTGTGTCACGCCCCCGCACGAGATACGTGCGCAGGCAGTAGGCCAAGATGACATTGAGGAGCAGTTTCGTGCCTAGGGGTCGGTCTAGGGTTTACCGGAAACCGTATCCTACCATTTCGACACCGTACCATACCCTCGCATCTATAGAGTACCTAAGTTCACCAAGTTCGACGGTGAGGGTAACAAAACCACACTAGAGCATGTCAGTCAGTTCTTAGCACGGTGTGGAGAAGCTAGTGGGTCGGATGCTTTAAAACTTAGACTATTTTCACTCTCACTATCCGACACCGCTTTCACTTGGTTTTTGGTGCTCCCGCAAAACTCCGTGCAAACATGGGCAGAATTAGATCAAAAGTTCCATGACTATTTTTATACGGGTGAGACAGAACTTAGGCTTTCACACTTAACATCGGTTAGACAGAAATCTAGTGAAAGTGTCTCCGAGTACATCAAGCGCTTTAGAGGTACCAGAAACAGATGTTTTAGTCTCAATATTTCAGAGAGAGATTTGGCAGATCTAGCTTTCAACAGGTTGCATTCTAAGATTAAACAGAGTCTAGACAACCAAAACTTTTTAGAATTTAGTCAAGTCTTACAACAGACTCTGGTCCAGGAAGGCTGAGCCAAGGATAAAAAGTTTATTAAAATGTTTAACAAGCCTAGGGCTGAAGTCCATGTCATGGAGCACACCGATGCGGAAGAATCAGAGGAGCAAGAAGATTTGACTGTCATCTACATGACCAAATAGGTTTGGAATGCTAAGAGCAAACCCGTTACTTGCTCTGAGTTACGACCGTCTCCTACCAAGAATCGGCCCAACGATGTCAAATACTCGTTTGATATAACTAAGTGTGATAAAATATTTGATTTCCTCTTGAAGAACCAACTTCTCAAGTTGCCTAAAGGCCAAGTCATTCCATTTGCCAACGAGCTAAAGAAACACCCCTATTGTAAGTGGCATGATTCACATTCACATTATACTAACGACTGTAATGTTTTTCGTCGACAGGTTCAACCGGCCATAGAGGAAGGACGATTGAAAATAGACCCCAGTCCAAAGATGAAGCTGGACAAAGACCCCTTTCCCGTGAACACTGTTGACCTCGACGAGAAGAAGGTACTGATTTGGTCAGAGCAGTCCAAGTCAACTAAAGGGAAAGCACTCATTATTGGAGAATAACGCACACATACACTCGTACCGAAGAACCCCGAAGTAGGAGTGTGGAAAAGAAATGTCAGTACATCTCCTTTGGCAAGGGCTCGCAAGAATCGAAGGTATATATCAGATGTTGTTGAACAAACATCAGAAAAAGCCAAGGAAACAGGCCCCCGCGCAAAAAGGCTAAGATAGCCAAAGGGGCCAAGACAGTCAGAGGATGGCTTTGGACAACAGTGGCCGAACCCTCCGCACAGTTGCATCGGACCACATTGGCCGAACCCTCCGCCTAGTGGCTTTGAACCCCAGTGGCCGAACCCTCCGCACAGCGAATTCGGGCCTCGATGTCCGAACCCTTCGCACATCGAGTATAGACCCCAATGGCCGGGTTCAACTCCGCTCTAGGCAAACACTCTGGCAGGAGGCTTCGGCCCACAATGGCCGAACATACCTCTAGCCTGGATGGACCCTTCACTTATATGGTTTGAAATTCCATCGATATGGTTGAACCCCCCTCCGGGCAATGGGTTCGACTCGTAGTGGGCGAAGCCGCTCGAGCCACCAATGCCTTCGCCATACAATTGGGCAGGGACCATGTGGGCTCCGTACACCTCGCAACCCGAGTACCCTTCGCAGAATAACGTTGTCCATTGTTTTCCTTCGGAGTATTGTAAATGGCAGGGACAAAAAGACGCGGCGAAGGGGGACATCATCCATAGGCTATCCGTGGTACCTCCCAATCGACTCGCACAAGATGGAGCCAAGGGAGATGGATGCAAAGAAGTGAAGGACGAGGAGTCCGAAGCCATCACAGTCAAAGTAGGGTCCAAGGAAGTCCCAATCCCGAAGGCCCCTTCGCCGAAGTCTGACAGAGGTAAGTCCCCTGATCCAGCCGAGGCCAGCACTGGAGGTCGGTCCGATTGGTCGAACAAGGCCGGTTTGATTGACAGGGTCCGTAGAAAAGTGTCCTCCGACTATGAAGTTCATGAGGCCGACCTGGGCGGTACACCTTCGGCCAGAAATCACAGAAAAAGAATGGTGGTGCCTGGTACCAAGCCACAACCATCTTGGGCAGCTCCGGGCATGTCCAAATCACAGAGAAGGCATCTACAGCATCTACGGGCGCGGGACATGCACAACAAAAAGGCTGAGGATGAAAGAGACACTATCTTTGAAGAGATCCACCCTCGGCCAGCTACAAGACAGGTATGGAGTATCAAGAAGGTTGAGATAACCAACCCGACTCCTAGTCCGAGCGATGACGATGACATGCTCGACGATGACTATATGCCCGTATTTGAGGGGCCCGCACCTCAGGCAATGGACATCAACGTCGTCATGATGCCCGCCGAGTTTTCTCTACCACAAGATGAGGCCGAGGTCGCCCAGTTGAACCTCGGCCCACGCAATGCTATTTTTGAGAAACCCGAGGATACGACTCGCCAACTGAAGCCTCTCTATGTCAGGGGTCACATTGATAGGAAGCCGATCTCTAGAATGCTTGTCGACGGTGGTGCCACTATTAACCTAATGCCTTACTCGCTATTGAAGAAGCTTGGCAGGAGCGAGGAAGACTTAAAGAAAACTAACCTAACACTGAACGGCTTCAACGACGAGACTTCTGAGGCAAAGGGCGTACTATCCATGGAATTGATGGTAGGTAACAAGACGTTACTGTTGGACCGAAAAGGGCAGCCAGAGGGGGAGGGGGTGAATGGGTGCTTTTAAAATTTCGGTCTAAAGCTAGCCTTCTGTTTTAAAACAGTCTCCTACGGAACAGGCTTCGAATACATCCTTCGAAGGTCTAGCTCGGAGGTATTTTACAGCCCTGAGACTATGCTTCGCAAAGAGGGAAAGTCCGAAGTCAAGAAGACTTCGCTCACACCAACTAACTGAAAACCACAACTCTACAAGGAAAGTGCTGGCTCCACACACAAGGTGACTTCGAGCAGGCTTTGCACTTCACACTTCGCAGGAGTGGGTTTTCTTCTGAAGACTTTGACCAAATACTCCGCACTAGCAACTAGTACTAGGCTTCATATTTTGAAGGCCTAAAAGCACACATAACTGACTTTGCTTATAAAAGAAAATAGGCCTCGAGCACAACTCTGCATAGTGCTTTGCTAGTAATCAGAGAGGACTTGCCTCCATTTTAAACAGAGCGAACACACACTAGAGGATACACACGACACACATACTCAGCACATCATCACACTTCGCTAAAAATAAAACAGAGCAAAATCACTGGCTAGAACATACCAAAGAGAGGCACTATTTATAGGCACTATTCATCCATGCAAATTTACTACTCTACCCTTAGGGTTTTCACTGTTTTTGTCTCAGCCAGACACAGGGGCACAGAAGGTAGTCTACTTTTCTGGAGGCTTCTTTTGTTAGCTTCGAAGAGGAGACAACATCAGCATTTGCAGAGCAGACATGATCAGCCTTTGCACATTTGGAATCTTTTGAAGCCCCCTTCACACACGAAGTGTGCAGTAGCTTCGGTGACAAGCTTTGAACCAGATGGCCTTCGCTTCACCGAAGTCAGCCTTCGATATAATGAGGGTTTTGAGCCAAAGTCGTCAAAGCTCTTGAGCCTTCGCACCATCACCTTTGGAGTGGACCACCACGGCTTCGCAGCTACTCTCAACTCGAACTACGTCAGTCCATGTACCGAAGCCATGCATGGCCGAAGTACCTCAAGTCAGCCACAGTCTGAAGCCCCACCTTCGGAGTACCTTCGCCACCTTCTGAAGTCCCCTCGTCCAAGGCCTCCGCATGAAGCATATCGATAAGCACCCCTTCTCAGTGTCTCAACCCCGAGCACACTCCACGAAGACCCTTATCCGGAGACCTCCGTTAGGTGTCCCTTCGAGTGCCTCCTTCCGGAGCACCCTTCGAACCCTTGCCTCAATGCAGAGGACTATATCCACCATACTCTAAAGTCACTCCTTCCGGAGCACCCTTCGAAGTGCTTCACCTCCGAGGACTTTCCCTTGGGGTACCTTCAGCCAGAGCCACCCTCCGCACTTTCCGCCTCCTCCTAGCACACCTTGACCCGAGGACCGACCTCGACCACACGCAATAGCATAAAGCCTCCCACTTGACCTAGGTTCACTTGCTGCGAACAGTCTGTCTCCTCCGATGACACCTGCGCACCACCGACAAGTAGACAAGTGTTTCCAGTACCCCGGAGAGCTCTCTGGTAAATGACCTTCGGTACACACTCCGGTGTACTGCCCAAAATACCAAGCCCTTTGGTACCACCATGTCATCGTGTTATGCTGGACCCCTCCGACAGACACACTCACTGCCCAGCCAGCAACCACCGAACCCTTAGGAAAACACCTCCGAAACCCTTCGGAGGGACCCCTTCGACCAGAAGAGAACTTGTCAATCACTCATCACAGACTTGAAACCAAAGAGCAGAAAATGCAAGGCTTTAAGATGATGAAAGTATAACGACATATAGTGCAAAAATATGCCAAATCAGAATATCAGGCTCATATGCTTAGCTCGAGTTGATATATTCCAGATTCACTGTTGGATGCATGAATTTGAAAATTTGTAGAAAAGAAAAGCATCAATGCTTTGGAATAGACATCTAGACAAGTGAAAGCAGGAACTGCAAAAGCTAAACAATTTCTTCCCTAGAGAGCAAGTCCAATTTTCATGGTGCATTTAGCAATCTTGATTAGCAAGTGATGTAGACGTTGCAATTCTTTTATAGTGCCAGGGGTTATTTGCTCGTCTACCTTATGCTTTCCAGCCAAGCCAAGCCTAGGTCAAGAAAGACCATTAGAAGCTTAAGGCAGTGATTTTGGTAGACACTAAGTAATCCTAGTTTATACCAAAGTGATATGGTAAGCAGTCTAGAATGAAGTAGTGCGACAAGCAAACCCACCTGGATCTTTTCATTTTTAACACACAAATCATGTGTATTGATTTTTGTTGAATACCAATTGTTAGATGATTCCATGAAAAAGCAGTATTGTTAACAAGTTGCAGTTTTGCATCCAATGTAAAGTATTCTAGCTACTAGGTAGATAATCATGAGCTAAAGTACTTCCGCACACACATGCTAGACACAAGACTAAGCAGTGATCAAATTTAGAGTTTTATAAATTCAAATAATGCTCATTATGAAGTTAGATATATTAAACAAAGCTGAAGGCATCATGAACAAGAAAATCATGCTAAGGCATATAGAAGCAACTAAGAGCATCAATCAAATCATCATAAGGAAGCCTCTACACAATAATTACATCATGCTCCCCTCACAATATACTATAAGGATGACAAACACCCAGTTCCCCATGCAAATAAGCAAATCGGGATACATGAAGTGGTTTGGTAAAAATATCGGCAAGCTGGTTCTAGGTATCAACATATTGAAGCTCAATATCACCCTTCTCATTGTGATCTCTAAGAAAATGATATCTCACATATGGTGAACCGGATTGTTTGCAATGCAAATAGTGCTAGTGTTATCATAGAACAGTGGAACACCCTTATAATCTAACTTGAAATCCCGCAAAGTGGAAACCATCCACAAAATCTATGAGCAATGGCTAGCTGCAGCAACATATTTGGATTCAGCTATAGATTGCGCAACACTAGACTGTTTGTAGGAAGACCAGCAAACAAGAGAAGTACCCAGAAAATGACACATACCGGAGGTACTCTTCCTATCGATTCTACACCCAGTAAAAACTGCATCTGAATAACCACGAAGACATAAAGAGGAAGATGCAGAATACCAAATGCCAAATTCGAGGGTATGCTTGAGATACCTGAGAATTCGCTTTACCGCTTGGCAGTGCGAAGCACGTGGCAATGCCTAAAAATGAGCACACAAATATACGGCGAAGTATATGTCAGGCCTCGTAGCCGTCAAGTAAAGGAGGGAGCCGATCATGCATCAGAACTCTTTCTGATCTACGACTTCTCCATCCTCATCAAGATCTAATGCTACATATGTAGCCATTGGACTGGCGAGAGTCTTTGCATCATCCATGTTGAACATCTTGAGTAGGTCCTTGGTGTACTTCATCTGGTGGACGAAGGTACCTTGTTTGCTTTGCTTGATTTACAAACCAATGAAAAATGTGAGTTCGCCCATCATGGACATCTCAAACTCCCTGCTCATGGCATCTGCAAACTCAGCAACCAAAGCATGAGAAGAGCCCCCAAAGATGATGTCGTCAACGTAAATATGGACTAGGAGGAAATCTTTGCCATGCTTGAGGGTGAACAGGGTTTTATCTACAGATCCCATCAAATGCCCTCTCTCAAGCAGAAATGACTTAAGTCTGTCATACCACGCCCGAGGGACCTGCTTGAGTCCATAAAGAGCCTTATGAAGTTTGAGAACTTCATGTGGATATTGGGGGTTTTCAAAACCAGGGGTTGGTTTACATAAACGTCTTCGCCTATGAAGCCATTAAGAAAAGCACTTTTAACATCCATTTGATAAAGTTAGAAACCACGGGAGGCCGCAAATGCAAGTAAAATTCTAATGGCCTCAAGACGAGCAACTAGAGCAAAAGTTTCAGTAAAATCAATCCCTTCTAACTAAGAATAACCCTGAGCCACAAGTCTAGCTTTGTTTCTAACTACAGATCTATCCTCCCCTTGTTTGTTTTTGAAAATCCATTTAGTTCCAATAAAATGAACATTAGGTGGAGGATCTACAAGTGTCAAGACTTGGTTTCTCTCAAAATTATCAAGTTCTTCATGCATGTCATTGATCCAACTAGAATCAGAAAGTGCATGACTCACATCTAAGGGCTCAAAAGAAGCAACAAAAGCAGAATCAATGAAATGAGCATGAGAACGTGTTACCCTTTGATCAAGCTCACTAATGATCTGCTCGGGAGGATGCATCCTTTGAATGTGATGAGGAGGCTCTCGGCGGGATGCAGTCTACCCCTCAACTTGTGTCGGTGAATGGTCGAAGATGACTGTTGGCATACAAGATTACGCTAATAGGTTCTCTAAGATTAAGAACTAACAAACAATGAGTTTGTGAGATGAACTAGCTCAAGCCTCCGAATAGGATAATATCTCGAAGTAGTTCGAAGTTGTGTATTGAATATCTGAGTATTCGATGCATATTACAGGGTGAGAAGGGGGGTATTTATAGGTAAAAACTCTAAGGAAAAGACCTTTTTACCCCTCAATTACAACTGACAGTGGAAACTATTCAGTACCCTGAATAGGTTTAAAATAGTAAAATGTATTCGAAGAACATAGATAAGACAGACGTCCCGTCAGTCTTGTTGTTTCCCACTATAGAGATGGAGTCTTCGGAGCAACCAACCAATGGTGAGGACCAGCACAACGGTGCCAGCCATGGCGGGAACACTGGCACAGAGGCAAGCATGGGCGGCATCAGCAGTGGTGGCCATGGCAGGAGCTTTGGGGAGTTCTTGGCCTAAGAACCCTCGAGAGCTCCGCCCACCATCGAAGAAGCCATTGCCGCAGAGCTTCATACTCGGGCAATCAGTGAGTACAGCGGACTCCATCGAGGAAGCGGTGAACAGAAAGCTGGGCCCCGGCATAAGGACTCGAGTCCTTGGAACAGAGATGACCCCGAAGCCACGGAGTGGAGAAGTGGTGGTCTTCGAGGCTTTCTTTGAAGCCGGACTGGGACTTCCTGTGATCACCTTCCTGGCAGAGTTACTGGACATGTTCCACATTACCTTGCCACAATTGTCTGCCAATGCCATAGCAAGACTGGCCATCTTCGAATGGGCCCTTCGGGCAGAAGGATGCGAAGGGAGATCAGAGGTCTTCGCTGCCACTCACGAAGCTTCCTACCAGCCAAAGCCACAAGACGGACCCGGAGACTCCAAGGTGTTAATGGCGTTCGGCAGTGTTAACTTCCAACATTGGAAGGAGTACGCGCAGCATTTCCCGATGAAGGCTATCAACGATCGGTGGTACACCAACTGGATTCCAGCCTCACAAGGCCCCTTCAAGAAATTTGGTACCGGAAGGAAGCTGAGGTTACTCCGAACCCAAGCTTGCTTTCAAAATGGCTAGGGTTACTTTCTTCGGTAGCCAGCTGTATGAGCATGCGAGATCTGGCGAAGGAATTCATGGCCCTCTAGATCCCGCCTCTCGTAGGTGATTGACCGATTGCATTTCAAAATGCTTCGGAGGGGGAGCTTCGAAGCCTAGTTAAGTCTTCACATTTTCTGCATTAACACATTAGAAACCAGATAACATACTTAATGGAATGCTACCTCTTTTCAGTGGCTCCTTTGGTGCTAGCTCTAGAACAGATCGCAAGAGCCACTGAATGGGTGCTCGGAGCCCCTATAGTGGTGGAGAAGCAGCGAAGGGTGGAGCTGGTGGGAAGCTGAGAGCGCTTCAACAGGGTGTGGAGTGCTCTTTGGATGGAGCCTCCTCCTCTACTATACTTCGACTCAACTGGAGTGACCCCCCGGAAAAGGAAAACCACCGCTGAGCCCTCAAAAAGGGTCACCAAGACCCCCGTCAAGAAGGGGAAGAAGACAACAAAGCCTCCTCCTCAAGCATCTCTGATATCTTTGCCTTCCTCTCTGGACATTCAGAGCTCCTCTTCGGAGGGCTCAGAAGAAAAGGATTCCAACATCCATATGGGGAAGGCCCTTGAAGACTACCTTCTGCAAGTTAGAGAGGATGAGTCTCCAGCCGTAGCTGGAGAACCCCCTCGGGAAGATGCGGTAGCTGATGCAACACACTCCTCCAAGCCTGCTGCAGCCGGCTCAGAACTTGGGTTATAAATTCATAACTCACCCATGGTCGGAGTAGTAGTGCCGGAGGTTGGGACATCGGTAGCAACTGCACCGGAGCTAACTTTGGGGGATGACCTCGAAGAATATCTTCGGATGTACAAAGTTCTGGAGGACCCCAAAATTCTCCCCCAAGGCGTGGATGAAGGTATATCTCGAAGCCTTTGCCTTTGAAATTCCTGCAACAATTACCCTACAACAACTATTCACTAAATACCTTAACTTTTGTAGGTGCGTTGAGAAGCGGCATGGCTCTGACCACCGGTGGAGCTTCGGCTTCACTCGGAGTTGAGGCTCCAGCTGGTGTAGTGGCTCCGATGACCGGAGCTGTCTCGGGCGAAGTAATTCCAACCGAGGGGGAAATGATTGAAGGAGGATCTACTCCAGCCAAAGTACCAACTCCAACTTTTGTGCCAGCGAGGGGCAAGAGTATGACGAGCTTTGGCCCCCTCCCCGCTTTGACGGTGACACCCTCCTCCAACGACCCTTTGGCGAGAAACTCGGAGGAGGAGGCTACGGTAGATGACTGTCGGGCCCTGTCCTGGCTTCTGGCTTCCTCTGTTGGCTCCATTCTTGGAGCAACGGATAGAGCTCCGAATGCTCCTGGAACCCTTGGCAGACAAAGGCCAAGAGGTCGCGAGCTCCGAACTGGTCTCTATCTTGAGCGAAGCCAAAGCACCGGACCTTGATTTGGCCCTCGAAAGGGCAGCCCTTCAGGTATGCAACATACAACAAGTGTATTTAATTAATGAAAATACTTTGTACTCACTTTGCTTTTTTGCAGCAATTCATCCTTGCTAGAACGGCAGTGACTTCCAATGAGCTCGAAGCTAATCGGCTCAAGAGGAAGGTTACCACCCTCCAGTCCGCCCTTAAAGGCTCTGAGGACAAAACACTTCAACTGGAGGAGGAGCTCCTCAAGGAGCGGAGGGCCAGGGCCATCACCAACGAAGCACTCCGGGTTGAGCAACAGAACAACAATGCACTCAAGGCTTCGGTCCAAGAGATCGAAGCCGAGCGTGTGGTACTTAGGGCGGAGGTCGAGAAGCTTCGGCAAGCAGCCAGCAGATTCCAACGCACAACTTGTGGAGCTTCAAGACTCGGTCCAACAAGCACTCGCCCAGAAGACTGCTTTGTTATCAAGAATAGCCGAAGTTTCTGCTTCTGCTTCTGAGCTTGAGGCAGCACAGACGAAGCACACCGCCATCGCTGAACAGACCATGGACACCCTCCGGGGTACCTTGGAGTATTTTGGCATTATGTTCCCTTTGTCTTCAGCCGTGACGAGCGAGCCCCTCGAGCGGAAGCTAAAGATGATCCAAGAAGAACCAAAGTTGATGAAGGGCTCCAGGATTCGCTACGGAGAGATCTCCGGGCAGGTAGCCAGAATCGGAGTCCTTCATCATGTCGAAGCCCTTGGGGGTTCAACGCCTGCAGGCTTTGCCGATGAAGACTTGCTGCGTCCTTCTCTGGATGTAGCCTCTGCTTGGGAATCTTTCCGAGCAATCTGGAAAACGGACCACAAAGTTGTAGCCAAAGCTTGGATCGACGAGGCTCGCTGGCAAAAGCAAGCTCAGATGAAGCCTCCAGCTCTGACTTCACCGGCTCCGACCTCGCCTGCTCTGCCAGCTGACCTGCAGGTTTAGCTTTATAGGGCGCTTTAGCATGTACAAGAAATCTTGTAAAGCCGTTTATATTAATCAATGAAAAGTTTATAAACGAGGAGTCTTTGTTTGGATTTTTATTCTTAGGTTTTGCTATGCACTTCAGAACTCAACTTCGAAGTACTAGACCGAAGCGAAGGGCTCCGCCAACAGTGGGCAGTCCTCAAAGGCTTAAGGCCCTACCGACGCTCATGCTTCTCTGTTCCTCGGGGAGATCAAGGGGGAATAGCACTCGAAGTCCATCGTGAAGTCTTAGATTATATTAAGGAAGAGGATAAGCATGTAGCATCTTCGTCCTTCGAATACGTAGATTGGTCTGACTCGGAGTACCAAGCCGAAGACCCGGCAGAGGCTAGCTCGGAAAGACTTCTGTCCTGGGCTGAACTTCAAGAGGAGCAGAAAAAACCGCGAGCTTCGAAGAAGAAAAGCACTCGAACCAAGAGGAAAGTTTTGAAGACTCCAGGTTCCGAAGACCAAGGTGGTCTTAGAAATAGCTCTAGAGGTCGGAGCGGTCTCCATTTTTATCTAGGCTTAGACCAAATTTCTCTTGATGTAATACAATATGATTATCCAATTAATATAATTTGTTTTGGAAGAATCTCTTGACTGTTCCTTATTCCCTTGCCCCTCTTTGTGGGTGGGGGACCATACGCGTTGCGATAGGGTCCGTCAGACACAATGATTGATATAACAACGTGATGCTTCGCACAACACTTAGTAATCATACTTCACTCTTTCATAGAGTTCTTTGAACTGTACGTTTGTATTATGATGTTTATAAGTTTCGGAGATAAGTTTACACTTGTAAGCTCTAATAGCAGTCGCTGAGGACTTTAAAAGTCTTTCATTGGGCCGGAGCCTTGAAACCTTATTGCTTGGTCACCTACGACTCTTTTATAGATGCTTCGAACCCGTAGGCCAGAAATCTGTTCTTTTAAAGTCCTTAGACTCTTTTACTGATCCTAACAAGCTAGAGCCTGGAATCCATATGCTAGCCACCTTCGGCTCTTTTACAGATGCTTCGAACCCAGAGGCCGGAAATCTGTTCTTTTAAAGTCCTTAGACTCTTCTACAGATCGTAACAAGTCAGAGCCTGGAATCCGTAGGATGGGCTCCTTCGGCTCTTTTACAGATGCTTCGAACCCGAAGGCCGGAAATCTGTTCTTTTAAAGTCCTTAGACTCTTCTATGGATCCTAACAAGCTGGAGCCTGGAATACGTAGGCTGGCCACCTTCGGCTCTTTTACAGATGCTTCGAACCTGGAGGCCAGAAATCTGTTCTTTTAAAGTCCTTAGACACTTCTACGGATCCAAACAAGCCGGAGCCTAGAATCCTTAGGCTGGCCACCTAAGGCTCTTTTACGGAATCCTTGAACCAATGGTTCGAAGGTCGTTTTCTAGGTTACTTGAAAGATGCTTACCTTCGCAAGCATCTCCATTCTCTTGATGCGTCCACCAGGAGTAAGGAATATTTGAAGAGTAAACATAATTCGAACCTCCATCTTTATTTAATTTAGAAAGGTACTTTTACAATTGATTACAAGGAGCCCCTAAGCATAATAACGTTTAAGGTGCTCCGCATGCCAAGCATTCTTCAACTCTTCCCCTTCTAAATTGGCTAATTTAAACGACCTGGGACACCCTGAGCGTAGGATAATATATGGTCCTTCCCATTTATTTCCTAGCTTCCCCGGAGCTATTACACTTCGCAATACCAAATGACCTGGTTTAAGCTCATTCACTTTTATCTTCGGGTCATACCATGCCTTCGTTTGGTCTTGGTACTTCGTTAGATTGGCGACAGCTCGAAGCCTTGTTTCTTCTGACAAGTCCAGCGAAGTGTTTCTTTCACCTTCATTTCCAGGCTCCACTACGCAGAGGGATCCACCGTTGAGCTCTGTAGGAGTCATGGCCTCGTCTCCGAATACCAACCTAAATGGGGTGAAGCCTGTGGACCTGGCTTGAGTGGTCTGAATGGACCATACAATCTTAGGGAGATCTTCGGTCCATAGCCCCTTAGCCAACCCGACAATCCTGTGATTCAAACCGGAGAGAATATTTCCATTGGCTCGCTCGACGGCTTCGTTGGATTGGGGGAGGCGAATGACTGCGAAGCATAACTTGATGCCCAGTCATTCACAAAACTCTCTAAAGGGTTCAACTTCGAACTAAGTGCCATTATCCACAGTTAACTCCCTTGGCACTCCGAACCTGCATATGATATTTTGCCAAAAGAATTTTTGCATATTTCTTGAAGTGATAGCAGTTAGGGGTTCAGCTTTGACCCATTTAGAAAAATACTCGATTGCTACCACTGCAAACTTCAAGCTGCCTTTTGCCATTGGAAAAAGGGCCGATGAGATCCATTCCCCATCGTGCCATTGGCCATATCGGGACAATGACTTGAAGAGGTGTTGGTGGATGGTGGCTCCGTCTACCCATCCATTGGCATCCTTGGCATGTTCGAACTAACTCTTCCACATCTCTTACAATTGTTGGCCAATAGAACCCCTATCAAAGTGTCTTTCCTGCTAAAGCACGGGGGGCTAGATGGCTGCTACATAATCTTTCGTGAATCTCCTGAAGTGTATCTTGGCCTTTGGGTTGTGAGATGCACCGGAGTAGGGGAGACCAAACTCTGGCTTTATACGATATTCTGTTGACAAGCTCATAATTCTGAGCCCTTGCTTGTAGCCTTTGGAAATCCGGACCTTCTGATGAGACTGTGCTATTTTGCAAAACATCCATTATCAGAGTCCACCAATCGGTGACTGGGATGCAAAGGACTTCTGCAGAGGGTAATTGATGCACCGTAGACTTGATAAGTTCTTCATAGAAAGCGCCCTCTAGGACGTCCAATGCTCCAGCTGTAGCCTTCGCTTCAATGTCTGCAAGTTGATTATCTGCTCGATGGATACTTCGAACAGAAAATCCTTTAAACATTGCTTCAGTCTTGCTGGTTTCTTCTAAATACTTTGCAAGATGCGGGTTCCTGGCTTGAAAGCTTTTGTCAACATGACCTGCGATGACTTGGGAATCTGTTTTTATTATAATCCTTGCTGCTCAAGTGCATTTTCCTTTCGAAGGCCTAGCAGGATCCCTTCGTACTCTGCGATATTGTTGGTGGTCTTAAAGTTGAGCCTCGCATAATACATGGCCTTCTGCCCCGACGGCGATATTATCACAGCTCCAGCTCTGGCACCAAATGCCTGATAAGTTCCATCAGAAAAAATTGTCCATAGACCTTCGGAGGTTTCTTCTGGAGCCCAGACTGCAGATGGAGTCCACTTGGCCATGAAGTCAGCTATGACTTGGGACATGATAGGTGTTCTCGCTGTGAAGGAAATACCGAAGGGGCTAGCTTGACAGCCCATTTTCTGATCATACCCGTAGAATCTTTGCTCTAAAGCATATCACCAAGGGGATACGAGGTAGGAACGATAAGATTATATGCTAAGAGGTAATGCCTTAGCTTCCGCGAGGCCATTACCAAAGCATAAGCAAATTTTTTGAGCTCGGAGTATCTTGTCTTTGCTCTAGACAAAGCTTCTAAGACGAAGTAGACTAGGTTCTGCACCAGTTTTCCTTTAAGTTCAACTTCCCTAACCAGTACTGCATGTTGGCGTAAAAGATTACGCTAACAGGTTTCTGAAAGTTAGAAACTGACAAATGAAGTGTTTGTGAAATAAACTACTTCGAGCCTCCGAAAGGATAATAACTCGAAACAGTTCGAAGATGTGTATTGAATAACTTGTATTTCATCCTTATTACAGGGTAAAACGGGGGGTATTTATAGGCCCAAACATTAAGGAAAAGACCCTTTTACCCCTCTAGTACAACCGACATAGTGGGAACTATTCGGTACCGTTAATAGGGCTAAAATGGTAAAAGACTAATCTAATGAGAAAGAAGATAAGTCTTCCATCCTAGCTGCCAAAGAGGCTCTCTGAAGAGTCCACGTTCGAAGATATACTTCGAACTAGCGTTTGCCTTCATCCTTCGAACTTGATCCAATGTACTCCCGAAGTTAGACGCTGGAAACCTTTGATTAAATCACCTGCCTTTGTCTTGGCGTAGAAATGGCTCTGAGGATGAAATATTTTCCTCCAACAGTAGCGCCTCGAATACGCCTCTCCGCTAGACCTGTGATGTTAGGAGAGCAGTATACGCAAGAAAAATAATCATGCGCAGAGGTTAACAATTTTAATCAACCTTCGAAATATGCAGAGATTCGGAACATCGAATCAACTTCTAAGAAAATTATGCTCGAACTACTTTAGAATTAACTCCAAAAGTCCGAAAGCTTTTTTAGACTTAGAAGAAATAACCGTTGGCTTTTTCCTCCAACGGAAATTACGTGATGCGTTAACTTCGCAAAGGGATAATGGTCAGGAATACAGAACAGCAAACACAAACGGTAAAAAATCGTGGCCTGGGCTATAAATAGAGGGCCTAGCCCCTTCTCGAGTACTCTTCTCACCGCTTGTTGCAAACAAACCCTAATCCCCATCTTCCTCCTTGTATCACCGGAGCAGTTCCATGGCAAAAACCAGTTTCAAAGTTCCTGGGGCGGCTTCAGCCTTGGCTCGGCAGCAGGCTGTGGCAGTAGCGGTGGCGACGACATCAGCGACAATGACTTCGATAGCGACAATAGCAGCTCCAATGGCGGCGCCAGGAAGAAATCCTCAACCTGATAATCCTCAAGATCTCCTTCCAGCATCATCGAAGTACGCAGACCAATCTTACCAGTTGGGACCGTCAACCTGCAAGAGGGAATCGCTAGCAGCAGCTATAGAAGTGAAGATTAGTTCGGAGATTGTGATCCGCAAACCTGGAAAAGAAGTTATTCCTTCGCCAAGGCCCGGAGAAGTGGTTGTCTTCGAAGCCTTTTTCGAAGCAGGATTAGGGCTTCTGGCTGTTGACTTTCTAGCTGAGGTACTGGAGCTATTCCATGTTACTCTCCCCAACTCTCTCTGAATGCGATAGCACGCCTTGCCATCTTTGAATGGGCGTTGCGAGTTGAAGGCTGCGAAGGAAGAGCAGAAATCTTCGCAGCCCTACACCGAGCTTCTTGCCAACCAAAGACCTTCGTAGGCCCTGGAGGTGAAAAGACAGTAGTGGCCTTCGGGAGTATTAACTTCCGGCTTCGAGATGAATATGCTCTTCGATTTCCGGCCAAGGCCATCAATGCCAGGTGGTATATGGATTGGATCCTCCGCTGGTTTTACGCTGAAGTTGGGGCAGGAAGCCGCCTAGCTGGACCTCTACAAGACATAAACTTCTAGAGGGAAGCTCTTGTCCACCCAGATCCAGGCCAGCTCAAAGCTC
The DNA here is from genome assembly GCA_019279435.1 of Zizania palustris. Classification (NCBI taxonomy): domain Eukaryota; kingdom Viridiplantae; phylum Streptophyta; class Magnoliopsida; order Poales; family Poaceae; genus Zizania; species Zizania palustris. The sequence continues at coordinate 14,296,771 of JAAALK010000079.1, forward strand.
GCCTTAGCCTACTTCAACGCATTAGCCACTGTCTGAGCATGCGGGATCTGGCAGAGGAGTTCATCGGACTTCAGATTCCCCCTCTGATGGCCAACTGGCCTATCACCTTCGAGGAAGATCCGGAGGACGGCCTCCGAAAGATCTCTTTGAGCTCGAGCCCTGCAGGTAACTTCGAAAACAGTATGTTTCATATATACTTATTTGAAGAAATAACTAATGCCAACTTATCTTCCAGCCTCTCTAGCTCCTATGACTTCGGAGCAAATTGTGCGAGCTTCAGAAGAAAATTCTGGGAATTCCGACTCCGGCCGAGAAAGAATGGAGGAAAAAATTAGTGGGTACTTGGGAACGGTACAACCGAGTATGGGGGTTACTCGAAGTTGTTCCCCCTCCTCTTTTGGATTGGGTGCCTTCGGATCAAGGGCCTAAGAAAAGGAAAGACGAAGTTGGAGCTTCGACCTCTGCCAAGACTCCGTCGAAGAAGGTAGCCCGAAAGCCAAGAACTGCGACGCCTTCAAGTCCAATTGCTTCGGTCTCCGATTCCTCGGAGGATGAAGGTAGAATGCTCGTCGACCTAATTGACAAAGATGGAGCCCAAGCAGATGCAACCACCGGCAACGTTGCAAGCGTGCCGGAGTTTCCAAGCAACCTCGGGCAAGTTGGGACTTCGGCTGCTCAAGAAGACTTACCGCGTGATGAAGCCCCTATGAATGAAGGTGGAGCCGAAGTTGCTGTAGAATCAACTTCGATTCCGGATGAAGCAACGACTGCAGCTCCCGAAGAGGCTCCAACAGTTGAAGCTTTAGTCGTGAATTCTGACTCCGACGAAGACTTTGGGGTAGCTTTTGACCCCCCAAGCAGCCCGATGCTCACCCGTCGACAAGACTTCGAAGGTAAACTTTGCATAATCCATTTGTTCCTTTTCCCTGCAAAATTATACAATGTATAATACCTTTGCCTCAACAGGGTCTACTCCTACGGAAGAGGTTCGTCCTAAAGATACAACTCTTGGAACCTCAGGAACTTCGGAGCCAATTCCAGAAGTCCCCCAAATGGGACCTGGAAAAGGTAAAGGCAAGGTGAACCCCCTCCCTACTCCGAGTTCAGGGTTAACTCCATCTGAGTCAACAAACGGAAGCCAATCTACAGAGGGGGGCCAGTATGCCGAAGTTCCTAAGGATGCAGCCCAGCGCTTCGACCCCTCCCCGAATGAAGACGATCAGAGGGCTTTGTCTATGCTCCCTCTTCTAGCTCCTTTCTTGGAGCGAAGAACCGGACTTCGGACTTTGCTCGAGCCTTTGGATCGAGCTAGCCACGAAGTCGAGGAGATAGACTTGGTAGCCATCCTAAGCGAAGCTGAGGGTTCAGAGCTCAACGCCGCCATGGAGCGTGCAACATACCAGGTACGAAGTATCTGCAAAACAAAATTAATCTCACCTACAAATAATTTCTCACCTTGCTTTTTATTCTTTGCAGCACATTGTCTTGGCCCGAGTTGCGGCTGTTTCAAACAAGCGCGGAAGCCTTCGCCTTCGAGAGGAAAATAGTGCTCTTCAGCGAAATCTTAATATCTCCGAAGGTCGGGTTTCCCACTTAGACAACATGGTTTCAGCGGAGCGAAGGGCCAGAGAGAGCTTGGAAACTCCAAATAAAAAGCTCGAAGCAGAACAAATTGTGCTTCGGGCAGAAATAGAAAAGATGCGGGCAGAGCATGCTATGGTGGGGGCTGAACTTGTCAAGCTCGAAGAGGAAAAAGCCAAAGCTATAGAGGAGGCTAGCAACCTGCTTACCCAGAAAAATTTTCTAGCTACGGAGGCAGCTATGCTCTCCGCTGTGGTAGAGGAGCTGACTTCGATGAATGACGCTTTACTTGAAGACAAGCTGAAGTCAGAGAAGGTAGCTGCAGAGTTCATGAACCAACTCCTAGGTGTTCTAGAGTACTTCGGTACTACTAGGACACTTCCTTCAAATGACAACGTCTCCCTGCTACGATGGCTAAAAAGGATCCAAGGAGCTGCGAAGACGATGAAGACAGCATGCATTCGGTACGGAGAAATCTCCGGACAAGTGGATGCTCTCGGCATACTTCGCTACTACGAAGATCTGGGAATATCTATAACTCCGAATGCAGGGGCGACTCCCATTACCTTCGATGACAGCCGACTTCTTAATCCTTCTGAAGACGTGGCCGCTGCTTGGCAAGCCTTCCAAGCTTCATGGAGAGCCGAAGGTCGCACTGCGATCAAGGCTTGGATTGATGAAGGGCAACGCCAGAAGCAAGCTCGGTCGCAAGCTTCGAGCAGCCAGCCTCCGCCAAACCCGCAGGTCTAGATTTTCTTTAGGATCCTAACTATGTAAAGAATCGTGTTTTTTATACATTATGAATGAAAATTTGCTTACCATGTTTTTAGGCTTCACCTCATAAGGATGATATCGGAGTGTTAAACATTAACGAAGAACTCCGCCTGCTATGGGCTACCTTCGATCTTTTAAAACTTCACAAGCGACCTCGATTTTTAGTTCCTCGAGATAGCTCCGGTGTAATTGCACCCGAAATATGTAAATATATACTATCTTATATTAAACAGGAAGAAAAAGAAGTTAACATGGAAACTTCATCTTCTGAAGACATTGCATGGTCCAAAGATGAAGGTATGGCTGAAGCTCAAGGGAAAAAACCAGAAGAACTTGGAAGCTGGGAAAGGAGCCTCGAACGACTCTGAACTTGGGCCGAGCTTAAACAAGAACAAAAATATTTTAGAGCTTCGAAGGGAGGTAGAAGAGTTAAACGTAAAGTTGTTAGAACTACCGGCTCTGGAACTAGTCGTTCCAACCTTAGCAATAGCTCTAGAGGTCGAAGGGGTCTTCAATTCCTTCTCGTCACAGATACCAATTTTTCGTGATGTAATTGTAATTTGTTCAGATAATAAATATCGATTTTCAAAATTGTCTCCTTACTTCCCAGCCCCTCTTTGGGCGTAAGTAACTTTGAACTATAGTCAATGATGGTTAGGCGCAAAGAAAAACTTAGGAGTACAATTTTGGAGGCTCGGAGCCCCTCAACAATTTAAAGATTGATTAAAATCTTATAAAGTGTCTTCGACTACTTTAAGTCTAAAAACTGGTAACTTAGTACCTTTTGCTTTGAAAGAAATCACTTCGTACAACTTTCCGGACACTTTAGTGTCCCAAACGATTGGTCACTTTGGACTCTTTTCACAGATATTCGAAGCTTATCAGCTCAAACTCTGTTTTGTTTTGGCCTCCTTCGGCTCTTTTTGCGAATGCTATCAAACCGGTGGTTTGGAATTCGCAGTGGTCTCCTTGGACTCTTTTTACGGATGCTTTCAAGCCGAAGCTTGGAATCCGCATTATTTGGTCTTCTTCGACTCTTTTTACGGATGCTTTCAAGCCGATGGCTTGGAATCCATTTTCTCAGTGACTTTCCCACCTCGTCGGAAGCTTTGGACTAGTTGTCCGAAGTCCGAAAAAGATGATTCAAATTAATGACACTTCCCTCCCAGTCAACTTCGCTATTCCTGTGCGTCCACTAGAAGTGAGAAGTATTTGGGGGGTAGGCATTATCTGAACCATAAGCTTTATTGATTCGGAAAGTGTTTACAAATGATTACAAGGAGCCCCTATGCGAAATATCGCTTTAGGTGCTCCGCATGCCATGTATGCGCTAACTCTTCGCCTTCCAAATTAGCTAACTTAAAAGAACCAGGGCGCCCTGAGAGGACGATTATGTATGGACCTTCCCACTTATTTCCTAATTTCCCTGGCGCTACAATACTTCGAAAACAAGATGACCCGGCCTAAGTTCATTAATCTTGACCTTCGGGTCGAACCAAGTCTTCGTCTGCTGCCGATACTTTGACAAATTGGCGCCAGCTCGAAGTCTTGTCTCTTCTGTTAAATCAAGCGAAGTTTGCCTTTCTGCTTCTATTTCCGGTTCGGTGCTATGAAGGGATCCTCCTTTAAGCTCCGTCGGTGTCATAGCTTCATCTCCGAATAATAGTCTGAAAGGAGTGAAACCGGTAGACCTTGTCTGAGTTGTCTGAATGGACGATAGGATCTTTGGGAGTTCTTCGGTCCACAATCCTTTTGCCAATCCCACTATTCTTCGATTCAGCCCTCACAAGATATTACCATTGGCTCTTTCAACAGCTCTGTTAGACTGAGGATGTCTTACTGCAGCAAAACATAATTGGATGCCTAGATCTTCACAAAATTTCCTAAAGGGTTCTGCATCAAATTGTGTTCTATTATCAACTGTCAGAAGCTGAGGCACTCCGAACCGGCATATGATATTTTTCCAGAAGAATTTTTGTACATTATTCGAAGTGATAGCTATTAGGGGCTCTGCTTCGATCCACTTTGAAAAGTACTCGATTGTTACCACTACGAACATCAAATTTCCTTTTGCTACTGAGAAGGGGCCAATAAGATCCATGCCCCATCTGGCCATGGGCCATACTAGAGCAATGACTTGAAGAGTTGTTGGTGGGCGATGACTTCTTCGTCCCATCCACTGACATCCTTGGCAAGTGCGGACTAAGCTCTCCGCATCGGCTACTATGTAGGCCAATAAAGTCCCTGGCGAAGTGTCTTTCCTGCCAAAGCTCGAGGGGCCAAATGGCTACCGCAGAGTCCTTCATGAATTTCACGAAGAATTTCTTGACCTTCGGCTCGAGATATACAACGGAGCAAAGGGGAACATACTCCGGCCTTGTACAAAATACCGTTGATTATATGATAATTTTGAATTATGAGTGTCAACCTCGAAAGTTGTGGCCCTTCAGACATATTTGCTTCTCCTTGCAACAATTCCATAATTGAACTTCGCCAATCTGTACTTGGAATGCAAAGGACTTCCGCAGAAGGGATCTGTGGTACCGAAGGTGTACTGAGTTCTTCATAAAAAGCCTCTTCTGGAATGTCCATAGCTCTGGCTCCAGCTTTTGCCAAGATATCAGCTTGCGTATTTTCTGTTCTGGGTATACTCCGAATGGAAATCCCTTTAAATGCTGCTTCAATCTTACGGATCTCCTCTAAATATTTTGCAAGCTGTGGATGCCGGACTTGAAAGCTCTTGTCTATGTGCCCTGCTACAATTTGAGAATCTGTTTTAATAACAACCCTTGTAGCTCCTAAAGCACGTGCCTTCTGAAGTCCTGGCAAAATTGCTTCATACTCCGCCGTATTATTGGTAGACTGATAGTTGAGTCTTACGGAGTACATTGCCTTTTGCCCTGAAGGCGAAATTATCACTGCTCCGACGCCTGCTCCAGATGCTTGGAAAGCTCCATCGGAGTAAATAGTCCAAATCCCTTCACTTGGCTTCTCCGGAGCCCATGCTGCAGGGGGAGTCCATTCTGCCACGAAGTCCGGCAACACTTGTGACTTAATTGCTGTTCTTGCCACAAAGGATATGCCGAAGGGTGCCAACTCAACGGCCCACTTCCCAATTCTTCCTGTAGAATCCTTACTTCGGAGCATATCTCCCAAAGTGAATTTCTCAAGCTCGGAATATCTTGTTTTTGCTCCAGACAATGCTTCGGACACAAAATAAACTGGATTTTGTACCAACCTTCCATTGAAATCAACCTCTCTGACAAGGACTGCACTGACAGCAGAGCTAGTAGCTGCAAGGTAGAGGAGTAGGGTTTCGTCCGCAATAGGCACCGTGAGTGTAGCGAGGTTACTGAGATAATTCTTAATATCTTCGAAGCTTTTTTGACACTCCGGTGTCCATGCAAAATCTTCGAACCCCTTCAATGCTTTGAAAATGGGCAAACTTCTCTCCGCAGACCTTGCCAAAAACTTGCTAAGTGCTGCAAGACGACCAGTCAGCTTTTGCACTTGCTTTAAATTCTCCAGGGGAGCCATCCTTTGCAACGTAGTTATCTGAGTGGGGCTAGCTTCGATTCCTCTGCTTGAAACTAGATACCCTAACAATTTTCCAGCCTGCGGCCCGAAGATACATTTTTCGGGGTTAAGACGGATCCCACATGCCCGAAGGCTATTGAATGTTTTTGCTAAGTCTAGGCTATGTTGGTGCTTTAAAGCACTCTTTATTACAATATCATCCATATAGGCCTCTACATTGTGACCTAATTGATGACCTAGGGCTTTAGCAATTAACCTCGAAAAAGTAGCCCCGACATTTCTTAAGCCAAAGGGCATTCTTACATAACAGAAGACTCCTGAAGGAGTTACAAAGCTTGTCTTGATTTCATCTTCGCGCTTTAGCCAGATTTGATGATAGCCTGAGTACGCATCGAGGAAGCTTAATAACTCTGAACCGGTAGTAGAGTCAACCAATTGATCAATTCGGGGCATGGGGTAGGGGTCACGGGGGCATGCTTTATTCAGAGATGTAAAATCAATACACATGCGCCACTTCCCGGAAGATTTCTTCCTAACGAAGACTGGGTTGGCAAACCACTTCGTATGAGCCACTTCTCTGATAATCCCAGCCTTCAGCAGCTTTTCCACTTCGTCTTTGGCAAGGATAGCTCTCTCTGTAGACAGCTTCCGGAGTCCTTGCCGAACAGGCCGAGCCTTTGGGTTCACAAGTAAACTGTGTTCAATAATATCCCGACTGACTCCGGTGATGTCTTCATCAGACCAAGCAAAGACATCTAAATTCTCCTCAACTACTTTCTCTAACGAAGTAGCAACTTCTAGAGGCAAGTCTTTGCCAAATTGAAATGAATATTCCTTGCCGTATTTGACAATAACCTTCGTTGCAATCTCTCCTTCAGGGCTTGGCCTTGGGAAGGATTTCTTCGAAGATTCGCTAGGAGCGGAGAAATCCTTCGGGTTATCTTGCACGCTGTTCACCTGTCTCGGGCCAAGAGGAGGGCCATGACCATACTCCACTCTTCGCGCGGTGGCCTGATCTCCGAAAACAGTGAGCACTCCCGCCTGTGTGGGCATCTTCATACACAGATAATTATGATGCGCCACAGCTCCAAATTGATTCAGCATGCCCCTTCCGAAAATGACATTGTATGCATATGGGGCATCCACAACATCGAAAATCACTTCCTCCATCCTGGCCAGTAGCCCCTCTCCAAAAGTAACGTCCAGGCCAATTTGGCCGAAGGCATCAAGAGGGGGTCCTGCGAAGCCTTGCAAAGGACGGGCTGCTAGGAGAAGATGCATCCTGGAGATACAGAGTTGATAAAAAGCTTGGACAAAAATAATATCTGTCGAACTCCCTCCGTCGATTAGCACTCTCCGGACCTCAGTTCCTGCTATGTCAGCAGTGATGACGAGTGGGTCTGCATGTGGAAACTTTATACCAGCTGCATCATCTACAGAAAAAGATATCGGCACATGGGACCATTCGGGCATAGTAGCTGCAGACGAAGAGGTTCCAATATGGCCCACTTCTCTAACATATTCTCTTCTCTGCCTCTTCGAAATACTTCCAAGAGTCCCTCCTCCGGAGATGGGGAGGACTACTCTTTTCCCTTGATCTTGTCCATCTTCCTGCTTCGGAGGTGGCATAACATTGACCACCGGAGGCCGTCTTGCAGGGTCGAAGTCTCTATTCATGCCATAGCCTGGACAGGCTCCAAACGCACTTTGGTCGGAAATCGGTCAGTAGTGCCTCGACCCGAAGTTCTTTCCAAGTTCTCTCCTCTTAAAGAAAGTATAGATTTGCACGCACCAGTCGCGTGACTCTGATTCTCACCATGGACACAGCAGAAAAAGGCCTGGGCTTTGCCAGCCAGTTTCCCTGGCGGCCTCCAGCCGCTGGTCTTACTTCCTGAAGGCTGCGGAGACCTTGGGGCAAATTTCTGCGGGGGTGCAATGTTCAAAACTTCTGAACGAGGATGCTTTTGCCCCCGACGCCTGTCGTGCTGAGCTTCGAAGCTAGGCCCTAGCGGCTGTATTGAAGTCTTCACTTCCAACTTAACTTCTTGCAGTATTGACGGAGTTGCAGCAGTTCTCCGAAGCCACCCCTCTTCTGACCCTGCATATTCCTCAAAATAAGACATCAACTGAGCAACAGAAGATATCTTTTTCCTGTGAAGTTTATCAAGGAGGTCCGCATGAATAACTCCCTCTCGAGCTGCGTCAACTATAGAAGACGTAGTTAACCCTCGAATTTGCGACTTCGTATGAGTGAAGCGCTTGAAATATTGTCTTAAAGTCTCTTCGGGGAGATGCTTCACCTGGAAAAGACTTCCTGTTGACATTGGGGATACGAAGGTACCCTAAAAGTTGCTCACTAACTTCTTCCTCAACTCCCCCATGATCTAATAGATCCTAGCTTCAGAGACCAGAACCACCGCAGTGCTACTCCTTCAAGAGCTAGGGGAAAACATTTGGCCATAGTGTCTCGCACTCCCCCGCTAGCTTCAATTGCTAATGCATAAGAGCGGGCGAACTCTCTAGGATCTTCATCTCCGGAATATTTACACAGCTTCGAAGTTTTGAACTTAGGGTCGAAGCGCACTTTCTGCAACTCAGGATGCAGCGGAGATTCGGTGTCGAAGGAAGCGTTCTCCAGGGCTTCGGGGTAAGGAAGTTCGTCACCTGCGGGCACTTCGGGGATGACTGGGTGGCCTGAGAACGAAGCCTATCTACGACTTCTTGCCGCCACCTTGCTACTTCAGCTTGGAGACTGGCCATTTGAGCGGCCATATCACCAAGACCATCTTCATCTCCTCCGAAAGGACCTTCCGGGTCTTGAGAACTGTACGCATCAGTTCGAAGTGGAACTTGAGGTGGAAGAGGGACTCCGGCTGGCCGAAGTATAGATGGAGTTGGGGGAGGAAGGGAAATCCCTTCTAGAGTCTGAGGTGGAGGAAACGTCGAAGGTCCTCGGAGCTCAACTGTGTTTGAAGATCTTGCTCCGGAGGTCCAAGGGGACCTCCGAGTAGGACTACCACCTGCACTTCGCTTGGGAGGCATGGTTTGAGAACTTGGTAGAGAACGAAGTTTTTTGGACTAGGTTCCCCACGGACGACGCCAACTGTTGGCGTAAAAGATTACGCTAACATGTTTCTGAAAGTTAGAAACTGACAAACGAATTGTTTGTGAAATAAACTACTTCGAGCCTCCGAAAGAATAATAACTCGAAATAGTTCGAAGATGTGTATTGAATAACTTGTATTCCGTCCTTATTATAGGGTAAAACGGGCGATATTTATAGGCCCAAACATTAAGGAAAAGACCCTTTTACCCCTCTAGTACAACCGACATAGTGGGAACTATTCGGTACCCTTAATAGGGCTAAAATGGTAAAAGACTAATCTAATGAGAAAGAAGATAATTCTTCCATCCTAGCTGGCAAAGAGGCTCTCTGAAGAGTCCACGTTTGAAGATATACTTCGAACTAGCGTTCGCCTTCATCCTTCGAACTTGATCCAGTGTACTCCCGAAGTTAGACGCTGGAAACCTTTGATTAAATCACCTACCTTTGTCTTGGCGTAGCAATGGCTCTGAGGATGAAATATTTTCCTCCAACACTGCACTTACTACAGATCCTGTTGCTGCAAGATAAAGGAGAGTTTCTTCAGGGAGGGGCACATCAAGTGTTGATAGATTTCCGAGATAATCTTTAATACCATCGAAGCTCTTCTGGCACTCCGGCGTCCACATGAAACTTTCGGACCCCTTTAGAGCTATAAAAATTGGAAGGCTTCGTTCGGCTGATCTGGCCAGGAATCTACTTAGGGCTGCGAGCCATCCTATTAGCTTCTAGACCTGCTTCAGATTTTTTGGTGGAGCCATTCTTTGCAATGCGCTTATCTGCATCGGGCTAGCTTTGATTGCTATACTCGAAAATTAGTACTCTAGCAGTTTTCCTGCTTGCGCCCCGAATATACATTTTTCATGGTTGAGGCGAACTCAAAATGATCGGAGGCTCTCAAAGGTTTCAGCTAAGTCTAGGCTATGATGGTGCTTTACAACACTATTTATTAAAATGTCGTCCATATAGGCTTCGACATTTCGGCCTATCTGATGACCTAGAGCTTTAGCTATAAGATGTGAGAAGGTTGCTCCGGCATTCCGCAAGCCAAATGACATTCGAACTTAACAAAATATTCCGGAGGGAGTTATAAAACTCGTCTTGGCTTCATCTTCGAGCTTTAGCCAGACCTGATGATAACCGGAGTATGCATCCAGGAAGCTTAACAACTCGGAGCCCGCCATAGAATCCACAAGCTGGTCTATTCGGGGCATAGGGTAGGGGTCTCGCGGGCATGCTTTATTCAATGACGTGAAATCAATGCACATGTGCCACTGGCCGGAGCCCTTTTTCTAGACAAAAACGGGGTTAGCCAACCACTCCATGTGGGCTATTTCCCTGATAATTCCGACCCTTAGCAATTTCTCCACCTCCACCTTGGCAATGTCTGCCCTCTCTGCCGATAACTTACGGAGCCCCTGGCGCACTGGCCTAGCCTTCGGGTCGACAAGAAAACTGTGCTCGATGATGCTCCGGTCAACTCTAGGGATATCTTTGTCAGTCCAGGTGAAGATATATAAGTTTTCTTTAACTACTTCCTCCAACAAAGTAGCTATTTCCGAAGGTAGCCCCTTGCCGAATTGTATTGGGTACTCCTTGCCATCTTTCAGGATCATCTTCATGATCACATCACCTTCCGGTCTTGGCTTTAGGGAAGGGCCCTTCGAGGAGCCTAAAGACTCCGAAGTCTCCTTTGTGTGCTCGGACACACTATTCACCTGCCGAGCATCCAGAGGTGGACCATGGCCGTACTCCGCTCTTTGGGCTGCAGCTTGGTCTCGTGAGATAGTGAGGACTCCACCTTGTGTGGGTATTTTGAGACACAAATAGTTATGATGTTCTATAGCTCCGACCTGGTTCAGCATTCCCCACACAAAAATTGCATTATAGGCATACGGGGCATTGATGACGTCAAAGATATCCTCCTCCACCCTAGCTAGGGGCCCCTCTCTGAAGGTAACCTCGAGGCCTATTTGGCCGAGGGCATCGAGAGAGGACCTACGAAGCCTTGGAGTGGGCGAGCTGCCGGAAGTAGGTGTCTTTGGGAATGCACATCTGGTCAAAGGCCTGGACGAAGAGTATATCTGCGGAGCTCCCACCGTCCACCAGTATCCTTCAAACTTCAACTCCCGCTATATCGGCTGAAATAACAAGGCAGTCAGCATGAGGGAATTTCACCCCCGTAGCATCATTGGCAGTAAAAGAAATAGGTACATGAGACCACTCGGTCATTTCTGCCGCTGAATTCGAGGTCCCTGTTTGCCCTACTTCGCGGACATATTCTCTTCGCTGCCTTTTTGACATGTTACCGAGGGTCCCCCCTCTGGAGATTGGCAGGACCACTCGCTTGCCACGATCTTGGGGATCCTCCTACTTCGGTGGTGGCATAATGTTGGTCACCAGGAGTTGCATCGATGCTTTGGTGTTGCTGGCTCGAGCCACGGCTTGTACAGGCTCCGAACGCACTGCTAGAGGGGCTCGGTCCAAAGTACCTCGCCCTGAGCTTCGTCCTAAGTACTCACCCCGAAGGGTCAATAAGGACTTGCAATCTTTCGTGTCATGGCTTCTATTTTTGCCATGCACATAACAGAAGAAGCTTTGGCGCCTGCTAGCCACTCTCTCTTGGGGCTTCGAGGTACCAGCCTTGAAACCTTGCGCCTGTTGAAAGTTGACAGGCATCTTCGGGGTGGAGGGTGCAATATTTAACACCTCAAAGCGGAAGTGTTTCTTTCCCCGCCTATGATCATTGAAGTGATTATCAAGGTGGGCTTGCGGAGGGGTTGGGACTTCAGGCTCTGTCTTCACTTCTCGAAGGGCTGGTGGAGGTGTCGCGGTTCTTCGGAGGTAGCCTTCCTCTGCCTTGGCATACTGTTTGAAGTATGCCATCAGCTGTGCTATAGACGATCTTGTTTCAACACCCCTTCGTGCACCGCATCAACAATCGAAGAGGTAGACAAGCCTTTGATCTTAGACTTGGTGTGGGCGAAGCGTGTAAAATATTCCTGAAGTGTCTCCCCTGCTCACTTCTTCACCTAGAACAGACTTCCGGTTGACATCGGGGCTACAAAAGTACCCTGGAAGTTACTTACGCACTTCCTCTTCAGCTGCTCCCATGACTTGATTGATCCTAACTTTAGAGACCAGAATCATCGGAGAGCCACAACTTCCAAAGATAGGGGGAAACACTTCGCCATAGTGTTAGGCACCCCTCCGCTTGCTTCTATTGCCAAAGCATACGAACAAGAGAACTCTCTGGGGTCAGACCCACCAGAGTATTTGTGCATCTTTGAGGCCTTGAACCTGGGGTCGAAGGGCACTTTCTGCAGGTCCGGGACTCGAAGGATGCATTCTCGGCTTCCTCTGGGACTCGAAGTTCTTCGAGATGATTACTAGGACCGTCATCTCGTGGCGCCTCCTGATCATGAGTGAAGGCTTGAGAGCGAAGTCTATCTACCACTTCTTGCCTCCACCTTGCTACTTCTTCCTGAAGCCGCACTACCTGGGTAGCCGTGTCCTCAAGAAGGTCTTCATCTCCTCCGGAGGGGATCTTTGGGTCTTGGGAACTGAGGTAATCAGTTCGGATCACCAAGGGAGCTGCTTTGGGACCTCTGGGTGTTCGAGGTTTGGAGCACATCGGGGGTTGGTGGAATGACTGAGGGTCCTGCACCGTTGGTTCGAGGGGACCGTCGGGGAGGATTGGTGGCTAGGCTCTGCTTGGGAGGCATGGCTCACGAAGTTACAGTCCGAAGACTGAAGACTTCGACTAGTTTGGGAAGACGAGGAAAGGCCTTCGAACTGCACTAGGAAGCCCCTTACTGAAGGGTGCGCGGAATCCTGAGACTCCGAAGCTCCCTCCGCAAGTGCTCTTCAAAGTGCAGTCAGCGGCGGAGAACTAGCTTTTAGAACTAAGTTCCCCACGGATGGCACCAACTGTTGGCATAAAAGATTACGCTAACAGGTTCTCTAAGATTAAGAACTAACAAACAATGAGTTTGTGAGATGAACTAGCTCAAGCCTCCAAATAGGATAATAGCTCGAAGTAGTTCGAAGTTGTGTATTGAATATTTGAGTATTCAATGCCTATTACAGGGTGAGAAGAGGGGCATTTATAGGTAAAAACTCTAAGGAAATGACATTTTTACCCCTCAATTACAACCGACATAGTGGAAACTATTCAGCACCGTGAATAGGGTTAAAATAGTAAAATATATTCGAAGAAGATAGATAAGGCAGACGTCCTGTCAGTCTTGCCGTTTCCCATAGTAGAGACGGAGTCTTCGGAGGGTACCTCCGAACTGGGGTTCGTAGGACCCTTCGGCTCGGAAACTTCATCAACATTGGATAAATTGTCTTTGTCGTTTAATCTTACTGGCCCTAGGGTTGAATTATTTCCACCCAACAATGACCGATGTCGAGGTTGTAGCTTCGGGGCCTCTTTCCGAAGTGATCGAAGCGGTGTCGGCTTCGGGGGTCGATGTCGAGGGTAGTAGGGGTTCATCCTCGAAATCTCCAAGATCTTCGTCTTCGAATATGGCCTGTTCAAAAGAAGAGCTAACACAGGGGGTTGATTCATCAAACGTCACATCACATGACTCGATGATAGTGTTAGTTTCCAAATTAAAAACATGATACGAGTGACCATGAGTAGTATAGCACAAAAAGATCCCATCAGAAGATCACGACTTAAATTTGTCCAAATTTCCACGTTTTAGGATAAAGCGTCGATAGACAAATACTCGAAGATGAGTAACTTTGGGCTGTCTCCCAAAACGTAGCTCATAAGAAGTCAAATTCAAAATTGAGCGCAAGAAAATTTGGTTTGAGATGTAACATGTTGTGTTCATGGCCTCGGCCAAAAATTTTCTAGTAGTCCTATGCTCATCGAGCATCGTCCTAGCCATCTCAACCAAAGTGCGGTTTTTCCTCTCAACAACACCGTTCTGTTGAGGAACCCGTAGAGCAGAGAATTGATGTTCTATGCCATGCTCCATGCAAAAGTCAACAAAGAGACTATTCTTGAACTCAGTGCCATTATCACATCGAATGAACTTCAATGCACCAGGGAGTTCAGTAAATAGTCTCAAAGTTAAGCTCCGAAAGTGTTAAAACACTTCATCCTTGCTAGCTAAGAAGAAGACCTAAGAGTAACGAGAGAAGTCATCGACAATCACAAGAACATACTATTTGCCGCCCAAAGAACTAACCCGTGAAGGACCTACAGTGTCCATTTAGAGATGTTCTCCAAGTTGTTCAGTCATCACCACTGTGACTAGTGAGTGCTAGGCGGCAATCATTTTCCCATGTCAGCAAGGAGCGCAAACCAAATTCTTCTCAAACATGATCTTGGGAAATCCTCGTATCAGTCCTAGAGCACTTAGTCAAGTGAGCAACTCAAAGCTCATATGCCCTAGTCTCCTCCTTCCTTGGAGACTCTTCCTCCTCATCAAAGCTCGACTCCTCAGTTGAGGAAGTGTCGATTTCGCTGAGTGCCACGACAAATGCTCTAGAAGCATCCTTGGCTACCCTCTTAGCCACCTTGCCGCGCTTACCCTTCACATTGGGTTTCCTCTCCTTTTTGTGGTGTTTCGGGCGCTCACTCTCATATCTCCTCTTGAGCTTAGGACAATTTGCCTTTATGTGAGAAGTGTCACCACACTCAAAACAGCCACTCAACCCACTTCTCCTCTGATCCCGTCTCTCATTTTGAAACCGGGTAAACCTTCTGGTAATGAGAGAAAGCTCTTCATCATCCAAAGTATCCACCAGCTCCTTAGTGACAGAGACCAGGGAGGACAAAGCAAAACCACCTGCAAGAACAGAAGTGCCAAATGTGCTTGGTTCTGCAGTGGTGCCATGGCTAGAGCTAGAAACTAGTGCCAATGACTATGGCAAAGAGTTTATGTGCACTGCAAGAGATGCCTTGGTAATCTCTGTGGACTTCAGCTTGCTGAAGATCTCATCATAGGTCAAAATGTCATACCCTGTGGACTCCTCAATGCTGGATATATTCACTTCCCATATGCTACAATCAAGAGCATAGTGAATCTTGATAGCCCTGTCATGATCATTGTAAGCAAGCGTCCCATTGGACCGCAAGTTACTCACTATCGCATCAAAGTGAGAAAACATGACATCTATAGATTCACCAGGCGCTTGCACAAACATCTAATACTATTGATTGTATGTGCTCTAGCGCCTAGCCTTGATCTGTGTAGAGCCCTCATGAAAAATAGTGAGTGTAGTCCAAATCTCCCTAGCTGTCCTTAGGTGTTGAACCTTATAAAACTGACGCCTACTCAAGCCAATGAACAGTATATTTCTAGCTTTGGAGTTAGAATTATACTGATCTTTCTCTGTCTGAGTGGTGCAGGTTTCAGGGATGGAGTATCATGAGTCCACAATCTCCCAAATTGCATTTCCTTGGCTTAGCGAGTAAGCCTCCATGTGCACCTTCCTGTATGCAAAGTCTATCCCATCGAGAAACCACTTCTCCTTTGATCCCGTCTCTCATTGTGAAAATGGGTGAATCTCCTGGCAATGAGATCAAGCTCTTTGAGTAACCAAGGGTTGGTTTTGGAGTCTGTGATGAGTGATTGACATATTTTATCCTCTGATTCGAAGGGGTCCCTCCGAAGAGGTTCGGAGGTTGTTTCACCGAAGGGTTCGGTGGGCTCTATTTGCTACAGCTGTTGCAGCGGAGTGTGCTTATCGGAGGTGTCCGACAGTACCCGATGACTTGGTCGTACCGAAAGTCTCGGTACTTTGGGCGGTACACCGGAGTGTGCCGAAGGTTGTTTACCCGGAGAGGTCTCCGGGGTACTGGATACACTTGTCTGTCTGTCTGTGGTGCGTAGGTGACTTCGGATGCGACGGACGGTTCGTAGCATGTGAACCTGGGTCAAGCGGGAGGCTTAATGTCAGGCGAGCGGGGAGATCCGTCGTGAAGGCTGCGAAGGGGTCGAGGTCGGACCTCGGGTCGAGGTGCGCCAGGAGAAGGCAGTAAGTGTGGAGTGTGGCTCCTGGTGAAGGTACTCCGAGACGAAGTCCTCGGAGGCGAGGCACTTCGAAGGGTACTCCGAATGGAGTGACTTCGAAGTATGGTGGACAAAGTCCTCAACGATGAGGCAAGGCGTTCAAAGTGTGCTCCGGAGGGAGGCACTTGAAGGTATACCCGACGAAGGTCTCAGAAGTCGAGGTGCATCAAAGGCATGGTCCGGGTGAGGTTCGTCGAGGAGTGTGCCTTGGGAGAGACACGGAGACGAAGTGCTCATGGAATGCTTCATGCAGAGGCCTTGGACGAAGGAGGGACTTCGAAGGGTGCTACTCCGAAGGTGGGGCTTCGGAGTGAGGCTGACTTGAGGTACTTTGGCCATGTATGGATTCGGTACATGGACTGACAGAGTTCGAGCTGAGAGAAGCCGCGAAGCCGTGGTGGTCCACTCCAGAGGTGTTGGTGCGAAGGCCCAAGGGCTTTGACGGCTTTGGCTCAAAACCGTCTCTGTATTAAAGACTAACTTCGCAGAAGCGAAGGCCGTCAGGCTCAAGGCTTCTCACCGAAGCTACCGCACCCCTCGCGTGTTAAGGGGGGCTTCAGAAGGCTCCAAAACTGCAAAGGCTGACCGTGTCTGCTCTGCAAAAGCTGATGATGTCCCCTCTGCGAAGCTGACAAAAGAAGCCTCCAAATAAAGTAGACTACCAGTTGTACCCCCTGTTCTCATGAGACAAAAACAGTGTAAACCCTAGGGGTAAAGTAGTCTATTCATAGGGTTGAATAGTGCCTATAAATAGTGGAGGCTAGCTAAGTCACATCAACACTTTGAGCAGCCATTTTTGAGCTCCTGTGATAGCTGCCACACACTTTGTATTCAGTCTGTGAGTTCATTTTGTGTTCCCTGTTAAAGCAATGAAGCTTTGATTCTGTTTTCATTTACTGCTTGAACTTGTATGCATACTTCACACTACTTGCTTTGATTTCTCTGTGTTTCATTTCTTCCTGTGTTGAGTTTATTGCACTTGAGTGTTTTTGGAGAAGTATGTGAGAGGTCTGTGTTTGTGAAGTGTGTTTTTCATTATCTGTTCGCTCTGTGTAAACTAGATGCTAGACCTCTCTAATTACTAGCGAAGCACTGTTCTTGGCTTAGATCGAAGCCTGTTTTCTTCCCTTGTCGAAGTCCTCGGTGAAGTCTGTTCAGTGTGCGTTTAGACCTTCGAAGTACGAATCCTAACACTAGTTGTTGTCGCTGAGTATTTGGTCGAAGTCCGTAGAGGGAAGTCTGCTCTTGCGAAGGGTGTAGTGCGAAGCCTGCTCGAAGGCACCCAGTGTGCGGAGCCTGCACTGACTTAGCAGAGTTGGATTTTTGGAGTTGTGAGTGGGGAAAAGTCTTCTTGACTTCGAACTTTGCTCCTTGCGAAGCCGGTTTTCGGAGCTGTAAAATACCTCCGAACCAGAACTTCGAAGGGTGTGTTCGAATCCTGTTCCGCAGAAGACAGAACTAAAATAGAAGGCTATTTTTAGTCTAAAATTTTAAAAGCTCCCATTCACCCCCCTCTGGTTGCCATTCCCGGTCCAACAATTGGTATCATAGCGGGTTAAGATCACCAGTTGACCTTAACTGGTTTTGTGATCTGTTGGCGACATGGACAGAGTTAGTAAAATACCTCTGTTCGATGGGACAGATTTTGCATACCGGAAGGTGCGCATGGAGGCTAACTTGTTAAGCCAAGGAAATGCAATTTGTGAGATTGTGGACTCACAATACTCCATCCCTGAAACTCGCACCTCTCAAACAGAGAAGGATCAGTATAATGCCAACTCCAAGGCAAGAAATATACTGTTCATTGGTTTGAGTAGAAGTGAGTTTGATAGGGTGTAGCACCTTAGGACAGCTAGGGAAATTTGGACTACACTCACTATTTTTCATGAGGGCTCTACTTAGATTAAGGCCAGGCGCCAAAGCACATACAATCAACAGTATCAGCTATTTGTGCAGGCACCTGGTGAATCTATAGATGCCATGTTTTCTCTCTTTGATACGATAGTGAGTTACTTGCGGTCCAACAGGACGCTTGCTTACAATGATCATGATAGGGCTATCAAGCTTCTCTATGCTCTTGATCGTAGCATATGGGAAGTGAAGATATCCAGCATTGAGGAGTCCGCAGGTTATGACACATTGTCCTGTAATGAGCTCTTCAGCAAGCTGAAGTCCATAGAGATTGCCAAGGCATCTCTTGCAATGCATAGGAACTCTTTGCCACAGCCATTGGCACTAGTTTCTAGCACTAGCCGTGGCACCACTACAGAACCAAGCACATCAGGCACTTGTGTTTTTGCAGATGGTTTTGCATTGTCCTCCCTAGTCTCCGTCACTAAGGAGCAGGTGGACACTCTGGATGACGATGAGCTTGCTCTCATTGCCAGAAGATTCACCCATTTTCACCATGAGAGACGGGATCAGAGGAGAGGTGGTTTTAGTGGTTGTTTTGAGTGTGGTGACACTTCTCACATCAAGGCCAATTGCCCAAAACTCAAGAAGAGAGATGAGAGTGAGCGCCCCAGATACCACAAAAAGGAGAGGAAACCCTTTGTGAAGGGCAAGCGTGGCAAGGTGGCTTAGAGGGTAGCCAAAGCCGCTTCTAGAGCATTTGTTGCTGCTCTCAGTGACATGGACACTTCCTCAACTAAGGAGTCGAGCTCCGAGACCCCATAGGCCCCCATCAGTCACACCAGCCTTTAGGCTAGTCAAACCGGTGCGTGCTAGCCCGCAGCACATGGTACACACCGTAGCTGCACCACGTTGCCGACAACAGTTAGTCCAACCGGCTACCAGGCCGGTCTCACTGGCTATTATGCCCCCGGTCTAACCGGCCAAGTGGCCGATCAGACCGCCCCACCATAGTTTGTGCGGCTCCTCTGCCAGCACCCGTGCTATCTTTACCCACTCTTCCTGCACCTCCTGCTCCTACATACATGCACAGGCCTGAGCATGTCACCTACCACGAGCTGGCACGATAGGAGGTCAACCAAGAAGATTTATACGGCTGGCATGATGGGATTCCACCATGTGTCGGACCCCCACATGCTACGCGCCCCTAGGATAGAGGCGTAGACAATATAGATGAGCACATCCACGTGCTATTCAGAGAGTTTGTACACTACACACCACGGGATCAGAGTAGGGTTTACCATAAGTCGTACTTGGATTTTTTTTACACTATCCCATATCCTCAAGATTTTAGGGTTCTTGAATTTACTAAATTCGACGGCGATGATAATAAAACCACCTAGGAGCATATAGGCTAGTTTTTAGCACAGTGTGGTGAGGCAAGTGGGTCGGATGCTTTTAAGTTTAGATTGTTCTCTATATCTTTATCTGGCACTACTTTCACTTGGTTTTCATCACTACCCCTAACTCTGTGCAAAATTGGGCCTATTTAGATAGAAAATTCCATGACCATTTCTACACTAGAGAGACTGAGCGTAGACTCTCACATTTGACATCGATTTCATGAGGGCTCTACATAGAGTAAGGCTAGGCACCAAAGCACATACAATCAACAGTATCAGTTGTTTGTGGAAGCGCCTGGTGAATCTATAAATGCCATTTTTTCTCGCTTTGATGCTATAGTGAGTAACTTGTGGTCCAATGAGACGCTTGCTTACAATGACCATGATAGGGCTATAAAGCTTCTCTACGCTCTTGATCGTAGCATATGGGAAGTGAAGATATCCAGCATTGAGGAGTCCACATGTTATGACACATTGACTTGTGATGAGCTCTTCAGCAAGCTGAAGTCCAGAGAGATTTTTTTAGTGCATAGGAACTCTTTGCCACAACCATTGGCACTAGTTTCTAGATCTAGCCGTGGCATCACTGCAGAACCAAGCACATCTGGCACTTGTGTTCTTGTAAGTGGTTTTGTATTGTCCTCCCTGGACTCTATCACTAAGGAGCAGGTGGATACTCTAGATGATGAAGAGATTGCTCTCATTGCTAGGAGGTTCACCCATTTTTAGAATGAGAGACGGAATCAGAGGAGAAGTGGCTTTAGTGGTTGTTTTGAGTGTGGTGACACTTCTCAAATCAAGGGCAATTGTCCTATGCTCAAGAGGAGAGATGAGAGTGAGTGCCCCAAACCCCACAAGAAGGAGAGGAAACCCTTTGTGAAGGGTAAATGTGGCAAGGTGGCTAAGAGGGTAGCCAATGCCGCTTCCAGAGCATTAGTTGTTGCACTCAGCGACATCGACACTTCCTCAACTGAGGAGTCGAGCTCTGACAAGGAGGAAGAGTCTGCAAGGAAGGAGGAGAAGAAGGAGAAGAAGGCAAGGGATTTCACCAGCCTTTGCTTCATCACCGACAACACTCACATCGGTGATGAGCTTGAGTCATTTGAGGTACCTCTATTCTATGACCAGCTTTCAATTAAAGTAGATGAACTAAATGAAGTAATTCTTGGTCAGGATAGATTAATTGTTCAGGATGCTAGAGATAGAAAAGACCTTAGACTTAGGCTAGAATCTGTTTTCTACTAATTATATTATGCTTAAGTCTAAAATTGATGACGCTGAATGTGAATCCTTCACTGTTGTCATGAGTGAGCTTGCTCAGTTGCATTCTATGCATGCTAAAACTGTTGATAAGCTTGAGACTGCACAGAAGAAGCTTTTGGTGGTGGAGTCTAAACCTAGTTCTTCTAATGCTTGTTCAAACTGTCCTTTATTGATTGATAGTCTAAGGAATTAGAGGCTAGATTGGAGAGTGATGAGTGTTCTAAGTATGTACAACCTGCTTGTCCCACCTGCATCACCCTTAAGGACCAACTTAGTTTTGCTAGAGGGCAAGCTGAAAACCTTATTGTTGGGGGAAAATACTTAATCCTCAGGGCTTTAGAGATTAACAGTCAAAGATGACTTATCAGCATCAAAGTTTGCGTTCATCTCTGGAGGTAATGAAGTTTCTAAGCTGAAGGATGCTTCGGTTTCATTATTCGAAGGCATCCTCCGAAGGCTCCGAAGCTGCAATGGAAAACAGCAAGACTGATAAGACGTCTGCGTTATCTACCTTCTTCGGATAGATTTTACTGTTTTAACCCTATTCGGGGTACCGAATAGTCTCCACTATGTCAGTTGTTATTGAGGGGTAAATATGTCTTTTCCTTAGAATTTTTGCCTATAAATACTCCTCTTCTTGCCTTGTAATAGAGATCGAATACTTAGATATTCAATACACAATTTCGTACTACTTAAGCTATTATCCTATTCGGAGGCTTGAGATAGTTCTCAATACGAACTCTCTGTTTGTTAGTTCTTAATCTTTGAGAACCTGTTAGCGTAATCTTTTACGCCAATAGTTGGCGACGTCCGTGGGGAACATAGTTCTAAAAGCTAGTTCTCTACTACTGACTGTACTTCAAAGAGCACTTGCGGAGGGTGCTTCGGAGTCTCAAGATTCTACGCACCCTTCGGTAAGGTGCTTCCTATTGTAGCTTGAAGGCCTTTCCTTGCCTTCCCAAACCAATCGAAGTCCTCAGTCTTTGGACCTCATCTTCATTAGCTATGCCTCCCAAGCGGAGCCTAGCCTCCAATCCTCCCTGAAGGTCCACTCGGACCAACGGAGCAGGACCTTCAGTTATCCCGGTAACCCCCGAAGGTGCCACCGGATGTCGAGCACCCAGAGGCCCCCGAGCCACTCCCACGGTGCTCCAAACCAACTACGCTAGTTCCCAAGACCCGTAGCTCCCCTCCGAAGGAGACGAAGACCTTGCTGAGGACGAGGCTACCCAAGTAGCACGACTTCAGGAGGAAGTGGCAAGGTGTAGGCAAGATGCTGCCGATCGACTCCGCTCTCAAGCTTCCACTCATGCAACATAAAGGCCTCAAGACGGTGGTGCTGGCAACCTTCCTGAAGCTATCCGAGTCCCGGAGTAGGCCGAGAATGCATCCTTTGATGATGAGTCTCTGTTATATCCGGACCTGTAGAAGGTGCCCTTCGATCCGAGGTTTAAAGCCTCGAAGCTGCACAAGTACTCCGGTGGGTCTGACCCCGGAGAATTCGCTCGTTCGTATGCTTTGGCGATAGAAGCCAGTGGAGGGGTGCATAACACTATGGTGAAGTGCTTCCCCCTCGCTCTCGAAGGTGTAGCTCTCCGATTGTTCTAGTCTCTAAAGCCAAGATCGATCAAGTCTTGGGAGCAGTTGAAGAGGAAGCTTGTAAGCAACTTCCAAGGTACATTTGTGGCTCCAATGTCGACTGGGAGTCTATTTTAGGTGAAGCAGCAAGTGGGGGAGACGCTTTGAGAATACTTCACACACTTCGCCAACACCAAGTCTCGGATCAAAGGCTTGCCTACCGCTTTGGTAGTCGATGCCGCACGCGGAGGGGTGTTGAACTAGGATCTCCTCAGCAAGCTTCATTGAAAACCTGTGTTATCTGTGGCACAACTGATGGCATACCTCGAAAAGTATGCCAAGGCAAAGGAAGGCTGCCTCCAAAGAACTGCAGCACCTGCACTAGCCCTTCGAGAAGTGAAGACGGAGCCTGAAGTCCCAACCTCTCTGCAAACCCCCCATGACAATCGTTCCAATGATCATAGGTGGGAAAGAAGCACTTCTGCTCGGAGGTGTTGAACATTGCACCCACTGCCCCGAAGGCACCTGCCAACTTTCTGCAGGCGCAAGGCTTCAAGGCTGGTGCTTCAAAGCCCCAAGAAAGAATAGCTGGCAGGTGCTAGAGCTTCTTCTGTTGTGTGCATGGCGAGAATAGAAGCCATGAGACGAAGGATTGTAAGTCGGTATTAACCCTTCAGGGTGAATACCTTGGGTGAAGTACAGGGCAAGGTACTTCGAATCGAGCCCCTCCAGCGGCACGTTCTGACCCTGTGCAAACCGTGGCCCGAGACGACATCCCCGAAGCACCCATGCAGCTCCTGATGGCCAATATTATGCCACCACCGAAGCCGGAAGATCCCCAAGATGGCGGCAAGCGAGTGGTCCTACCCATCTCCGGAGGGGGACCCTCGGAAACATATCAAAAAGGCAGTGGCGAGAATATGTCCGCAAAGTAAGGCACATACGGACCTCGAATTCTGTGGCAGGAATGCCTGAGTGGTCCCATGTACCTATTTCCTTTACTGCCAATGATGCTGCGGGGGTGAAATTCCCTCATGCTAACCCCCTAGTCATTTCAGCTGATATTGCTGGAGTCAAAGTTCGAAGGATCCTGGTAGACGGCGGGAGCTCCGCAGATATACTTTTTGTCAAGGCCTTCGACCAGATGTGCATTCCCCGGAGGCATTTACTCGCGGCGGCCCGCCCACTCCAAGGCTTCGCAAGTCCGCCTCTCGATGCCCTCGGCCAGATAGGCCTCGAGGTTGCCTTCGGAGAGGGGCCCTTAGCCTGGGTGGAAGAAGTGATCTTCGACGTCGTTGACGCCCCATATGCCTATAATGTGATTTTTGGATGGGGGTTGTTGAACCAGTTCGGGGCTATAGCATGTCACAACTACTTATGTCTCAAGATGCCCACGCAAGGTGGAGTTCTCACTATCTCAGGAGACCAAGCTATAGCCCGAAGAACAGAGTATGGCCACGATCAGCCATTGGACCCTCGGCAAGTGCACAGTGTGTCGGAGCACATAGAGGAGGCTCCGGAGTCTTCAAACTCCTCGAAGGGCCTTTCCCTAAAGCCAAGCCTGGAAGGTGATGTCGTCACGAAGATAATTCTGAAGGATGTCAAGGAGTACCCAATACAGCTCGGCAAGGGGCTACCTCCGGAGATAGCTGCTTTGTTGGAGGAAGTAGTCAAGCAAATTTGGACATCTTTGCCTGGAACGACGAAGACATCACCGGGGTTGACCGGAGTATCATCGAACATAGTTTGCTTGTCAACCCGAAGGCTAGGCCAGTGCGCCAGGGCCTCTGTAAATTATTGGCAGAGAGGGCAGACCTCGCCAAGGTAGAAGTGGAAAAATCGCTAAGGGCTGGCATCATCAGGGAAGTAGCCCACACGGAGTGGCTGGCCAACCCTATTTTTGTAAGGAAAAAGGGCTCCGGCAAGTGGCACATATGCATTGATTTCACATCATTAAATAAAGCATGCCCGCGAGACCCCTACCCTATGCCCCGAATAGACCAGCTGGTGGATTCTACGACTTGCTCCGAATTACTGAGCTTCCTGCATGCTTACTCCGGTTATCATCAAGTCTAGATAAAGCGTGAAGACGAAGCCAAGAAGAGTTTCATAACCCCATCTGGAGTATTTTATTATGTAAGAATGCCTTTTGGCTTGCGGAATGCCGGAGCCACCTTCTCACGTTTGATAGCTAAGGCTCTAGGTCATCAAATAGGACGAAATGTCGAAGCCTATATGGATGATATTGTAATAAAGAGTGTTGTAAAGCACCATCATAGCCTAGACATAGCTGAAACATTTGAGAGCCTCCGGGCATGTGGAGTTCACCTCAACCCTGAAAAATTTATATTCAGGGCGCATGCAGGAAAACTGCTAGGGTACTTAGTTTCGAGTAGGGGAATCGAAGCTAGCCCGACACATATAAGTGCATTGCAAGGAATGGCTCCACCAGAAAATTTGAAGCAGGTCCAGAAGCTAACAGAACAGCTCGCAGCTCTCAGCAGATTCCTAGCTAGATTAGTCGAGTGAAGCCTTCCAATTTTTAAAGCTCTAAAGGGGTCTGAAAGTTTCAACTGGATGCCAGAGTGCTAGAAGAGCTTCGATGATATAAAATAATACCTCAGAAGCCTATCAACACTTACTGTTCCTCTCCCGGAAGAAACTCTCCTTCTTTATCTTGCAGCAACGGGCTCCGCACTAAGTGCAGTATTGGTCAGGGAAGTTGATCTTAAAGGAAAGCTAGTGCAAAACCCAGTTTACTTCATCTCAGAAGCTTTGTCTAGAGCAAAGACAAGATACTCCGAGCTCGAGAAATTTGCTTATGCTTTAGTAATGGCCTCGCGGAAGCTACGACATTACTTTCTAGCACATAACCTATTCGTTCCTACCTCGTATTTCCTTGGTGATATGCTTCGGAGCAAAGATTATACGGGTAGGATCGGAAAATGGGCTGTCGAGCTAGCCCCCTTTGGTATTTCCTTCACGACGAGAATAACTATTAAATCTCATATCATAGCTGACTTCGTAGCAGTGTGGACTCTATCTGTAGTTTGGGCTCCGGATTAAACCTCCGAAGGTCTATGGACAATTTTTTCTAACAGAGCCTATCAGGCATCTGGTGCCGGAGCTGGAGCTGTAATAATATCGCCGTCAGGGCAAAAGGTCATGTATTTTGTGAGGCTCAACTTTAAGACCACCAATAATATTGCACAATACGAAGGAATACTGCTAGGCCTCTGAAAGGCAAAGGCACTTGGAGCAGCAAAGATTATAATTAAGACAGATTCCCATGTCGTCGCAGGGCATGTTGACAAAAGCTTTCAAGCAAGGAACCCGCATCTTGCAAAGTATCTGGAAGAAATCCGCAAGACAGAAGCAATGTTCAAAGGTTTTTCTGTTCGGAGCATCCCACAAGCAGATAATCAAATTGCAGACATTCTAGCGAAGGCTGCAGCCAGAGCATTGGACGTCCCGGAGGGTGCTTTCTATGAAGAACTTGTCAAGCCTACAGTAAATCAATTACCCTCTGTAGAAGTCCTCTGCATCCCAGCTATAGACTGGCGGGATCCAATAATGGATGTCTTGCAAAACAGCGCAGTCTTGTCAGAAGGTCTAGATTTCCGATGGTTGCAAGCAAGGGCTCGAAATTATGAGCTTGTCAATGGGATACTATACAAAGCTAGAGTCTGTTCTCCCTTACTACGGTGCATCTCACAATCCGAAGGCTAAGATATACTTCAGGACATTCACGACGGTTTATGTGGAAGCCACTTGGCCCCCCATGCTCTAGCAGGAAAGACACTTCGGCAAGGGCTCTACTGGCCAACAATTGTAAGAGATGCGGAGGAATTGGTTCAAACCTGTCAAGGATGCCAATGGATGGGTAGACGGAGCTACCGTCCACCAACACCACTTCAAGTTTTTGCCCTAGTGTGGCCAATGGCACAATGGGGAATGGATCTCATTGGCCCTTTTCCAATGACAAAAGGCAGCTTGATGTTTGTAGTGGTAGCAATTGAGTATTTTTCTAAATGGGTCGACGCTGAACCCCTAACTGCTATCACTTCAAGGAATGTGCAAAAATTCTTCTAGAAAAATATCATATGCAGGTTTGGAGTGCCAAGGGAGCTAACGGTAGATAATGGAACCCAGTTCGAAGCCAAACCCTTTAAAGAATTTTGTGAGGAACTGGACATCAAACTATGCTTCGTAGTAGTTCGCCATCAACAATCCAACGGAGCCATCGAGCGAGCCAATGGAAATATTCTCTCCGATTTAAATCAAAGGACTATCGGGCTGGCCAAAGGGCTGTGGACCGAAGAACTTCCTAAGATTCTATGGTCCATTTGGATCACTGAAGCCAGGTCCACAGGCTTCACCCCATTCAGGCTGCTATTCGGAGATGAGGCTATGACTCCTACAGAGCTCAAGGGTGGATCTCTTCGCGTAGTAGAACCTATAAATGAAGACGAGAGAAGTAGTTCGCTGGACTTGTCAGAAGAAACAAGGCTTCGAGTTGTCACCAATCTGACGAAGTACCAAGACCAAACAAAGACATGGTATGACTCGAAGATAAAATTGAACGAGCTTAATCCAGGCCATTTGGAATTACGAAGTGTAATAGCACTGGGGAAGCTAGGAAATAAATGGGAAGGACCATATATTATCCTACGCTCAGGGCACCCCGGCTCATTTAAATTAGCTAATTTAGAAGGGGAAGAGTTGAAGCATGCATGGCATGGGGAGCACCTTAAATGTTATTACGCTTAGGGGCTCCTTGTAATAAATTGTAAAAGTACCTTTCTAAATAAAGATAGAGGTTCAAATTTTGTTTACTCTTCAAATATCCCTTACTCTTGGTGGACGCATCAGGAGAACGGAGATGCTTGCAGAGTCAAGCATCTTTCAAGGAACCCATACAATGGCCTTTGAACCATTGGTTCAAGGAATCCGTTGGCAGCCTACAGAATCTAGGCTTTGGCTTATTAGGATCCGTAGAAGAGTCTAAGGACTTTAAAAGAACAGATTTATATCCTCCAGGTTCGAAGCATCTATAAAAGAGCCGTAGGTGGCCAGCCTACAGATTCTAGGCTTCGGCTTGTTAGGATTCATAGAAGAGTCTAAGGACTTTAAAAGAACAGATTTCCAGCCTCTGGGTTTGAAGCATCTGTAAAAGAGCCATAGGTGGCCAGCCTACGGATTCCAGGCTCTGGCTTGTTAAGATCCGTATAAGAGTCTAAGGACTTTAAAAGAACAGATTTTTGGCCTTCGGGTTCGAAGCATCTGTAAAAGAGCCATAGGTGGCTAGTCTACGGATTCTAGGCTCTGGCTTGTTAGAATCCGTAGAAGAGTCTAAGGACTTTAAAAGAACATATTTCTGGCCTCCGGGTTCGAAGCATGTGTAAAAGAGTCGAAGGTGACGAAGCAATAAGGTTTCAAGGCTCCGGCCAATGAAACACTTTTAAAGTCCTAAGCGACTGCTATGGGAGTTCATAAGTATAAACTTAGCTCCGAAACTTATAAACATCATAATATAAACGTATAGTTCGAAGAACTCTATGAAAGAGTAAAGTATGATTACCATATGTTGTGCGAAGCATCAGATTGTTATATAAATCATTGTGTCTGACGGACCCTATCGCAACGCCTATGGTCCCCCACCCACAAGGAGGGGCAGGGGAGTAAGGAAGAACAAAAGTTGCTTTCGAAGCAATTCATATTAATTGGATAATCATATTTTTACATCAAGGGAAGTTTTGGTCTAAGCCTAGATAAAAATGGAGACCCCTCCTACCTCTAGAGCTACTTCTATGACCACTTCGACCTTCGGAGCTCGAAGCCTTCGGGACTTTCTTCTTAGTCCGAGTGCTTTTTCTTCTTCGAAGCTCGCAGTTTTTTCTGGTCCTCTTGATGCTCAGTGTAAGACAGAAGCCTTTCGGAGCTAGCCTCTACTGGATCTTTGGTCTGGTACTCTGAGTCAGACCCATTTACGTACTCATAAGACAAAGATGCTTCTTTCTTTTCATCTTCTTTGATATAAGATAAGACTTCACAGTGGACTTTGGGTGCTATGTCCCCTTGATCTCCGTGAGGAACAGAGAAGCACGAGCGTCGATAAGGCCTTACGCTTTCGAGGACAGACCACTGTCGAAGGAGCACTTCGTTAAATTCCAATACTTCAAAGTCAAGCTCCGAAGTGCATGGCAAAACCTAAAATAATAAACATCCAAACAAAGTTCCTTATAAACTTTTCATTCATTAATATAAGGGGCTTTACAAGATTTCTTGTACATGCTTAAACGCCCTATAAGGCTAGACTTGCGGGTCGGCTGGCGGAGAAAGTTGCATCGGAGCTGGTGAAGCTGGAAGCGGAGGCCTCATTTGAGCTTGCTTTTGCCGGCGAGCCTCGTCGATCCAAGCTTTGGTTGCAGCCTTGTGGTCTGTTTTCCAGATTGACCGGAAAGCTTCCCATGCAGAAGCTACATCCTACGAAGGACACAACAAGAATTCATCAGCAAAGCCTGCAGGCGTCGAACCCCCAACCGAAGCAACCGAAATCCTAAGAGCTTCGATGTGACGGAGGACTCCAATCCCAACAACTTGTCCGAAGATATCTCCGTACCGAACGCCGGAGCCCATCATCAGCTTTGTCGCCACTTGAATCATTTTCAGCTTCCGGTCGAGGGGCTCGCTCGCTACTATCGAAGATGAAGGGCACATTGTGACGAAGTATTCCAAGGTACCCTGAAGGGCATCCAAGGTTTGCTCCGCTATCACTGCATTCTTCACTTCTGCCGCCTCTAGCCCAGCAACAGCAAACACTTCGGCTATTTTGGATAGCAGAGTGCTTTTCTGAGCCATGGCTTGTTGAAGTGAGTCTTGGAGTTCTGCGAGTTGCGTGCTCGAAGTGGCTTCTGTTTGCCAAAGCTTCTCCACCTCTGCTTTGAGCACCACACATTCAGCCTCGGCCTCTTGGGCCGAAGTTTGGAGTGCAATACTGCTCTGCCGCTCGATCCGGAGTGCTTCGTCAGTGGCGGTCCTAGCCCTCCGTCTTCGAGGAGCTCCTCCTACAGTCGAAGTGCTTTGTCTTCGGAGCTTTTGAGGGAAGACTAGAGGGTAGTCACCTTCCTCTTGAGCCGATTAGTTTTGACCTCATTCGAAGTCGCTGCCGCTCTAGCAAGGACAAATTGCTGCAAAAAGAGCAAGTAAGTACTAAGTAATTTCATTTATTAATTGAATGCACTTGTGGTATGATGCATACCTGAAGGGCAGCCTGTTGGCGTAAAAGATTACGCGAATAGGTTTTCAGAGTTTAGAAACTAACAAACGAAGTGTTTGTGAAGTGAACTATTTCAAGCCTCCGAATTGGATAATAGCTCGAAGTAGTTCGAAGATGTGTATTGAATAACTCAGTACTCGATCCTCATTACAGGGTAAAACGGGGGGTATTTATAGGCCAAAACCTTAAGGAAAAGACCCTTTTACCCCTCTGTTACAACTGACATAGTGAAAACTATTCGGTACCCTTAATAGGGCTAAAACGGTAAAAGACTAATCAAATGAGAAAGAAGATAAGCCTTCCATCTTAGCTGGCAAGGAAGCTCTATGAAGGGTCAATGTTCGAAGATATACTCTGAACTAGAGTTCGCCTCTATCCTTCGAACTTGTTCCAGTACACTTACGAAGTTAGATGCTGGAAACCTTCGATTAAATCACCTGCTTTTGTCTTGTTGCAGCAGTGACCCCGACGATGAAGTATTTCCCCCAACAGTAGCCCCTCGAATACGCTTCTCCGGTAGATCTGTAACGTAAGGAGAGCAGTATACGCAAGAAAAATAATCATGTGTAGCGGTTAACGGATTTAATCAACCTCCGAAGTATATGAAGATTCAAAACTTCGAATTGATTCCTAAGGAAGTTACATTCGAACAATCTCGGAATTAACTTAAGAAGCCAGAAAGCCTTTTAGACTTAGAAGAAATAGCCATTGGCTTTTTCCTTCCAGCAGAAGTTACGCGGTGCGTTAACTTCGCAAAGAGTAACGGTCAAGAATGCGAAACGGCAAACATGAACGGTAAAAAATCGTGGGCCTAGGCTATAAATAGGGGACCCAGACACTTCTCGAATACCTTTATCACCATCTTTGTGCAACCAATCCCTAGCCTCTAGACTCTAGCTTTAGCATTCAGTGCGAGTTCATGGCAAAAAATAGCTTCAAGGTTCCTGGGGCAGCTTTGGCCCTAGCCCGGCAGCAAGTTGCGGCTGTGGCAGCGGCAGCAACAGTGGTGGCGCCAGCGGCGGTGGCGGCTCCGACGGGGAATACCCAACAAACCGGTCCTCGAGATCTCCTTCCGGCCTCTTCGAAGTATTCAGACCAATCTTATACATTGGGGCCATCTACCTCCAAGAGGGAGACAATCACAGCAGTAGTAGAAGGGAAGATTGGCTCAGGGGTCATCATCCGGAAACTAGGAAAAGAAACCATCCCCGCTCCGAGGCCTGGAGAAGTTGTGGTCTTCGAAGCCTTTTTCGAAGCGGGGTTAGGACTCCCAGCAGTGGACTTCCTTTCGGAGGTATTGGACTTGTTTCATGTTACCCTTCCTCAGCTATCTCTAAATGCGATAGCGCACTTAGCCATCTTCGAATGGGCTCTACGAGCTAAAGGCTGCGAAGGAAGAGCAGAAATTTTCGCAGCACTGCACAGGGCATCTTGCAAACCAAAAACATACCAAGGGTCCGGAGGGGAGAAAATTGTAGTAGCCTTCGGCAGCATCAACTTCAGACTTCGGGACGAATTCCAACTGCAATTTCCAGCGAAAGCCATCAACGCTAGATGGTACACAGATTGGATTATCCAATGGTTTTATGCTGAAGTTGGAGCATGCATCCGTCTGGCCGGACCTCTAAAAGATATAAACTTCCGAAGAGAAGCTCAAGTTCAACCAGACCCCGGCTAGCTCGAAGCTCGCCTCAGCTTGCTCCAAAGGATTAGTCACCGCATGAGCATGCGGGACTTAGCCAAGGAGTTCATCGGACTCCAGATTCCACCTCTGATGGCCACCTGGCCTGTAAACTTCGAAGAAGATCCAGAGGGTGGACTCCAAAAAATATCTTTGAACTCGAGCCCTGTAGGTAGCTTTGAAAACAACTTGTTGTATATACAATTATTTGATAAAATAACTAATGCAAACTCATCTTTCAGCTTCCCAATCTCCTATGACTTTGGAGCAAATTGTTCGAGCTGTGGAGAAGATTCTGGGAGTTCCAACTCCGGCCGAAAAGGAGTGGAGGAAAAAACTAGTGGGTAGTTGGGAGGGGCTCAACCGAGTATGGGGCGTAATCGGGCTCAACCGAGTGGGTAGTGGGTAGTTGTTTGAGCAAGGGTCGAAGAAGAGGAAAGCGGAAGCTGGGCCTTCAGCTCCGACCAAGACTCCAGTGAAAAAACTAGCCCGAAAGCCGAAGAATGTGGCTCCAAGGCCTGTGGCTTTGCCCTCCGATTCATCTGAAGATGAAGGAGTTAGAGAGATGCAAAGGGTCCTCGCGGACCTAATTACCGAAGACGAAGCCCAGGTAGATGTAAACACTGGCGATGCAGCAAGCATGCTAGATGTTCCAAGCAGCCCAGACAGGCGTAGACCTCAAGCATCCAGCCTGACTTGCCCCATCAAGAAGCCTCTGTTGCTGAAGGCGGAGTTGAAGTTCCATCTGAACAGGCTTCGATTCCGGACGAAGTGGTAGCTGTTGCTCCCAAGGAGGCTCCAGCAATCAACCCTTCGGTTCTAGCCACCGAGTCCGATGACGACTTTGAAGTGGCCTTCAATCCTCCAAGTAGCCCCGTTCTCCTCCGCCGAAATGGCTTCGGAGGTAAACTTCACTTGAACTGGATTTTTCTTTACCCTGCAAAATTATGCATTACATAATACCTTTGTTTTGGCAGGGTCCGCTCCCATGGAGGTGACTCCTCCCAAAGATACTATTCCTGGGACCTCGACATCTCCGGGGTCAGTTCCAGAAGCTGCCCAGATGGGACCTAGAAAAAGTAAAGGCAAAATGGACCCCTTTCCTGCTCTGAACTCAGGATTAACTCCGTCTGAATCAACAGACGGAGGTCAATCTATGGAGGGGGGCTAGTCCACCGAGGTCTCAGGAGATGCAGCGCAGCGCTCCGACCCTTCGCCGAATGAAGACGATCAAAGTGCTCTGTCCATGCCCCCTCCTAGCTCCTTTTCTGGAGCGAAGGACTGGACTTTGGGCCCTGCTCGAGCCTTTGGATCGAGCCAACCGTGAAGTTGGGGAGACGGACTTAGTAGCCATACTTAGCGATGCTGAGGGCTCAGAGCTTAACGCAGCCTTAGAACGGGCAGCATACCAGGTACGAAGTATCTGCAAAACAAGATTAATTTCAGCTTATGAACAATTTCTCACCTTGCTTTTTCTCTTCGCAACAAATAGTCTTGGCTCGGGCTGCAGCCGTCTTGAATGAGCGAGGAAGCCTTCATTTTCAGGAGAGGATTTCTATTCTCCAGAGGAGTCTTGAAGGCTCCAAAGTTCAAATCTCCAGCTTAGACGAAATGGTTGCAGTGGAGAGGAGGGCCAGACTTGGTGTGGAAGCTTCAAATAAGAAGCTCGAAGCTGAACAAATCGTGCTTCGGGCTGAGATAGAGAAAATGCAGGCAGAGCATGCCACGGCGGGGGCTGAGCTAGTTATGCTTCAAGAGGAAAAGGCTAAAGCCACGGAGGAAGCCAGTAACCTTCTTAGCCAGAAGACTTCTCTAGCTACGGAGGCAGCTAGACTATCTGCTATGGTAGATGAGCTAACTTCGTCAAGGGATGCTTTAATTGAAGATAAAGTTAAGTCGGAGAAGGTAGCAACAGAGGTCATGAATAATCTTCTAGGTGTTCTGGAGTACTTCGGTACTCTTTGGACACTACCTTCGAGTGACAACGTCCCCTTACTGTGACGGCTAAAGATGATCCAAGGAGCAACGAAGATGATGAAGACATCCGGTATTCGGTATGGAGAAATTTCCAGCCAAGTAGCTGCTCTTGGAGTACTTCACTACTACGAGCATCTAGGGCTATCAGTAGCACCAGAGTCGGCGACGGCTCTTATTACCTTCGACGACAACCAACTACTAAACACTTCCGAAGATGTGGCCGTAGCTTGGCAAGCCTTCCAAGCTTCATATATTATGAATGGAAACTTATTTATCATGTTTTTAGGCTTCTCAACCTCGAATGGATGATGTCGAAGTATTAAATGTTACCGAAGAACTCCGCCTCCTATGGGCTACCTTCGATCTTTTAAAACTTCACAAACAACCTCGATTTTTGGTTCCTCGAGAAAGCTCCGATGCAATTGTACCTGAAATATACAAAGATATATTATCTTATATTAAGGAAGAAGAAAAAGTAGTTAACTTGGAAACTTCATCTTCTGAGGATGTTGAATGGTCCGAAGACAAGGGTATTGCTGAAGAATAAGGAAAGAAACCAGAAGAACTTCGGAGCTGGGAAAGAAGCCCCGGGAGACTTCGAACTTTGGCTGAACTTCAGCAGGAACAAAAAGATTTTCGAGCTTCGAAGGGAGGGAGAAGAATTAAACGTAAAGTTATCAGGACTCCCGGCTCTGGAACTAGTCGTTCCGGCTTTAGTGGTAGCTCTAGAGATCGTAGAGGTCTTCGATTCCTTCTTGGCATAGACACAGATTTTTCGTAATGTAATGTAATCTGTTCGAATAATAAAGATTGATTTTTACAATTGTCTCCCTACTTCCCAGCCCCTCTTTGGGCATAAGCAACTCCGAAGTGTAGTCGAAGATGGTTAGGCGCAAAGAAAAAGACTTAGGAGTACAATTTTGGAGGCTCGGAGCCCCTCAGCAACTTAAAGATTGATTAAAATCTTACAAAATGTCTTTGACTACTTGGAGTCATAAAACTGGTAACTTAGTACCTTTTGTTTGAAAGAAGTCACTTCAGACGAACTTTTCGGACACTTTAGCGTCCCAAACAATTGGTCACTTTGGACTCTTTTTACAGATATTCGAAGCTTATCGGCCCAAACTCTATTTTGTTTTGGCCTCCTTCGGCTCTTTTTGCAAATGCTATCAAACCGGTGGTTTGGAATTCTCAGTGGTCTCCTTGGACTCTTTTTACGGATGCTTTCAAGCCGGAGCTTGAAATCCACATTATTTGGTCTCCTTCCACTCTTTTTACGGATGCTTTCAAGCCGGTGGCTTGGAATCCGTTTTTCAGTGACTTTCCCACCTCGTAGGAAGCTTCGAACTAGTGGTTCGAAGTCCGAAAAATTGGTTCAAATTAATGACACTTCCCTCCCAGCCAACTTCGTTCTTCCAGTGCATTCAATAGAAGTAGGAAGTGTTTGAGAGGTAGGCATTATCTAAACCATGAACTTTATTAATTCAGAAGGTGTTTACAAATGGTTACAAGGAGCCCCTATGCGAAATATCGCTTTAAGTGTTGCGCATGCCAGGTATGCGTTAACTCTTCGACTTCTAAATTAGCTAACTTAAAAGAACTAGGGCGTCCTGAGCGGAGAATTATGTATGGACCTTCCCACTTATTCCCTAGTTTCCCTGGTGCTATAATGCTTCACAAAACAAGATGACCTGGCTTAAGTTCATTAAGCTTAACCTTCAGGTAAAACCAAGTCTTCGTCTGCTGATGCTACTTTGACAAATTGGCGACAGCTCGAAGTCTTGTTTCTACTGTTAAATCAAGCGAAGTTTGCCTTTCTGCTTCTATTTCCGGTTCGGTGCTGCCAAGGGATCCTCCTTTAAGCTCCGTTGGCGTCATAGCTTCATCTCCGAATAATAGTCTGAAAGGAATAAAACCCGTGGACCTTGTTTGAGTGCTCCGAATGGACCATAGAATCTTGGGGAGCTCCTCGGTCCACAATCCTTTTGCCAATCCCACTATTCTTCGATTCAACCCTGACAAGATATTACCATTGGCTCTTTAAACAGCTCCGTTAGACTGAGGATGTCGCACTGCAGCGAAGCATAATTGTATGGCGAGGTATTCACAAAACATCCTGAAGGGCTCTGCATCAAATTGTGTCCCATTGTCAACTGTGAGCTGTCGAGGCATTCTGAACCAGCATATAATATTTTTCCAGGAAATTTTTTGTACATTATTCGAAGTGATAGCTGTGAGGGGCTTTGCTTCGACCCACATGGAAAAATACTCAATTGCTACCACTGCAAATTTCAAATTTCCTTTTGCTACTGGGAAGGGGCCAATAAGGTCCATGCCCCATCTGGCCATGGGCCACACTAGGGAAATGACTTGAAGAGTTGTTGGCAGATGATGACTTCTTCTTCCCATCCATTGACAACCCTGGCAAGTGCGGACTAAGCTCTCTGCATCAGCTACTATTGTAGGCCAATAAAGTCCCTCGCGAAGTGTTTTTCCTGCCAAAGCTCGAGGGGCCAGATGACTACCACAAAGTCCTTCATGAATTTCTCAGAGAATCTCCTGACCTTCGGCTTGAGATCTAGAGGGTGATGAATTCTTCCGCTAGATCCCGCATGCTCATGCGGCTGGCTATCGAAGAGAGTAACCCAAGCTGTGTTGAGAGCAGGCTTTGGTTCGAAGTGACTACGGCCTCCTTTTAGAACCAGATTTCTTGGAGGGGCCCCTCGAAGCTGGAGTCTTCTCCGACCTCGGCGTAAAACAACCGGAGGATCCAGTTGGTATACCACCGGTCGTTGATGGCCTTCGCAGGGTAATGTTATGCATGCTCCTTCAATAGCTAGAAGTTGATGCTTCCGAAGGCTGTCAACACCTTGGTGTCTCCGGGGCCGTCTTGTGGCTTCGGTTGGCAGATGGCTTTGTGGGTGGCAGCGAAGATCTCTGATCTTCCTTCGCATCCTTCAGCCCAAAGGGCCCACTCGAAGACCGCCAGCCTTGCGATGGCGTTCGGGGGCAACTGAGGCAAGGTAATGTGAAACATTTCTAATACCTCTGATAAGAAATTGATGGCAGGGAGTCCAAGTCCAGCCTTGAAGAACGCTTCGAAGACCACTACTTCCCCACTCCGCGGCCTCGGGGTCGACTCTGTTCCAGGGACCCGAGTCCTCATTCTGGGGCCCAGCTTCCTAGCCACTGCCTCTTCAATGGATTCCGTAGTACTTGTGGACTGGCCGATGAGGAAGCTTTGAGGGATCTGTTTCTTAGATGGAGGGCGGAGCTCCCGAGGATTTTTGGGCCAAGAACATCCTTGAGCCCCCGCCATGGCCTCTGCTGCTAAAGCCGCCCAAGCTTGCCTTTGCACCAAAGTGCTCGCTACCACTGGCACGGTTGTGCTGGTCCTCGCCATGAGTCAATCGCTCAGAGAGTTGAGGGGAGATTTGAAGGTTGAAGAAACTGAGCCTCGAAAGTCAGGTGCTGTAAAAATTTTTGGTGGGCTTCGACCCCCTTTTATAGCCTTTCCGGTAGCTGTTGCACTTCGGTCGTGTTCATACTACAGGTTTGACTTCTGCCGCTGACAGGTGGTACCAGGAAGTGAAAAGGTGTGAACTCACGGTAAAATTTCGACCGTTACCTTTTTCAGGAGCATAACGACTACTTGGAGGGTAACGGCTCAAACTTAACGGCTGCTCACGATGTTCCACCTCAATAACGGTTCACTTTGCTATGAAGTGTTCACACAACAGTCCAATTCGAAGCTTTCATCTGGGATACTTCGATGTCAAATACCCTTCAGATAGTTGTAACGCCTTCAAATTTCTCTAAGTCCCCGAATATGAAAATATTCCTTGCGTGTACTGCTTTCCTGCCATACAGGTTAAATCGGAGAAGCATATTCGAGGGGCTACTGTTGGGGGAAAATGCTTCATCCTCATGGCTTTAGAGATTAACAGTCAAAGATGACTTATCAGCATCAAAGTTTGCATTCATCTCCGTGGGTGATGAAGTTTCTAAGCCGAAGGATGCTTCGGCTTCATGATTCGAAGGCTCCGAAGCTACAGTGGAAAACAGCAAGACTGATAAGACGTTTGCCTTATCTACCTTCTTCGGATAGATTTTACTATTTTAACCGTATTTTTGGTACCGAATAGTTTCCACTATGTCAGTTATAATTGAGGGGTAAATATGTATTTTCATTGGTCTTTTTGCCTATAAATACTCCTCTTCTTGCCCCGTTATAGAGAACTAATACTCAGATATTCAATACACAATTTCAGACTAATTGAGCTATTATCCTATTCGGAGGCTTGAGATAGTTCTCAACACGAACTCTCTGTTTGTTAGTTCTTAATATTCGAGAACCTGTTAGCGTAATATTTTACGCCAACACTTATGACTGAAAATGAATACCTTCTTACTGTGGTTACCAAATGCACTGAGGGAAAGGGTAGGATGGACTTGCTGTTGGCCAAGATCAAGATGTGTGCTGACAGGGCAGGGTTAGCTCTAGGATTGGGTTTTGAGAGGACTCCTTCAGATAGTGAGAATAAAACTATTTTTACCTCACCCACTACCTTAGAGAAAGAAAGATCTCAGTTAGACACTCCATCACCCAAAAGGCCTACCCAAAATCCAAAGAAACCACCCCTCCTGCCAATATAATTCCTCCCAAGAAGAATCGTCTGATGAAACCCAAGGAACCTCTGAGAACTGTTCCTTTGACCCATGAGAGTACCCATATGAGAGTGTTTCACTCCTCTTACTATCAACGGGTGGGTCACATGGTTGGGTTATGTTTCCATCGCATCAAGGATGAGCAGTATTCTCAGGAGTTGAGGTTCTAGGACATGCATTACCCACCTCTAGATATGCATGAATCTGAGTTTTACGCACATCCTATTTATGAGGCTTCCCAATCTTCTCGGAGAGGCTTTGCCCCTCATGGTGTTCACCATGTTTGATATGGTGCTAGACCTCGTGTTAGTGGCTTTGTGCCTCGACAGGTTGGGAGATCTCGTCATGTAGGTAGACCTCGCACTTTGCATCACTCTAGTTTACCTGTGCGAAGATAGTCTACTTTTATTGTGCCACTGTTTGTATGTCTCAGTGTTGGATGCCTCATCATGTTTTCACTCACCCCAGCACTGAGCGATCGAGGTTCTCTCATTTTGTGTAGGCATTGGATAGAGGTTTGGAGGGCACGTGGATCATGGATTCCGGTTGTTCGTGCCATATGACCGGCGATGCAACATGGTTCTCCAACCTCACCACAACTAGGCAAAAGGAGAAAATCACCTTCGGCAACAACTGAAGAAGTAGAGTAGGAGGTAAAGGTGTTGTTGGTGCAACAGATTATGCTAACAGGTTCTCTAAGTTTAAGAACTAACAAACGAAGTGTTTGTAAAAGCGGACTATCTCAAGCCTCCAAATTGGATAATAGCTCGAAGTAGTTCGAAGGTGTGTATTGAATATCAGAATATTCAATGCTTATTACAGGATAAGAAGGGGGTATTTATAGGTAAAAATTGTAAGGAAAAGACCTTTTTACCCCTCAATTACAAACGACATAATGGAAACTATTTCGGTACCCCGAATAGGGCTTAATTGGTAAAGTGTGTTTGAAGGAGATAAACATGCCAACGTCCCATCCTTCTTGTTGTTTTCCACTGCGAAGGGGAAGCCTTCGGAGGGTATCTTCGGACCGGAGCCTGGACGGACCCTCCGGCTCCGAACCCTTCTGGTTCGGAGATAAGTCTTGCATTCAGAGCTTATGATTTGTCTTTGTCTTGTAATTTTGAAGACCCTGGCAATGAAGCATTCCCCCCCAACAGTAGCCCGTCGAATACGCTTCTCCGAAAAACCTATATAGCAAGGAGAGCAGTATACACAAGAAATATTTTCATGCTCAGGGACTTAGAAGAAATTTAAGGTACTATAACTGTTCGGAGTGTCTTTAGCTTTGGAGATGTATTCGACTGAAGCTCCAAACTCGAATCCTGATGTCAAAACTTAACAGGGAAACGAACCATTGCGAAGGTGAAGCATCACAAGGAGCTGTTTAATTTGAGTCGTTACTCCTCAGGTAGCCGTTAGGCTCTTTTTGAGAAAGTAACGGACAAAAATTTAACAGCGGGTTCACATCTTTTTACCTTCTGGGCTTACCCGTCAGTGGCAGAAGTGTAACCTGCAGTTTGAATGCATATGCGAACCACATCAATCGAAGGCTAAGGGGTTATAAAGGAGGACTCAAACTGTAGCGGTAACTTTTACAGAGCTCTAGTTCTAAGCCTCCATACTTTCACCTTCAAACATTTTCCAACACTCTTGAGCAAGAAATCAATGGCGAGGACCAGCACAACAGTGCCAACGGTGATGGGAACCTTGTCGCAAAGGCAAGCCTGGGCTACATCGGCAGCAGTGGCAATGGCGAGAGCCCCGAGGGGTTCTTGGCCAAAAAATCCGCGAGAGCTCTGCCCGCCATCCAAGAAGCTGCTGAAGCAGAGCTTTCTTCTCGGGCAATCGACGAGATCGGTGGAGTCCATCGAGGAGGCGGTGAGTGGAAAGCTGGGCCCAGGGATGAGTACTCGACTCCCCGGAATAGAAGAGACCCCGACGCCGCGTAGCGGAGTGGTGGTGGTCCTCGAGGCTTTCTTCTAAGCGGGGTTGGGCCTTCCGGCCGTCGACTTCCTGGCTGAGGTACTAGATATGTTTCATGTTACCCTGCCACAATTATCTTCGAACACCATCGCCATATTGGTTGTCTTTGAATGGACCATTTGGGCCGAAGGGTGCGAAGGGAGGTCCAAAATCTTCGCCGCTACCCACGAAGCCTCGTGCCAATCGAACCCTCAAGACAGGCCCGAAGACACAAAGGTTCTGGTGGCCTTCGGAAGCGTCAATTTCCAACTCCGAAAGGAGCACTTGAAGAACTTTCCAGCTAAGGCAATCAATGACCGGTGGTACACTAATTGGATACTCCTATGGTTCTACACCGAAGTTGGAGAAGACTTGTAGGACCGAGAGTAGCGACCATAAGGGGGATGAATGGGTGGCTAAAAATTCTTTCGAATCAATGGCCTTCTCCCAACACCTGACACACCTCAACAGACAATCAGCACAAACAAAAAAAAATCACAGGTAATCAAATAATCTAGCCTAAAAACGATCGGTGTCTTAATCGAAGACACCACCACAGTGCTTAAAGGCAGATTAAAAGATCATTTAACTCATAGGCATTTCAAACATCACAAATCAACTAATCCACAATACACAGGCATTTAATCAGTTAAGATAAGTGCAGATTAAATATGTGATCAGACAATCCCAAATCACAAGCAGTTCATGAAAAAGATCAAGCACAATATTTGAAGCCTTAAA
Source organism: Zizania palustris (assembly GCA_019279435.1). Lineage (NCBI taxonomy): Eukaryota > Viridiplantae > Streptophyta > Magnoliopsida > Poales > Poaceae > Zizania > Zizania palustris. The sequence continues at coordinate 14,337,203 of JAAALK010000079.1, forward strand.
AAACAACTAGATGCAGTCAATTAAATGTGCTAGGAGATAATCCATCTATTCCAGAATATTTAGAAATCAAGTAGTGCATGAAATTCGAGAAAAGTAATTACTGTGCAACAATTTGTCTCTTGTTCATGGGTTCAGCCGAATGCACTTTGTGTATGCACTCGTCGATTCACGCCACCCCGCCGAAGCACTCGAGGCGTACTGCTGCTACTCCGAAGCATGCTTCAGCAAAGCCACTGTGAAGCCTAAGCTTCTGCTCGCCGAAGCCAGCGCATCCAATCCGTGAGGCACACACGATCGGTCGTTGAGGCCCCCTTCGCCTCACAGCCTTCTCGTGGACTTCGGCAGCCCCGTGGGCTTTGACATCTGTGTGGGATTTTGTCCCGAGCGCTTCCTCCACGCGGTGGCAAACAACGCCGCAACAAACGCGACCTTGGCCTGCCGCTCCCGATGCTAGCCGCCGCCACATGGCAAGACTTCTCCAGAAAACAAGTGCCAAAACCACGGCTAGAAAAAAGACCGAGCGATCAGTTCTTGAGAGGAAGAGAAAACTAGACGGGAAAATCCTGGAGAAGAGCACTATGCGCAGCGGCAGCTCCAACCAGAAAACACTAGCGGCGATTTTTGGATGCTACAGCAAAAACCCATGAACAGTGGGGAAAGTGATTTCTGGATCAAGAAGAACTTATATTTTCATTCAAGTGAGTTACCCCTAACCCTAGGGATTGGGGCCCTATTTATAGATAGCCCAATAAACTAGGAAAATACCAAGATACCCTTAGGGTTTTACAGACGCTGAAAATAAAATGGAAAAGACCATATTGCCCTTAGGTTTTTTATAGACTCGACCAACACACTGTGGTCCTAGAAAGCAAAATGGTAAAATCCTAAATAAAGATAACTTGTCCTGTTGCGGAGCTTTCGTAGCAGCTACGGCTTCACTTCAGGATGACTCAGTCTAGGTTCAGCAGTCTGGAATGGGCGTCGGTTTTGCGCCGAAACCGACAAAGCATCCACTGTCTTTGCACCGGGTACCCGGATTGGGCTGGCCCGATTCCACGGCTCCCTCAGCCCAGCAATCATGTCAACAGACCAGTGGATCCCCTGCCGCTCCTAGCCCATGTACTCGGATTGGGTCGGCCCGACTCCGCGGCACCTCTACCCGGTAGTCACTCGCTGCCTGTGTACTTGAGTCACACGCGGCTCATACACGGCATGTCTCGTCTTCTCTTCACATCCTATCTCTCTCTTCGTCATTAACTTCCGTTGACAATCACTCATCACTTCTAGAGCCATGAGGCTCATGATCTTCAACATGGCTCCTCAATCTCCCCCTTGATGAGTGCATTGTGAACACTTTATTCAACATTGCTTTGGAACTTGCAAAACATGTGGAAACACGAAAACAAAAACACAAGAAGACAGAAGGAAGAAAATAAAAAAAAATTAACCCTAATGACCAAAAGCCGAACAAAAGCCAGAAAACGGTCATTATGGTTAAAACAAAAATGAAAACTCAAACGAGTGCAATCTCTAAATTATCAACAAGGATATCCAAAGAGTAAAGGAAAAAGAGACTAAAACTCCCCCTGAAACAAATCCCAGAGAAAGAGACATAGATTCAAACTCCCCCTGAAAGGCAGCTCCCCCTCAAAATATGCAATGAGTGCAACTGGGGTGCAAGTGGAGTGTAAAAAACATGCTTCTCAGATATGATTGACTGCAATAACAACATGGCATGATCAGTGCAATAGATGATATCCAAAAAAAGTCATTAGCACACATTTTTAGATTTTTGCAAACAAAAACATCACCATATTTTCTAGTAGACAGGAAAGGTAAAACATGAGATGCAAAGGCTAGCTGATATCTACCAGGATAGGCATTGTCCATAACAAAGAGCTTCAGCAAACTTGTTATCTTTCAATTTTCAAGCTTTTTCTATTCCTTTTTCATTTTTGTTGGGGGTTATTTGCATGTCAAGATTATGCTAACTGATGAAGTCAAGCTTAGGCCAGAACAGGACCATCGGAAGCTTAAGACATTGGTCTTGGCATACATTACACTGTCCTACTTCATACCAAAGTGCTATGGCAAGTAGTCCAGAACAATGCAATGCAACACAACAAACCCACCTGGATCTTTTCAATTAAGCATAAAAGGCATGGATTTTTCATTTTTCTGATTTTTATCATTTTATAGAAAATTTTCCATGTTAAAGCATATAGATGTCCAAGTTGTATATCTGCATCTAAGTAAGGAACTAGCTACCAGGCATGTAAAAGATAGCAAAAGCATTCATCATACACATGCTAGTTACCAAAAGCAATGGTTATCATTTTTCCATTTTAAAGCATAAAAGTCATGCATATGACAGATATCAGATATATCATGTGAACTAAAGCAAAGCATGATCATCGACAAGTATTCAAAAGCATATACTAGCTAGAATAAGTAAAGCAATTCAATCATATAACAGAAGCAAGCTCAAAGTGTGATATGTGAATATGCATGATATGAACTCACACAAAAACACTAAATAAAAGAGTAAAGAAGATAGAAAACAGACTCAAAATATCCTAAAAAGGATACAAAACTCCCAAATCCCCTCGCAAATGCTCAAATGCAGACTGATCTAGTGGTTTTGTGAGAATGTCAGCCAACTGATGATGGGTATCAACATGAATAAGGTCAATGACACCTTTCTCATATTGATCCCTCAGAAAGTGAATGCGCACATCGATATGTTTGGTTTTTTAATGAACACATGGGTTTTCCCTACACTAATCGCGCTGGTGCTATCATAAAACAAAGGTACTCTAGCAGGGAAGAACACCCCAAAATCTCTCAAGGTGGAAATCATCCAAACCAACTATGAGCAGTAGCTAGCAGCAGCTACATACTCAGCCTCGGTAGTGGAAAGCGCAACTCCAGATTGTTTTCGAGAAGACCAAGAAACAAGCGAAGAACCAAGAAACAGGCAAGTACCGGAAGTCAACATGCAATCTAGCCGGCACCCACCAAAATCAGCATCGGAAAAGCCAGATAACTCAAGAGATGATGATACTGAATAGTAAAGACCAAGATCAGGCGCATAGGTAAGATACCTAAAATTGCGCTTGACAGCCTGCCGATGAGATGCACGTGGTGAAGACTGGAAGCGCGCGCACAAACCCACGGCAAACTGAATGTCCGGTGTCATCACCGTCAGGTACAGCAGTGATCCGATCATCCCTCGATACTCTCTCTCTTTGACCTTGACGCCGCTCTCGTCCTTGTCCGAGACCCCATATGTACCCATTAGGGTCATCTAAGGCTTCAGCTCGCCACCAAAGTCAAACTTCTTCAGCATGTCCCGCCTGTATTTGCTCCGGTGGATGAAGATGTCATCCTTGGTCTGCTTGATCTAGATCCCTAGGAAGTACTTGAGGTCACCCATGAGGCTCATATCAAACTCGCTATGCATCTGCTCAGAAAACATGGACACAAGCTCATTAGAGAACCACCAAAAATAATGTCGTCCATATAAAACTGAGCAATCAAGAAATCTGAGCCAACTCTGAGCAAGAAAAGAGTTTTGTCCACAGAACCCATCACAAAGCCGCTCCCCAACAAAAACTGCTTTAAACGATCATACCAAGTGTTGGGGGGAAATACTTCATCCTCAGGGACACTACAGTAACAAGACGAAGGCAATCTATTAAACCAAAGTACCAATATCTAACTCCGGTTTAGTACGGGGTCAAGTTCAAAGAATCAATGCGGACTCTTGTTCAGAGTATAGCTTCGAACGTCGACTCTTCAGAGAACTTACCTGCCAGCTAGGATAAAAGACTTATCTTCTTTCTCATTAGATTAGTCTTTTAGCATTTTAACCCTATTAGGGGTACCGAATAGTTTCCACTATGTCGGTTGTAATTGAAGGGTAAAAAGGTCTTTTCCTTATGATTTTCACCTATAAATACCCCCCATTCTACCCTGTAATGAGGATCGAATACTCAGTTATTCAATACACTACTTCGAATTATTTCAAGCTATTATCCAATTCGGAGGCTTGAAATAGTTCACTTCACAAACACTTCGTTTGTTAGTTTCCAATCTCTGAAAACCTGTTGGCGTAATCTTTTACGCCAACAGTTGGCGCCATCCATGGGGAACCTAGTCCAAAAAACTTCGTTCTCTACCAAGTTCTCAAACCATGCCTCCCAAGCGAAGTTCAGGTGGTAATCCTACTCGGAGGTCCCCTCGGACCTCCAGAGAAAGATCTTCAAACACAGTCGAGGTCGGAGGACCTTCGGTAATTCCTCCACCTCAGACTACCGAAGGGATTCCCCTTCCTCGAGCATACGGAGTTCCTCCTCCAACTCCATCTATACTTCGGCAAGCCGGAGTACCTTCTCCAGCTCCGATTCCGCTTCGAACCGACATGTACAGTTCTCAAGACCTGGAAGATCCTTCTAGAAGAAGTGAAGATCTTGGCAACATGGCAACCCAGATGGCCAGTCTCGAAGCTGAAGTGGCGAGGTGGAGACAAGAGGCCATAGATAGGCTTCGTTCTCAGGCCACCCCGGTCATTTTCGAAGTGCCTCAAGATGACCCAGAGAACGCGTCCTTTGATAGCAAGTCTCCGCTGCATCCCGAGCTACAGAAAGTGTGCTTCGACCCTAAGTTTAAAACTTCGAAGCTCTGTAAGTATTCCGGAGATGAGGACCCCGGGGAGTTCTCCCGTTCTTATGCTTTGGCAATTGAGGCCAGTGGAGGAGTGTGAGACACCATGGCCAAGTGTTTCCCTCATGCTCTCGAAGGGGTGGCTTTGCTGTGGTTTTTGTCCCTGAAGCCGGGATCAATTAGAACGTGGGAGCAATTAAGGAAGAAGTTCATAAGTAACTTTCTGGGTACCTTCGTACCCCCAATGTCTACGGGAAGTCTTTTCTAGGTGAAGCAGCTGCCTGGAGAGACTTTAAGAAAATTTTTCAAGCACTTCGCCCATACGAAGTCGCAAATACGGGGGCTATCTACATCCTCCGTGGTTGATGCAGCTCGAGAGGGAGTTACTCATGTGGGCCTCCTTGATAAACTCCATCGGAAACAGATATCCTCTGTAGCTCAGTTGATGGCTTATTTTGAAGAATATGCTTGGTCAGAAGAAGGGTGGCTATGAAGAACTGCTTCAACTCCGTCAATCATACAAGAAGTCAAGTTCGAAGTAAAGACTTCAACACCTTCACAGGGGCCTAGCATAGAAGTCCAGCATGACAGACGTCGGGGCTAGAAGCATCCTCGTTCCGAAGTCCTAAACATTGCCCCTCGGTAGAAATTTGCCCCTAAAACTTCGCAAGCCTCGAGAAGCAAGACCAGTGACTGAAGGCCGCTAGGGAAGCCGGTTGGCAAAGCCTAGGCCTTCTTCTGCTGCGTCCATGGTGAGAATCAGAGTCATGCTACTGATGCGTGCAAGTCAATACTCGCTTTAAGAGGTGAGTACCTTGAAAGAATATCGGGTCGAGGCACTACTGACCGAGTTCCTTCCGAGGTACGTCTGGAGCCTGTCCACGCTGTGGCACATATATACAACTTCCACCTTGCAAGACAACCTCCGGTGGTCAATATTATACCACCTCCGAAGCAGGAAGATGGCCAAGATCGAGGTAAAAGAGTAGTCCTCCCCATTTCCGGAGGAGGGACCCTCGGCAGTATGTCGAAGAGAGCGAAGAGAGTATGTCCGGGAAGTGGGCCATATTGGAACTTCTTCGTCCGCAGCTGCCATGCTTGAGTGGTCCCATGTGCCGATATCTTTCTCTGCAGATAATGCAGCTGGCATAAAATTTCCGCATGCAGATCACCTTGTTATTACTGCCGATATAGCAAGGACTAAAGTCCGGAGAGTGCTGATTGATGGAGAGAGTTCAGCAAATATTATCTTCGTTCAAGCCTCAATCAGCTCTGTATCTCCAGAAAACATCTCCTCCCTACAGCTCGTCCTTTGCAAGGCTTCGCAGGACCCCCTCTTGATGCCCTCGGCCAAATAGGTCTGGAGGTTGCTTTCGGAGAGGGGCTACTGGCAAGGACGGAGGAGTTGATTTTCAATGTTGTAGACGCCCCATACTCATATAATGTCATCTTCGGGAGGGGCATGCTAAATTAGTTTGGAGCCATGGCACATCATAACTATTTGTGTATGAAGATGCCCACGCAAGCAGGAGTACTCACTGTCTTCGGAGATCAGGCCACTGCGCTAAGAGTAGAATATGGTCATGGCCCCCCTCTCGATCCGAGACAAGTGAACAATGTACAAGGAAATCCAGAGGATATCTCTGCTTTAGGTGAACCTTCGAAGAAGTCCTTCCCAAGACACAGCCCCGACGGAGAGATCGTAACGAAGGTTATTGTCAAAGACGACAAATACTATTCATTTAAGTTTGGCAAAGATTTGCCTCCAGAAGTCGCTACATCATTAGAAAAAGTAGTCGAAGAAAATTTCGATGTCTTTGCATGGTCTGATGAAGACATTCCTAGAGTCAGTCGAGATATAATTGAGCATAGCTTGCTTGTGAACCTGAGGGTTCGACCTGTCCGACAAGGACTTTGGAAGTTATCTGTGGGGAGGGCCATCCTTGCTAAGGTAGAAGTGGAAAAGTTATTGAGGGCTGGGATTATTAGAGAAGTATCTCATATGGAGTGGTTAGCCAACCCAGTGTTCGTCAAAAAGAAATCTTCCGGGAAGTGGCGCATGTGTATTGATTTTACATCCTTGAATAAAGCATGCCCCCGTGACCCCTATCCCATGCCCCGAATTGATCAATTAGTTGACTCCACTGCTGGTTCAAAGTTATTAAGCTTCCTCGACGTGTACTCTAGCTATCATCAAATCCGGTTAGAGCACGAAGATGAAATCAATACAAGCTTTGTAACTCCTTCAGGAGTCTTCTGCTATGTAAGAATGCCTTTCGGCTTAAGAAATGTGAGGGCAACTTTTTCGAGGTTAATTGCTAAAACTCTAGGTCATCAAATAGGTCGCAATATAGAAGCCTATATGGATGACATTGTAATAAAGAGTGCTTTAAAGCACCAACATAGCCTAGACTTAGTAGAAATGTTCAATAACCTTCGAGCATGTGGAGTCCGTCTCAACCCCAGAAAATGTATCTTCGGGGCTCAAGCTGGAAAGTTATTAGGGTATCTAGTTTCAAGCAGAGGGATCGAAGCTAGCCCTACTCAAATAACTGCATTACAAATGATGGCTCCTTCATAAAATTTAAAGCAGGTGCAAAAGCTAACTGGCCTCCTTGCAGCACTTAGCAGGTTCCTAGAAAGGTCTGCGGAGAGAAGTTTGCCCATTTTCAAAGCATTGAAAGGGTCCGAAGATTTTGCATGGACACCGGAGTGTCAAAAGAGTTTTGATGATATTAAGAATTATCTCAGTAACCTCGCTACACTCACGGTGCCTGTTGCGGATGAAACCCTACTCCTCTACCTTGCTGCTACTGGCTCTACTGTTAGTGCAGTCCTTGTTAGAGACGTTGATTTCAACGGGAAGTTGGTATAGAATCCAGTCTATTTTGTATCTGAAGTATTGTCTGGAGCAAAAATAAGATATTCTGAGCTTGAGAAGTTCACCTATGCTTTGATAATGGCTTCGAGGAAATTGAGGCATTATTTTCTAGCACATAATGTGATTGTACCAACATCGTATCCCTTAGGAGATATGCTCCGAAGCAAGGATTCTACAGGAAGAATTGGAAAATGGGCTGTTGAATTGGCACCCTTCGGCATCTCCTTCGTGGCAAGGACAGCGATCAAGTCACAGGTGGTGGCAAATTTTGTGGCAGAATGGACTCCATCCGCAGTATGGCTCCAGAGAAATCAAATGAAGGAATTTGGACTATATACTCCGACAGAGCTTTCCAAGCATCTGGAGCAGGCATCGGAACAGTAATAATTTCCCCTTCAGGGCAAAAGCAATGTACTCTGCAAGGCTCAACTTTAAGTCTACCAATAATACAGCGGAGTATGAAGGGATTTTGCTAGGACTTTGAAAGGCGCGTGCTTTAATTTAGGTGCTACAAGAGTTGTTGTTATAACAGATTCTTAAATTGTATCAGGGCACGTTGATAAAAATTTTCAAGTTCGTCACCCCTAGCTTGCAAAGTATTTGGAAGAGATCCGTAAGATTGAAGCAGCATTTAAAGGGATTTCCATCCGAAGTATACCTAGAGCTGAAAATATGCACGCCTATACCTTAGCAAAAGCTGCAGCCGGAGTTATGGACATTCCGGAAGGAGATTTTTATGAAGAGCTTACTTCACCCTCGGTGCCACAGATCCCTTCTACGGAAGTTCTTTGCATTCCAAGCAATGATTGGTGGAGTTCAATTATGGAGTTGTTGCAAGGTGAAGCAAATTTGCCTGAAGGGCCACAACTTTCGAGGTTGAAGCTCAGAGCTCAAAATTATCATATAATCAACGGTATTCTCTACAAGGCTGGAGTATGTTCCCCTCTGCTACGATGTATATCTTAAGCCGAAGGTTAAGACATGCTCCGAGAAATCCATGAAGGCCTTTGTGGTAGCCATCTAGCCCCTCGGGCTTTGGCAGGAAAAACACTTCGCGAGGGGCTTTATTGGCCTACAATAGTAGCTGATGCGGAGAGCCTAGTTCGCACGTGTCAGGGTTGTCAATGGATAGGAAGAAGAAGTCATCGTCCGCCAACAACTCTTCAAGTCATTGCCCCTTCCCAGTAGCAAAAGGAAAACTGAAATTCGCAGTGGAAGGAATTGAGTATTTTTCCACGTGGGTCGAAGCAGAACCCCTTACAACTATCACTTCGAATAATGTACAAAATGTTTTCTGGAAAAGTATTATATGCAGGTTTGGAGTGTCTCGACAGCTAACAGTTGATAATGGGACACAGTTTGATGCAGAGCCCTTCAGGAAGTTTTGCGAAGATCTTAGCATACAAATATGCTTTGCTGCTGTGCACCATCCTCAGTCTAACGAAGCTGTCGAAAGGGCCAATGGTAATATCTTGTCAGGGTTGAATCGAAGAATATTATGGTTGGCAAAGGGACTATGGACCGAATAGCTTCCGTAGATTTTATGGTCTATCCGGACCACTCAAACAAGGTCCACAGGTTTTACTCCTTTCAGACTACTATTCGGAGATGAAGCTATGATGCCAACGGAGCTTAAAGGAGGATCTCTTCACAGCACCGAACCTGAAATAGAAGGAGAAAGGCAAGCTTCAGTTGATTTAACAGAAGAAACAAGACTTCGAGTTGTCGCCAATCTATCGAAATATCAGCAGCAAACGAAGACTTGGTTTGACCCAAAGGTTAAGCTTAACGAACTTAAGCCAGGTCATCTAGTTTTGCGTAGAATTATAGCACTAGGGAAATTAGAAAATAAGTGGGAAGGTCCATACATTATTCTTCGTTCAGGACGCCCTAGTTCTTTTAAGTTATCTAATTTAGAAGGAGAAGAGTTAAATCATGCCTGGCATGCGGAGCACTTAAAGCGATATTTCGCATAGGGGCTCCTTGTAATCATTTGTAAACACCTTCTAAATTAATAAAGTTCATGGTTCAGATAATGCCTACCTCTTAAACACTTCCTACTTCTTGTGGACGCACTGGAAGAACGAAGTCTGTTGGGAGGAAAGTGTCATTCATTTAAACCAATTTTGCGGACTTTGAACCACCGGTTCGAAGCTTCCGACGAAGTGGAAAAGTCACAGAAAAATGGATTCCAAGCCACCGGCTTGAAAGCATCCGTAAAAAGTGTCCAAGGAGACCAAATAATGCGGATTCCAAGCTCTGGCTTGAAAGCATTCGTAAAAAGAGTCCAAGGAGACCACTGCGAATTCCGAACCACTGGTTTGATAGCATTCGCAAAAAGAGCCGAAGGAGGCCAAACAAAACAGTGATTGAGCTGATAAGTTTCGAAGGGGCTCTGAGCCTCCAAAATTGTACTCCTAAGTCATTTTTTTCTTTGCGCATAACCATCTTCGACCAAACTTCGATGTTGCTTACACCCAAAGAGGGGCTGGGAAGTAGGGAGACAATTTTAAAATCTTAATCTTTATCATTCGAACAGATTACATTACATTACGAAAAACCTGTATCTATACCAAGAAGGAAACGAAGACCCCTTTGATCCCTAGAGCTACCAGTAAAGCCAGAACGACTAGTTTCGGAGCCTGGAGTCCTAATAACTTTACGTTTAACTCTTCTCCCTCCCCTCAAAGCTCGGAAATCTTTTTGTTCCTGTTGGAGTTCAGCCCAAGTTCGAAGTGGCTCTGGGCTTCTATCCCAGCTTCGAAGTTGGTAAGGTTTCTTTGTTTGTTCTTCAGCAGTATTCTCTTCTTCGGACCATTCAACGTCTTCAAAAGATGAGGTTTCCAAGTTAACTTCATTTTCCTCCTCTTTAATGTAAGATAATATATCTTTGTATATTTCGGGCGCAATCGCACCGGAGCTTTCTCGAGGAATCAGAAATCGAGGTCGTTTGTGAAGTCTTAGACGGTCGAAGGTAGCCCATGGCAGGCAAAGTTCTTCGGTAACATCTAATACTTCAAGATCATCCATAAGAGGTCGGGAAGCCTAAAAACATTTCCAAATAAGTCTTCATTCATAACAGATGAAAGCATAAATTTTTACATGTTCGGACCGCTGAACAAAACTAAACCTGCGGGTATGGTGGAGGTTGGTTGCTCGAAGCCTGCGACCGAGCTTGTTTCTGGCGAAGTCCTTCATCAATCCAAGCCTTGATCGTTGTTTGACCTTCGGCTCTCCAAGACGCTTGGAAGGCTTGCCAGGCTACGGCGACATCCTTGGAAGGGTTTAACACCGGTTGTCGTCGAAGGTAATAGGAGCCGCCCCCTAGTCTGGCGCTACTGATAGCCCTTGATCTTCATAGTAACGAAGTATTCTGAGAGCGGATACTTGGTCGGAGATTTCCCCATACCGAATACCCGTTGTCTTCATCATCTTCGCTGCTCCTTGGATCCTCTTCAATCGTCGCAGCAAGGGGACGTTGTCAGCCGAAGATAGTGTCCAAGAAGTACCGAAGTACTCTAAGACACCTAAAAGGTTGTCCATGACCTCCGCAGCTACCTTCTCCAACTTCACCTTGTCTTCGTTCAATGTATCCCTTGACGAAGACAGCTCGTCTATCATAGAAGATAGTTTAGCTGCCTCCATGGCCAAGGAGTTCTTCTAGCTAAGAAGGTTGCTGGCTTCCTCCATGGACTTCATCTTTTCTTCGCGGAGCTTAACCAGCTCAGCCCCCGCGGTTTCTTGCTCCATATGCATTCTTTCTATTTCAGCCTGAAGCATGATTTGTTCGGCTTCGAGCTTCTGATTTGCAGCCTCCATACCAAGTCTAGCTCTCCTCTCCACTCCTACCATCTCGTCCAAGCTAGAAATTCGAATTTCGGAGCCCTCAAGACTCCTTTGGAGGGAAATAATCCTCTCCTTAAGACGAATACTTCACCGCTCGTTCGAAACAGCTGCAGCTCGAGCCAAGCCTATTTGTTGCGGAAAAAAAAGCGAGGTGAGAAATTATTCATAAGTTGAAATTAATCCCGTTTTTGCAGATACTTGGTACCTGGTATGCTGCCCGTTCCAAAGCTGCATTCAGCTCCGACCCTTCAGCCTCCCCAAGTATGGCTACCAAGTCAGTTCCGCCGACTTCGTGGTTATCTCGATCCAAAGGTTCAAGCAAGGTTCGAAGTCCGGTCCTTCGAACCAGAAAAGGAGTTACGAGGGGGAGCATTGACAAAGCTCTTTGGTCATCTTCATTGGGTGTAGGGCCGGAGCGCTACGCTGCATCCCCGGAAATTTCGGTGGACTAGGCCCCCTACGTAGATTGTCCTCTGTCTGTCGATTCCGATGGAGTTAATCCCGAGTTCGGAGTAGGAAAAAGATCCATTTTACCTTTACCTTTTCCGGGCCCCATCTGTGTAACTTCTTCTGGAACCGACCTCGGAGATGTCAAAGTCCTAGAGCAGTCTTAGTAGGAGTCGTCTCCATGGGAGCATACCCTGCCAAACCAAAGGTATTATATATTGCACAATTCTGCATGCTGTGAAGAAAAAGGTGTTTTAATGAAGTCTACCTTCGAAATATTGTCAGCGAATGAGTACGGGGCTACTTGGAGGGTCGAAGGCCCCCTCGAAGTCTTCATCGGATTCGAGGTCATGAACCGAAGGGTTGGCTGTTGGAACCTCCTTTGGAGCAACAGTTACCATTTAGTCCGGAATCGAAGCTTGATCAGTTACGACTTCGACTCCACCTTCAACAGCAGGGGCTTCTTGGCTTGGCAAGTCAGGCAGGACATTCGAGGTCCCAGCCTATTCGGAGTTGTCTGGCGCAGCCGGCACACCTGCTACATCACCAATGGCTACAACTTCGACATTCGCCAGCGCTTCTTCATCTTCGGTAATAAGGTCTACAAGGGCCCTTTGCATTTCTCTTACTCCCTCATCTTCAGATGAACCTGAAGACGAAGCAGTGTGCTTGGAAGGAGCCACGTTTCTAGGTTTACGGGCTAATTTTTTTACAGGAGTCTTGGCTGGTGCTGAAGTCCCAGCATATGCCTTCCTCTTCTTTGGGCCAAGCTCGGAAGGCACCCAGTCTAGAAGAGGAGGGGCTATGACTCCGAGTACGCCTCATACTCGGTTAAGTCGCTCCCAACTACCCACTAGTTTCATCCTCCACTCTTTTTTAGCCGGAGTAGGAGCCCCGAGAATCTTCTCCGAAGCTCGAACGACTTGCTCCGAAGTCAAAGGGGCTTGTGAAGCTGAAAGATAAGTTTTTATTAGTCATCTCATGAAATAATCATATTTAAAGCATGTTGTAGTTTTCGAAGTTACCCGCAGAGCTGAAGTTCGAAGAAATTTTTCAGAGTCCTCCCTCCGGATCCTCTTCGATGTTGATAGGCCAGTTGGCCATCAAAGGCGGAATCTAGAGCCCAATGAACTCCTCCGCTAAGTCCCACATGCTCATGCGGTGACTGATCCGTTGAAGCAGATTGAGGCGGGCTTCGAGCTGGCCGAGATCTGGGTGGACTTCGGCTTCCCTTCGAAAATATATGTCTTGCAGAGGTCCGGCCAGACGGCTGTCTGCTCCAATTTCAGCGTAGAACCACCGGAGAATCCAATCTGTGTACCATCTGGCATTGATGGCCTTTGCTGGAAACCGCAGTTGCAATTCATCTCGAAGTCTGAAGTTGATGCTGCCGAAGGCTACTATGATTTTTTCCCCTCTGGAGCCTTGGTAAGTCTTCGGCTGGCAGGATGCTTTGTGCAGCGCTGTAAATATCTCTGCTCTCCCTTCACAGCCTTTGGCCCACAGCGTCCATTCGAAGATAGCAAGGCGCGCTATCGCGTTCGGAGACAACTGAGGAAGGGTGACATGGAAAAGATCTAGTAGCTCTGATAGTAAGTCTACCGCTAGAAGTCCTAACCCTGCTTCGAAGAAGGCTTCAAAAACGACGACTTCTCCGGGCCGCGGCGAAAGGATGGCTTCCTTCCCAGGTTTGCGGACATTGATCCCTAGGCTAATCTTTCCTTTGACCACTGCTGCGATTGTCTTCCTCTTGCAGGTGGATGGCCTCAGTTTGTAAGACTGGTCAGAGTACTTTGAAGAGGCCGGGAGGAGGTCATGGGGATCGATTTGTTGGGGATTCCCTGCAGGCGCCGCTGCTGCTGCCACCGCTGCTGCCGCTGCCATGGCTTGCTGCCGGGCTAGGGCTGAAGTCGCACCGGGAGCCTTGAAGCTTGTCTTCACCATCAAGCCGAGCAGAGCGATTGAGGCTAAGTTTGGAGGCTAATGGCTGATTGCGCGAAGATGGTGAGGAAGGTATTTTGGACGCTTCTAGGTCCTCTATTTATAGCCTGGACTCTCAATTTTTTACCGTTCCGACTTGCCATTTTGTCTTCTTGACCATTACTGTTTCCGAAATTAACGTAATGTATAGCTTCTTCTGAAAGGAAAAGGCTAACGACTATTTTTTTAAGTCTAAAGGGCTTTCTGGCTTCATAGAAATTGATTCCAGAATTGTTCGAATAGAACTCTCTTGGAAATTGATTCGACGTTATGAATCTTTGCATATTTCGAAGGTTGATAAAATTTATTAACCCCTACGCATGATTATTTTTCTTGTGTATACTGCTCTCCTAACCTTACAGATCATGCGGAGAAGCGTATTCGAGGGGCTACTATTAGGGGAAAATACTTCATCCTCAGGGTCACTATAGTAACAAGACGAAGGCAATCTATTAAACCGAAGTTCCAGTATCTAACTCTGGTTTAGTACGAGGTCAAGTTCGAAGAATCAACGCGGACTCTTGTTCGGAGTATAGCTTCGAACGCCGACTCTTCAGAGAACTTACCTGCCAGCTAGGATAAAAGACTTATCTTCTTTCTCATTAGATTAGTCTTTTACCATTTTAACCCTATTAGGGGTATCGAATAGTATCCACTATGTCGGTTGTAATTGAGGGGTAAAAAGGTCTTTTCCTTAAGATTTTCACCTATAAATACCCCCCATTCTACCCTGTAATGAGGATCGAATACTCAGTTATTCAATACACTACTTCGAATTATGTTAGCTATTATCCAATTTGGAGGCTTGAAATAGTTCACTTCACAAACACTTGGTTTGTTAGTTTCCAATCTCTGAAAACCTATTAGCATAATCTTTTACGCCAACACCAAGACCTGGGGGCTTGCATCATACCATATAAAGCTTTCTGCAAGTTCAAAACATGTCGAGGAAACTTAGGGTTCTCAAAAACGGTGGGTTGCCTAACATAGACCTCCTCCTCTATGTACCCATTCAGAAAAGCACTCTTGACATCCATTTGAAAAAGCTTAAAACCTTTAGAAGCAGCGAATGCCAAAAGTATGCGAATGGACTCAAGATGGGCAACAAGGGCGAAAGTCTCCTCAAAGTTAATACCCTCTTTCTGGCAAAAACCGTGGGCAACTAATCGAGCTTTGTTGCGCACCACAACCCCATCTTCACCTTGCTTGTTCTTAAACACCCACTCGATGCCTATGCAGTTGCATCCAGGGGGCAGCTCAACTAGTGTCCAAACCCGATTGCGAACAAAGTTCTCAAGCTCTTCTTCCATGGAGTTTATCCAATTTGCATGAGAAAGAGCGTGAGCAACATCTCTGGGCTCAAAAGTGGCGACAAACGGAGACTCAGCAAAAACAACGAGTGAGCCAGCATGAGAACGCAAAGATCTCTAAGAGAGATCATCGATGATGAGCTCTGAGGGGTGATCACGCTGAACTGCTCGGGATCCTAGGTGATCAGATGTCACCTAACCGTAGTCATCAGCTAACATCTTTGGACTTAACTGAGGGGGTTCGATCGAAGTGGAAGTAGTGATCAGAGGTCTGCCCTCGTCCTCAGTCGATATCTCAAAAGGTGTGGGGTCTGCAGGCTATGCAGAAGGCCCACCCTCATCAACAACAGGAGTCTCATCATCTTCCTTGAAGTTGGACTCTCCAAGCTTATCATCTCCAGAAAGCTCAAAAGAAGGAGTAAGTGAAGGCATGGACTCATCGAAAGAAACCTCGCAAGTCTCGACAAGCTACTAGGAGTCGAGGTTCCAAACACAGAAGCCTCGAGAATGCAAAGCGTAACCAAGAAAGACTCCATCCTAGCAACGAGACTCAAACTTGTCTAAATGCCCTCCCTTCTTAAGCACAAAGCACTTGCAGCCAAACGCTCGCAAGTGACTTACCTTAGGCTATCTACCAAACTGCAACTCATATGACGTCTTACCTAAGTAAGCTCTCAGAAAAATGTGGTTAGCCAGATAGAAAGTCGTGTTCATGGCTTCAGCCCAAAAGCATCGAGGAGTCATATGCTCATCAAGCATCGTCCTGGCCATCTCGACTAGCGTGCGGTTCTTTCTTTCCACAACGCCGTTCTATGGGGGAGTGTAAGGAGTAGAAAATTGGTGCTCAAGACATTGATCACTACAGAAGCTGACGAACTGAGAGTTCTTGAACTTAGAGCCATTGTCAGAGCAAATTGCTCGCATCCGACCATTGTTCTCATTCTTCAGCTTCATGATCAAATCATGAACAAACTGAAAAGCCTCATCCTTAGACTCCAAAAATAAAACCAAAGAGAATCGTGAAAAGTCATCAATAATCACAAGAGCATACCACTTCCCACTGACTGAACGTACCTGAGCTGGACCAACAGTATCCATGTGTAAAAGCTCTCCCGGGTACGAAGTCATCACTTGAGTAACAGGTGCGTGAGAAGCGACAACCATCTTCCCATGACGACATGGATGGCAAACTAGAACCTTCTCCATCTTAAGCTTGGGCAATCCTCAGATGAGGTCCATAGAGCTTAATCTGAGTAGCAGATCAAAGCTCAAATGACCTAACCTCCTATGCCACCTCCAGAGCTTAGAAGAGGATCTAGCAATCAAAACAGTGAGAAGGGCCAAAAGAACTAAAGAAATCAATCCAAAAAACCTTACCCAAGGGTAACATCTGGAAAACCAAAGATCCTCTAGAATCAACAACAGAAGACATGCCCTTCTTAAATCGAACCTCTAAACCATCCTCAAGAAGTTGTGAAATAGAGACCAAATTAAAACTCAAGTTTCCAACCAAAGCAACATTCTTCAAAGAGAAATGCTCAGAGATTTGAATTGAACCAATGTCATGTACCTTCCCTTGACCATTGTTCCCGAAAGTGATGTACTCCTTGGAGCTCGGGAAGTGAGGCTGCAGAACCATCTGCGATGTCCCGTCATGTGGCGAGAACATCCTGAATCCATGATCCAAACGTCCTCTAGGCCTCGATCCTGCAATATCAATGTTCATAAGGGGAGCAAATGGCCCGACACTAGATTTAGCAAACGAGCTAAACCAGTGTCGAGCCATCTGCTCAAAAAGAAGGAAAGCAGATGGAATCATAAGTGTCTGGACCAAAGCGCGACTCAAAGCGCGATCCTCTCTTCTTCCTAAAGTCTCAGCCACGAGGTCCAAAGCCGTATCCAAAATGACCTGGATCCCTGTCGGAGCGAAAACCACCCTCCAGAGCACAGGCATGAAAGTCGTCTCCTCTACCACCACCTAAACGATGCGCCCTGGCATCTAGCCTCTCTCCACATTGATGGACTCTCTATCTACCACCCTACTGGTAGAACTGCTCCTACCCACCTCGAGCTCTCTCTGCTCTCTCAACCCGCTTCCTCCTAAAGCAAAACTCCTCAAGATGCCCGTCTCTCTGACAGAACTCATAGTGATAGGTAGGCTTCTTGGGATGTGGTTGAGGCTTGGGATTCTTGGGCTTGGTGGTGTTAGGTGTAGACTCTTTTGTGTGAGAGGGTCGAGATAGAGAGTTAAGAGAAGTGTGGAGATTCTTGGGCTTTGGGATCCAGATAGGGTTCTTGGGTGGAGCTTTAGGTTGTTCTTGGAACACTCCATCCTTGGGCTCACAGGCCTGGAAAGACTCAGTGGAGTGAGTCTTGGGATATATCTACTCTGGAGTCATCTTACTCCACTCCACTGCACGGCTAAGGGCACTATCAAAGTCAGCCTTGCTGTAGGTGTAACCTACCCCAAACCCATCGTGCCTCTTGAACTGCTGGATCATCATGCCGAGCTATGGCTCGCTGGCACTCACCCAACGTAGGATCTGATGGAGGTAAGAATTTTCGTTCTGAGCATCAGCTAGCTACTATCTCAAGGAAGCTAGCACCTCCACCTGAGACAAGCAGATCTCACACTCTCTATCAACTTGGACATATTTCTTAACTTTTAGGTTGATTAGTGCCAATCTCAATGACAAGCAGTTCTCACAAATAGTGGGTGGAACTGACAATGTATCAAGCTCAAGCTTAGTCTGCTCCAGCTTAGCTTTGACTCTCACTAACTCGCCCAACTACTCATCACTCTTGGCTCTCAACTCAGCTAAAACAGCTAAATGGGATGAGCAGTATACACAGGGCACGATGACAGTGCCATGAGCATCTTTCAGCTCCAGCTGAGCGCTCTCAAGCTTAGTGGCCAAAGCGTCTCTCTCATCTACCCTCTCTGTGTACCTAGACTTCAGAGTGCACATGTCACACAATAGTACCTCACAGTTAGGGCCCTCACTGCTATCACCCAAGCAAGGGAAAGAAGATAGACTCTCAATCTTGCGATTGGCCATGGAAAGCTCACTCTCAAGCTCATCTATCCTCTTCTTAGCCCCTCTAAGCAGTTTCTCCCGATATCTCAACTCCTGACGGTTCTCTTCAAGCAATTCGACGACTTCTCGTTCATAGGAAGATACCTTTTCATCGTCGTCATCGGAGTTGTCGGGGGAGCCCTTTTCATCTTTATCCCCAAGAGCCATTAAGTAGACGCTCTTGCAGGATCTTCGGCTATGGTGCGAGTGGCTCTTCGGCTTGTCCCCGAAGGCCATGAAATAGAGGCCCGCCGGATAATTCTTGTCCTTCCCCTTCTTGATCACGATTTCCTCATCGCTTCAGCTCGATGAAGAGGAAGAAGACGATGATCTCTTGGAGTACCTTCTCTCCATCTCGCCGAAGAAGTCCTTGTCTCGCTTCTTTTTCTTACGCTGGTAGTCCTTCAGGGCCTTTCGAAAGGACCTCATCTTTGGCTTGCCCTTTGTGAAGGTGGAGCTGTTGTGCTTGAAGGAGTCGTAGAAGCCACTGCCGGTGCCCTTTTTGTGATTGTTCCACTTGGGGCAGTCGGCGATGAAGTGACCTAGATCACCACACTCAAAGCATCTCGATTTTGTGATATGTCATTTCATCATTGTTTTGTCATAGACACGACGCATCCGGCTATTAAAAGACATAGGTCATCATCTCCTAACGAATCAAGCTGGTCCTCGGTAATAGACATCAAAGAGAATGAAGCACAACTCAAAGAGGAGGAATCAGCAGAGGATGTTGCAAGGGCTAGGGTTTTTGAGCCAGAACCAGTGAGATTTGATCTCAACTAGATATCAACCTCTGTGGCCTTGAGCTTACTGAAAAGCTCCGCAATAGTCAAGGTATCGTAAGAAGTGCTCTCAATGATAGAGGATACCTTGATCTCCCAGATCTTAGGGTCCAAGGTATGAAGAACCTTGAGCGTCTGCTCATGATCTGAGACCAGCTGAACTCCATCGGCCTTGTTGGCCCAAAGCTTGTTGATGATCGATTGAAAATGACCAAACAAAACTTCAACAGATTTACCCGGCTTCTGTGTGAATTTTTCATATTCACGCCGGTAGGTCTGATAGAGTCGAGCCTTGACCTGGGTTGTCCCCTCATGGTGTGACTAGAGGGTAGCCCAGATCTCTCTAGCAGTGCTGAGATGGCTCACACGCTCAAACTCACTAGTACCTAGAATAGAAAATAAAATGTTCACCGCTTTGTTGTTGTTTTGATGCTAGGAGACTTACTCGGGGGTAATGCGCTCAGTAGATGGAAGCACAGTAAAAGTGTCATCAACACAAATATCACAAATGTCCAAGCTCTGGCTCATGAGATAGTCTCGCATGTGAGTCTTCCAGTAATTGTAGCCAAAATCTTCAAGGGACAGAACCTTGCTAGAAGAAGTCATGTTCGTTACCTTGGGTTAGAACCGGTTATGGTATGGAAAAACCCTAACCAGGCTCTGATACCACTTGTAGGACCGAGAGTAGCGACCAGAAGGGTGGTGAATGGGCGCCTAAAAATTCTTTCGAATCAATGGCCTTCTCCCAACACCCAACACACCTCAACAGACAATCAGGAGAAACCAAAACAGATCATAGGTACTCAAATAATCTAGCCTAAAAACGACCGGTGTCCTAATCGAAGACACCACCACAATGCTTAAAGGTAGATTAAAAGATCATTTAACTCGCATGCATTTCAAACAGCACAAATCAACTCATCCACAATACTCAGGCATTTAATTAGTTAAGACAATCCCAAATCACAAGCAGTTCATGAAAAAGATCAACCATAGTATTTGAAGCCTTTAAAAAACAACTATATGTAGTCAATTAAATGTGCTAGGAGATAATCCATCTATTCCAGAATATTTAGAAATAAAGCAGTGCATAGAATTCGAGAAAAGTAATTATTGTGCAACAACTTGTCTCCTGTTCATGCCTTCTGCCGAATGCACTGTGTGTATGCAATCGCCGATTCACGCCACCCTACTGAAGCACTCGAGGCGTACTGTTGCTGCTGCGAAGTCAGGTTCAATGAAGCCACTGCGAAGCATGAGCTTCTGCTCACCGAAGCCTACGCGTCCAATCAATGAGGCACACGTGATCGGTCACCGAGGCCCCCTTCGCCTCACAACCTTTGTGTGGTCTTCGGCGGCCACGTGGGCTTCGGCAGCCGCGTGGGCTTTGGTCCCGAGCGTTTCCTCCAGGTGGTGGCAAACAACGCCTCAACACACTCAGCATTGGTCTGCCGCTCCAGATGCTAGCCGCCGCCACACGGCAAGACTTCTCCAGAAAACTAGTGCCAAAACCATGGCTAGAAAAAAGACCGAGCGATCGGTTCTTGAGAGGAAGAGAAAATCAGACGGGAAAAATGTGGAGAATTGCACTATGCGCAGTGCAGCTCTGATCAGAAAACACCGGCGGCGATTTCTAGATGCTACAGCAAAAACCCATGAACAGTGGGGAAAGTGATTTCTGGATCAAGAAGAACTCAGATTTTCATTCAAGCGAGTTACCCCTAACCCTAGGGATTGGGGCCCTATTTATAGGCAGCTTAATAAACTAGGTAAAATACCAAGATACGCTTAGGGTTTTACAGACGCTGAAAATAAAATGGAAAAGACCATAATGCCCTTAGGTTTTTTACAGACTCGACTAACACACTATGGGCCTAGAAAGAAAAATGGTAAAATCCTAAATAAAGATAACTTGTCTGGATTGGGCATCGGTTTTGTGCCAAAACTGACAAAGCGTCCACCGTCTTCGCACCGGTACCCGGATTGGGCCGACCCAATTCCGCGGCTCCCTCAGCCCGGCAATCGCTCACCGCCCATGTACCTGAGTCAATCCCTGTCAATAGACCAGTGGATCCCCTGCTGCTCCTAGCCCATGTACTCGGATTGGGCCGGCCCGACTCCATAGCCCCTCTGCCCGGCAATCGATCGCCCCCCGTGTACCTGAGTCACATGTGGCCCAGACACGACATGTCTCGTCTTCTCTTCACAACCTCTCTCTCTTCATCGTTAACTTCCATTGACAATCACTCATCACTTCTGCTGCCATGAGGCCCATGATCTTCAACATGGCTCCTCAAGACTGTAGCCTTGTGGGGCCCCTACAAGAGATATGGTATTGGAAGGAAGTCGAAGTAACTCCAGACCCAAGCCTGCGATCAATGCGGCTTGGGTTACTTTCTTTAGTGGCCAAGTGCATGAGCATGTGGGACTTGGCTGAGGAATTCATTCCCCTCTGAATTCCTCCTTTCGGAGCCGAGTGGGCAATTGTATTTCAAAATGCTTTGGAAGGTGAACTTCGAAGCCTGGGAAAGTCTTTGCATCTTCTACATTAACATCGATTATAAAGCAAATAATATGCTTAAATAATTGTTACCTCTTTTTAGCAGCTCCGCTAGCATTAGCTCTGGAGCAGATAGCTAGGACTACAGAACGGGTGCTCGGAGCCCCTACTATAGTGGAGAAGCAAAAAAGAATAGAGCAGGTTGGGAGCAGGGAGCATTCCAACCGAGTGTGGAGTGCTCTTACAATGGAGCCTCCTCCCCTGCCGGACTTCGACTTGATGAGAGCAGTCTCCCGAAAAAGAAAAACCACCATCAGGATCTCCAAGAAGGCCGCTAAGACTCCTGTCAAGAGAGGGAAAAAGAGAGACAAGTCCCCCATGCCTTCGTCCTCTCCATCTTTGCTCGACATCTAGAGCTCCTCTTCGGAGAAGTAAAAAGAGAGAGTCAAATGAGCGCATGGGAAGGGAACTGGAAGACTACCTGCTGCACGGTGACGAGGGTGAGTCTCAAGCCACAGCCAAAGACCCCCCTCGGGAGACTGTGGAAGCCATAGTGGTAGCCCCCTCAGAACCTGCTGGAGCTGAACCAAAGCCGGAGCTAGGAAATCCTAGCTCGCTAGTGATCGGAGTAATGGCGACGGAAGTCAGGATTTCGACGTCGGCTACTCTAGCACAAACTTTTAGGGATGGCCTCGACGAATACCTCCAGATGTACGAGTTTCTGGGGGACCCCAAAATTCTTCCTCAATGTCTGGACAGAGGTATACCTCCAAACTCTTCCTTTGAAATTCCTTAAATGACTTCAGTGAATTAACAAATATTTAACGAATACCTTGAATTTTGCAGATGCGTCGAGGAGCAGTGTGGCTCCAACCACTGATGGAGCTTCGACTCCATTAGGAGATGAGGCTCCGGTTGAGGTGGTGGATCTGATGATCGGGGTTGTTTCGGGCGAAGTGACTCTGCCTAAAGGAGCAACACTCGAAGGAGGATCTACTCTAACCAAAGTAGCAGCTCTGATTTTTGTACCGGGATATGTAAGGGCAAGACATGTCTTAGCCCTCTCCCCTCTTTGACGATGACGCCTTCGTGCAACGATCCTTCGGTGGGCGCTTCGGACGAAGATCCCACTAAAGATGATCAACGGGCCATGTCTTGGCTCCCGCTACTGGCTCCATTCCTAGAGCAGCGGACAGGGCTCTGAGCCCTTTCGGAACCTTTGGCAGATAAGTGCCAAGAGGTCGAGAGCTCCGAGATGGTCTCCATCTTGAGTGAGTCCAGCGGATCGGAGCTTGGCTTGGCCCTCGAAATGGCTACCCTCCAAGTATGCAACATACAACAAGTATACTTAGTTAATAAAAATTACATTGTACTCAATTTTCTTCTTTGCAGCAATTCGTCCTCGCTAGAGCGGCAGCGACTTCCAATGAGCTCGAAACCAATCGGCTCAAGAGGAAGGTTACAACTCTCCAGAACATCCTCAAGGGCTCGAAGACAAAACTTTACAACTAGAGGAAGAGCTCTTGAAGAGCAGAGGTCTAAGGCCATTGCAGAGGAAGCACTCTAGACCGAACAGCAGACTTGCGCTACACTCACATCTTGGATAGAAGAAATCCAAGCCGAGCGTATGGTGCTATGGGCCGAGATTGAAAGGCTTTGGAAAGTAGAGTCGGACTCCAGCGCTCAGCTTGTAGAGCTTCAAACATCAGTCAAACAAGCGTTGGCTCAGAAGAACTACCTGATATCAAAGATAGTTGTGATCTCCGCTACTGCTTCTCAGATAACGAAGGCCGAGGTGAAGCACATAATGGCTGCTGATCAAACTCTGGATACCTTCGACGGTGTTCTAGAGTATTTTTGCACAGTGTGCCCCTCATCTTCATCTACGGTAAGCGAGCCTCTCGACCGAAAGCTGAAGATGATCCAAGCGCCGGCAAAGATGATGAAAGGCTCTAGGACTCGCTACGGAGAGATCTCTGGGAAAGTAGCCGGTATCAAAGTCCTTCGACACCTCAAAGCCGTTAGAGTCTCTGTGGCTCTGGTGAAGGGTTCGACGCCAGCAGGCTTCGCCGATGAAGGTTTATTGTGACCGTCCTTGGACGTGGCTTCAGCTTGGGAAGCCTTTCGGGTGACCTAGACAGCAGACCATGAGGCCGCGGCCAAGGCTTGATTAGATGAAGCTCGTCGGCAGAAGCTAGCTTAGACGAAGCCTTCGGCTCTGACTCCGCCAACCGCTCCACCGACCGACCTGAAGGTCTAGCCCTTAGGACGTTTAGCTATGAACAAGAGATCTTTTAAAGCCATTTATTTTAATGAATGTAAAGTTTATGAATGAAAATCTTTCACTTGAAGTAACTCTAGAGGTCAGAGGTGTCTCTGATTTTATCTAGGCTTAGAACAGAATTTCTCTTAATGTAATGTAATATGATTACCCAATTAATGTAATATGTTTCAGAAGCATCACTTGATTGTTCCTTACTCCCCTGCCCCTACTTGTGGGTGGGAGACCATATGCATTGCGATAGGGTCCGCCGGACACAATGATCGATATAACAACCTGATGCTTCACATAACACTTGGTAATCATATTTTACTCTTTCGTAGAGTTCTTCGAACTTTACGTTCGTATTGTAATGTTTATAATTTTCAGAACTAAGTTTACACTTGTAAGCTCCGATAGCAGTCGCATAGGACTTTAGAAAGTGTTTCATTGGGCCGAAGCATTGAAACCTTATTGCTTAGTCGCCTACGACTCTTTTACAGATGCTTTGAACCCGGAGGCCGAAGATCTGCTGTTTTAAAATCCTTGGACCCTTCTACGGATCCTAACAAGCTGGAGCATGGAATCCGTATGGTTTGGCCACCTTCGGCTCTTTTACAGATGCTTCGAACCCGGAGGCCTGAAATCTATTCTTTTAAAGTCCTTATACTCTTCTAAGGATCCTAACAAGCCAGAGCCTCGAATCAATAGGCTTTGGCCACCTACGGCTCTTTTACATATAATTCAAATCCGAAGGCTAGAAATTTGTTCTTTTAAAGTCCTTACACTCTTCTACGGATCCTAACAAGCTAGAGCCTGGAATCCATATGCTTTGGCCACCTACGGCTCTTTTACAGATACTTCGAACCCGGATGCTAGAAATCTATTCTTTTAAAGTCCTTAGACTCTTCTACGGATCCTAACAAGCCGGAGCCTGGCCACCTTCCGCTCTTTTACGGAATCCTTGAACCGATGGTTCAAAGGTCATTTACTGGGTTATGATGAAAGATGCTTACCTCTGCAAGCATCTATGTTCCCCTTATGCATCCACCAGGGGTAAGGAATATTTGAAGAGTAAGCATAATTCGAACCTCCATCTGTATTTAACTTAGAATGGTACTTTTACAATTGATTAGAAGGAGCCCCTAAGCGTAATAACATTTAAGGTGCTCTGCATGCCATGCATGCTTCAACTCTTCCCCTTCTAAATTAGCTAACTTAAACGATATGAGGCCCTGAGTGTAGGATAATATATGGTCCTTCCCACTTGTTTCCTAGCTTCCCCAGAGCTATTACAGTTCACAGCACCAAATGACCTGGTCTAAGCTCATTCACTTTTATCTTCGCGTCATACCATGCCTTCGTTTGGTCTTGGTACTTCGTCAGATTGGCGATAGCTTGAATCCTTGTCTCTTCTGACAAGTCCAGTGAAGTGTTTCTTTCATCATCATTCCTAATCTCCATTATGCGAAGGGATCCACCTTTAAGCTACGTAGGAGTCATGGCCTCATGTGACGCCCCGATTTATCAAAACCGGAACATTATTGAATTTCCAAAGAAAAACAATAATATAGGAGGTTCATCATGCAACACGTACATATGAGCAATCATTCATGGTACGCAGACCACGTTATTACAAAAGAGAAAAATTAAAAATAAAATTCATGACGAACTACCTCTTCAGGATCTTTCTTCTTGACTGGGTCGCTACTCCAGACCATCTTCGTAGTAGGCATCCTCTGAATTGTGTGTCCAACGGGTATGAGTACAAAAAGTACTCAACAAGCCTCCGCAAATGCAAATAGTAAAACAAGGTAATAACAAAGGAAGGACAATGGCTAATAGTGCGGAAAAGTACATTTTTCAGTTATTGCATTTAATATAGTCAAATTTAATCATGCGGAATAATAAACATGAACATCATAATATCATCTAACTCGAGGAGTACATCCTCCTCGCACAACGGTCCTTACATGTCAAATCATCATGCACATTCATTATAAGTAAACTAACTGTGGGATGTCATGCAACCTGCACTTGACCGTGGGCTCGGCTTTTCGAAAAGGTTTATGACTTTGATCAGAGGTGTACTACTGTACCCACAAGGCACGCACTCATCCCATACACCAAAGTTCCACGATATGACCCATACCATGGGAACTCGTGCCAAAACCTTAGCATGAAATGCTCCAAGCGATAACAACCCGCTCTAGCTTTCGCTGGCGCGCTGAGCCGCATCCCGGCTAATGTTGCACCACCTTTTGCGCCACGTCGGTACAAGTCACCCGCAGGTGCTGCTTGACCCATCTCCAAGTGGTGGCCTCGGTTTGGAACACTCCATACCTTAGTTAGGACATAACCATTAGACTTGTGGTTAGTACGGAAGAGTATTGCAACAGATCCCGCAGACCGGTCCTTATAGTGCCCCGGGTGCTACCAACCAATGCCCTATCTTGCACCCAAAAACCACCATGCATACACTCTCAACCATAACTCTATCACCAACAACATTCCAGCGATAATAGTAACGGGGATCGTATAGTAGATTCCAATCGCTACGACTCATTTTTAATCCTATAGAAATCATGTCGATACATTGGACACTAGCTAATAGTACTAATAATATGGTGAAAAGGAGTTTAGGCTAGATAGCATGGCTTGGGTTGCACATCAAGGTTAGGGGATCCTAATAAATATATTGTAAGGCTTTCATTTGACTAATGCATGTATATCCTATGTGTTTTAGTGATAGTTTACTAAAACATGGGTTTAATATGCTCAAAAGATCAGGTTGGTGACTTGCCTTGTTCAGCGAAGGGTGAGGGAGGTACTTCCGGGTGACCAATGTCTTAAGCTTCTGATGGTCCAGTTTTGGCCTAGGCTTGACTTGGTCGGTCAGCATAAGGTTTGACATACAAATAACCCCTGGAAAAATGAAAAAAGAAAAAAGAAAAAGCCTGAAAATTGAAATGATAACAAGTTTGCTGAAGCACTTTGTTCTGGACAATGCTTATCTTTGTAGATATCAGTTAGCCTTTGCATCTCATGCTTTACCTTGCTTGTCAACTGGAAAATGTGGTGATGTTTTTGTTTGCAAAACTGAACATGCGTGCTAATGACTTTCTTTAGATATCATCTATTGCACTGATCATGCCATGTATCGTTAACAGTATGTCTTTTGCTCTATCTGTTAGATGTTGTAATTGCAGTCAATCATATCTGAGAAGCATGCTTTATTCAGTCCTCATGCACCCCAGTTGCATTTATTGCATATTTTGAGGGGGAGTTGCGTTTTAGGGGGAGTCTGTGTCTCTTTTGAGTGCTTGATGAGTTCACTTGTCAACAAGGGGGAGAAAATTTGGGATCAGAGTTTAAGGGGGAGTTTCTATCTCGCTTGTTCTTACTCTGTTGATATCCTTGTTGCTCTGAAATCGCACTCATTCTGAGCTTTTACCTTTGGTTAACCATAATGACCGCCTCTTGCTTTTGTTCGGCTTTTGGTCATTAGGGTTAAACTTTTACCTTGTTTTCTTCTTCTTTGTTTTCTTGTGCTTTGTTTTCGTGTTTCCACATGTGTTCGCAGGTTCTGAAGAGCTGAAGAAGTGAAGTGTTGACAATGCACTCATCAAGGGGGAGATTGAGGAGCCATGCTGAATAGCGTGGGCCTCATGGCTCCAGATGTGATGAGTCATTGTCAACGATAGTCAAAGAGGACAGATGAAGAGAGGATATCTGCTGTTTCATAGGCCGCATGTGACTCAGGTACACGGGCAACAAGTGACTGTCGGGCTGAGAGAGCTGCGAAGTCGGGCTGGCCCAATCCGGGTACATGGGCTAGAAGCAGTAGAAGACCCACTGGGTTGTTGACCAGGATTGACTCAGGTACACGGGCGGTGAGCGATTGCCGGGCTGAGAAAGCTGCGGAGTCGGGGCGGCCCAATCCGGGTACCTGGTGCAAAGCCGGTGGAGGCTTTGTCAGTTTCGGTGCAAAACTGACAACCGTTGATTCTGTATCGGACTATCCAGAAGAGAAGTCGTAGTTGCTAGGAAAGCTTAGCTTCCGGATAAGTCATCTGTATCTCTAGGCCCACAGTCAGTCAGTCGTGTCTGTAAAAATTCCTAAGGGCAGATGAGTCATTTCATTTATTTTTAGTATCTGTAAAACCCTAAGGGGCTGGTGGAATATTCCTAAGTGTTGGGCAGCCTATAAATAGGGCCCCAATCCCTAGGGTTGGACTACCCCTTTTTGCTAAAATCATTTCCTACTCTATTGGGTCATTTTTGTCTGCTGTTCTTTCTCTTGTGCGCCGCCAGGCTTCAGTTTGTAGCAGATCTGTGTGACATTTATTTCGTTTTTTCTCCTAATGAGTGAAGCTTCTATTCTCTGTTTGTGCGCAGCAAATCTGTAGCAGTTTCCTTGGCTTCGTTTCATGTGCAGAACTGATTTTTCCCTGAGTTTTTGTGCCTCGGTTTCTACTGTTCTTCACGGGAGTAGTACTAGTTCATGCTGGTTGCAAGTAGTACTACTACACTGTAGCAACAGTACACTAGTACTCTAGCCCTGCTTTTTCCTGCACAGCTTTTTGATCGAGTTGACAGGGCTAAAATGCCTTTTCTGACTGTTTCTGGCGAAGCCCCTTCTCTCTGTTCGAAGTCCCTCAGCTCTGTGAGGTAGGCTTCGTTCTGACATCATAGTAGGCTTCTCTTGAACTTCGACTTCACTTTTGTGTACGGTGTTTCCTGCTTCGAAGTACGTTTGTGTGCGGTCAGTGTGACATACTTCGAACGACTGTGCGAAGGTACTCCGACTTGAGCTCTTCAAAGTCCATACCTCGACTGGTTTCGATGTTGGCTCCGAAGCTTGTTTTTCTGGTAGACTTCGCTCGACGAGAGTTCTTTCTTGCTGTCATTTTTGAGGGTCAAAGTGTGCATGTTCGGAGCTTGTCTTTCGAAGTTAATTCTCTGAATGGAGGTCTCAACTTTGGTTGTCATACCTCGACCAAGCTAGATTCGAAGGTTGAGTATAAGCTTCGATTTGATCTTTCTACCGTGTGTTGGGCTTCGCTACTCTTTCGAAGGTTAAGCTTCGAAGTACGTTGTCCGAAGTAAGCTTCGAAGTATACTTCGCTCTGTGCCACACTTGAACTAGGATAGACAACCAACCTTCGGCATTTTTACAACAGCCTTTGGCAGGCTTCGCAACTGACCTCCGAAGCAGGCTTCGACAAGTTCCAAACAGGAGACAAATCTGAACAGTAACTTCTCATCTCACTTCATATATACTTAGATCATCCTTTGAGAAGTTTGACCTGCCATATCTAGTATATTTTGTTTATCTGTCTAGTAGCAATGCTTTCATAGTTCTCTGTTTAACATCAGTTGCTTCTAGGCTAGATACCTTTAGACTTGGGTAATCTGTTCATATTCTGCTGCTTAGTCTTTTGAGGTGCGTTGGGTGTTGGGAACATGCCATATATTCGAAAGAATTTTTAAGGCGCCCATTCACCCCCCCTCTGGTCGCTACTTTCGGTCCTACATCCGATGATGGCGAGCGGACCAGGGGCCACGACGAGCGACGGCGGTCCAAGCTACACCTAGAAATGGAAAGAGGACGTCAAGGGGAGCACGGGGGTACCATTGCGGTGGTCCGAGGTCGAGGAAGCGTGGCTGGCGATGAGCGTAGATGACGGAGGGGTTCGGGTCCCTCGTCGTCGAGGTGGTTCCAGCGGTCTTTGTCGACGTAGGAGGGGTGGCCGATGTGGGGGATGCACTGGTGGTCACAATGGTGCGGTCGTCGAGGATGGAGGGGAACTCCGGCGATGGCGAGAAGTGACTGGAGTGGGGATGGTGGTGTGGCACTAAAAACCAAAGTGGGGCGCTCTAGTTCATTCTCAACGCGATCGGACGTGAGTGCTCGACGTGGTGGAGGCCTAGGGTTTAAGTAGGGGCATCGGCGGGGGTCAGAGGGGGACACATGCATGGAAAGCCGACGGGGTCTTCAATGGCGCCAGTGGGGCTCGGCTAGGCACGCGCAACACGATGCCGGGGTGATGGCGCGTGGAATAAAGAGGGGAAACAGCAGGCGGGGTGCGGGGGATTGAATGCCGGCATCGGTTTAATGGGAGGGGGCCGGCGAGGCGGATCTGAGGGCGAGGTTATCGGACGGCGCGATTCGGGCGCGATGGCGCGAGTTGGACGACGGTCCTCACAGGCGGGGGCCACAGGTCAGCGAGGCGCGGGTGTGTGGGTGTGGCAACGGGGCGCAACCGACAGGTGGGGTCGGGAGGTCGGGCGCGCGCGTGAAGGGAGAGGGGTCGCTGACAAGCGTGGCTCGGGTGTCAGTACGGGCGTGGGGAAGGGAGTGGGCTAGGCCAGTTGGGCGAGAGAGATTGAGCGAAGGAGGCCCGTTACTGTTCCAACCATTTTCTAAATAAAAATAATTGCAGAAGTTAGTTTAAAATATTTTGGCTACTTCCAAGGGTGATAAAAATTTGTATAATTCTCAAAAATATTCCTTGGCCTTGGGATCATATATAAAATTTTCTAGCCCCTGGTTTGGATATTTTACCAAGGTTCTAGTTCAATTAAGCTTAGAAGGGCATTAAAGGTATTTCAAAATAATTTATTTCTAGAAAAAATATATTAAAAGGTATTTTTATTTCTCCGAAAATTTGGGGTGTTACAAACCTATCCCCCTTACAAAGAATCTCGTCCTCAAGATTGAAACATTACTCGAATAGTTCGTTGTATCGGGCTTTCAACTCGTCTTCTTTTTCCCATGTGGCCTCCTCAACGGGGTGGTTGGCCGACTGAACTTTGCAGAAACGAACCACACGGCTCCTGGTTCTCTTTCTTTAGTTTCTAGAATCTTGACGGGTTTCTCAATGTAGGTTAAGTCCTCTTGGACGTTGAGCTATTGGAGGTCGGCCTGTTCGGTGGGCACGCGGAGACACTTCTTCAGCTGAGAGACGTGGAACACATCATGGACTCCTGCCAAGGATAGAGGTAGTTCTAGCTGATATGCCACTTCTCCTTGCCGCCGGAGGATTTGAAAAGGTACGACATAACGAGGTGCTAAATTTCCTGTCATGTTAAACCTTTGGGTGCCACGGAGGGGGTGACTTGGAGATAGACATAATCGCCCTCCTCAAAGGTTAGGTCTCTCCATTGGTTATCGGCATAGCTCTTTTGTCGGGACTGGGCTATCTTCAATCTGTCCCTGATGATCTTGACTTTCTCTTCGGCTTCTCGCAATATATCTGTCTCGAATAGTTGTGATTCTCTGGTCTGATCCCAGAGTAACGGCGTTATGCACTTACGCCCATAAAGTGCTTCAAACGGGGACATTTACAAGCTAACTTGATAGTTGTTGTTGTAGGATAACTCTACATAAGGCAAGTTCTTGTCCCATATTCCGCCAAAGTCCACAGCGCAAGCTATAAGCATATCCTCCAATACCTGGTTGACCCTCTCGGTTTGACCATCGGTCTGTGGATGATAGGCGGTGCTAAAGTTTATCCGAGTGCCGAGCTCTTCGTGAAGGTTCTTCCAAAATTTGGAGGTATACTGACTCCCACAGTCAGATACAATATTCTTCAGAACTCCGTGCAGGCACACAATCTGGGTCATATACAACTCAGCCAACTTGGCGACAGTGTAAGTCGTCTTGACGGGGATGAAGTGAGACACTTTGGTGAGTCAGTCGATGACCACCTAGATAGAATCATGACAAGCTTGGGTCCTGGGCAGTCCAGTGATGAAGTCCATTCCTATCTCTTCCAACTTCTGTTCGGGGACTTTGTACTCTTTGTACTCCCGGGATGTATGGAGTATAGAGTTTCATGGGCCTCTTGAAGGATGAGGGTCTTTAACTCAGGCTTGTCGGGTACGCATATCCGGTTTCCGAACCAGATGGTATCGTGCTCGTCATCGGAGAATCCATGGGCTTTACCTTTCCTCATGTTATGTTGGATCTCCAAGATGTCTAGTTCTTCCTTCCGTGTCTCCCGGATCCGGTCTATTAATATAGGTCTGGTCTCTAGGGCGGCGAGATGCGCTCTAGTGGTGATCCCTAGATTCAGCCTTTCCATCTCCTTGTATAGCAAAGGGGCCTAGACCTGCACCATGATGGCGTTACAATACCCTTTTCGACTTAGGGCGTCTGCCACCACATTTGCCTTGCTTGGATGATAGTGGATGCCCAAGTCACAATCTTTGATCAGCTCCAACCACCTTCTCTGCCTGAGGTTCAGGTCCGGTTGGGTGAATATATACTTGAGGCTCTTGTGGTCGGTGAAAACCTCACACTGATTTACCACAAGGTAATGTCTCCATATCTTCAAGGCATGAACCACGGCTGTCAATTCCAGGTCATGGGTCGGGTAATTTAGCTCATATGGCCTCTGACTTCTCCGGCACCCGAAGCTGGATCTTCAATGATATCTTCCCCACGCAGGCCCTTCAGACATACTCCTCCGTCGAGATCGAAGCCCTCATCTCCAAGGTTTTCTCAAATTTGTCTAATGGCAACCGAAGATCCCTCGGCCCCAACCGCCTCACTGCAGGCTTTGCTGCCGCTGCAGTTGCTGCCTACGCCTGGGCAGAGATAGAACTCGAGCCCAAGGCCAAAGCCTTCGAAGTGACTTTCTTCGGCATTTTGTGGAGGTTCGGCGCGAAGGACGCTAAGGCTTGCGAAGTGGGCTCCGTGCGAAGCTAGGGATGAGGAGAAAAGAGCGAAGGTTGCAAGGCGTTGAGAAGAAAGCAAATGAGAGGTGTGTCGAAGCCGTGTGCGGTAAACCCCTATTTATAGGCGGTAAAAATCCCGATGGTTCCCATCCCGAAGCCACTGACAGGTGGGCCTCATGCGAAGCTGAGGCGAACCGGCGCACTATAACGGTCAATTTTATAGCCGTTGTGAAGTCAGTTGATCTCCCCGAGGTCATTCTGACAGCCGAGGCAGACAATTATTACCTACGCAAGTCAAAGACGCTTTCGGTCCAAGCTCTGAAGGCCTGTCTTCTCTGAAGTTGCCATTTTTACTGTCATTTGTCCCAAGGGCGCACGCACCACTTCATCCCGAAGGCCTGCAGGCGAGGGGCTACTATTGGGGGAATAAGTTTTCCCTTAAACAGGGGCCAAATGACGTCAGCCTCCAACGGCCTTCGGCTCGGAGCCCGACACTATAGAAGCATGTCCCTATCTGCTGAAATTATTTCTAAGTCTCAAGGTTCTTTTCGGAGCCCTCTGGAGCGAGGCCTCCGAACCCCTTTCGGAGCCCTCCGGAGCGAAGCCTCCAAGTTCCCTTTAGTTTGCCAGAAGCCAAGTCTCAGGCTAGTTTCAGAGTTATCCTCCGGGCTAACTTCGGAGTCAATCTCTGAGCTTTCTTCGGAGTTAACCTCCGAGCTTTGTTCGGAGTTAACCTTCGAGCTTCTTTCGGAGCTCCCCAGAGCTAGTCTCCAGACCCTCAGTTGATTCAAAGCTAAGTCTCCGAGAACCCAGTTCAGAGTTCAGTTCGGAGTATACTTCGAAGCCCACTTCGGACTGTCCTTCGAAGCCTTCCTTGCAGCCTCCTCCTGAAGAGCTCCGGTGCAGCCTCCGCCTGAAGAGCTCCAGGCACTGCTCCGAAGCCAAGAAATATCTGTACTTCGCTACAGTGCAGAAGTCATACCAGGAGCCTCTCTACCCCTAGTATGTCGTTTAGCTGGACAAGAAGTGATGTTTATCTGACACGTCTGTAAAGTTGTAAAGCACTTTGTACAGTAGACTAGCCTTTTTTCCCTTTTTGACCCTATAAGCCTATGACTTATAGAGGGCATTTAGGTCTTTTCCTTTGGCCTACGTGCCTATAAAAGCAGGGCCAACCCCTTGTAATAGTTCAGCTCCTCCAAGGTCATGAGAGCCCCGAGATTCACTAGACTCCACCGAGGCATACTATGCCAAATCCACCACAAACTGGACGTAGGGCTATTATCCCTTAGGGGAGGTCCTAACCAGTATAAATCTTTTCTCCTTTTGAGAGAACCCTTCGAGGTTCGTCTAACACATCATACACACATAAAAAACATGTGTTGTAGCTAACACAATTGCTACAACAATGGCCATACTCCGTTCTCCAGGCTGAGAACTCCACATTGCGTGGGCATTTTGAGACATAAATAGTTATGATGTGCTACAGTTCCGAATTGGTTTAGCATTCCCCTCCCCAAGATTGCATTGTAGGCGTACGGGGAATCAACGACATCGAATATAACCTCCTCCACCCTATCTGGCCGAGGGCATCGAGAGGAGGATATGCGAAACATTGGAGTGGGCGAGCTGCCGAAAGTAGGTGTCTTTGGGGAATGCACATCTGGTCAAAGGCCTGGAAAAAGAGTATGTCTGTGGAGCTTCCACCGTCCACCAATATCCTTCGGACTTCGACTCCAGCTATATTAGCTGAAACAACAAGGGGGTCAGCATGGGGGAATTTCACACCTGCAGCATCGTGGGCAGTAAAAGAAATAGCTACATGAGACTACTCGGGCATTTCTGCAGCCGAGCTCGAGGTCCCTATGTGTCCTACTTCGCGATCATAGTCCCTCCGCTGCCACTTTGACATGTTACCAAGGGCCCCCCCTCCGAAGATGGGCAGGACCACCATCTTACCGTGATATTGGGGATTCTCCTGCTTTGGTGGTGGCATAATGTTGGCCACATGGAGTTGCATCAGTGCTTTAGGGTTGCTGGCCCAAACCACAGCCTGTACAGGCTCCAAACGCACTGCTAGAGGGGCTCGATCCGAAGTACCTCGCCCTGAGCTTCACCCTAAGTACTCGCCCCGAAGGGTCAATACGGAGTTACAATATTTCATGTCATTGCTTCTATTTTAGCCATGCACACAACAGAAGAAGGTCTGGCACCTGCCAGCCATCTTTTCTTGGGGCTTCGAGGTACTCTCCTTGTTAGCTTGCACCTGTTGAATGTTGAAAGGCATCTTCGGGGCGGAGGGTGCAATATTTAATACCACGAAGCGAAAGAGCTTCTTTCCCCGTCTATGATCATTGAAGCGATTATCAAGGGGGCTTGACACTCCATCTTCACTTCTCGAAGGACTGGTGTAGGCACCACAATTCTTCGAAGGCAACCTTCCTCTGACTTGACATACTGTTCGAAGTATGCCATCAGCTGTGCTACAGACGACACCGGCTTCTGGTGAAGTTTGCTGAGGAGGTCTGGGTTCAACACCGCTTTGCGCACCGCATCCACTACCGAAGAGGTAGACAAGCCTTTAATCTAAGACATGGTGTGGGCGAAGCATGTAAAATACTCCTGAAGGGTCTCCCCTACTTGCTTCTTCACCTGGAACAAACTTCCCGTGGACATTGGGGCTACGAACGTACCCTGGAAGTTACTCACGAACTTCCTCTTCAGCTGCTCCCATGACTTGATCGATCCTGGCTTTAGAGACTAGAACCATCGGAGAGCCACACCTTCCAACGCGAGGGGGAGGCACTTCGCCATTGTGTTCCGCACCCCTCCGCTAGCTTCTATTGCCAAGGCATACGAACGAGAGAACTCTCCGGGGTCGGACCAACCGGAGTATTTGTGCAACTTTGAGGCTTTGAACCTGGGGTCCAAGGGCACTTTCTGCAAGTCTGGATGCAGTGGAGATTCGTCGTCGAAGGATGTGTTCTTGGCTTCCTCCGGGACTCGAAAAGCTTCGGGATAATTACTAGGATCGTCGTCTTGAGGCACCTCTAGAGCAAGAGTGAAGGCTTGAGGGTGAAGCCTATCTGCAGCCTCTTGCCTCCACCTTGCTACTTCCTCTTAAAGCCGCGCTACTTGGGTAGCCGTGTCCTCATGAAGGTCTTCATCTCCTCTGGAGGGGATCTCCAAGTCTTGGGAACTAGGATAATCAGTTCGAAGCACCGAGGGAGCTGCTTGGGGAACACTGGGTGCTCGAGGTCTGATGACCACTTTGGGAGTTGATGGAATGACTGAGGGTCCTGCACCATTTGTCTGAGGGGACCTTTGGGAGGATCGATGGCTAGCCTCCGCTTGGGAGGCATGGCTAACGAAGTCAAGGTCTGAAGACCGAAGACTTCGAATGATTTGGGAAGGCGAGAAGAGGCCTTCGAACTACACTAGGAAGCCCCTTACCGAAGGGTGCGCGGAATCTTTAGACTCTGAAACTCCCTCCGCAAGTGCTCTTCGAAGTGCAATTAGCGGTGAAGAACTAGCTTTTAGAACTAGGTTCCCCATGAATAGCGCCAACTGTTGGCGTAAAAGATTACGCTAATATGTTCTCTAAGATTAAGAACTAACAAACAAGGAGTTCGTGAAGTGAACTATCTCAAGCATCCAAATAGGATAATAGCTCGAAGTAGTTCGAAGTTGTGTATTGAATATCTGAGTATTCGATGCCCATTACAGGGTGAGAAGAGGGGTATTTATAGGTAAAAACTCTAAGGAAAATACCTTTTTTACCCCTCTATTACAACCGACATAGTGGAAACTATTCAGTACCCCAAATAGGGCTAAAATGGGAAATATGTTCAAAGAAGATAGATAAGGCAGACGTCCCATCAGTCTTGCTGTTTTCTACTGTAGGGTTGGAGCCTTCGGAGCGTATCTTCGAACTAGGGTCCGGATGAACCCTTCGGCTTTGAACCTTAATTAACTCGAAGACATGACTTTGGCGTAGAACCATACAAGTTGTCTTTGTCTCTTGATCTTGAAGGACCTGAGGATGAAGTATTTCCCCCTAACAGTAGCCCCTCGAATACGCTTCTCCAAATAACCTGTATAGCAGGAGAGAAGTATACGCAAGAAATATTTTTATGCTCAGGGACTTAGAAAAATTCAAAATATTATAACCATTCAAAGTGTCTTCAGCGTCGGAGGTACATCTAATGGAAGAATTGAACTTGGGTTCCCATGTGAAAGCTTCATAAGGAAATGAACCATTGCGGAGGTGAAGCATCGCAGAGAGCCGTTATCCCTCAAGTAGCCGTTAGGCTTCCTTGAAAAAGTAACAGACAAAATTTTAACCGCGAGTTCACACCTTCTGGACACACCTATCAGTGATAGAAGCCAAACCTACAATGTGAATGCATGCTCGAAACATAGTAACTGGAAGCAGAAGGGTTATAAAAGGGGGACTCGAGGCTCAGAGAATTTTTTTACAGAGCCTTGGTTCTAAGTCCTCTTTCCCTAACCTCTAAACTTTCCCCAATCTCCTGAGCAACCAACCAATGGTGAGGACCAGTGCGATGGTGCCGACTGCGGCAGGAACTTTGGCGCAGAGGCATGCATGGGCAGCATCAGCAGTGGCAGCAATGGCGGGAGCCCCGAGGGGGGGTTCTTGGCCCAAAAACCCATGGGAGCTCCGCCCGCCGTCCAAGAAACCTTTGAAGCAAAGCTTCCTCCTCGGGCAGTCGGCCAGCACGGTGGATTCCGTTGTGGAAGCAGTGGATGGGAAGCTGGGCCCAGGCATGAGGACAAAGGTCCCTGGTACAGAAGTGATCCCGGTGCCATGGAGAGGAGAAGTGATGGTCTTCGAGGCCTTCTTCGAAGCCGGGCTAGGACTTCCTGGCAGCGGTACTAGAAATGTTCCACGTTACCTTGCCACAATTGTCCCCCAATGCCATAGCTATACTTGCCATCTTCGAGTGGGCCCTTCGGGTGGAAGGGTGCGAAGGGAGGTCGGAGGTCTTCGCTGCTACTCACAAAGCCTCCTACCAGCCGAATCCTCAAGATGGACCCGGAGACACCAAAGTGCCGATATCCTCTAGAAGTGTTAACTTCCATCTTCGAAAGGAGTATTCACAGAGTTTCCCAGCCAAGGCTATCAACGATCGCTGGTACACCAATTGGATACTTCGGTGGTTATACGCCGAAGTCGGAGAAGATTCTAGCTTCACGGGGCCCCTACAAGAAATTTGTTATCGGAAGGAAGCCAAAGTCACTCTGGACCCAAGCTTGCTTTCAACGCGGCTTGGGTTTCTTTCTTCGGTGGCCAACCACATTAGCATGCGGGATCTAGCTAAGGAATTCATCACCCTCCAGATCCCTCCTCTCGGTGCTGAATGGCCAATAGCATTCCAAAATGCTTCGGAGGCAGAGCTTCGAAGCCTGGTTAAGTCTTCACACTTTCTGCATTAACACATTAGAAAATAAATAACATACTTAATAGAATGCTTCCTTTTTTCAGTGGCTCCTTTGGTACTAGCCCCGGAGCAAATCGCTAGGGCTACAGAACGGGTGCTCGGAGCCCCTACTATAGTAGAGAACGCTCCAACTGAGTGGGGAGTGCTCTTGGGATGGAGCCTCCTCCCCTGTCAGACTTTGATTCGACGGGAGTAGTCTCCCGAAAAAGAAATATTACCGCCGAGGCCTCTAAGAAGGCCGCTAAGACTCCCGTCAAGAAAGGGAAGAAGACCACGAAGCCTCCCCCACCGGTATCTTTGCCCTCGTCTCTTGGTACTCGGAGTTCCTCTTTGGAGGAGTTAGACGAGGAAGCTTCGAACATTCAGATGGGAAAGAAGCTTGAAGAATACTTTCTGCAGGGTGACGAGGATGAGACCCATGCCGCAGCTGAAGACTCCCCTCGGGAAGTTGCGGTGGCTGATGTGGCAGCGTCCTACTACAAACCGTCACTATAGTGGTGTTGGGCAAAAACACTGTAGTGGCGGGCCATTAGATGCCCGCCACTACAGTTGCTGGTGCTGACGGCAGCACCAATGCCCGCCACTACTATTGGTAAAGTAGTGGCGGTCGGTGTTGACGTCATCCCGGACCGCCACTATTTTACTAATAGCAGTGGCGGGCGCTGGTGCTGCCCGTCGCTGCTACGATATCCGCCACTAAAGTATTGATGACATCACTTGCGACCGCCACTACTATTCTGGCTATAAATGTGCACCTTCTTCCTCCCCGAGCTCTACTGGAGTTCGCATTTAATTTTGTTCGTACAATGGCGACAAAAATCTAGATAAAGAGGGGGGAGGCTTTGTTTTCGTTTCTTTTGAAGGATTTCATTCTAGGAGATAAATGCATGCCGAATATCACATTTATTTTGTATTTAATCATGTATATAATGAGTTATTAGCGTTTTACTAATTTAGGGTTTGTGAATAGAAATTTTCAAATAATCTTCCATTTATAGTGTTTCCTTCTCCCAAATGAACAAATATGACCCTCCTCACAATTATTCATCACTTGTATATTGATTTACGTTATTTTAATATCTTTTTTAATTTGATTTATGATTATAGATCTAGAGTTATGTAGTTTGGAGAGAGAGAAACCAATTTAGTTAATTTATTTAATAATTTTTTTCTGCTTAATACATAGTTTTAATTAAAGCATTTTTAATTAATGTTGTTATGAGCGATAATAAATAAATATATTTTAAATTTGTAAATTACTAAAATTAACAATAATGAATTTATTAATATTTTTTTTCAAATAATATATGTTTTAGATGGAGCACAGGTCTTGGATGTACTCGTCCAACGACGGAGATGTGGTGGCATATTTTAACAGAGTAATTGAATTTACTGAAGCTGCCGCACAATATGCTTCCCGTTAGAGTGAAGAGGCAATATATTGTCCTTGTAAAGT
Source organism: Zizania palustris (assembly GCA_019279435.1). Taxonomy (NCBI): domain Eukaryota; kingdom Viridiplantae; phylum Streptophyta; class Magnoliopsida; order Poales; family Poaceae; genus Zizania; species Zizania palustris. The sequence continues at coordinate 14,376,554 of JAAALK010000079.1, forward strand.
TTGTAAAAGAGAAGCGATGTATCCGTGTTCAGATCGTGAAACCATATGATTTGACTTGTTGAAAAATGGTTTTGTGAAGAACTATTATATATGGATGAAACAAGGTGAGATGGGCCAAAACCCTCCTGAAGATTCTGATGTGCCGCAAGATGCTCATCATCATAGAAGAGGTGATCATACATCTGACATAACACATGATGATGTTGATCAATATGATGATGATGACGCCTTTGATGTGGAGGAACTGATGCAAAATGTTGCGCCTAAGGTGCTGTTGCAGAGAACTACAACCAAAGGATACGATAACTTTGAAGCACTTGACAAAGCATCAAAAAACCTTCTTTATGAGGAACGCCACGGATGCGATAAGCAGTATATTGTGTTGTACACAATTCTTGAGCTTATGAAACTGAAGGCCAGCAATGGATGGTCTGACACTAGTTTTTCAAATATTTTACAACTCCTAAAAAAGGTTTTGCTGAAACCCAATGGTCTACCATCTGATACGTACCAAGCAAAGAAGATGATTTGTCCGTTGACTTTGGGCATACAGAAGATTCATGCATGCCCGAACAACTATATCCTATATTGAAAAGAGTATGGATTGTTAGAGAGATGTCCGTAGTGCAACGCAAGTCGATACAAACGTCCAAATGACTGTGTGGAGGCTACAATGACCACACGAAGAAGAATAAGAGGTTGCAGAAGAGGAATAAAAATGTTATTGCATAACATCATGGAAAAAAGATGGAGAGGAAAGTTCCAGCCTTAGTAATGTGGTACCTACAGGTGATTGATCGCTTGAAACGTATGTTCTCTAATCCGAGAGATGCTGAACTATTGATCTGGCATTTCGCTGGGTGAAAGAAGGACGGAAAACTTTGGCACCCTACGGATGCTAGGCAGTGGAATTCATTTGACCTGGCCCATCGAGATTTCTCAGACGATCCCAGAAATATCAGGATGGGCTTAGCACAGATGCAATGAATCCCTTCGGTGAGATGAGGAACCCACACAGTACGAGCGTCTAATGGTTATCTTCAAGGATTACATATGAAATCGTGCTTATCCGTAGGGTTCCATGATAGAGGGCTACACGACTAAGGAAGTCATTGAGTGATACGTAGATTACATAAGAGATGGAAGACCAATAGGAGTTCCCGTGTCTCGACAACATGGAAGACTCACCGATAAAGGAACTAAAGGCAGGAAAATCACATTACAGTGTAATGCATCAGTTGGCGATTATGAGACCATATGTTGAACAACACCTGCAAGAGCTTCATGAAAAGAATGAAGATCGTGATGAACAATGGATTATGAAAGAACACAAAATTCATTTCACATCATGGCTGAGGGATCTAAACCTTTCGATTGGAGAAACCGACGAGGAGATTATGATAAATAAATTGTCTTACGGTCCATTGAGCATGGTTAAAACATGGCAAGCATATGACATCAATGGTTTCACATTCTATACCAAAGCAAAGGATCAAAAGAGTCAACGCCAAAATAGTGGTGTCAGCAGATGCAGAAGACAGCACTGGACAAAAGAATGCTTACTATGGATACATCGAATAAATATGGGAACTTAACTACGGGAACTCAATAGAAATCCTTGTATTTAAGTGCCAGTGGGTCAGACATCCAGAAGGTGTGGAGGTGGATGATTATAGGTTTACGATTGTTGACCTTAATAAGGTGGCTTATAAAGATGACCCTTGGATACTCGCTCAATCCGTGGCATAAGTATTTTACATACTTGATACTAAAGATGAGAAAAAATACATCGTTGCTCTAGGAAAACAAAAAATTGTTGGAGTTGATGGAGTCGAAGACGAAGAAGAATACAATTAGTTTGATGAGGTGCCGTTTTTCATTGACATATCAAGGATCAATGTGGTTGAAGAAAAATTGTCATTTGGCAGTGTGATTTCTTATCTATGCACCGATGACGATGGAAAATTAGTGCAAGGCTAGATCATTTTTGTTTAGGGTGCGTATTTGTAAAATCAATTAAGTCACTTTGTTTAAGATATTGGTAATATAGGTTATTATTTAATTATAGTTAATACATGTATTTTTATGATGTATTTTTATTGTTAAAACATGTTCAAGATCAAACGAGGATTTAATTAAACATCAATAGAAAAGTTTTGAAAAATTTTATTGTTTGGGGCCAACAACAAGGTTCAAACATCAAACCGCCTGCCGGCAGAGGTTCGAACCTCGAACCACATGGCCCCAAGTGAGCCCCCCGCACCACTGCGCTACCAAGTGTTTCTCGACATTGTAGGAAGTGTATTATATGCTAGAAATATAATCCCTACCCCTATTAGTAGTGGCCGTCGGATTAGTAGTGGCGGGCTGGTGACATCATCGCCCGCCACTACTATGAGGAAATAGTAGTAGTGGGTAGGATGACGTTAGCATGCCCACCACTGCTAATACCACCTATATATACTTTCCACTCCCGCTGTCCAAAAACCTAGTTTCATTTTCTAAACCTTAAACTCCCGTGTCGCCCCCCTCCGCGTGTCGTCACCATCCCGGAGCACGTCGCCGCCGCCCTCCGCCCGTCGCCGCTGTCCTCGGAGCCCGTCGACGCTGCCCTCAAAACCCATCCTCGCTGCCCGTCACCGCCAGTCAGTAAATGATTATTAACCTAGCTGTGGTCTTTTTTATCCGAGCTTAGGGTTAAAATGATTTCTGATTGTTATATTAATTTATGCATGGTAATATAATTTAGTATAATATTACTAGTAGAATGCACTATAACAATAATGTTTTTTAATGTACTATAAAAACATTATCAATGTGACAAAAAAATTGTAGATGCATATATGTTTCCATATATTCACGAGATTAATTAACCAAAGTATATATGTTGCCCACAAATTTCCCATTAGCCATTCCCGACCCCCAACCTCGACGACAGCGTCCTCCTCGCCGGTTCACGATGGCTCCTCCTAAGACTGAACCAAACAGTGGATCCTCAGACTCTACATCAAGTGGCATGTGTGAGGTTTGCAAATGCGGTAAACTTAAGGTACATGGTATAGTTTGCAGTTGTTTAGCGAAGAAAGTGATTTTCATAATGGACTCCGACTTGGAGGACGACTCGCGATCGCCGCAACCAGATAGGGTAAGTGTTGGCAGATAGAAGAATGATGAGACAACCGGTGGCAGAGCGAAACATGCCGAGGCTAGCGGTGGAAAAGGGAAGCATGCAGAGCAATGCGGCAGCAAGAGGAGGCAGGAGGCAAGATCCTCTATTTATGCAAATTTTATATTTTTATCAGCCAATTCAATCATTGATAAGTTGTTCTCACTATCGCCGCTGGGTTTATTTTCTTGTTCAGGAACATGGAGAGCAGTTCAGACTGCCTGATGATGCCGAGTTGGTTGAGGATTGGCAAGTTGAGGCATTTCATCTGTTTAACCATAAATAGGTTGGGTTTGTGCCGAGGAAGAAGAAGAAAAAGCTCCAAACCAAATCTTTCTTTTGGGTTTGACCAGTAGTGCGTTTCGATGTGTAAGCTGGTTTCCCCACCCTGGACTTGTGTTTGTTTACTTGCTTTAAAATAAACGTGATGTGTCAAGCGAATGTTTTGGCAACCTACATTTTTTATGATGGTTTTAAATTTACTGGATAATAACTGATAATACAGTCAAAAACATTAATATGGTTTTTCTATAAATTTTGGTTAATTATTTCATGTCTTGTAGTTCAAATTTAACTTATTTTGACTTTGATCTTAAAAACACACTTAGTGAAATAAAAAACAGTAAACTGAGAAAGAAAAATACCAATTTTTTTAAAACATGTCTAACGTAAACCAAGGCAGAAAATGCCAATTTTTTAAAAATTTATAAGTTATGATGTATTTTTATTGTTAAAAAAATTCAAGTTCAAATGAGGATTTAAACATCAATAAAAAATGTGCTGAGAATTAGAACAGAAATGAAAAAAATGTTTGGAAGCCAGCAGCAAGGTTCAAACCTCAAACCGCCTGCTGGCAGCAAGATTCGAACCTCAAACCGCATGGCACCAAAGCAACCCCCACACCACTGCGGTATAAAGTCTTTCTCGACAAGGTAGGCAGCGTATGCTAGATAATCCCTACTACCCATATTAGTAGTGGCGGGCACGTGTAACCAGTGGCGGGCCTGCTGACGTCACTAGACCGCAACTGCTTTTCCTTTTAGTAGTGGCGGTCGCATGACGTCATCGGCCCGCCATCACTAAGTCGAGTGACGTAGCAGAAAAATACCAATTTTTTAAATTTGATAAGTTATGATGTATTTTTATTGTTAAAAAAATTCAAGTTCAAACGAGGATTTAAACATCAATAAAAAAGTACTGAAAATTTAAAAAAGTACATTAACAGAAAAAAATGTTGTTTGGGCGACAGCAGCAAGATTCGAACCTCAAACCGCCTGCTGGCAGCAAGGTTCGAACCTCGAACCGCATGGCACAAATTTCACACTAGTCATCGTTGACCCCAACCTCGACGACAGCACCCTCCTCATCTGTTCACGATGGCTCCTCCTAAGATTGAACCAAACAATGGATCCTCAGACTCTACGTCAAGTGGCGTGTGTGAGGTTTGCAAATGTGGTAAACTTAAGGTACATGGTATAGTTTGCAGTTGCTTGGCGAAGAAAGTGATTCTCATATTGGACTCCGACTCGGAGGTTGACTCGCGATCACCGCAACCAGTTAGGGTAAGTGATGGCAGACGGAAGAATGATGAGGAAACCGGTGGCAGAGGGAAACATGCCGAGGCTAGCGGTGGAAAAGGGAAGCATGCAGAGCAATGCGGCAGCAAGAGGAGGCAAGAAGCAAGATCCTCTTTTTATGCAAATTTATAATTTGTATCAGCCAATTAAATCATTGAACGATATTTCTTACATTGCTACATGTATGATAAGTTGTTCTCACTATCGCCGCCGTGTGTATTTTCTTGTTCAGGAACATGGAGAGCAGTTCAGACTGCCTGATGATGACGAGTTGGTTGAGTATTGCCAAGTTGATGCTTTTCATCTGTTTAACTAGAAATAGGTTGGGTTTGTGCCGAGGAAGAAGAAGAAGCTCCAAACCATATATTTCTTTTGGGTTTGGACCGGTAGTGCGATTTGGTTTGGTGTGTGGTTCGATTTGTAAGCTGGTTTCCCCAACCTAGACTTGTGTTTGTTTACTTGCTTTCAAATAAACGTGATGTGTCAAGTTTGGAACCTCGAACCGCATGGCCCCAAGCGAGCCCCCACACCACTGTGCTCCAATGTCTCGATCATATCGTAACAACATGACAAGTCTCGTCTTTTTTAGACTTTATTTGATTTTTTGAGGATTAAAAACTATAAAGATACATGTTGTCGATCGAGTGTTGTGGCAACCTACATTTTTTCTGATGGTTTTTAATTTATTGGATAATAACTAATAATAGAGTCAAAAACATGAATATAGTTTTTCTATAAATTTTGGTTAATTATTTCATGTCTTGTAGTTCAAATTTAACTTATTTTGACTTTGATCATAAAAACACACTTAATGAAATAAAAAACAGTAAACTGAGAATGAAAAATAGCAATTTTTTTAATACATGTCTAACGTAAACCGAGGCAGAAAAATACCAATTTTTTAAAAATTTATAAGTTATGATGTATTTTTATTGTTAAAAAAAATTCAAGTTCAAATGAGGATTTAAACATCAATAAAAAAGTGCAGAAAATTAGAACAGAAATGAAAAAAAATGTGTGGAGGCCAGCAGCAAGGTTCAAACCTCAAACCGCCTGCCGGCAGCAAGGTTCGAACCTCGAACCGCATGGCCCCAAGAGAGCCCCCACACACTGCGCTACAAAGTCTTTCTCAACAAGGTAGGCAGCGTATGCTAGATAATCCCTACTACCCATATTAGTAGTGGCGGGCACGTGTAACTAGTGGCGGACCTGCTGACGTCACCAGACCGCCACTGCTATTCCTTTTAGTAGTGGCGGTCGCATGATGTCATCGGCCCGCCACCACTAAGTCGAGTGACGTAGCAGAAAAATACCAATTTTTTAAATTTGATAAGTTATGATGTATTTTTATTGTTAAAAAAATTCAAGTTCAAACGAGGATTTAAACATCAATAAAAAAGTACTGAAAATTTAAAAAAGTACATTAACAGAAAACAATGTTGTTTGGGCGACAGCAGCAAGGTTCGAACTTCAAACCGCCTGCTGGCAGCAAGGTTCGAACCTCGAACCGCATGGCACCAAAGTAACCCCCCAACGCCACTGCGCTACAAAGTCTTTCTCGGCAATGTGGGCAGTGTATGCTAGATAATACCTACCGCTACTTGGACTTATTTGCATTTAAATACCAATTTCTGTTAATGAAAAATACCAATTTTCTCAATTAGAATATTGGTGTTGTATTTTTATTGTACAAAAAGTTTCAAGTTCAAAGGAAGAATCAACTATAGGTTTTGCTTTCAAACCTAAGTCATTTCATCTCTAAACCCTAATTCATCCCCGGAGAATCTCAGGTTTCTTAACGCCCTACATGATTATTTTCTCGAAACAATTTTATTTTTTATGACAACATCTATGGATCGATCATATCATAACAACATGACAAGTCTCATCTTTTTGACTTTATTTTATTTTTTGAGGATTAAAAAACTATAAAAATACAAGTTGTCGATCGAGTGTTGTGGAAACCTATATTTTTTATGATAGTTTTAAATTTATTGGATAATAACTAATAATAGAGTCAAAAACATGAATATAGTTTTTCTATAAATTTTTGTTAATTATTTCATGTCTTGTAGTTCAAATTGAACTTATTTTCGACTTTGATAATAAAAACACACTTAATGAAATAAAAAAGTAAACCGAGGAAGAAAAATACCCAAATTTGCAATTAGAATATTGGTGTTGTATTTTTATTGTACAAAAAGTTTCAAGTTCAAAGGAAGAATCAACTATATGTTTTGCTTTCAAATCTTAGTCATTTCATCTCTAAACCCTAATTCATCCCCGGAGAATCTCAGGTTTCTTAATGAAATAAAAAGTAAAGTGAAGCAGAAAAATACCATTTTTTTAAATTTGATAAGTTATGATGTATTTTATTGTTAAAAAAATCAAGTTCAAACTAGAATTTGAACATCAATAAAAAAGTGATGAAAATTAGAACAGAAATGAAAAAAATGTTTGGATGCCAGCAGCAAGGTTCAAACATCAAACCACCTGCCGGCACAGCAAGGTTCGAACCTCGAACGACATGGCACCAAAGCAACCCCCCGCGCCACTGCGCTACAAAGTGTTTCTCGAAATGTAATCACAATGTATATTAGATAATCCCTACCTCTCTTAGTAGTGGCGGTCGGGTGTAATCAGTGGCGGGCATGCTGGCATCACCAGCCCGCCACTGCTATTACTTTTAGTAGTGGCGGTCGGTGAAGTCAGCGGCCCGCCACTACTAACTCGAGCACCAGCGGCGGGTGGATTACTAGTGCCGGGCTAGTGACGTCATCGCCCGCCACTACTAAGAGATAATAGCAGTGGCGGGCAGGATGACATCAGCATGTCCGCCACTGCTAATCCGCCTATATAAATTTTTCGCTCCCGCCGTCTGAAAAATATTTTTCATTTCTAAACCCTAAACTCCTCCCGCCAGTTGCTTCCGCTCCCGGAGCCCGCGCAGCTACCCTCGGAGCCCGTCGCTATCGTTCCTGAATCCCATCACCGCCGTCTCGGAGCCTTTGGTGTCCTCGGACCCCTCGCCGCCACCTCAGATCCATCGCAGTCGTCCTCGAAGCCCGTCACCGGATCCCGCATCGGTGTCCTCGGACCCCTCACCGCTGCATCGGAGTCGTCGCTGCTGTCCCCATCCCCGAGCGCACGCCGCCATCCCCATCCCGGAGCCTGCGCCGCCGCCCTCAAAGCCCGTCGCCACCGTCGCCCCGAACTCTACCCATCACCGGAGCCCGCGTCGCTATCCCCGGACCCCATGCCGCCATCTTGGTGCTGTCGCCGCCATCCCCGTCCCCGAGCGCATGACGCCATCCCCGTTCATGTTGCTAAAAATTTCCCCTTTTCAATCCTTTTTTATTATAGGAAAGAAAATGAAAGAAAAGATGGATTGGGTTGGACCTCAGAGTCATGAAAAATTTGGTAAATCCCATTTTTGAAAACAGAAATTCAATTAAAAGCAGTATCCAAGCTGTTGGGACTAATCTTATTGCTTATCTATTTCGTGTGAGTTTATATTGTTAGTAGTGTCATGTGCATGTGATTAGAGAAGACAATAATATGCATGCAAGTGCCAAGCATGCAGAAACTCCATGTGAGGTGGGAGTTGTGGCCATGTTAAATGTGTTGCATGGTATAGTGGTGTTAAATGGAATCAAGATTGCATGCATTAGTGAAGGCTGCGTGCATTCTAACTAAAGGAGCAAATTAAACTCGTGTGGAGTTTCTGGTTGGGTGAGTGTCACCTGTGCTTATTTAAGTAGCATTTTTGCTAATGGTGTGAGAAGACAAGAGAGTCACTTGTGCATTGGTGGTACAATGATGAAATAAATTGATGTATTTTGTTCATCTTCTTGTTGTTAGTTGAGTGTGAATGTTCTTATGTTCTTGAGTGTATTCTTGAGAGAGGTAGGCCAACACAAGCCAAGTTAGGTTTCTAGGGTTATTGTCCTTAGAGCATCTCCATTGTACTTGCTAAATGTGAATTGCTATTAAAATGGAGCTATATTTAATCAATTTATATACAATGGAGATGCTCTTACATTTGTGGATAGTTATCATTTGTAGAACCACTGTATACTACTTTGTTACACCGATTTTGGCATTGATTAATGGAAATGTACCATTCACCCAATATATATTAGTCTAGTTTTGGGTGAAGTCTTCTATATCTAAGTTATGCCATGAGAAATATTGCATACCACATGTATGCCATCAAGCCGTTGGACACATCCATTCCCGTCAACAACTTCTTCTTTCTCGTGTTGCAGACAGGGAATGGATGTGCTCATGGTTCCATGGCAGCCATAAACATATTTGAAAAACAACACAAAATATGCTGAGGCCTCAACAACGCAAGAGAGAGATAACAACACAATCTCCTAACTTGAGGATTAATATAGTAGCTTCAGAAGTAATAGCTGACTACTGTAGCCTAGAAGTGTTTTCATACATTTCCCACCTTTGACACTGTGATAAGTTTACTACTGCTATTACTCCTGAGGTACTATACTAATCCTCAAGTTCATCCGACTGAAGACCAACATTAGATTCTACAATTCCTTTTAGAGGCCTATGATGCAAATTGTTATTGAGTTATCTGATGTATGTCATCAAGCCGTGTGACACGTCCATTCCCATCAACAACTTCTTCTTTCTCGTGTTGCTGACAGAGAATGGATGTGCTCACGGTTCCATGGCAGCCATGAACATATTTGAAAAACAAAACAAAATATGCTGAGGCCTCAACAACACTAGAGAGAGAGAACAACACAATCTCCTAACTTGAGAATTAATATAGTAGCTTTAGAAGTAATAGCTGACTACTTTGTGCATTGTTTCGTACATGAAAATATGACAGCGGACCTTTTTTGCATAACCAAAATTCTGATACATTAGCCTCTTAACTATGAATAGTTCATCTATGGCGGAAGAAGGACGTCCCGTCGAGGATCTCATCTACGAGTCTCCCTCAAAAACAAATAAAGAGGGTTCATCTGAAGGATCCTCCGATAGCGAATCTTCGTACCACTCTCCGGAGAATGAACATCCAATGGAGCCTAGGAAGAAGAGAACAAGAGAAGACGCCGATGAGGATTACATTCCTAAAGCTCAAGCGGAGGTAATTATTGCGTTAGTAACAAGTCAGAGCAGCTTCTAACCGATGATTACATTCCTGAAGCTCACATTGTCTATCATCAGAGGATCATCCAAAGCGAGGAAGCAAGCGTCGATTATTCCAAGTCGAGAAAATAACAACTATTGTCCCAGCTGTTGAGTCATCTGAGCCAACAGATGTTGAGCCCGCTGCCACTACATCCTCTGCAAATGCAAAGAGGAGAGGGAAATGGGAGAAGAACAAGCTGCATACAGCTATCTATGAGGTTGAAGAAGTGCATGTTGATGGGGCTCCAAAGAAGCCGAAAGAAATCACAGTTAAGTGGCGTAACGATTGTGGATGTCTCGCCGAAGAGCGATGTAAGACAGTATGGAAAAATTGGAAGAGTGTCCCTGAAGCTACAAAAACGAATTGTGGCGGCATATAAAAGCGCATTATAAATTCCCGGAAGACCGCTTAGAAGACGCTAAAACTGCCACATTGAAGACTATCAGGAAGGCTCTCCGTACATTTAGGACTAAATTGAACACACAGTACCTTTAAAAAGGAGAGTCGCCGCTCAACGACTACGGCTTTATAATTCCAAATGAATGGAACGAATTCAAAATGCAGCATTGCTCGGAAGAAGCCAAACAAGAGAGCATCATGTTCAAAGAACATAATAAGAAGAATAAGTTCCCACATAAACTTGGGCCAGGTGGATATAAGGCAAGGAGGATGAGTGGAGTAGAAAGGAGGAGGAGGACCGTGCGGCTGGGTTACCTGAACAGTTTTCAGGTGCTGATCAGCGCACTAAGATATGGCTCTTAGGTCGAGCTAAAAAACACCCGAGGGCCAATATATCCTCTCCAACTCACGGACTAGTGAAGTATTTTAGAAAGCACAGGAAATCACTGAGTTGGAGAAGACTAGAAAGTTCAAGACCAAAGGATGTAATGACCAGCTTACATCTGCTCTCGGAAACGTGGAACATCGAGGGCGCACCCGAGGTGTCTCTTCTATATCACCCTAGAAAAATACTTTCAAGAAACATGAGGGTGCCACATACAAGAAACGTCAAGCACGCACAGACGACGCCGCAGAGCGCCGTGTAGAGTGGGAGCGACACTTTTTTGAATTTATTAATGAGAATCCAAACATAATGCAGGCTGCAGCGGGACAAATAATTGTGCCAGAGGTACGACTTGACGTACCAAGTAGTGTTGGCTCAGTACAAGAACAATTTCTGTAAATTATATTAAAGAGGACACACCATGCAGCCTGCATGTACCGTAGGGCGCAAAGGGCATTCCCAAGAGGCTGCACGAGGCATTGCTATGCCTGGGAATTTATTTCACAATCGGTCTATTCCTGCTGAGTATACCAAGGTTCAGGTCAATGAGATCACCAACGACAGATTTATTAATGACCCGTTGGATCTTCCAATGCCTGATGAGGGTATTGAGACAATCGGAGATGCGCTGAATAACTTTGTCCTATAGGAGAGCCGAGATATAAAATTACTGTAGACAAGTTCTCATAGTAAATCGCCTATTGTCTCATCACAATCCCCCACATATCTTTCATCTCAGGATGTGCAAAATATAGGATCTTTATCACCTGTTGATGAGCGTGAGATAGAGGAAGAGGTAGAGAAAGAGCCAGTGCCCGATAAAGTTGCAGAAGTGATAGAATCGAAAGTGACTGAGCCTGATCAAGTGACAGAGCCAGTGCTAGTGCTTGAGCCCACTGATGAGCCCAACACAAAAGTGCCAGCGCCTGATCAAATGCAAGTGCCAGTTCAGGTCGAGCCTCAAGTGCCAGTGACTGAGCCCATAACAAAAAGTGCCAGTGCTAGTGGCCGAGCCTGAAAAATAAGATGCACGCCCAAAGCCAGCAATCCACAAGATAATTGTTCAAGCTAGGCAGTGTTCTGCGCCGAAATCTGAGATGCTTAAATTTTTTACTACTGTGGGGCAAACACGTTCTACGCCCGAAGTGGCTCACATAAAGGCTTCAGTACAAAAGTAGACGGGCTCACTTTCTGTTGATAAATGGACCAACGAAGACGAGGATTATATCGAATACGAACCAGGCAAACCATTATTACCCCAACGAGTACTTAACAATATGCCTTGGCAGATTAAAACATTTCATGACTGGTACCTCGAAGCGTCTTCATTAGGAGTTACACACATAGAAGTGAAGGTTCCAAAAGAAATATTCAACTGCCCAGAGTTTAAGCTTTCACTATTTTTCGACGACTTCCATCGGATGTTTCGTCTGCAGCGAACCGACATCACAAGCATGATGCTCTGGTGCATGTAAGTACTTTATACTTTGTCAATACAAAGCAAAAATCTATCATGTCTTATATTGACTATTGTTTCATAACATATGCAGTTTGAATTCATGTTGTGACACTTCTAATAAATATGGGTACTTGAACCCGTCATTCATAAGACAAAGTACACTGAACCCGACACAAAACCGGAACGATGGAAAGTACTGGACTGCGGGTCAGAAAAAATTTCAAAGGAAGATGTTCAATAAAGACCAAGACGCACATAAGAAGAATAAAAGGAATTGTGCCACGTTTTATATTGCGCGGTGCATGTATCAATGGAAGGATAGAGAAATGATAATTGGGGCATATAACTTTAAGTAAGTATATGCACTATATCCACATAATCACGTTTTATCGATTATGAAACTAACATAATCAAATATTACTTATTTTGATAGTGATCATTGGATTGCACTTCTGATATACCCAAAGTACTCAAGGGTTTATGTGCTCGACTCTCTCGACAAACCCAAAAAAGAATATCAAGATATATTAAATGTTATTCATAGTGCATACCAATACTAAGTGAAAAACTTAGGTGGCCCACATGATCCACAGAGGCCGAATGATATGCTTATCAGAACCAACTATCCGGTAATATTATATTTTTAAATTTCTTAATTCAATTGATAAAGCCAAACTATATATCATTCTAAATTTGTCTATTTTGAAGTGTCACAAACAATCTCCTGGTTCGGTGCATTGCGACTATTATACTTGTGATTTCATGAGCAATAACTTAGGAAAGTTTGCGTGGATAGTATGTAAGGATACTAAAGAAGTAAGTTGATTTCTTGTGTGTTAATCTAATATAACTTACAGCGTATGTACTTATATGTTATGTATGCAGGCGTCAGGTCCATCAACCGTTGCCCAGAAGAGCCAACTCTCAGAATCACAAATGTACGAAATCATATCAAGGATGTGCCGCTTCACGATGCATGAGGTTCTTCATGAGCATGGAGTATTCTTCGATCCTGAGGGTGAAGTGGCCAAGCATCCAACTCTGTATGATTGGGCCAGAAGAATGAGAAGGCAAGTACAACAAATCTATAAGAATTTTGAAGCTGAGAAGCAAAAAGAAGATGCGCAAGATATGAGTTGGCCTTCCAAGAAAACATAAACCGCATAAGCAAGTATTTGTGAAACAATGGTTAATTTTGAAATTTTGATAGATGTAAACTTTTTAAACTTGATGTGTGATGAAATGTAAACTTTGTAAATTAGTAAATTGATGAGATGGGTTGTTGTTGTGTTGATGTGTTGCTGTTGTGGATGTGTATGTGGATATGTGGATGTTTTGTTGTTGTGTATGTAGATGGCTGTGTGAATCATATAATGTAAACTTTGTAAATTTGTAAATTGATGAGATGGGTTGTTGTTGTTTTGATGTGTTGCTATTGTGGATGTGTATGTGGATATGTGGATGTTTTGCTACTATGTATGTGAATGGCTGTGTGAAGCATATAATTTCTATGTTTTGGTTTGTGGGACTGTGTGAATTAAGGTTTACAACTTTCTGTGTAATGGGGTATACACAGCAGTGGCGGGCAGATGATGTCAGCGCGCCCGTTACTGCTGTTGACACAGTGGTGGCGGGCTCACTGACATCATCTGCCCGCCACACAGTGGTGGCGGGCACTCTGCCCGCCACTGCTAACCAGGGTTAGCAGTGGCGTTAGAGCAGTGGTGGACTGGATACCCGCCACTACAGGTCGTTTTTGGCCGCCGCTACAGTGTCGCTTTGTAGTACTAACTGTTGGCTTAGAACAGGAGTTAGGAAATCCTAACTCACCGGTGAACAGGGTGATAGGAACGGAGGTCAGGGCATCGCCTGCGGCTACTCCGACGCAGACTTTGGGGGATGACCTCGACGAATACCTTCAAATGTATGAATTTCTGGGGGACCCTAAAATTCACCCTCAAGGCGCGGACAGAGGTATATCTCTGAACTTTACCTTCAAAATTACTGCAATGACTTTACTGTACAATAAATATTCAATGAATACCTTGACTTTTGTAGATGCATCGAGGAGCGATGTGGCTTCGACCACCGATGGATCTTCGGCTTCATTCAGAGTTGAGGCTCCGGTTGATGCAGTGGCTCCGACGACCGAAGTTGTCTCAGTCAAAGTGACTCCACCCGAGGGGGCGACGATCGAGGGAGGATCCACTCCAACCGAAGCAGCAGCTCTGGTTTTTTGTACCAGGGAGAGGTAAGGGCAAGACAGGCCTTGGCCCTCTCCCTTCTTTGACGATGATGTTGTCTTCGAACGACCCTTCAGTGAGTGCTTTAGAGGAAGACCCCGCTGTAGATGACCGCCGGGCCCTGTCCTAGCTTCCTCTATTGACTCCGTTCCTGGAGCAGCGGACATGGCTCCGAACCCTTTTGGATCCATTGGCAGATAAGTGCCAAGAGGTTGGGAGCTTCAACGGGTTTCTGTTTTGAGTGAAGCCAGGGCACCGGAGCTCGACTTAGCCCTCGAAAGGGCTGCACTTCAGGTATGCAACATGCAACAAATGTATTTAGTTAATGAAATTACTTTATACTCACTTTGCTTTTTTTGCAGCAATTTGTCCTCGCTAGAGCGGCAACGACTTCCAATGAGATCGAAACCAATCGGCTCAAGAGGAAGGTTACCACCCTCTAGAATGTCCTCAAAGGCTGCGAAGACAAAACATTACAACTGGAGGAGGAGCTCCTCGAGGAGCGGAGGGCCAAGGCCATTATGGAAGAAATACTCCGGGCCGAACAGAAAACCAGTGCTACACTTAAGACTTCGATAGAAGAAATCCAAGCCGAGCGTGTGGTGCTAAGGGCTGAGGTTGAGAGGCTTCAGTGAGTAGAGGCAGACTCCAGCGCATAGCTTGTAGAGCTTCAAGACTCAATCAAACAAGTGCTAGCTCAGAAGAATTATTTGCTATCAAGGATAACCGAAGTTTCTTCTTTTGCTTCTGAGCTGACGGAGGCCGAGACGAAGCATATCGCCATTGTTGATCAGACTATGGATACCCTCCGGGTTGTCCTAGAATACTTTGGTACGATGTGCCCTTCATCTTCAACTGTGGTGTGCGAGCCCCTCGAGCGAAATCTGAAGATGATCTAGGCGGTGAAGAAGATGATGAAGGGCTCCGGGATTTGCTACGGAGAGATCTCCAGGCAAGTAACTGGAATCGGAGTCCTTTGACACCTCGAAACCCTTGGGATTTCTGTTGCTCCAGTGGGGGGTTCGACACCTGCAGGCTTCGCTGATGAAGACTTGTTGCATCCTTCCTTGGATGTGGCTTCTGCCTAGGAAGCCTTCCGGGCAACCTTGAAAATAGATCACAAAGCTGCCGCCAAGACTTTGGTTAACGAGGCTCACTGGCAGAAGCAAGCTCAGACAGAGCCTCCACCTCTGACTTCGCTAGCTCCGCCAACCGACCCGCAGGTTTAGCTTCATAGGGCGCTTAAGCATGTACAAGAAATCTTGTAAAGCCCTTTATCTTAATGAATGAAAAGTTTATAAACGGGAAGTCTTTGTTTGGATGCTTATTTTTAGGTTTTGTTATGCACTTCGAAGTCTCACTTCAATGTATTGGAACCTAATGAAGGGCTATCCTCGATAGCTTGAGGTCTTACCGACGATCGCGCTTTTCTATTCCTCAAGGGGAGCAAGGGGAAATAGCACATGATGTTCAACGCAAGGTCCTAGCTTATATTAAAGAAGAGGATAAGGAAGTAGCATCTTCATCCTCACAATATGTAGATTGGTCTGACTCGAAGTACCCATTCTAAGACCCAATGGAGACTACCTCCGAAAGACTTCTATCCTATGCTGAACTTCAAGAAGAGCAGAAAAAGTTGCGAGCTTCAAAGAAGAAAAGCACTCGGACTAAAAGGAATGTTTCGAAAACTCAGGCTCTGAAGACCGAGGCGGTCCTAGAAGTAACTCTAGAGGTTAGAGGGGTCTCCGCTTTTATCTAGGCTTAGACTAGAATTTCTCTTAATGTAATGTAATATGATTACCCAATTAATGTAATATGTTTCAGAAGCATCACTTGATCGTTCCTTACTCCCCAGCCCCTCCTTATGGGTGGGAGACCATACGCATTGCGATAGGGTCCGCCGGACACAATGATCGATATAACAACCTGATGCTTCGCATAACACTTGGTAATCATATTTTACTCTTTCGTAGAGTTCTTCTAACTGTACGTTCGTATTGTAATGTTTATAATTTTTGGAACTAAGTTTACACTTGTAGATAGGAGTCGCTTAGGACTTTAGAAAGTGTTTCATTGGGTTCGCCTACGACTCTTTTACAGATGCTTCGAACTCGGAGGCCGGATATCTGCTCTTATAAAGTCCTTGGGCTCTTCTACGGATCCTAACAAGCCGGAGCCTAGAATCCATAGGGTTTGGCCACCTTTGGCTTTTTACAGATGCTTCAAACCCAGAGGATGGAAATTTGTTCTTTTAAAGTCCTTAGACTCTTATACGGATCCTAACAAGCCGGAGCCTAGAATCCGTATGCTTTGGCCACCTATGGCTCTTTTACAAATACTTCGAACTCGTAGGATGGAAATCTGTTCTTCTACAGTACTTAGACTCTTCTACAGATCTTAACAAGCCAGAGCCTAGAATCCATATGCTTTGGCCACCTTCGACTTTTTTACGGAATCCTTGAACAGATGGTTCAAAGGCCATTTGCTGGTTTCCGAAGAAAGATGCTTACCTCCGCAAGCATCTCCCTTCCCCTGATGCGTCCACCAGGGGTAAGAAATATTTGAAGAGTAAGCATAATTCAAACCTACATCTTTATTTAACTTAGAAAGGTACTTTTATAATTGATTACAAGGAGTCCCTAAGCATAATAACATTTAATGTTCTCCGCGTGCCATGTATGCTTCAACTCATCCCCTTCTAAATTAGCTAACTTAAATGATCCGGGGCACCCTGAGAGTAGGATAATGTACGGTCCTTCCTATTTGTTTCCTAGCTTCCCCGGACGTATTACACTTTGCAGCACCAAATGACCTGGAATAAGCTCATTCACTTTTATCTTCGGGTCATACCATGCCTTCATTTGGTCTTGGTACTTCGTCAGATTGGCGACAGCTCGAAGCCTTGTCTCTTCTGACAAGTCCAGCGAAGTGTTTCTTTCATTATCATTCCCAAGCTCCGTTACATGAAGGGATCCACCTTTAAGCTTCGTAGGAGTCATGGCCTCATCTTCTAATAACAGCCTAAATGGGGTGAAGCCCGTGGACCTAGCTTGAGTGGTCCAAATGGACCATAAAATCTTAGGGAGCTCTTCGGTCCACAAACCCTTAGCTAACCCGACAATCCTTAGATTCAAACCGGAGAGAATATTTCCATTGGCTCGCTCGACGGCTCCGTTGGATTCGGGGTGGTGAAGACCCAACGAAGGCTAACTCCGAAAAACTTCTATCTTGGGCTGAACTTCAAGAAGAGCAGAAAAAGTTGCAAGCTTCGAAGAAGAAAGGCACTCGGACTAAGAGGAAAGTTTTGAGAACTCCGAGATCCGAAGACCAAAGTGGCCCTAGGAGTAGCTCTAGAGGTTGGAGGGGTCTCTGCTTTTATTTAGGTTTGGACCAGAATTTTTCTTAATCATGATGTTTGTAATATGATTACCTAATTAATATAATTTGTTTGAGAAGCATTACTTGACTGTGCCTTACTCCCCTTCCCTTCCTTGTGGGTGGGGGACCATACGCAATGCGATAGGGTTCATCGGACACAATGATTGGTATAACAACCTGATGCTTCGCAATAATACTTGGTAACCATAATCTACTCTTTCGTAGAGTTCTTCGAATTGTACGTTCGTATTGTGATGTTTATAAATTTTGGAACTAAGTTTATACTTATAACATTTGATATTAGTCACTTAGGACTTTAAGAAGTGTTTCATTTGGCTGGAGCCTTGAAACCTTATTGCTTGGTCGCCTACGACTCTTTTATAGATGCTTTGAACTAGGAGGATCGGAAATCCGTTCTTTTAAAGTGCTTAGACTCTTCTACGGATCCTAACAAGACGAAGCTTGGAATCTGTAGGCTTTGGCCACCTTCTCCTCTTCTACAGATGCTTCGAACCCATAGGGCTGGAAATCTGTTCCTTTAAAGTCCTTAGACTCTTCTGCTGTTCCTAACAAGCCGAAGCCTGGAATCTATAGGCTTTGGCCACCTTTGGCTCTTTTACGGAATCCTTGAACCGATGGATCAAAGGTGATTTACTGGGTTCCCATGAAAGATTCTTACCTCCGCAAGCATCTCCGTTCCCCCGATGCATCCACCAGGGGTAAGAAATATTTGAAGAGTAAGCATGATCCTAACCTCCATCTTTATTTACTTTAGAAAGGTAGTTTACAATTGATTACAAGGAACCCCTAAGTGTAATAACGTTTAAGGTGCTCTGCATGCCATGCATGCGATAATATATGGTCCTTCCCACTTGTTTCCTTGCTTCCCTAGAGCTATTACACTTGGCAACACCAATTGACCTAGTATAAGTTCAGTCACTTTTATCTTCGGATCAAGCCATGCATTCGTTTGGTCTTGGTACTTCGTCAGATTGGCGATAGATCGAAGGCTTGTTTCTTCTGACAAGTCCAGTGAAGTGTTCCTTTCATCATCATCTTCAGGCTCCGTTACGCGAAGGGATCCACCTTGAAGCTCGATAGGAGTCATGGCCTCATCTCCGAATAACAGTCTAAATGGGGTGAATCCTGTGGACCTAGCTTGAGTGGTTCGAATAGACCATAAAATCTTAGTAAGCTCTTCAGTCCATAGCCCCTTTGCTAGCCTAACGATCCTTCGATTGAATCCAGAGAGAATATTTCCATTTGCCCGCTCGACGGCTCTGTTGGATTGGGGGTGGTGAACAGCTACGAAGCATAACTTGAAGCCCAAACCTTCACAAAATTCCTTAAAAGGTTCGGCTTCAAATTGGGTGCCATTATCGACTGTTAATTCCCTAGGCACTCTGATCCTGCGAATTTTTGCACATTTCTTGAGGTGATATCAGTTAAGGGTTCAACCTCGACCCATTTAGAAAAGTATTCGATTGCTACCGCCGCAAACTTCAAGCTGCGTTTTGCCATTGGCCATACCGGAGCAATAACATGAAGAGGTGTCAGTGGACGATGGCTCTGCCTACCCATCCACTGGCACCCTTGGCAAGCTCGAACCAATGCTTCTACATCTCTTACAATTGTTCGCCAATAAAGCCCTTGGAGAAGTGTTTTTCCCACTAGAGCACGAGGCGCTAGATGGCTACCACATAGGCCTTCGTGAATCTCCCGAAGTATATCTTGGCCTTTGGGTTGTGAGATGCATCGGAGTAGGGGAGAACAGACTACGGCTTTATAAAGTATTCCATTGACAAGCTTATAATTTCGAGTCCTTGCTTGGAGCCTTCTGAAATCTGGACCTTCTAGCGAAGCTGTACTATTTTGTAAAATATCCAAAATTGGGGTCCGCCAATCAGTGACTGGAATGCAAAGGACCTCAGCAGAGGGTAGTTGATGCACCGAAGGTTTAACAAGTTCTTCATAAAAAGTGCCCTCTAGGACGTCCAATGCTCCGGCTTCAGCCTTCGCAACAATATCTGCAAGTTGATTTTCCGCTCGAGGGATGCTTCAAATATAAATTCCTCTGAACAATGCAAGATGTGGATTCCTGGCTTGGAAGCTCTTGTCAACATGCCCTATGATGACTTGGGAAATGATCTACATGATGCTTTTGGAGCTTTTTGGATGATTAAGGGGGAGTAATGGCTTTCATGTTGCATTGAGTTGCTTTTGATGCTTTTGCCTTGCATTGCATAAAGTTTTTTCCCTAGCGGGGAGATCTTTTAACAAGTGACATGTTTTGCTCTTTTATGAGTTTTTATGGTCACTTGTGCGCATAACTTGCCATCCTCATCATGTATTTGCTTTGGGGTTATCAATGCACTCATCAAGGGGGAGATTGTGAAACTAATGGTGGTTTCGGTCTGGATGATGAGTGATTGACAAGGATGAGCATTTGAGTGGTTGAGGTTGCTTGAGTACATCGAGGGTTTCGATGTATAGTGGAGGAGTGTGTGCTGAGGGTTTTGGTGGTGTGTCGCGTTCGTGTCTTGGCTTGTCTTGTATGTGCATGGAGGAGATGCTGACAAATTGTCGACGGCATGTGATCGAGGGTCGAGCGGGGAGCTTGATGTCGGAGGATCATGGAGGCCGGGCGAAGTTGGAGAAGTTCTCAAGAGTGCACAAAAAGATCGAGCAAGAACGGATGGACGGTTTGCGTGGAGTTGTCTCATGTGTACCAAGAGGAGATGCTTTGTCGACTGCCTATGGTGGGTGACCAGGGTGAGATAGGGAGTCAAGAGCCGGATGGTCAGAGATACCAGTTGGAATCGAAAAGCGATCTCAGGCGTACGCGTTGAAAACAAAAGATGAGAGGCTTTGTTGTTTTTTGCTGAAAACCGTCGAAACTTTAAATGTTTTTGTTAATTTCAATAAACATGAGTCTAGTGGTATTTTAAATATTTCAGTTTTGTAGTGTAATCTTTTGTTATAATTTTTAGAGTGGTTCTACTCTGAAATTATATTAAAATGAGAGTCAGATTGTAATTTTACTTTTAGGGACTTATAGGGTAATTTTCAGATTGTGCAAATCTGAAATTACCAAGGGTCTTTATGTAAAAAGTAGCTTCTAG
Source organism: Zizania palustris (assembly GCA_019279435.1). Taxonomy (NCBI): domain Eukaryota; kingdom Viridiplantae; phylum Streptophyta; class Magnoliopsida; order Poales; family Poaceae; genus Zizania; species Zizania palustris. The sequence goes on from JAAALK010000079.1 coordinate 14,397,447, forward strand.
AACTTGGAAGTGGTTGGGATATTACCCCCTGTGATCTCTCAGCCAAATGAACACTTGAGACAACCATTTTTCAATGAGAAATCTACAGAAAAATTCACTTTGAAGCGAGTTTGATGGGGAACAGTGATCGCTGGGTTTTCTAGATTCGATACAGTTCTATCGGCAACACTATTCACGGTAAGAATCTTGTTTCTAGCGTAGAGTGCTATTTTGGCTGAGATCAATTTTGTGTTGCGTTTTCTGATGAATCTAGTGCAGAAGTTGATATTGATGTTTATATATCTTTTGTTGTGCATGATTTCAATGTTCCATTTCCAAAAGTTGCAACATGTTTATTTAATTTGTTCTAAATTATTTTGCTGATCAAAGTAGACACCTCAGTTCTGAAAATGAATTATGTTTCAGTTTTAAGTTTCTTGCAACATGTTTGATATTATGTTGCTATACATGATCATCAGCTAGAACAATTTGTTAATCTGAGGTTTGTGATCTGAAATCACTACAAGTTCAAGTTCTGAAAGTTTAAATTCAATCTTCTGATCAGCACTGATTTGTGGAAAATATTTGGTTCAGATCTGTTACAGAAGTTCAATTTGATTTATTCTACAATTCTGTTTTGAAGACTAAGCAGCAAAGTATGAACAGATTGCCTAAGTCTAAAGGTGTCTAGCCTAGAAACAACTGATGTTAAAAACAGATAAACACCAATAGGCAGATAAACAGAATACTCAAGACATGGCAAATCAAACTTCTCAGTACAATAATCTAAGTGCACAAAAAGTGGGATGAGAAGTTACTATTCTAAATCTGTCTCCTGTTCAAAAGTTGGCGAAGCCTGCTTCGCTGTGATGAAGCCTGCTTCGCAGTGTCGAAGCCTGCTTCAGAGTCCCTTGTCGAAGTATAGCAAAGGTTGTCAATGAAGTGCCGAAGGTTTGTTGAGTCTAGCCTAGTTCGAGTGTGGCGGAGAGCGAAGTATGCTTCGAAGCGAAGTATGAGTGTATTGAAACTTGCTTCGAACAGAGTACTTCGAAGCCTAGACTTCGAACAGAAAGCTTCGAACAAAGTTCACAGAAAAGCAATCTACGAATGAGAAGCGAAGCCCGACACACAGCAGCAAGACTAATTCGAAGCCTACACTCTACCTCCGGAGCTAGCTGGATCGAGGTATGATTACAAACGTGGTCACCTTCGAACCAAGGACTAACTCCGAATGACAAGCTCCGAACCCACACACTGTGACCCTCGAAAAGAACCACAACAGAAGGATTTCAGAAAACACACTTCGAGCAAAGTCTACCAAAAAGACATGCTTCGGAGCTCACTTTGAATCCTGTCAAAGTATTGACTTCAAAACGCTCGGATCGGAGTACACCTTCGCAAGAACTGTCGAAGTATGCTAACAGAACAAAGACGAAGCACAGAACATACTTCGAAGCTAGGTTCTCAGTTCAAAATCGGAGTCGAAAATTCTAGCAAAGCCTTTGACGAAGTTAGATCGAGGCCTGCCTCACGGAGCTCAGGCACTTCGAACAGAGAAGGGGGCTTCGCCAGAAATAGCCAGAGAAAAGCTAAGTCCTGTCTACTCGATCAAAAAGGCTATGTAGTAAAAAGCAAGGCTAGAGTACTAGTGTACTGTTGCTACAGGGAGTAGGTACTACTTCCTACAAGCAAGAACTAGTACTCCTCACGTGAAGAACATAAGCAACAGAGAAACCGTTCAGGAATAAGAAACAGCCGGACGTAGACCGAAGCATTAAAGCAACAAAACAAACACTGCACACCAAATGAAATTAATAGGGAATAAAACTTCACAGCAACATGAAGAACAACAGAGATGCAGGAATGGAAATGGCATGAGCAGGAGCCTGGCGGCGGGCAAACAGGAGAGAGAACACCGGAAACAAAATGACCCAATAGAATAAAAAGTGATTTCAGCAAAAGGGTCACCAAACCCTAGGGATTGGGGCCCTATTTATAGGCTGCCCAATAGCTAGGAATATTCCACCAGCCCCTTAGGGTTTTTTACGGACGCTGAAATAAAAGGAAAAGACTAAACTGCCCTTAGGATATTTTTACAGACTCGACTGACTGACTGTGGGCCTAGGGACAAAGTAAAAACTCCTATTTACAGATGACTTATCCGGAAGCTAAGCTTTCGTAGCTACTACGACTTCTCTTCTGGACAGTCCGATACAAGATCAGCGGTTGTCAGTTTTGCACCGAAACTGACAAAGCCTCCACCGACTTTGCACCAGGTACCCGGATTGGGCCGGCCCGATTCCGCAGCTCTCTCAGCCCGGCAATCACTCACCGCCCGTGTACCTGAGTCAATCCTGGTCAACAGCTCAGTGGGTCTTCTGCTGCTCCTAGCCCATGTACCCGAATTGGGCCAGCCCGACTTCGCGGCCCTTCTGCCCGACAGTCGCTCGCTACCCGTGTACCTGAGTCACACGCGGCCCATGAAGTAGCAGATCTTCTCTCTTTTCTGTCCTCTTTGACTATCATTGACAATGACTCATCACATCTGGAGCCATGAGGCCCACACTATTTAGCATGGCTCCTCAATCTCGCCCTTGATGAGTGCATTGTCAACACTTCATTTCTTCAGCTCTTCAGTACCTGCGAACACAAGTGGAAACACGAAAACAAAGCACAAGAAAACAAAAAAGAAGAAAATAAGGTAAAAGTTTAACCCTAATGACCAAAAACCAAACAAAAGCAAGAAGTGGTCATTATGGTTAACCAAAAGTAAAAATTCAAAACGAGTGCAGTCTCAGAAACATTAACAAGGATATCAAGAGTAAGGGCAAACGGAACAAAAACTCCCCCTTGAACTCTTATCCCAAAATTTCTCCCCCTTGTTGACAAGTGAACTCATCAAACACTCGAAAAAGACACAGACTCCCCCTCAAAATATGCAATGACTGCAACTAGGGTGCAGGAGGAGTTAATAAAGCATGCTTCTCAGATATGATTGACTGCAATTACAACATCTAATAGATACAGCAAAAGACATACTGTCTAAGACACATGGCATGATCAGTGCAACAGATGATATCTAAAGAAAGTCATTAGCACGCATTTTTCAATTTTTGCAAACAAAAGCATCGCCACATTTTCCAGTTGACAAGCAAGGTAAAGCATGAGATGCAGAAGCTAACTGATATCTACCAAGATAAGCATTGTTCAAAACAAAGTGCTTCAGCAAACTTGTTATCATGTCAATTTTCAGGCTTTTTCTTTTTTCTTTTTCATTTTTGCCAGAGGTTATTTGCATGTCAAACCTTATGCTGACCGACCAAGTCAAGCCTCGGCCAAAACTGGACCATCAGAAGCTTAAGACATTGGTCTTGGCATACACTACACTGTCCTAGTTCATACCAAAGTGCTATGGTATGCAGTCCAGAACAATGCAATGCGACAAAGCAAATCCACCTGGATCTTTCCAAATTATGCATAAAAAGTCATGGAATTTTAATTTTTCTCAAATTTTCATCATTTTTATAGAACATTTCCATGTTTAAAGCATAAAAATGTCCAAGTTGCATATTTGCATCTAAGTCAAGAACTAGCTACAAGGCATGTAACAGATAGCAAAAACACTCAGCCTACACATGCTAGTTGCCAGAAGCAATGGTGACTATTTTTCAAGTTTAAAGCATAAAAGCCATGCATATGACAGATATCAGAGATATCAAGTGAACTGAACCAAAGCATGATCATTGACAAGTATTCAAAAGCATGTACCAGCTAGAATAAGTAACGCAGTTCAATCATATAACAGAAGCAACTCAAAAGTGTGATATGTGAATATGCAAGATATGAACACACACAACAAGACTCAAGAAAAGAGTTAAAGAAGAAAGAAAACTGACGCAAAATATCCTAGAAAGGATACACAACACCCAAATCCCCTCGTAAATGCTCAAAGGTAGACTGATCTAGGGGTTTGGTGAAAATGTCAACCAACTGATGATGGGTATCAACATGAACAAGGTCAATGACACCTTTCTCATATTGATCCCGCAGAAAATGAAAGCGCACATCAATGTGTTTGGTTTTTGAATGGAGACAAGGGTTTTTCCCTACACTAATAGCACTGGTGCTGTCGCAAAACAAAGGAACTCTGGTAGGAAAGAACAACCCAAAATCTCGTAGAGTGGAAATCATCCAAACTAACTGTGAGCAGCAGCTAGCAGCAGCTACATACTCAGCCTCAATGGTCGAAAGAGCAACTCCAGATTGCTTTCGAGAAGACCAAGAGACAAGAGAAGAACCAAGAAACTGGCAAGTATCGGAAGTCGACTTGCGATCCAATCGGCACCCACCAAAGTCGGTGTCCGAAAAGACAGATAAATCAAGAGATGATGATGCTGAATAGTAAAGACCGAGATCAGGCGCATAAGTGAGATACCTAAAGATGCGCTTGAAAGCCTGCCGATGTGACGCACATGGTGAAGACTGGAAACGCGTGCAAGTCGCACGGCGAACTGTATGTCTGGTCTTGTCGCCGTTAAGTACAGCAGTGAACCGATCATCCCTCGAAACTCCCTCTTGTTGACCTTGACGCCGCTCTCATCCTTGTCCAGACCCCCAGATGTGCCCATCGGGGTCATCTACGGCTTCAACTCCCCACCAAAGTGAAATTTCTTAAGCATGTCACGAGTGTACCTACCTTGGTGGATGAAAGTGCCATCCTTGGTCTGCTTGATCTGGAGCCCTAAGAAATACTTGAGCTCACCCATGAGATTCGTCTCAAACTCGCTGTGCATCTGCTTAGAAAACTTGGACATAAGAGAATCAGTAGTACCGCCAAAAATAATATCGTCCACGTAAATCTGAGCAACCAAGAAATCTGAAGCAACTCTGAGCAAAAAGAGAGTCTTATCCACAGAACCCATCACAAAGCCCTTCCCCAACAAAAATTGCTTTAACCGAACATACCAAGCCCTGGGGGCCTGCTTCAACCCGTATAAAGCTTTTTGCAATTTAAAAACGTGTCGAGGAAACTTAGGGTTCTCAGAACCGGGGGCTGCCTAACATAAACTTCCTCCTCTATGAACCTGTTCAGAAAAGCACTCTTGACATCCATTTGAAAAAGCTTAAAACCCTTCGAAGCGGCAAAAGCCAAGAGAATGCGAATGGACTCAAGACGGGCAACAGGGGTGAAAGTTTCTTCAAAATCAATACCCTCTTTCTGGCAAAAACCCTAGGCAACTAGTCGAGCTTTGTTGCGCACCACAACCCCATCTTAACCTTGTTTGTTCTTGAACACCCACTTGGTGCTTATGGGGTTGCATCCTGGTGGCGGCTCAACTAGTGTCCAAACCAGATTACGGACAAAATTTTCAAGCTCTTCTTGCATAGCGTTAATCCAATTAGAATCAGAAAGAGCATGAGAAACATCTCTGGGCTCAAAAGATGCAACAAAAGCATATTCATCAAACACAGCAAGAGAGGTACCAGATGAACGCAAAGTTCTCTCAATCAAATCACCAATGATGAGCTCTGAGGGGTGATCACGCTGAACTGCTCGGGAACCCTGGTGATCTGAAGTCACCTCACCGGAGTCAGCAGCTGGCACCTATAAACTCGATTGAGGGGGCTCGATCGAAGTGGAAGAAGTGATCAGAGGTCCGCCCTTATCCTCAGTCGAAGTCTCATACGGTGTGGGCTCTACAGGAGGTGCAGAAGGCCCACCCTCATCAGCAGCTGGAGTATCCTCATCTTCCTTGAAGATGGACTCTCCGAGCTCATCATCACTCAAAAGCTCAAAAGAAGGAGTCAAAGAAGGCAAGGACTCATCAAAAGAAACCTCGCAAGTCTCGACAAGCTGCTGGGAGTCGAGGTTCCAAACACGGAAGCCTCGAGAATATAAAGTGTAGCCAAGAAAAACTCCGTCCCAGCAACGAGACTCAAACTTGTGCAAAGGCCCTCCCTTTTTGAGCACAAAGCACTTGCAGCCAAATGCTCGCAAGTGGCTCACCTTGGGCTGTCTGCCAACCTGCAACTCGTATGAAGTCTTCCCAAGGTAAGCTCTAAGAAAAATGTGGTTGGCCAGATAGCAAGCCGTGTTCATGGCTTCAGCCCAAAAACGTCTAGGAGTCATGTGCTCATCAAGCATCGTCCTGGCCATCTCGACTAGCGTGCGGTTCTTTCATTCCACAACGTCATTCTGTCGGGGAGTGTAAGGAGAAGAAAACTGATGGTCAAGACCCTGATCACTACAGAAGCTGACGAACTGAGAGTTCTTGAACTCAGAGCCGTTGTCGGAGCGAATTGCTCGCATCCGACAATTGTTCTCATTCTTCAGCTTCAAAATCAGGTCATGAACAAACTGAAAAGATTCATCCTTAGACTCCAAAAAGAAAACCCACGAAAATCGAGAAAAGTCGTCAACAATGACAAGCGCATACCACTTCCCATCGACTGAGCGTAACCGAGCTGGACCGACAGTGTCCAAATGTAACAGCTCGCCCGGATACGAAGTCATCACCTGAGTCACAGGTGGGTGAGAAGCGACAACCATTTTCCCATGACGATAGGGATGACAAACTAGATCTTTCTCCATTTTAAGCTTGGGCAATCCTCATATGAGGTCCATAGAGCTCAACCTGACTAGCAGATCAAAACTCAAATGACCTAGCCTCCTATGCCACTTCCAGAGCTCAGAAGAAGATCCAGCAATCAAACAGCGAGAAGGGCCAAAAGAACTAGAGAAGTCAATTCGAAAAACTTTACCGAAAGGTAAAATCTGGCAAAACAAAGACCCTCTAGAATCAAACACAGAAGAGTTGCCCTTCTTAAAACGCACTTCTAGACCATCCTCAAGAAGTTGCGAAACAGAAATCAAGTTAAAGTTCAAATTTTTAACGAAAGCAACATTTTTCAAGGAGAAATGGTCTGAAATGCGGACTGAGCCTATGCCACTAACCTTCCCTTGTCCACTATTCGAAGAGTGTGGCAGAGAGCGAAGTATGCTTCGAAGCGAAGTATGAGTGTATCGAAGCTTGCTTCGAACAGAGTACTTAGAAGCCTTGACTTCGATCAGAAAGCTTCGAACAAAGTTCACAGAAAAGCAATCTTCGAATGAGAAGCGAAACCCGACACACGGCATCAAGACTAATTCGAAGCCTACACTCTACCTCTGGAGCTAGCTGGATCGAGGTATGATTACAAACGTCGTCACCTTCGAACCAAGGAATAACTCCGAATGACAAGCTCCGAACCCACACACTATGACCCTCAAAAAGAACTGCAACAGAAGGATCTCAGAAAACACACTTCGTGCGAAGTCTACCAGAAAGACATGCTTCGGAGCTCACTTTGAATCCTATCAAAGTATTGACTTCGAAACGCTCGGGTCGGAGTACACCTTCGCAAGAACTATCGAAGTATGCTAACAGAACAAAGACGAAGCACAGAACATAGTTCGAAGCTAGGTTCTCACTTCAAAATCGGAGTCGAAAATTCTAGCAAAGCCTTTGATGAAGTCAGATCGAAGCCTGCCTCATGGAGCTGAGGGACTTCGAACAGAGAAGGGGGCTTCGCCAGAAACAACCAGAGAAAAGCCAAGTCATGTCTACTCGATCAAAAAGGCTATGCAGTAAAAAGCAAGGCTAGAGTACTAGTGTACTGTTGCTACAGGGAGTAGGTACTACTTCCTACAAGCAAGAACTAGTACTCCTCACGTGAAGAACATAAGCAACAGAGAAACCGTTCAGGAATAAGAAACAGTCGCACGTAGACCGAAGCATTAAAGCAACAAAACAAACACTGCACATCGAATGAAATTAACAGGGAATAAAACTTCACAGCAACATGAAGAACAACAGAGATGCAGGAATGGAAATGGCGTGAGCAGGAGCCTGGCGGCGAGCAAACAGGAGAGAGAACGCAGGAAACAAAATGACCCAATAGAATAAAAAGTGATTTCAGCAAAAGGGTCACCTAACCCTAGGGATTGGGGCCCTATTTATAGACTGCCCAATAGCTAGGAATATTCCACCAGCCCCTTAGGGTTTTTTACAGACGCTGAAATAAAAGAAAAAGACTAAACTACCCTTAGGATATTTTTACAGACTCGACTGACTGACTGTGGGCCTAGGGACAAAATAGTAAACTCCTATTTACAGATGACTTATCTGGAAGTTAAGCTTTCTTAGTGACTACGACTTCTCTTCTGGACAGTCCGATACAAGATCAGCGGTTGTCAGTTTTGCGCCGAAACTGACAAAGCCTCCACCGACTTTGCACCAGGTACCCGGATAGGGCCGGCCCGATTCCGCAACTCTCTCAGCCCGGCAATAACTCACCGCCTGTGTACCTGAGTCAATCCTGGTCAACAGCCCAGTGGGTCTTCTGCTGCTCCTAGCCCATGTAACCGGATTGGGCCAGCCCGACTTCGCGGCCCTTCTGTCCAACAGTCGCTCGCGGCCCATGTACCTGAGTCACATGCGGCCCATGAAGCAGCAAATCTTCTCTCTTTTCTGTCCTCTTTGACTATCGTTGACAATGACTCATCACATCTGGAGCCATGAGGCCCACGCTATTCAGCATGCCTCCTCAGTAGTGAGTCTTTGTCTTTTGTATGTGGTTTTGATTGGTTAGAAGCTGAAGATTATGATGAAATAGTGCTGTAATTTTCTGGTTGAAAGATATTCTATAGATGTTCAATCTGAACCAGTTTGTGATAAAAAACTAGACTATTCATTATCAGTTTTGTGTCAGGATTCATGGTTCTGTATATGAATGTATGACCATCTTGATGTGCTGAACATGTTTCAATATATGCATCTTTAACTTAAGTAGTGATTCCAAGGAATTTTGCCATTTCTATACTCTGAAATATGTGTGTAGTATATGTTTTAATCCTAGCTATTTTCAGACTCACAACAGTAGCTATTCTGAAATGACAAGAACTCTGATCTGATTCATTTTTGAACCTTCATTTCAAAGGTGTTCTGAGATTTCAGTTGAGGTACAGCAGGAAACTCTTTTACTCTTGAGTGTATTGATTCAGATTCACTAATTTTTATCCAGAACAACTTATACTCTGAAATTTATGTGCAGTCTGAATTCTGATTGTTGATTTCTGATTTCTGAGTTCAGCTATTCTCTGTAGCTTCACATTTTGAATCTTCTTTGAATGGGAAAATTACTCACATGCCATTATAATTTTCAGAAATTGCCTATATGCCACTGTCAGTGACTGTGGCGGCCCCCATCTGTCAGTGAAAAAATTGTAATGGCACGGAAAAAATTAACCCTTGAATGGGATAATTACTTCAGGGTTATTTCAGTAGCTGTTCTGAATTGTTACAAGCTTTGATCTGTTTTCAATTTTGAATTTGCATTCAGAGTTATCCTGAGTTTTTCAGTTCTGGTACAGTATTGAATACTGTTCATCCTAATTGTGCTGATTCAATATCAGTTTTTGTAGTGTTCAGTAAACTGCTGTTTTGCTAATTTCGAAATGGAGTAAATATCTAAAATCAGCTTACAATGTTGAAGTGAGTGTCATTCTGATCAATAGTTTTCTTTGAGATGAAATGTTAAGTTTGAATCAGCTTTTGGATTGAACTCAATATTTAGTTTTATGTTGTTTTGTTGTTCTGAAGTGGAGTAAGTGTCTGAAAACTGCTTGAAGGCTGAAGTGCTAGAATTAAGTTTGCTCTGAAATTGAAGTATGAAATTTGTTTTTAAAACCTGAATTTCAGTCCTTCTGTGTTGAGCATTCAAGTGTACTGAAGTTGTTGATTGATCTTTTTGAAATTTCAGCTTTGAATCTGAATTGAAATTGTGAATCTTTGAGTGTTTTCTGATATTCTGAAACTGGTCGGAGTTTCATTGATCGATACCTTGTTGTCGATTGTCCACTTGTCGAAATAGCTATTGTATTTCGGAGTCTCAAGTATCGACAATACATATCGACTGTTCAAACTCCGAGTTGCTTTGAAATCTATTTTTGAGTCATGTTTTGAACAGTTCTGTGCTTCCTTATTCAAAATTGGTTTTACAATATTTCAGAGGAGCGTTGGGTGATCTGACTAGGCCATCACATTCGAAAGAAAGTGTCGATGCACCAATTCACCCCCCTCTAGTCGCCATTACGATCCCACGCGAAGGGGGCTGACTCGACAACCCACATTCCAATCCTACATGTGGAGTCTTTGCTCCGAAGCATATCACTAACAGGATACGAGATAGGGACTATTAAATTATTTGCTAAGAAGTAATGCCTTAACATCCACGAGGCCATTACCAAAGCATAAACGAATTTTTCGAGCTCGGAGTATCTTGTCTTTTCTCCGGGCAAAACTTCTGAAACGAAGTATACTGGGTTCTACACCAGTTTTCCCTTAAGCTCTATTTCTCTCAATAGCACTGCACTTATTGTGGAGCCTATTGCTCAAGATAAAGAAGGAGAGTTTCTTCTGGGAGGGGCACAGTAAGTGTTGATAAATTTCTTCGATTATCTTTAATATCATCGAAGCTTTTTTGGCACTCTGGCATCCATTTGAAACTCTCGGACCCTTTTAGGGCTTTGAATATTGGGAGGCTTCGCTCTACTGATCTGGCGAGGAATCTGCTGAGGGTTACGAGGCGTCCTATCAACTTCTAGACTTGCTTCAAATTCTCCGGTGGAGCCATGCTTTTGAAGAGCACTTATCTGCGTCGGGCTAGCTTTGATTCCTCTACTCGAAACTAAGTACCCTAGCAATTTTCCTGCTTGCGCCCTGAATATACATTTTTCAGGGTTGAGGCAAACTCCACATGCTCGGAGGATCTCAAAAGTTTCTGCTAGGTCTAGACTATGATGGTGCTTTACAACACTTTTTATTACAATGTCATCCATATAGGCTTCGACATTTCGGCCTATCTGGTGACCTAGATCCTTAGCAATAAGACGCAAAAAAGTAGCCCTAGCATTCCGCAAGCCAAAAAGCATTCAGACATAACAAAATACTTCGGAAGGAGTTATGAAACTCATCTTGGCTTCGTCTTCGTGCTTTAGCCAAAATTGATGATAACCGAAGTATGCGTCCAGGAAGCTTAGAAGTTCGGAGCCGGCTGTAGAATCCACAAGTTGATCGATACGGGGCATAGGGTAGGGTTCTCGGGGTCATGCTTTATTTAGGGAAGTGAAATCGATGCACATGCGCAACTTGACGGAGCCCTTCTTCTTGACGAATATGGGGTTAGCCAACCACTCCGTGTGGGCTACTTCCCTGATGATTCTAGCCCTGAGCAATTTTTCTACCTCTGCTTTGGTGAGGTATGCTCTTTCAGTTGACAATTTACGGAGCCCCAAGCGAATTGGTCGAGCCTTAGGGTTGATGAGTAAACTATGCTCAATGATGCTCTGGTCAACTCCAGGGATATCTTCGTCGGACCAAGCGAAGATATCTAAATTTTCTCGAACTAATTCTTCTAGCGAAGTAGATATTTCTGAAGGTAGCCCCTTTCCAAATTGGATTGGATATTCTTTGCCTTCTTTTAGGATCATCTTTCTGAAGGTAGCCCCTTTCCAAATTGGATTGGATATTTCTAAAGCTCTAAGCGTGCTCATAATTCATAATAATGTAATTAACACTTTATTAGGAAAATAATGTTATTAACACTATCTTCAAAAATTATGTGTTTAGCACCATACAAATAGAAATGTAATCAACATTTTATCGGCAAAATAATGGAAACTATCCTAAAATCCTAGATTCGCTAGTAAACACTGCCATAACAGTAAGAAAAGGGAACTAGCTGACTTTTTTTTTCATGACAGCGGCAACGGGTGGAGGGTGGCGGCACGGGCTTTGGACAGCGGTGACATGTGGAGGGCGGCAGTGCGGGATCTGAGACGGCGGTGCAAGCTCGGGGATGAAGGTGATGGGCTCCGGGGACGGTGGCAGTGCGTGCTCCGGGACGGCGGCGACGGACTCCGGGAGCGACGGGCGGAGTTCGGTGGCGATGGGCTCCGAGGGCGGCGTGGGCTTCGGGAGTGACAGGTGGAGTTCGGCGGCGACTGGCTTTGGGGACGATGGTGATGGGTGGAGTTCGGCGGCGACGGGCTTTGGGGACGACGGGCTCCGAGGGCGACGCGGGCTCCGGGAGCGATGGCAACGGGCAGAGTTCGGCGCACGGGAGTTAGATATGAAACTAGGTTTTTGGATGGCGGGAGCAAAAATTTTTATATAGTTGTATTAGCAGTGGCGGGCATGATGACGTCATTAGCCCGCCACATCTATTTTATCTTAGTAGTGTTGCGCAATGACATCACCAGCCCACCACTACTAATCTGCCCGCCGCTGGTGCTCTACTTAGTAGTGGCAGGCTGATGACGTCATCCGACCACCACTACTAAAAGGAATAGGAGTGGCGGGCTGGTGACGTCAGCATCCCGACACTGATTCACCCGACTGCCACTACTGATAGGGGTAGTAGGGATTATCTAGCATACGCTGCCTACATTGTCGAGAAAGACTTAGTAGCGGAGTGGTGCGGAGGATCACTTGGGGCCATGCGGTTCGAGATTCGAACCTTGCTGCCTGCAGGCGGTTTGAGGTTTGAACCTTGTTGCTGGCCTCCAAACATTTTTTTTCATTTCTGTTCTAATTTTCATCACAATTTTTATTGATGTCTAAATTCTCATTGGAACTTGATTTCTTTGGTATTTTTCTGCCTCAGTTTACTGTTTTTATTTCATTAAGTGTGTTTTTATGACCAAAGTCAAAATAAGTTAAATTTGAACTACAAGACATGAAATAATTAACCAAAATTTATAGAAAAACCATATTCATGTTTTTGACTGTATTATTAGTTATTATCCAATAAATTTAAAACCATCATAAAAAATGTAGGTTGCCACAACACTCGATCGACAACTTGTATTTTTATAGTTTTGTAATCATCAAAAAATAAAATAAAGTCTAAAAAAGATGAGACTTGTCATGTTACGATATGATCGATCCATAGATGTTGTCATAAAAAAATAAAATTGTTTCGAGAAAATAATCATGTAGGGCGTTAAGAAAACTAAGATTCTCCGAGGATGAATTAGGGTTTAGAGATGAAATGACTGAGGTTTGAAAGCAAAATCTATAGTTGATTCTTCCTTTGAACTTGGCACTTTTTGTACAATAAAAATACAACGCAAATATTCTAATTGCAAAATTTGTATTTTTCATTGACAGAAATTGGTATTTAAAGGCAAATAAGTCCTGGTAGCGGTAGGGATTATCTAGCATAGAGTGCCAACATTGCCGAGAAAGACTTTGTAGCGCAGTGGTGCTGGTGGGTTTCTTGGGGCCATGCGGTTCGAGGTTCGAACCTTGCTGCTGGTAGGCGGTTTGAGGTTTGAACCTTGCTGCTGGTGCCCAAACAATATTTTTTATTTCTGTTAATGTACTTTTTTAAATTTTCAGCACTTTTTTATTGATGTTTAAATTCTCGTTTGAGCTGGAATTTTTTTTAACAATAAAAATACATCATAACTTATCAAATTTAAAAATTGGTATTTTTCTACCTCAGTTTACGTCACTCGACTTAGTAGTGGCGGGTCGATGACGTCATGCGACCGCCACTACTAAAAGGAATAGTAGTGGTGGGCTGGTGACGTCAGCATGCCCGCCACTGGTTACACCTGACCGCCACTACTAATAGGGGTAGTAGGGATTATCTAGCATATGCTGCCTACATTGTCGAGAAAGACTTTGTAGCGCAGTGGTGTGGGGGCTCTCTTGGGGCCATGCGGTTCGAGGTTCGAACCTTGCTGCCGGCAGGCGGTTTGAGGTTTGAACCTTGCTGCTGGCCTCCAAACATTTTTTTCATTTCTGTTCTAATTTGCTGCTGGCCTCATTTGAAATTGAATTTTTTTTAACAATAAAAATACATCATATCTTATAAATTTTTAAAAAATTGGTATTTTTCTGCCTCGGTTTACGTTAGACATGTATTAAAAAAATTGCTATTTTTCATTCTCAGTTTACTGTTTTTTATTTCATTAAGTGTGTTTTTATGATCAAAGTCAAAATAAGTTAAATTTGAACTACAAGACATGAAATAATTAACCAAAATTTATAGAAAAACTATATTCATGTTTTTGACTCTATTATTAGTTATTATCCAATAAATTAAAAAACATCAGAAAAAATGTAGGTTGCCACAACACTCGATCGACAACATATATCTTTATAGTTTTTTAATCCTCAAAAAATCAAATAATGTCTAAAAAAGACGAGACTTGTCATGTTGTTACAATATGATCGAGACATTGGAGCGCAGTGGTGTGGGGGCTCGCTTGGGGCCATGCGGTTCGAGGGTCCAAACTTGACACATCACGTTTATTTAAAAGCAAGTAAACAAACACAAGTGCAGGTTGGGGAAACCAGCTTACACATCGAACCACACATCAAACCAAAACGCACTACCGGTCCAAACCCAAAAGAAATATATGGTTTGGAGCTTCTTCTTCTTCCTCGGCACAAACCCAACCTATTTCTAGTTAAACAGATGAAAAGCATCAACTTGCCAATCCTCAACCAACTCGGCATCATCAGGCAGTCTGAACTGCTCTCCATGTTCCTGAACAAAAAAATACACGTGGCGGTGATAGTGAGAACAACTTATCATACATGCAACAATATAAGAAATATCGTTCAATGATTTAATTGGCTGATACAAATATAAAATTTGCATAAAAAGAGGATCTTGCTTCTTGCCTCCTCTTGCTGCCGCATTGCTCTGCATGCTTCCTTTTTCCACCGCTAGTGTTGGGGGGAAAATATCTCATCTTCGGGGTTATTGCCAAAGCAGTACGAAGACAGCCAACTAGTTCGAAGATTGTCCGAAGACCTTCTTCGAAGATGCTCAGAACCTGGTTCGAAGCCCGAAGACAGGCACTGGTTCGAAGTATGTCTTCGAACTAAAGCCCTTCAGGATCTTTTCTGCCAGCTAAGATGGAAGACTTATCTTCTATCCTATTAGATTAGTCTTTTACCATTTTAGCCCTATTAAGGAAACCGAATAGTTTCCTTAATGTCGGTTGTAATAGAAGGGTAAATATGTCTTTTCCTTAATGTTTAGGCCTATAAATACCCCCCATTTCATCCTGTAATGAGGACCGATTACAAGTGAATCAATACACACTTTCGAACTATTCTAAGCTATTATCCTTTCGGAGGTTTAGAACAGTTTGCTTCGCAAACACTTCGTTTGTTAGTTTCTTTTCTACAGAAACCTGTTAGCGTAATCTTTTACGCCAACAGCTAGCCTCGGCATGTTTCCCTCTGCCACTGGTTTCCTCATCATTCTTTCGTCTGCCAGCACTTACCCTAACTGGTTGCGGCGATCGCGAGTCATCCTCCGAGTCAGAGTCCAATATGAGAATCACTTTCTTCGCCAAGCAACTGCAAACTATACCATGTACCTTAAGTTTACCACATTTGCAAACCTCACACACGCCACTTGATGTAGAGTCTGAGGATTCACTGTTTGGTTCAATCTTAGGAGGAGCCATCGTGAACAAATGAGGAGGGCGCTGTCGTCGAGGTTGGGGTCAACGATGACTAGTGTGAAATTTGTGGGCAACATATATACTTTGGTTAATTAATCTCGTGAATGGCTCATGTATGTATATATAGCATCTGCAATTTTTTTGTCACATTGATTCGGTTTTTATATTACATTAAAAACATTATTGTTATAGTGCATTCTACTAGTAATATTATAATAAATTATATTACCATGTATAAATTAATATAACAAACAGAAATCATTTTAACCCTAAGCTCGGATAAAATAAGACCAAAGGTTAATAATCATTTATTGACTGGCGGCGACGGGCGGAGGGCGACGGTGACGGGCGGCGAGGATGGGATCTAGGGGCGGTGTTGACGGGATCCGAGGATGGCGGCGACGGGCGGAGGGCGACGGTGACGTGCTCTAGGATGGCGGCGACGGGCGGAGGGGGGCGACGCGGGAGTTTAGGGTTTAGAAATGAAACTAGGTTTTCGGACGGCGGTAGTGAAAAGTATATATAGGTGTATTAGGAGTGGCTGGCAAGGTGACCTCATCCTGCCCGCTACTGCTATTTTCTCTTAGTAGTGGCGGGTGATGATGTCACCAGCCCGCCACTACTAATCCGACCACCGCTACTACTATTTTCTCTTAGTAGTGGTGGGCCACTGACGTCACCTGACCGCCACTACTAAAAGGAATAGCAGTAGGGGCTGGTGACGTCACCCGACCACCACTACTAATAGACGTAGGGATTATATATCTAGCATATAATACACTGCCTACAATGTCGAGAAACACTTTGTAGCACAGTGGTGCGGGGGGCTCATTTGGGACCATGCGGATCGAGGTTCGAACCTCGCTGCCGACAGGTGGTTTGTGGTTTGAACCTTGCTATTGGCCCCAAACAAAAAAAAATTCAAAACTTTTTTATTGATGTTTAATTAAATCCTCATTTGATCTTGAACATGTTTTAACAATAAAAATACATCGTAACTTATTGAATTTACGTTAGACATGTATTACCAATATCTTAAACAAAATGACATAATTGATTTTACAAATACGCACGCTAATAAACATAAATGATCTAGCCTTGCACTAATTTCCATCGCCATCGGTGCGTAGATAAGGAATCAGAGAGCCAAATGACAGTTTTGCTTCAACCACATTGATCCTTGATATGTCAACGAAAATGGCACCTCATCAAACTGATTGTATTCTTCTTCGTCTTTGACTCCATCAACTCCAACAATTCTTTGTTTTCCTAGAGCAACGATGTATTTCTTCTCATCTTTAGGATCAAGTATGTAAAATACTTATGCCACGGATTGAGCGAGTATCCAAGGGTCATCTTTATAACCCACCTTATTAAGGTCAACTATCGTAAAACCGTAATAATCCACCTCCACACCTTCTGGATGTCTGACCCACTAGCACTTAAATACAGAGATTTATGTAGTGTTCCCGTAGTTAAGTTCACATATTTCTTCGATGTATCCATAGTAAGCATTCTTTTGTCCAGTGTTGTCTTCTACATCTGCTCTAACACCACTATTTTGGCGCTGACTCTTTTGATCCTTTGCTTTGGTATAGAATGTGAAACCATTGATGTCATACACTTTCCATGTTTTAACCATGCTCAATGGACCGTAATACAATTTATTTATCAACATCTCTTCGTCGGTTTCTCCAATCGAAAGGTTTAGATCCCTCAGCCATGATGTGAAATGAATTTTGTGTTGATTCATAATCATTTGTTCATCATGATCTTCATTTTTTTCATGAAGCTCTTGCAGGTGTTGTTCAACATATGGTCTCATAATCGCCAACTGATGCATTACACTATAATGTCATTCTCTTATTGTTTGGTAGTTATTGTCTCGTATGATTTTCCTACCTTTCGTTCCTTTACCAGTGAGTCTTCCATGGTGCCAGGACATGGGAACTCCTATTGGTTTTCCATCTCTTATGTAATCTGCGTAGCACTCAATGACTTCCTCTGGATAAGTACGATTTTGTACGTAACCCTTGAAGATAACCATTAGACGCTCGTACGCATACATATTGTGGAGGTACGTTGGACCGAGAACAAAGATTTGGTGTGCTATATCTATCATATAGTGCTCCATAATATCAAAATATGAAGGAGGAAAGCACATCTCAAGCTGACACATAATCTACCTCATTTGTTTACGTAATTCATTTAACTCTTCAGTGTCAATCACCTTCTTTGATATGACGTTGAAGAAGTGACACATGCGTGTTATCACCATCTTCAGAAATGAATGTTTGATTCCTCTTACTACGATGGCGAGGAATAGCCCAAGCATAACATTACAATCATGAGTGTTGTAGTAGCTCATCCTAAAATCTTATACGGAGACAATATTCTTTATATTCATTGAGAGTCCTGTTGGAACTCTGATTCCATATAGACACCTGTAGATTGATCTTTTCTCGTCAATTGTGAGGTTATAGCTAGCAACCGGAATGAAAAATTTTCCATTGGCCCTTTCCTGTGTGTGAATCTCGGGTCTAATTCCGAGAGTTTGAAGGTCCCTTCATACTTTGAGTCCATCTTTTGATTTGCCCGATATGTCTAACAAAATACCGATGGTGCTTTTGAAGACATTCTTCTCAACGTGCATTGTATCGATAGCATGACCAATCTCCAACTCCTTCCAATAGGGCAAATATCTAAAGAATATTGACTGCTTTTTAAATGGAGCGTCCTTTGAAATTTTTTCAGATTTCTTCCTCTTCTTTCTGAAAACAACTTTGATATTCTTCACCATTTCGAATAGAAATTTGTCGTCTCGATGTCGTGGAGATTGTCCAAGCTCGATCATACCGTCGAAATTGTTCCTATTTCTTCGATATTTGTGGTTTCTTGGTAAAAATATGCGGTGTCACATATATATCGTCTTAACAAATGATGGAAGATGCACAGATTCTGTCTGGTCCACACACACTACACATGCTATCTTTCCTTTAACTTGTCTTGTTAGGGGCATACATCCCGGGTTGTCAGCTATGGTGCAAAAAATCATGGCTCTTAGATTGAAGTGCTCTTTCTTGTGCTCATCCCACACACAGACACCATGTTCCCATAGACGTTTCATATCCTCCATCAAAGGTTCTAGAAATATATCGATGTCATTGCCAGGTTGTTTTGGACTAGAAATTAGAGTAGTGAGCATAAGGTATTTTCTTTTATGGCACAACCATGATGGAATGTTGAACAATCACAGAAAGACCTTCCACGTACTATGTGGGTTCCTCATCTCACCGAAGGGATTGATTCCATCCATGCTATTTCCCATCCTGATATTTCTGGGATCCTCCGAGAAATCTGGATGGGCCAGGTCAAATGATTTCCACTGGCTAGCATTAGCATGGTGCCAAAGTTTTTTGTCCTTCTTCTGCCTAGAAAAATGCTAGATTAATAGTGTTGGCGTAAAAGATTACGCTAACAGGTTTTCAGAGATTAGAAACTAACAAATGAATTGTTTGTGAAGCGAACTATTTCAAGCCTCCGAATTGGATAATAGCTCAAAGAAGTTCAAAGATGTGTATTGAATAACTCATTATTCGATCCTCATTACAAGGTAAAACGGGGGGTATTTATAGGCGAAAATCTTAAGGAAAAGACCTTTTTACCCCTCTATTACAACCAACATAGTGGAAACTATTCGGTACCCTTAATAGGGCTAAAATGGTAAAAGACTAATCTAGAGAAAGAAGATAAGTCTTCCATCCTAGCTGGCAGGGAGATTCTCTGTAGAATCGATGTTCGAAGCTATACTCCGAACAAGAGTCCGCTTTGATTCTTCGAAC
Organism: Zizania palustris; assembly: GCA_019279435.1. Lineage (NCBI taxonomy): Eukaryota > Viridiplantae > Streptophyta > Magnoliopsida > Poales > Poaceae > Zizania > Zizania palustris. The sequence continues at coordinate 14,416,800 of JAAALK010000079.1, forward strand.
TTGACTCAGTACTAAACCGAAGTTAGATACTGGAACTTCGGTTTAATAGATTGCCTTCGTCTTGTTATTGTAGTGACCCTGAGGATGAAGTATTTTCCCCCAACAGTAGCCCCTCGAATACACTTCTCCGCATGATTTGTAAGGTTAGGAGAGCAGTATACGCAAGAAAAATAATCATGTGTAGGGGTTAACAAATTTTATCAACCTTCGGAATACGCGAAGATTCATAACTTCGAATTGATTTCTAAGGGAGTTCTATTCGAACAATTCTGGAATCAACTTTTATGAAGCTAGAAAACCCTTTAGACTTAGAAGTAATAGCCGTTAGCCTTTTCCTTTCAGAAGAAGCTATGCCGTGTGTTAATTTCGCAAACAATAACGGTCAAGAATTTGAAACGGCAAGTCTGAACGGTAAAAAATTGTGAACCTAGGCTATAAATAGAGGACCTGGAAACGTCTCAAACACCATTCTCACCTTCTTTGCGCAATCAACCATTAACCTCCAAATCTTAGCCTCAATCGCTCGGTTCGAATCGATGGCGAAGACAAGCTTCAAAGCTCCCGGGGCGACTTCAGCCCTAGCACGGCAACAGGCCATGACGATGGCAGCAGCGGCGGTGGCAGCGATGGTGCTGACAGGGAATCCCCAACAGATCGGTCCCCATGACCTCCCAGCTTCTTCAAAGTATTCCGACCAATCTTACAAATTGGGGCCATCCACCTGCAAGAGGAAGACCATCGCGGCAGTGGTCGAAGGGTAGATTAGCCCAGAGATTAATGTCCGCAAACTAGGGAAGGAAGCCATCCTTTCACCGCAGCCTAGAGAAGTCGTCGTATTCGAAGCTTTCTTTGAAGCAGGGTTAGGGCTCCCTGCAGTAGACTTCCTGTCGGAGGTACTAGATCTCTTCCATGTCACCCTTCCTCAATTATCTCCGAACGCAATAGCGTGCCTAGCTATCTTGGAATGGGCGCTGCGAGATGAAGGCTGCGAAGGGAGAGCAGAAATATTTGCAGCTCTACACAAAGCATCTTGCCAGCCGAAGACTTACCAAGGCTCCGGAGGGGAAAAATCGTAGTAGCCTTCGGCAGCATCAACTTCAAACTCCGAGATGAATTTTAACTGCAATTCCCAGCGAAGGCCATCAACACCAGATGGTACACAGATTGGATTCTCCGGTGGTTCTACGCCGAAGTTGAAGTGGACAGTCATCTGGCCGGACCCCTACATGACATATATTTTCGAAGGGAAGCCGAAGTATACCCAGACCCCGGCCAGCTCGAAGCCCGCCTTAATCTGATCCAACGAATTAGTCACCGCATGAGCATGCGGGACTTAGTAGAGGAGTTTATTGGGCTCCAAATTCCACCTTTGATGGCCAACTGGCTTATCAACTTCGAAGAAGATCCAGAGGGAGGACTCCTAAAAATTTCTTCGAACTTGACCTCTGCAGGTAACTTCGGAAACTACAACATGTTTTATATATGATTATTTGATGAAATGACTAATAAAAACTTATCTTTCATCTTCACAAGCCCCTATGACTTTGGAGCAAGTCGTTCGAGCTTCGGAGAATATTCTTGGGGCTCCTACTCCAGCTGAAAAGGAGTGGAGGAAGAAACTGGTGGGTAGTTGGGAACGACATAACCGAGTATGGGGCATACTAGGAGTCGTAGCCCCCCCTCTTCCAAACTAGGTGCCTTCTGAGCTAGGCCCGAAGAAGAGGAAAGTAGATGTTGGGACTTCGGCACTAGCCAAGACTCCCGTAAAAAAGTTAGCCCGAAAGCCTAAAAATGTGGCTCCTTCCAGGCCTGCTGCTTCGTCTTTAGGTTCATCTGAAGATGAGGGAGTGAGAGAAATGCAAAGGTTCCTTGTAAACCTTATTACCGAAGATGAAGCACAGGCGAATGTCAAAGTTGTAGACACTGGTGATGTAGCAGGTGTGCCAGCTGCTCCAGACAACTCCGAACAGGCCGGGACCTCGAGTGTCCACCCTGACTTGCCACGTAAAGAAGCCCCTGCTGCTGAAGGCAGAGTCGAAGTTATAGCTGAACAAGCTTCGATTTTGGACGAAGTGGTAGCTGTTGCTCCAAGGGAGGCTGCAACAGCCAACCCTTTGGTTCCAGACCCCGAGTATGATGAAGAATTCGAAGGGGCCTTCGACCCTCCAATTAGCCCCGTACTCATTCGATGATACGATTTCGGAGGTAAACTTCATTAAAGCACCTTTTTCTTCACCCTGCAAAATTATGCGATATATAATACCTTCATTTGGGCAGGGTCTGGTCCCATGGAGATGACTCCTCCTGCGAAGACTACTCCTAGGACTTCGACATCTCTAGGGTCAGTTCCAGAAGTTACCTAGATGGGGCCCGAAAAAGGTAAAGGTAAAATGGATCCTTTTCCTGCTCCAAACTCAGGATTAACTCCGTCGGAATCGACAGACGAAGGACAATCTACGGAGGGGGGCCACTCCACCGAAGTTTCCGGGATGCGGCGCAACGCTCCGGCCCTTCACCCAACAAAGATGATCAAAGGGCTTTGTCAATGCTCCCCTCCTAGCTTCTTTTCTGGAGCGAAGGACCGAACTTCAGGCCTTGCTCAAAGCTTTGGATCGAGCTAACCGTGAAGTTGGGGGAACTGACTTGGTAGCTGTTGGCGTAAAAGATTATGCTAACAGGTTTCTAAAATTAGAAACTAACAAACGAAGTGTTTGCGAAGGAAACTATTCCAAGCCTCCGAAAGGATAATAACTTAGAATAGTTAGAAAATGTGTATTGAATAACTTGTATTCGGTCCCTATTACAGGGTAAAACGGGGGGTATTTATAGGCCCAAACATTAAGGAAAAGACCTTTTTACCCCTCTATTACAACCGACATAGTGGAAACTATTCGGTACCTTTAATAGGGCTAAAATGGTAAAAGACTAATCTAAAGAAAAAAAGATAAGTCTTCCATCTTAGCTGGCAAAGAAGCTCTCAGAAGAATCCACGTTCGAAGATATACTCTGAACCAGAGTCCGTCTTCATACTTCGAACTACCTTCAACGTACATCTGAGAATATACGTCGGAATCCTTTGACTTGATTTCTTGTCTTTGTCTTGTTACTGCGATAATCCTGAAGATGGAATATTTTCCCCCAACAGTAGCCATACATGGGGAGGCTAAAGGGTCAGAGCTGAATGCAGCTTTGGAACGGTGTCACGCCCCAATTTAATAAATCAGGACCTTTATTGAAATTCCATAGAAAATAAATAAAAACAAGACGTTCATCATGCGACCACGTACAATACGAGCAATCATTCATGGTTCGTAGACCGTATTAGTACAAAAGTGAATAAAGGTGAAGAGAAACTAATAAAACAAGGGTCCAAGATGAATGCCTCCTTCCAGTCTCGCCTTGACTGGGTCGGTACTTCAGACCTTCATCCTCCTCGTAGTATACGGGCTCTAGTGGTGTAAGTCAATGGGTGTGAGTACAAACGTACCCAGCAAGCCAGTGAATGCAAATATAATGCAGAGTAATAACAAGGGAGATAGTGGCTAATTTTGCGGAAAAGCATAATTGTAAAGCAATTAAATGTGATCACTTTATTAATACTAAAATGTAAACATGTGTATGCATCATCATCTTCTAACTCGAGGGGTACAGTCAGCCCCACCTCCCTCAACAGTACTTACATGCCATGAATAACTCAACCATTCACACAATAGTAAACTAACTACGAGTAGTCACACAACCCACCCTTGACCGTGGGCTTGGCTTTTTGAAAAGATTAAATACTCTGATCAGAGGTGTACCACTGTACCCACAAGGCACGCACTCATCACTTACACCCAAGTGTAACGAGATGACCCATACCACAGGAACTCATGCCAAAACCTTCCATATGGTCCTCCTCGACCCGACACCACCCTCTTATGGGTTTCATATGGTGTCCCGATGAGTCGAGCCTCACCATACCCCCTCTTGAGCCACGTCGGTACAAGTCACCCGCAGGTTGCCCCTTGCCCCCCACTATGGTGCATCTAGTTGGATTGTTCCATACTTTTAGTTAGGACTTGCCCATTAGACTTGTGGTTGGTACGAAAATGCTTTGCAACAGATCCCGCAGACCGGTCCTTATAGTGCCCCGAGTGCGACCAACCAATGCCCTAGCTTGCACCCGGAACCCACCATACTTATAACATAGCCAACTCCAACAGAGTCAGAGACAAGAATAACAGTGAAATTCATATAGTAGAATCCATCTATCTATGACTCATTCTTTTTATCCTATAGCAGTTGTGCCGGTACATTGGGCACTAGCTAATATTTTATGGTAGAGTGACAAGGAGTTAAGGCTCAATAAGCATGGCTTGGGTTTGCACACAAGGACGGGGATCTAATAAATATAAGTGTAGGGCTTGATATTTGAGTAATGCAATAATATCCTATGAGTTATAGCGATACTTTATTAAAACATGGGCTCAATGAAGATCAAAATGGGGGTTGTGACTTGCCTTGATCTGCAAAGGGTGAAGGTGGAACCTCGGGATAGAACTCCGGCTCCTCGACGAACTCGTAGTCTTCTCGATACGGAAAAATAAACGTAGCATTCAATAAATAGATAAAACATCACAAAATAATAAACATACAAGTGTTATGGGTTTTAATTTGTGAAATAAGGTTTTATTATTCTAAAGTTTGGTGAAAAACATTAAAGATTAGATTTGAAGGCTTTTCAGAATTTATTTTGTGAATTTATAATTTTATCCCTAAGGGGTTTTTATTCATTTAATCTATAAGATTATTTTGGGCAACAGGGACATACTGTTTTTATGGCATTAAAGTATAGAGAATAAAATGCTGAATTTAATAAAATTTGAATGGTGAAATTTGGAGTAAAATGAGCAAGTTATGAGTTTTGGAAGTTTAAACATTTTTCTGGAATTTTATTTAAACAGAAAATGAGCTCTGGTCCACGGTGAGCCAGGCCCACGGTGGACCGGCGACTGTGCGCGTGGACCTGAACGATCTGGACCGTTGGATCTGGATCTAGCGGCCAGGCGCGAGGCGGGATCGGTTAAATGAAAACGGACGGCCACGATGAAATCGCACCGAATCGGTACGCGTGGACGCATGAGATCGAGCCAGAGACTTAAGTTATAATCAACGGCTCGGATGGTCCCGTACCTCTTTGACCAGATGGACGCCTTAGATTAGATCAAGGGGGGTTATAATCTCAGCCATTCAACACAGATCAAGCGGCCGAGGGCCCGTCCGGCACGACACGTGTTAAGGGGGTATGTACCCCACCTTCATCTCCGGCGACGGTGGGGCTCGGGCGCGGCGGTGATAGCGACGGCGAGCACCTAGGGGTCTAGCTACCAGCATAAATGGAACAAGGGGAGTACGGCGGTTCCAACCGTACCTGCGGCGGTGAGGATGGTCGAAGGATGGCGGCCGACGGCGAGGGTAGATGGCATGGTCTTCTAGGGTGGTCGACGGCGACGACGATCCGGCGGTCTTCACGGCCAACCGAGGGGTGGCCGAGGACGGGTGGTTGACGGGGATCCTGATGGTGGCGACGGCGTGGACGGCGGGGACTAGAGTAGATGGCGGATGGCGAACGGAGGTGTAGCAGGGGAGAACTCGGAAAAAGTAGCGAGAGGGCTCGGGAATGTGTGGCTAGATGTGAGGGTGTGAGGTCTCGACTGCGGTGGTCGGAGGTGTTTAAATAGGAGGGGTCACCGACGTTCAAATGGAAAGGAATCGAGAGGTTTCCTTTTCCCCTCCAGCGGCACGGTCGGAGCCTGTGCAAATTGTGGCCTGAGGTAGTGTTCTCGAAGCCCCCATGCAGCTACCGGTGGCCAACATTATGCCACCACCGAAGCAGGAAGACCCCCAAGACCGCGGCAAGTGAGTGGTCCTGCCCATCTCCAGAGGGGGACCCTTGGTAACATGTCCAAGAGGCAGCGGCGAGAATACGTCCGTGATGTAGGACACATTGGGACCTCAAATTCCGTGGAGGGAATGCCCGAATGGTCTCATGTACCTATTTCCTTTACTGCAGTGACGATGCGGGGGTGAAGTTCCCCCATGCTGACCCCTTGGTCATTTCAGCATATATAGCTGGGGTGGAAGTTCGAAGGATCCTGGTGGACAGCGAGAGCTCGGCAGACATACTTTTTGTCTAGTCCTTCGACCAAATGTGCATACCTCGGAGGCATTTACTTCCAGCAGCCCGGCCACTTTAAGGTTTCGTAGGTCCGCCTCTCGATGCCCTCGGCCAAATAGGCCTCGAGGTTGCCTTCGGATACGGGCCCTTGGCTAGGGTGGAGGAGGTGATCTTCGACATCGTCGACGCCCCCTATGCCTACAATGCAATCTTCGGACGGGGGATGCTGAACCAGTTCGGGGCTATAGCACATCACAACTATCTATGTCTCAAGATGCCAACGCAAGGTGGAGTCCTTACCATTTCGGGAGACCAAGCTGTATCCCGAAGAACGGAGTATGGTCATGGCCAGCCGTTGGACTCTCAGCAAGTACATAGTGTGACGGAGCACACCGAGGAGGTTCCAGAGTCTTCGAAGGGCCTTTCCCTCAAGCCAAGCCCGGAAGGTGATGTCGTGACGAAAATAATTCTGAAGGATGGCAAAGAATATCCCAATACAAGTTGGCAAGGGGCTATCTCCGGAGATAGCCACCTCGTTGGAAGAAGTAGTCAAGCAAAATTTGGATATCTTTGCCTGGATTGACGAAGACATCACCGGGGTTGATCGGAGTATCATCGAGCACAGCTTGCTCGTCAACCCGAAGGATAGGCTAGTACGCTAGGGGCTTCGTAAGCTGTCTGTGGAAAGGGCAGACCTCGCCAAGATCGAAGTGGAAAATTTGTTAAGGGCTAGCATCATCAGGGAGGTAGCCCACACCGAGTGGTTGACAAATCCTGTTTTTGTCAGGAAAAAGGGCTCCGGCAAATGGCACATGTGCATCGATTTTACATCATTAAATAAAGCATGCCCGCGAGACCCCTACCCTATGCCCCGAATAGACTAGCTGGTGGATTCCACAGCTGGCTCTGAATTGCTGAGTTTCCTCGATGCTTACTCCGGGTATCATCAAGTCTGGCTAAAGCGTGAAGACGAAGCCAAGACAAGTTTCATAACTCCATCTGGAGTATTTTGTTATGTAAGAATGCCTTTTGGCTTGCGGAATGCCGGATCCACATTCTCACGTTTAATAGCTAAGGCTCTAGGTCACCAAATAGGCCGAAATGTCGAAGCCTATATGGATGACATTGTAATAAAGAGTGCTGAAAAGCACCACCATAGTCTATACTTAGCTGAAACATTTGAGAGCATCCGAGCATGTGGAGTCTGCCTAAACCCTGAAAAATGTATATTCAGGGCGCAAGTAGGAAAACTGCTAGGGTACTTAGTTTCGAGTAGGGGAATCGAATCTAGCCCAACGCAGATAAGGGCACTGCAAAGAATGGTTCCACCAGAAAATTTGAAGCAAGTCTAGAAGCTAACAAGACGGCTCGCAGCTCTCAGTAGGTTGCTAGCCAGGTCAGCCGAACGAAGCCTTCCAATTTTCAAAGCACTAAAGGGGTCCGAAAGTTTCAACTGGATGCCGGAGTGCCATAACAGCTTCGATGATATCAAGGAATACCTAGGAAACCTGTCGACACTTATTGTGCCCCTCCCGGAACAAACTCCCCTTTATCTTGCAGCAACAGGCTCCGCAGTAAGTGCAGTACTGGTCAGAGAAGTTGAGCTTAAGGGAAAGCTGGTGCAAAACCCAATTTTTTTCGTCTCAGAAGCTTTGTCCGGAGCAAAGACAAGATACTCCGATCTCGAGAAATTTTCTTATGCCCTAGTAATGGCCTCGCGGAAGCTAAGGCATTACTTTCTAGCACATAACCTAATCGTTCCTACCTCGTATCCTCTTGGTGACATGCTTCGGAGCAAAGATTCTATAGGTAGGATCGGAAAATGGGCTGTCGAGATAGCCCCCTTCAGAATTTCCTTCACGGCAAGAACAGCCATCAAATCCCAGATCATAGCTGACTTCGTAGCAGAGTGGACTCCATCTGCGGTTTGGGCTCCGGAAGAGCCCTCCGAAGGTTTATGAAATTTTTTTCTGATGGAGCTTATCAGACATCTAATGCCGGAGCTGGAGAGTAATAATATCACCGTCAGGGCAAAATGCCATGTACTCTGCGAGGCTCAACTTTAAGACCACCAATAATATCGCAGAGTACGAAGGTATCCTGCTAGGCCTCCAAAAGGCAAAGGCACTTGGAGGAGCAAGGATAATAATTAAAACAAATTCCCAAGTCATCGCAGGGCATGTTGACAAAAGCTTTCAAGCAAGGAACCCACATCTAGCAAAGTATCTAGAAGAAATCCGCAAAACAGAATAAGCATTCAAAGGATTTTCTGTTCGAAGTATCCCTCGAGCAGATAATCAACTTCCAGACATTTTAGCAAAGGCTGCAGCTGGAGCATTGGACCTCCCGGAGGGTGCTTTCTATGAAGAACTGGTCAAGCCTACAATCAATCAATTATAAGATTGTCAATGGAGTGTTGTACAAAGCCGGAGTTTGTTCTCCTCTACTCCGGTGCATCTCCCAACCTGAAGGCCAAGATATACTTCGGGACATTCACGAAGTTTTATGTGGAAGCCACCTAGCCCCTAGTGCTCTAGTAGGAAAGACACTTCGGCAGGGGCTCTATTGGCCGACAATTATAGAGATGCAGAGGAGTTGGTTCGAACTTGCCAAGGATGCTAGTGGATGGGAAGACGAAGCCACCGTCCGCCAGTACCACTTAAAGTTATTGCCCCAGAATGGCCAATGGCTCGGTGGGTTCATGGACCTCATTGGCCCTTTTCCAATGGCAAAAGGAAGCTTGAAGTTTGCAGTGGTAGCAATTGAATATTTTTCTAAGTGGGTCAAAACAGAACCCTTGACTGCTATCACTTCATGGAATGTGTAAAAATTTTTCTGGAAAAATATTATATGCAGGTTCGGAGTACCAAGGGAGCTAACTGTGGATAATGGAACCCAGTTCGAAGCTGATACATTCAAAGAATTTTGTGAAGAACTGGGCATTAAGTTATGCTTCGCAACAGTGCACCACCCACAGTCCAACGGAGCCGTCGAGCGAGCCAACGGGAATATTCTCTCTGGTCTGAATCGAAGGATTGTTGGGTTGGCAAAGGGGCTGTGGGTCGAAGAGCTCCCTAAGATTTTAGGGTCCATTCGGACAACTCAAGCTAGGTCTAAAGGCTTTAACCCATTCAGACTACTATTCGGAGATAAGGCCATGACTCCTACGGAGCTTAGGGGTGAATCCCTTCGCGTAGTAGAACCTTGAGACGAAGACGAGAGGAACACTTCGCTAGACTTGTGAGAAGAAACAAAGCTTCGAGCTGTCGCCAATCTGACGAAGCACCTTAAGCGTTATTACGCTTAGGTGCTCCTTGTAATCAATTGTAAAAGCCCCTTTTCTAAATAAAAGTGGAGGTTCGAATCTTGTTTGCTCTTCGAATATCCCTTACTCCTGGTGGACGCATCAAGAGAACGGAGATGCTTGCGGAGTCAAGCATCTTTCTAATGACCTAGGCAACAGCCTTCGAACCATTGGTTCAAGGGCTCCGCTGCCAGCCTACGGATTCTAGGCTCCGGCTTGTTATGATCTGTAAAGATTCTAAGGACTTTAAAAGAATAGATTTCTTGCCTCTGGGTTCGAAGCATCTATAAAAGAGCCGAAGGTGGCCAGCATACGGATTCCAGGCTCCAGCTTGTTAGGATCTGTAGAAGAGTCTAAGGACTTTAAAAGAACAGATTTCCACCCTCCGGGTTCGAAGAATCTGTAAAAGAGCCGAAGGTGGCTAGCCTATGGATTCCAAGCTCCGGTTTGTTAGGATCCGTAGAAGAGTCTAAGGACGGAACAGATTACCGGCCTCCGGGTTCAAAGCATCTTTTAAAGAGTCGAAGGTGACCAAGCAATAAGGTTTCAAGGCTCCGGCCAATGAGACACTTTTAAAGTCCTAAGCGACTAGTATAGGACCTTGCAAGTATAAATTCAGCTCCGAAACTTACAAAAATCATAATACGAACGTATAGTTCAAAGAACTCTACGAAAAAGTAAAGTATAGTTACTGAGTGTTGTGCGAAGCATCAGATTGTTGTTCACGTCATTGTGTCTTACGGACCTTATTGCAACGCGTAAGGTCCCCCACCAACAAGGAGGGGTAGGAGAGTAAGGAACAACATGATGCTTCTAAAGCAATTCATATTAATTTATTAATCATAATTTTACATCAAGAGAAATTTTGGTCTAAGCCTAGGTAAAATCGGAGACCCTTTTGGCCTCTAGATCTACTTCTAAGGCTACTTTGACCTCCGGAGCATGAAGCCGTCGAAACTGTATTTTTAGTTCGAGTGCTTATTTTCTTCTTCGAAGCTCGCAATTTCTTCTGCTCCTCTTGAAGTTCAGCCCAAGTCAGAAGCCTTTCGGAGTTAGCCTCCGCAGGATCTTTGGCCTGATACTCCGAGTCAAACCAATATATTTTTTCCTTTTCTTCCTCCTTTATATAAGTTAAGACTTCCTGACAAACTTCGAGGGCTACCTCTCCTTCATCTCCGCGAGGAACAAAGAAGAGAGAGCGGCGGTAAGGCCTTAAGCTCTCAAGGACTGACCACTGCCGATGGAGCCCTTCGTTAATTTCCAGTATTTTGAAGTCAGGCTCCGAAGGACATGGCAAAACCTAAAAGAATAAACACTCAAACAAGTTCCTCGTTTATAAACATTTCATTCATGCAAGGGGCTTTACAAGATTTCTTATACATAATTAAGCGCCTTATGAGCTAAACCTACGAGTCGGTTGGCAGAGCAGGAGGTGTCGGAGCCGTTGAAGCTGGAAGCGGAGGCCTTTTTTGCGCTTGCTTTTGCCGACGGGCCTTGTCGATCCAAGCTTTAGCTGCAGCCTTGTGGTCTATTTTCCAGATTGACCAGAAAACCTCCCAAGCCGAGGCTACATCTTGCGAATGATGCAACAAGTTCTCATTGGCAAAGCCTGCGGGTGTCGAACCCCCAACCGAAGTGATGGAAATCCCAAGGGCTTCGAGGTGACGGAGGACTCCGATTCCTGCACACTGTCTGGAGATCTCTCCGTACCGAACACCAGAGCCCATCATCAGTGACATCGCCACTTGAATCCTCTTCAGCTTCCGGTCGAGGGGCTCGCTGGCCGTAGCAGAAGACGAAGGGCACATGGTGCCAAAATATTCCAAGGTACCCTGAAGGGCATCCAAGGTACGCTCTGCTATAGTGGCATTCTTCTTCTCTACCGCCTCTAGCCCCGCAGCAGCAATAGATACTTCAGCCATCCGGGATAGCAAGGAGCTCTTCTGAGCCATCGCATATTTGAGAGAGCCTTGGAGCTCTACCAATTGAGCGCTCGAAGTAGCTGCCTCCTGCCGAAGCTTCTCAACCTCCGCTCGGAGCACCAAGCACTCGGCTTTAGCTTCCTGGGCCGAAGTTCGGAGCGTGCCGCTGCTCTGCTGTTCGAGCCGAAGGGCTTCGTCGGTGGTAGCCCTAGCCCTCCGTTCTTCGAGGAGCTCTTCCTCCAGCCGAAGTGTTTTCTCTTCAGAGTCTTTAAGCGCGGATTGGAGAGTGGTAACCTTCCAATTGAGTCGGTTAGTTTCGACTTCGTTGGAAGTCACTGCCGCTCTAGCAAGGACAAATTGCTGCAAGAGGAACAAGTAAGTACCAGGTATTTACATCTGTTAATTAAAGATATTTGTGGTACTTTTTATACCTGAAGGGCAGCCCTTTCGAGGGCTAGATATAGCTTTGGGGCCCTGGCTTCACTCAAGTTGGAGACCAAGTCGGAGTTTAGGACTTCTTGGCCTTTCTCCGCAAAGGGCTACAGAAGCGCCCGGAGGCCCGTTCGTTGCTCCAGGAAAGGAGCCAACAAAGGGAGCCAAGACAAAGCTTGGCGGTCATCTACCGTCGCCTCTTCCTCTGAGTTGCTTGCCGAAGGCTCGTTGGAAGAGGGTGTTGTCATCGGAGCGGGAGGGAGTCCAAGGCTTGTCATGCTTTTTCCCCTCCCCGGTACAAAGGCTAGAGGCACGACTCCAACAGAGGTAGATCCTCCTTCGACGGCTATTCCTTGGGCCGAAGCTGCGTCGACGGAGACGGCTCCCGCCGCTGGAGCCGGGGCGTCCAGTGGAGCAGAGGTGTCCATCGGAGCCGCAACCCCGGAAGAAGCTGGAGCTTCATTTGTGACCTGGGCTTCGTTGCCCAATGATATGCCTGCAAAATTGAGGTACTTGGTGAACATTTATGAGAAATAATTGTTGCAGGGATTTTCCAAGGCAAAAGTTTCGAAGTCTACCTTTGGAGGCACCTTGAGGTAAAATTGTCGGGTCCTCCAGGACTTCGTACATCCAGAGAATCTCGTCGAGGTCGTCCCCCGAAGTCCTCTCCGGTGTAGTTGCCGCCGGAGGCTCCACCTCTGTTGTGATCACCCCAGCTATGGGTGAGTTGGGGACAACTGTCTCCAGCTCTGAGCTCACGGCAGCGGGTGCTGGAGTGTGTGCCATGTCCACCTCCGCAGCCTCTCGAGCAGAAGCTTCGGTTGGGTCCCCTACTTCATCTTCATCGCCATCCAGAAGATAGTTCTCGAAGTCTTTCGCCAATTAGGCGTCGGAGCGCTTGCTTCCGGAGCCTTTGCTCCCAGAGTCATCCGAAGCTGAGCTACGAATACCCAGGGATCTGGCAGATGATGTCGGGGTCAGCTGAGGAGGAAGTTTTGCTACCTTCTTCCTCTTCTTGATGGGGGTTTTGTCGGCTTTCTTCGAAGGCTCGGTGACAGCTTTTCTCTTCCGGTGCGCCGCCTCGGCCAGGTTGAAATCCGTCAGAGGAGGAGGCACCATTCTGAGGGCCCCCCATACTCTGTTGGAGCGTTCCCAGCTCCCCACAAGCTCTATCTTTTTTTGCCTTTCGGCCACCGTAGGGGCTCCAAGGACCCATTCGGTGGCTCGTGTTATCTGCTCCGGGGCTAACGCCAGTGGAGCCGCTGAAAAAAGGTAGCATATTATAAGTATGTTATTTCTTCATCTAACATATTATTGCAGGAAAGTCGAAGTCTTACCTAGACTTCGGAGCTCACCCTCCGAAGCGTGTTGGAACACTATTCGCCAGAATGATGCAACAAGTTCTCATCGGCAAAGCCTGCGGGTTTCGAACCCCCAACCGAAGCGATGGAAATCCCAAGGGCTTCGAGGTGACTGAGGACTCCGATTCCTGCACACTCTCTGGAGATCTCTCCGTACCGAACACCAGAGCCCATCATCAGTGACATCGCCACTTGAATCATCTTCAGCTACCGGTCGAGGGGCTCGCTGGCCGTAGCAGAAGACGAAGGGAACATGGTGCCAAAATATTCCAAGGTACCCTGAAGGGCATCTGTTGGACCGGAAACGGCGACCAGAGGGGGGGTGAATGGGAGCTTTTAAAATTTCGGGCTAAAACTTAGCCTTCGGATTCAGTTCTATCTTCTGCGGAACAGGCTTCGAACACTACCTTCGAAGGTCTGGTTCGGAGGTACTTTGACACCTTCGAACACAGGCTTCGGAGGGGCAAAAAGTTCGAAGCCAAGAATACTTCGCTCCACTCACAACCCTCGAAAATCTACTCTGCTAAGTCAGTGCAGGCTCCGCACACAGGGTGCTTCGAGCAGGCTTCGCACTTCACCCTTCGCAAGAGTGGACAGCCCTCTGAGGTCTTCGACCAAGTACTTGGCGGCAGCAACTGGTGCTGGGCTTCGTACACGAAGGTCTACACGCACACAAACGAACTACGCTAAGGGCTTCGAAACAAGAAGCAAAACGGGCCTCGGTCAGGGCTACGCTAGTAAGCAGCGAGGTCACACCTCCTGTTACACAGAGCGAACGCGCACTGACAAACACACTTCGCACGAAAAACACCCTTCGCCTCAACAGGATTCGGCGCACTACAACAGGCGAGGTATGTAACACGAGCTCAAGCAAAAAGCACAGAATGCAGGGCTTCGCCACTTGAACAAGGAACACAAAATAGATTGAACTCTGGATGAATACAGCGAGGTATGTGGCTACAGGAGCTCAACAGTAAATGCTCAAAGTGTTAAATGTTACCTACCGAGCCCCCATATTTATAGCCCACAGTTCACCCAAAGAAATGACTACTTTACCCCTAGGGTTTACAAAGGATTTGACTCTACAGAACTAAGGGGTACAAAAGGTAGTCCACCTTTATTCTGGAGGCTTCTTTGTCAGCTTTGCAGAGGGGACAGTGTCAGCCTTTTACAGAACAGACAGTGTCAGCCTTTGCAGTCTTTGACTTTCTGCAGCCTCCCTTCGCACGCGAGGGTGCGGTAGCTTCGGTGAGAAGTCTGAATCCTGTTGGCCTTCGCTTCACCGAAGTCAGCCTCCGATACAGTGACGGTTTTGAGCCGAAGCCGTGAAAGCCCTTGGGCCTTCGCACCAACACCTCCGGAGTGGACCACCACGGCTTCGCAGCTTCACCCAGCTCGAACTCCGTCAGTCCGTGTACCGAAGCCATGCAGGCCGAAGCACCTCAAGTCAACCTTGCTCCGGAGCTAGCCTCGCTCCGAAGCCTTCCACACTCCGAAGCCCCACCTTCGGAGTACCACCCTTCGAAGTCCCTCCTTCGTCCAAGGCCTCCGCATGAAGCATTCCATGAGCCCTTCGTCGCAGTGCCTCTCCCCGAGCACACTCCTCGACGAGCCTCACCCGGACCATGCCTTCGATGCGCCTCGACTTCTGAGACCTTCATCGGGTACCTTCGAATGTCTCCCTCCGGAGCACACTTCGAATTCCTTGCCTCCGCAGAGGACTTGAACCACCAACTCCGAAGTCACTCCATTCGGAGTACCTTCGAAGTGCCTCACCTCCGAGGACTTTGTCTCGGAGCACCTTCAGCCGGAGCCACGCTCCGCACTCTCTGCCTTCACCTGGCACGCCTCGACCCGAGGACCGACCCGGACCACCTTCGTAGCCACCGTGACGGAGCTCCCCGCTCCCCTGGCATCAAGCCTCCCGCTCGACCCAGGTTCACCTGCTGCGAACCTTGTCCGTCGCCTCCGAAGCCCCTGCGTACCACCGACAAGCAGACAAGTGTATCCAGTACTCCGGAGACCTCTCCGGGTTAGCATCCTCCGGCACACACTCCGGTGTACCGCCCAAAGTACCGAAGCCCCTTCGGTACACACCCAGTCATCGTGTATTGTCGGACCCCTCCGACAAGCACACTCCGCTGCACAGCTGCAGCAAGCAAACACCGAACACCCTTCGGTGACCCCACCTCCGAACACACTTTGGAGGTACCCTTCGAACAGAGGGTAAAAACCTTGTCAATCACTCATCACAAGCACTGAAACCAACCCTTGGTTTCTCAATCTCCCCCTTGATGAGTGCATTGACAACCAAATCCAAGTTCAAGAAAATGTAAAAATTTTCAGGACACAAGTGACCATAAAAAATCAGAAAAGAGCCAAATCATGTCACTTGACAAAAGAATTTTCCTCCCCCTTTCTCACAAGATTGAAAAGCCCCTTCGGCAATAAAAACTCCCCCTGAATTAAATTATCCCCCTTTGGCAAATTATACCCCTTGCGGCAGAGAACGAAGCAAGTGACTCCCCCTTGAGGAATTTCTCCCCCTTTGGCAATGCAAGCATCAAGGAGCATGTAAGAGATGCAAAGCTTCGAAATGAGCAGAATTGCAAAGACATATGAAGCAAAAATATGCCAACAGTAACACCAGTGATCATGGGCTCAGCTCAAATTAACATTCTCTAAAAGCATGATGAAGCATGTGATTTGATCAGTTTTGAAATAAAAACATCACCACTTACTCAAGGAAACTAGACAGGTAAGAGCAAGGACTGCGCAAAGCTAGTCAATTTCTACTCTAGACAGACAAGTCCAGTTCAAATGGAGCTTGAAAAGCAAACTTGATAGTCAATGAATTTTGTTGTTCTTTTCTTAGTGCCAAGGGTTATTTGTTTGTCCACCTTATTCTTTCCAATCCGGCCAAGCCTAGGCATGAAAACCATAAGAAGCTTAAGGCAAAGATTTTGGCATACACTACATTATTCCAGTTCATACCAATGTGCAATGGTAAGCAGTCTAGAATAGAGTAGTACGACAAACAAACCCACCTGGATCTTTTCTCTTAAAAGCATGCAAATCATGGAATTTTTGATTTTATCTAAGTGAACCAATGTTTGGTACTTTATGAATATCCATGAAAATGTAGAACAGTTTTCAAGTTGCGATTTTTAGCATCCAATGAACATGTTCTCGCTGTCAAGCAGATAAAAGATAGATAAAGCAGTCCTGCCTAAACTTGCTAGAATCAAGACTAAGCAGTGAGCATGATTTGATTTTGAAAATAAAACATCATGCACATTAATGTTCTAGATGAATGAAAAAGAGCTGAGCTGACATGATTCCATGAATTATAAGCAGGCATATAAGTGCAAAATATATAAATGCAAATTCAGCACAATTAGCAAAAGCACATCCATTTAAAACAGCTCCCCCTCACAAAATGCCGTAAGGGTGACAAATGCCAAGTTCCCCACGCAAGTAAGCAAATCGAGAAGCATCGAGGGGTTTTGTAAAAATGTCGGCAAGCTGGTGTTGAGTATCAACATATTGAAGTTCAATATCACCCTTTCATTGTGATCTCTGAGAAAATGATACCGCACATCAATGTGTTTGGTTCTGGAATGCTGAACCGGGTTGTTTGCAATACAAATAGCGCTAGTGTTATCACAGAAAAGTGGAACACTCTTATATTCTAACCCGAAATCCCGCAAAGTGGAAACCATCCACAGAATCTGAGAGCAACAGCTAGCTGCGGCAACATATTCGGCCTCAGCCGTTGATTGTGCAACACTAGACTATTTGCGGGAAGACCAGCAAACCAGAGAAGTACCCAAAAAATGACAAGTACCAGAGGTACTCTTCCTATCAATTCTACACCCAGCAAAGTCCGCATCGGAATAACCTCGAAGATATAAAGATGAAGACGCTGAATACCATATGCCAAATTCAAGGGTGTGTTTGAGATACCTTAAGATGCGCTTAACCGCTTGGCGGTGCGAAGCTCGTGGTGAAGCCTGAAAACGAGCGCACAGACACACAGCGAAGTGTATGTCCGGCCTCGTGGCAGTCAAGTAGAGGAGGGAGCCAATCATACTCCGGAACTCCTTCTGATCTACGGCTTCTCCATCTTCGTCAGTGTCCAATGCTACAGATGTAGCCATTGGAGTGGCGAGGGGCTTCGCATCGGACATGTCGAACTTTTTGAGCAGGTCCTTGGTGTACTTTGTCTGGTGGACAAAAGTACCTTGTTTGCTTTGCTTGATTTGCAAACCAAGGAAAAAGGTGAGTTCACCCATCATTGACATTTCAAATTCCCTGCTCATGGTATCTGCAAACTTGGCAACCAAAGCATGAGAAGAGCCACCAAAGATGATATCATCCACATAAATCTGAACTAGGAGGAAATCTTTGCCATGCTTGAGAGTAAACAATGTTTTATCAACAGAGCCCATCAAATACCCTCGCTCAAGTAGAAAAGACTTAAGTCTATCATACCAAGCCCGAGGGGCCTGCTTGAGTCCATAAAGAGCCTTATGAAGTTTAAGGACTTTATGTGGGTACTTGGGGTTTTCAAAACCAGGGGGTTGTTTTACATAAACATCTTCACCTATGAAGCCATTAAGAAAAGCACTTTTGACATCCATTTGATAGAGTTTGAATCCCCGGGATGTCGCAAAGGCAAGCAAAATCCTAATGGCCTCAAGGCGAGCAACAGGTGCAAAAGTTTCAGTAAAATCAATCCCTTCTAGCTGAGAAAAGCCCTGAGCTACAAGTCTAGCCTTGTTTCTAACAATTGTCCCATCCTCCCCTTGCTTATTTTTGAAAATCCATTTTGTGCCAATGAAATGAACATTTGGTGGAGGATCAACTAAAGTCCAGACTTGGTTTCTCGCAAAATTTTCAAGTTCCTCATGCATGGCATTGATCCAACTAGAATCAGAAAGTGCATGACTAACATCTAAGGGCTCGAAAGAAGCAACAAAAGCAGCATTAGTGAAATGGGCATGAGAACGTGTTACCCTTTGATCAAGCTCACCAATGATCTGCTCGGGAGGGTGCATCCTTTGAACATGATGTGGAGCCTCGCGGCGGGATGCAGTCTCCCCCTCAACTTGTGCGTTGGAGTGGTCCAAGATGACCGATGTCGAGGTAGTTGCTTCGGGACCTCGTGCCGAAGTAGTTGAAGCAGGGTCAGCTTCGGGGGTCGATGTCGAGGGTAGTAGGGGATCATCCTCGAATTCTCCGGGATCTTCTTCTTCGAATAAGGTCTGTTCCATGTCGTGTTCACTTGCCTGTTCAAAAGCAGAACTAACAGAGGGGGTTGATTCATCAAAAGTTACATCACATGACTCGATGATAGTGTTAGTTTCCAAATTATAAACACGATACGAATGACCATGAGTAGTGTAACCCAAAAAGATCCCGTCAGAAGATCGCGACTCAAATTTATCCAAATTTCCACGTTTTAGGATGAAGCAGCGACAGCCAAAAACTCGAAGATGAGTAACCTTGGGCTGTCTCCCAAAACGTAGCTCATAAGATCTCAAGTTTAAAATTGAGCGCAAGAAAATTCGGTTTGAGATATAGCAAGCAGTGTTCATGGCCTCAGCCCAGAATTTTCTAGGAGTCCTATGCTCATCAAGCATCGTCCTAGCCATCTCAACCAAAGTGCGGTTCTTCCTCTCAACGACACCGTTCTGTTGAAGAACCCGCGGAGCAGAGAATTGATGTTCTATGCCATGCTCCATGCAAAAGTCAACAAAGAGACTATTTTTGAACTCAGTGCCATTATCGCTTCGAATGAATTTTAATGCACCTGGGAGTTCAGTAAAAAGTCTCAAAGCCAAGCTCCGAAAGTGTGAAAACACTTCGTCCTTGCTGGCAAGAAGGAAGACCCAAGAGTAGCGAGAGAAATCGTCGACAATTACTAATACATACCACTTGCCGCCTAAAGAACTAACCCGAGAAGGACCTACAGTGTCCATATGAAGAAGTTCTTCGGGTTGTTCAGTCATCACTATGGTGACTGGCGAATGCGAAGCGGCAATCATCTTACCATGTCGACAAGGAGCGAAACTAAATTGTTCTCAAACTTGAGCTTGGGCAATCCTCGGATCAGACCTAGGGCACTCAGACGAGCGAGCAACTCAAAGCTCATATGCCCTAGTCTCCTATGCCACTTCCAAAGCTCAGAAGTTGAATGTGCAACAAGACAATGAGAAGATCCAGACGACTCAGAAAAGTCAGCTCCAAAAACTCTCCCAACTCTAAAGATCTTACACACCACAACGCCATCAGAATTGAGCACTTGCGAAGTATCGCGATGAAATCGCACTTCGAAGCCCTCATCAAGCAACTGAGATACAGACAGCAAATTGTATCCCACGTTTTCAACCAAAGCAACATCTTTGAGAGTGAAATTCGAATTAATTCTTACCACACCTTTACCTTTCACTCTACTCCTTAGATTGTTTCCGAAGGTGATATGTTCCCTTTGCTTGGTTGTGGTGAGGCTGGAGAACCATGCTGCATTCCGGTCATGTGGCGCGAACAACCGGAGTCCATGATCCACGTGCCCTCCAAGCCTTGATCTGTCGCCTACACACGATAAGAATGTCTCGATCGCTCAGTGCTGGGGTGAGTGAAATAATGACGAGGCATCGAGCACTGAGTGACACGAGTAGTAGGCACAGTAAAAGCAGACGGTCTACGCACAAAATAATCAGAATGATGCAAAGTGCTAGGTCTACCTACATGCTGTGAATGAACAACATGTCGAGGTCTCCTACTCTGACGAGGTACAAATCTGCTAGCCCGAGGTCTACCACCATATGGAACATGGTGAACACCTCGAGGTGCAGAACCTCTCCGAGAAGCACGAGGAGCCTCAAAAGCAGGATGATAGTAAAACTCAGACTCATGCATACCAAAAGATGGGTAATGCATGTCCTGGTAACTCATCGCCTGAGAGCGTCGCTCATCCTTGATGCGACGAAAACAGAACCCAACCAAATGACCCGCCCGCTGACAATAGGAATAATGAAACACTCTCCTGGGGACACTCTCATGGGTCACAGGAGCAACTCTCATAGGCTCCTTGGGTTTTCTCTGAGTGGTTTTCTTGGGAGGATTTTTCTTGGCAGGAGGAGTGGTTTTCTTTGGTGGATGGGTAGGCTTTTTGGCTGGTGGGGTGTCTAACAGAGCTCTCTCTTTCTCTAGGGTAGTGGGAGAGGTGAAAACAGTTTTGGTCTTACTGTCCGAAGGTATCCTCTCAAAACCCAAACCTAGAGCTACCCCTGCTCTGTCAGCACACAACTTGGTCTTGGCCAAGAGCAAATCCATCCTACCCTTTCCCTCAGTGCATTTGTTAACCACGGAAAGGAGGTATTCATTTTCTGACATGAGGTTCTCAGCTCGCTCTCTAGCAGTGCCTAGCTGGTCCTTAAGGGTGATGCAAGTGTCACATACAGGCTGCACATCCTTAGAACTACCGGCCCTCTCCAATCTAGCCTCTAAATCATGAACATGCTTATCACGTAAATTAATGCTATCGCGTAGTAAAGAGCAGTTCATGCAATCAATAATATCATGAGGTCTAGAGTCCACCTCCAAAAGCTGCTTCTGTGCAGTCTCAAGCTCAGAAAGAGTTTGAGCATGAACAGAACGCAACTGAGCAAGCTCACTCATGACAACAGAACAAGACTCACATTCAGCATCATTAAACTTAGACTTAAGCATGGCATATTCAGTAGAAACATTTTCTAACCTAAGTCTAAGGTCTTTTCTTTCTCTAGCGGCTTGCACAAGTAATCTATCCTGACCAAGCACTACTTCATTCAGCTCATCTAATTTAATTAGTAGCTGGTCAGATGATAGTGTTACCTCAGATGAGTCAAGTTCATCGCCGCTGTGATCGCTGTCGGCCATGAAGCAAAGGCCGGTGAAGTCTCGTCCCTTCTTGTCCTTCTTGTCCTCCTTCCTTGGGAACTCCTCCTCCTCAGAGCTTGACTCCTCAGCTGAGGATGTGTCAATGTCGCTGAGAGCAGCAACAAAGGCTCAGGAAGCGGCCTTGGCTACTTTCTTAGCCATCTTGCCGCGCTTGCCCTTCACAAAAGGCTTCTTCTCCTTTTTGTGGTATTTGGGGCGCTCACTCTCATCTCTCTTTTTGAGCTTGGGGCAATTAGCCTTGATGTGAGAAGTGTCACCGCATTCAAAACAACCACCAAAACCACTTCTCCTCTGATCCCGCCTCTCATGATGAAAACGGGTGAACCTCCGGGCAATGAGAGCAAGCTCGTCATCAGCTAGAGTATCCACCTGCTCCTTTGTGATGAAGACCAGGGAGGACAAAGCAAAACCATCTGCAAAAACACAAGTACCAGATGTGCTTGGTTCTGTAGTGGTGCCACGGCTAGTGCTAGAAACCAATGCCAATGGCTGTGGCAAAGAGCTTCTATGCACAGCAAGAGATGCCTTGGCAATCTCTGTGGACTTCAGCTTGCTAAAGAGTTCATCACAGGTCAATGTGTCATAACCTGTGGACTCCTCAATGCTGGATATCTTTACTTCCCATATGCTACGGTCAAGAGCATAGAGAAGCTTGATAGCCCTATCATGATCACTGTAAGCAAGCGTCCCGTTGGAGCGCAAGTTACTCACTATCGCGTCAAAGCGAGAAAACATGGCATCTATAGATTCACCAGGTGCCTGCACAAACAGCTGATACTGTTGATTGTAGGTGCTTTGGCGCCTGGCCTTAATCTGAGTAGAGCCCTCATGAAAGACAGTGAGCGTTGTCCAAATCTCCCTAGCAGTCCTAAGGTGCTGCACCCTATCGAACTCACTTCTACTCAAAACGATGAACAGTATATTTCTTGCCTTGGAATTGGCATTATACTGATCCTTCTCAGTCTGAGAGGTGCGAGTCTCAGGGATGGAGTATTGTGAGTCCACAATCTCCCAAATTGCATTTCCTTGGCTTAACAAGTAAGCCTCCATGCGCACCTTCCAGTATGCAAAGTCTGTCCCATCGAACAGAGGAATTTTACTGCCTCTATCCATGTCGCCAACAGATCACAAAACCGGTTAAGGTCAACTGGTGATCTTAACCTGCTCTGATACCAATTGTTGGACCGGAAACGGCGACCAGAGGGGGGGTGAATGGGAGCTTTTATAATTTCGGGCTAAAACTTAGCCTTCGGATTCAGTTCTGTCTTCTGCGGAACAGGCTTCGAACACTACCTTCGAAGGTCTGGTTCGGAGGTACTTTGACACCTTCGAACACAGGCTTCGGAGGGGCAAAAAGTTCGAAGCCAAGAAGACTTCGCTCCACTCACAACCCTCGAAAATCTACTCTGCTAAGTCAGTGCAGGCTCCGCACACAGGGTGCTTCGAGCAGGCTTCGTACACAGCCCTCTGAGGTCTTCGACCAAGTACTTGGCGGCAGCAACTGGTGCTGGGCTTCGTACACGAAGGTCTACACGCACACAAACGAACTACGCTAAGGGCTTCGAAACAAGAAGCAAAACGGGCCTCGGTCAGGGCTACGCTAGTAAGCAGCGGGGTCACACCTCCTGTTACACAGAGCGAACGCGCACTGACAAAACACACTTCGCACGAAAAACACCCTTCGCCTCAACAGGATTCGGCGCACTACAACAGGCGAGGTATGTAACACGAGCTCAAGCAAAAAGCACAGAATGCAGGGCTTCGCCACTTGAACAAGGAACACAAAATAGATTGAACTCTGGATGAATACAGCGAGGTATGTGGCTACAGGAGCTCAACAGTAAATGCTCAAAGTGTTAAATGTTACCTACCGAGCCCCCATATTTATAGCCCACAGTTCACCCAAAGGAAATGACTACTTTACCCCTAGGGTTTACAAAGGATTTGACTCTACAAAACTAAGGGGTACAAAAGGTAGTCCACCTTTATTCTGGAGGCTTCTCTGTCAGCTTTGCAGAGGGGACAGTGTCAGCCTTTTACAGAACAGACAGTGTCAGCCTTTGCAGTCTTTGACTTTCTGCAGCCTCCCTTCGCACGCGAGGGTGCGGTAGCTTCGGTGAGAAGTCTGAAGCCTGTTGGCCTTCGCTTCACCGAAGTCAGCCTCCGATACAGTGACGGTTTTGAGCCGAAGCCGTCAAAGCCCTTGGGCCTTCGCACCGACACCTCCGGAGTGGACCACCACGGCTTTGCAGCTTCACCCAGCTCGAACTCCGTCAGTCCGTGTACCGAAGCCATGCAGGCCGAAGCACCTCAAGTCAACCTTGCTCCGGAGCTAGCCTCGCTCCGAAGCCTTCCACACTCCGAAGCCCCACCTTCGGAGTACCACCCTTCGAAGTCCCTCCTTCGTCCAAGGCCTCCGCATGAAGCATTCCATGAGCCCTTCGTCGCAGTGCCTCTCCCCGAGCACACTCCTCGACGAGCCTCACCCGGATCATGCCTTCGATGCGCCTCGACTTCTGAGACCTTCATCGGGTACCTTCGAATGTCTCCCTCCGGAGCACACTTCGAATTCCTTGCCTCCGTAGAGGACTTGAACCACCAACTCCGAAGTCACTCCATTCGGAGTACCTTCGAAGTGCCTCACCTCCAAGGACTTTGTCTCGGAGCACCTTCAGCCGGAGCCACGCTCTGCACTCTCTGCCTTCACCTGGCACGCCTCGACCCGAGGACCAACCCGGACCACCTTCGTAGCCACCGTGACGGAGCTCCCCGCTCCCCTAGCATCAAGCCTCCCGCTCGACCCAGGTTCACCTGCTGCGAACCTTGTCCGTCGCCTCCGAAGCCCCTGCGTACCACCGACAAGCAGACAAGTGTATCCAGTACTCCGGAGACCTCTCCGGGTTAGCATCCTCCGGCACACACTCCGGTGTACCGCCCAAAGTACCGAAGCCCCTTCGGTACACACCCAGTCATCGTGTATTGTCGGACCCCTCCGACAAGCACACTCCGCTGCACAGCTGCAGCAAGCAAACACCGAACACCCTTCGGTGACCCCACCTCCGAACACACTTCGGAGGTACCCTTCGAACAGAGGGTAAAAACCTTGTCAATCACTCATCACAAGCACTGAAACCAACCCTTGGTTTCTCAGCATCCAAGGTACGCTCTGCTATAGTGGCATTCTTCTTCTCTACCGCCTCTAGCCCCGCAGCAGCAACAGATACTTCAGCCATCCGGGATAGCAAGGAGCTCTTCTGAGCCATCGCCTATTTGAGAGAGCCTTGGAGCTCTACCAATTGAGCGCTCAAAGTAGCTGCCTCCTGCCGAAGCTTCTCGACCTCCGCTCGGAGCACCAAGCACTCGGTTTTAGCTTCTTGGGCCGAAGTTCGGAGCGTGCCGCTGCTCTGCTGTTCGAGCCGAAGGGCTTCGTCGGTGGCAGCCCTAGCCCTCCGTTCTTCGAGGAGCTCTTCCTCTAGCCGAATTGTTTTCTCTTCAGAGTCTTTAAGCGCGGATTGGAGGGTGGTAACCTTCCTATTGAGTCGGTTAGTTTCGACTTCGTTGGAAGTCACTGCCGCTCTAGCAAGGACAAATTGCTGCAAGAGGAACAAGTAAGTACCAGGTATTTACATCTGTTAATTAAAGATATTTGTGGTACTTTTTATACCTGAAGGGCAGCCCTTTCGAGGGCTAGATATAGCTCCGGGGCCCTGGCTTCACTCAAGATGGAGACCAAGTCGGAGTTTATGACTTCTTGGCCTTTCTCCGCAAAGGGATCCAGAAGCGCCCGGAGGCCCGTTCGTTGCTCCAGGAAAGGAGCCAACAAAGGGAGCCAAGACAAAGCTTGGCGGTCATCTACCGTCGCCTCTTCCTCTGAGTTGCTTGCCGAAGGCTCGTTGGAAGAGGGTGTTGTCATCGGAGCGGGAGGGAGTCGAAGGCTTGTCATGCTTTTTCCCCTCCCCGGTACAAAGGCTAGAGGCGCGACTCCGACGGAGGTAGATCCTCCTTCGACGACTGTTCCTTGGGCCGGAGCTGCGTCGACGGAGACGGCTCCCGCTGCCGGAGCCAGGGCGTCTAGTGGAGCAGAGGTGTCCATCGGAGCCGCAACCCCGGAAGAAGCTGGAGCTTCGTTTGTGACCTGGGCTTCGTTGCCCAATGATATGCCTGCAAAATTGA
The DNA here is from genome assembly GCA_019279435.1 of Zizania palustris. Lineage (NCBI taxonomy): Eukaryota > Viridiplantae > Streptophyta > Magnoliopsida > Poales > Poaceae > Zizania > Zizania palustris. The sequence goes on from JAAALK010000079.1 coordinate 14,442,099, forward strand.
GGTACTTGGTGAACATTTACGAGCAATAATTGTTGCAGGGATTTTCCAAGGCAAAAGTTTCGAAGTCTACCTTCGGAGGCACCTTGAGGTAAAATTGTCGGGTCCTCCAGGACTTCGTACATCCAGAGAATCTCGTCGAGGTCGTCCCCCGAAGTCCTCTCCGGTGTAGTTGCCGCCGGAGGCTCCACCTCCGCTGTGATCACCCCAGCTATGGGTGAGTTGGGGACAACTGTCTCCAGCTCCGAGCTCACGGCAGCGGGTGCTGGAGTGTGTGCCATGTCCACCTCCGCAGCCTCTCGAGCAGAAGCTTCGGTTGGGTCCCCTACTTCATCTTCATCGCCATCCAGAAGATAGTTCTCGAAGTCTTTCGCCAATTAGGCGTCGGAGCGCTTGCTTCCGGGGCCTTTGCTCCCAGAGTCATCCGAAGCTGAGCTACGAATGCCCAGGGATGAGGCAGATGATGCTGGGGTCAACTGAGGAGGAAGTTTTGCTACCTTCTTCCCCTTCTTGATGGGGGTTTTGCCGACTTTCTTCGAAGGCTCGGCGACGGTTTTTCTCTTCCGGTGGGCCGCCCCGGCCAGGTTGAAATCCGGCAGAGGAGGAGGCACCATTCTGAGGGCCCCCCATAGTCTGTTGGAGCGTTCCCAGCTCCCCACAAGCTCTATCTTTTTTTGCCTTTCAGCCACCGTAGGGGCTCCAAGGACCCATTCGGTGGCTCGTGTTATCTGCTCTGGGGCTAACGCTAGTGGAGCCGGTGAAAAAAGGTAGCATATTATAAGTATGTTATTTCTTCATCTAACATATTATTGCAGGAAAGTCGGAGTCTTACCTAGACTTCGGAGCTCACCCTCCGAAGCGTGTTGGAACACTATCGACCAGTCAGCCCCGAGGGGTGGAATTCGGAGAGCGATGAACTCTACGGCCAGGTCGCGCATGCTCATGCGACTGGCAACTGAAGTTAATAGCCCTAGCCGCGTTGAGAGCAGGCTAGGGTTCGTGGTGACCTTCGCCTCCTTTCGGAACTAGATCTCTTGGAGGGGTCCTTCGAAGGGGAATCCTCTCCGACTTCGGTGTAGAACCACCGAAGGATCTAGTTAGTATACCATCGGTCGTTGATGGCCTTCGCTGGAAAGTGTTGGGCGTGCTCCCTTCGCAACTAGAAGTTAACATTTCCGAAGGCCGTTATCAACTTGGTGTCTCCAGGGCCATCTTGCGGCTTCGGCTGGCAGATAGCCTCGTGGGTGGCGGTGAAGACCTCTGATCGTCCTTCACACCCTTCAGCTCGAAGCGCCCACTCGAAGATGGCTAGCCGGACGATGGCATTGGGAGACAGCTGAGGCAAGGTAATGTGGAACATTTCGAATACCTCTGATAAAAAATTGATGGCAGGAAGCCCCAGACCTGCTTCGAAGAATGCCTCGAAGACCACGACTTCTCTTCTTCATGGCCTCGGAGTCGACTCTGGTTCGGGGACCCGAGTCCTCATTCTGGGCCCCAGCTTTCCATCCACGGCTTCTTTGATGGACTCCGCGGTGCTTGTGGACTGGCCGATGAGGAAGCCTTGGGGGATTTTCTTCTTGGATGGAGGGCGGAGCTCTCGAGGGTTCTTGGGTCAGGCGTCTCCCGGAGCTCCCGCCATTGCCGCAACCGCTGAGGCTGCCCAAGCCTGCCTCTGCACCAAAGTACCCGCTGCCACTGGCACGGTGTGGCTGGTTCTCGCCATCGCTCGATTTCTCTGGAGGTTGAAAGATTTGGAGGTTGAAGAGAGTAAGTTTCGGATGCCAAGCACGGTAAAAGTCCTTGGTGAATTCTGATTCCCCTTTTATAGCCTCCCGATAGTGTTGTGCTTCGATTGCTTTCGCACTGCAGGTTCGACTTCCATCACTGGCAGGTGGGTCCAGGAAGCGAAACGGTGATAGTCCATAGTAAATTTCGATGGTTACCTTTTCGAGAGCATAACGGCTACTTGAAGAGTAACGGCTCCAGATTAACGGCTCCTCATGACGTTTGGACTTCGCAACGGTTCTCTTTCCCACGAAGCGTTCACACAGCAGTTTTGGTTCGAAGCCTTTGTCCGGTTGTTTCGGGGTCAAAGGCCCTTCGAATAAGTGTAATGTATTCAAACTTCTCTAAGTCTCAGAATATGAAAATATTCCTTGCGTATACTTCTTCCCTACTATATAGGTTAAATTCAGAGAAGCGTATTCGAGGGGCTACTATTGGGGGAAAATACTCCACCTTCAGGACTTAGAGATTAACAGTTCAAGATAACTTATCAACTTCGGAGATGATAAGCTTATGCCCGAAAGTGGTGGAGTCGTTAAGCCGAAGGGTGCTTCGATTTACAATCCGAAGGAACCCTTTGCAGGATATGAAGCTCTGGTGCAAAACTACAAGGTTGATAAGATGTTTGGCTTATCTACTTACTCCAGGTAGATTTTACCATTTTAACCCTGTTCAGGGTACCGAATAGTTTCCACTATGTCGGTTGTAAATTAGGGGTAAATAGGTCTTTTCCTTACACTTTTTTGCCTATAAATACCCCCCATTCTTACCCTGTAATAGGCATCGAATACTCAGCTATTCAATACACACATTCAGACTACATAAGCTATTATCCAATTCGGAGGCTTGAGATAGTTCTCAACACGAATTCATTGTTTGTTAGTTCTTGATCTTAGAGAACTTGTTAGCGTAATCTTTTACGCCAACACCCCCCAATAGGTGTGGTAAGAATCAACTCGAATTTCACTCTTAAAGATGTTGCTTTGGTTGAAAATTTGGGATACAATTTGCTCTCTGTATCTCAGTTGCTTGATGAGGTCTTCGAAGTGCGATTCCATCGCAATACTTCGCAAGTACTCAATTCTGATGGCGTTTTGGTTTGTAAGATCTTTAGTGTTGGGAGAGTTTTTGGAGCTGATTTTTCCGAGTCATCTAGTTCTTCCAACATCTTAGTTGCCCATTCGACTTGTAAGCTTTGGAAGTGGCATAGGAGACCAGGGCATATGAGCTTTGAGTTTCTCACTCGTTTGAGTGCCCTAGGTCTGATGCGAGGAGTGCTCAAGCTAAAATCTGAGAAGAATTTAGTTTGCGCGCCTTGTCGACATGGCAAAATGATTGCCGCTTCGCACTCACCAGTCTCTATGGTGATGAATGAACAATCCGGAGAACATCTCCATATGGACACTGTGGGTCCTTCTCGCGTTAGTTCTTTGGGTGGCATGTGGTATGTGATAGTCATTGGTGATGATTTCTCTCGCTACTCTTGGGTCTTCTTCTTAGCTAGCAAGGATGAAGTGTTTTGACACTTTCGGAGCTTAGATCTGAGACTATTTACTAAACTCCCTGGTGCATTGAAGTTCATTCGAAATGATAATGACACCAAGTTCAAGAATAGTATCTTTGTTGACTTTTGCATGGAGCATGGCATAGAACATCAATTCTCTGCTCCGCAGGTTCCTCAATAGAACGTTGTTGTTGAGAGAAAAAATTGCACTTTGGTTGAGATGGCTAGGACGATGCTCGATGAGCACAAGACTCGTAGATAATGTTGGGCCGAGGCCATGAACACAGCATGTTACATCTCAAACCGAATTTTCTTGCGCTCAATTTTGAATTTGATTTCTTATGAGCTGCATTTTTGGAGACATCCCAAAGTTACTCATCTTTGAGTATTTGGTTGTTGATGCTTTATCCTAAAACGTGGAAATTTAGACAAATTTTAGTCGCGATCTGCTGACGGGATCTTTTTGGGCTATACTACTCATAGTCACTCGTATCATGTTTTTAATTTAGAAACTAACACTGTCATCGAGTCATGTGATGTGACGTTTGATGAATCAAATGAACACTATATGGAGCAGACCTGATGAGGACATCACTTCACATGATACACACATCGAACCTCCACCTACAATTCAATTACAAGGACCAATCACACGCGCCCGTGCCCGTCGCTTGAACCATGAGGTTAATTCTTTCCTTAGCAACTATGTTAATATTTGTTTGGATGGGATGCTACTGAATACTAGTGATATTTTGTTGCTTACGAACATAGGAGATGGAATAGGAGAGTTGGAGTTGAAGACGGAGTCGCACGGATGATTTGAAGTCAAGAATTCGCTGGTTCGGACTACATCAACCACCATGCACCAAAATGGGCGTAACTTCCTCATACGAAGTCCGATTGGTGCGTTCTTGGACTTTCTGGAAAGTTAAGGAGAAGATGGATCTTTTGGCGTTAGTTTCAGCTCCTTTGGAGTCTTAAGTCATCCTGTGTGACTGAAACAGTCCTACGTGACAGAATTGGGCTGAGTTGGACCTTGTACTGAGTTGGAGGCCGTGTTGGCCCATAGTCCGAGTCGTGTGCGCTTCCTACAGGCTGCCCAAGCCCTATATACTCAAGACAGGCATCATTAGGGTTAGGTTTTGCTTTGTTTGCATCTACACTCGTGTGTTTAGATCCCGCTCTTGCACCGGACCGATTGGCTGCTGCAATGGTATTTGTGAAAGCTCTCCTCATCATATTTCATCTGTGATTTGGCATTCAACTTGTGTTCTTCCTGTTCTTGCTCATGTTCTTGGATTCGCTTGCAGGAGCTAGCCTTCGTTGCGAGGTCAATCGCACCCTGCGTGGTTGATAACAAACGGAGACGGTGGTGTAGCGATTGTAAGGTTTTGATCCGTCGGACCAGAGCCTTGGATCGTCAATGTCGAGATTCTCCACCAATCCAAGTTATCCTTACTTAGCAGAAGATCGGGACCCATCCACCTATTAGTTGGTATCAGATTTTAGGTTTCCCGTTAGGTAATCTCGATCTTCTTTTATTTTTACCTAGAGTCCAGAAAACCCTGACAAAAAATCCCCACCAAGAACCCCTTTGTGCCTTGCGATTTTAATTTCATTTTTTAGCTTTGTTGAGTTTGTGTTCTTGGTCGAGTCTTGTTGTTGGTTTAGTCATCCCTTTGTGTCGTTTGAGTAGTAGTTGATCTTGTGTCTCAAAAAAATTACCCCACCCGAAACCCCCCTCCTCAACCCTACTCGGTTTCCACTTGGTTTCCTACTCGGTTTTCCACATCGAGTCCTTGTGACCGCCTTCGGTAAAACAGGCATAACTTTTCGCTCGTTTGTCAGAAAAATCTGAAATTTTTTGAGCATCTTCTTCTCCCAATTTGGAGCAAATGAAAAAAATTGGTCAAAGTTTTTGCACGCCGTTCAGAGAACTTGTTGAATTTCTGAGAACCACATCCCACCTCAGTTGCAGGTGCCAAATTTTTTGGTTGCATCTCTTGTCATCCTTGTTCAAAAAAATATAGTGAAAAAAATGAGAAGAAGCAAAAGAGAACCGGTCCTGTCGTTTTCTACCTTGTTCTGCCTTCCACTTGTGTTTTGGGCACATAGTTTCCTTCTATTGCTTGAATTTCATCTTGGGAGCACTTAGACCAGCAACTTTGACGAGTACTAGGGAACACTTATTGAACTTGGTTTAACTGTTATTACTATCGCTATTCCTTGCTACTTTGCCTTCCAAGCTACACCTTCTCTTGGTCAGGACAGGTTCACATCTTGCAATCGCCCACCACCCTCCACTTGGTTCTTCACCTGTAGGCCGGTTACCTCACTGCGGGCGTGGTAAGAACACTTGCAAGCATGGGTAAGGCGCTTGACGGATTTCTTCCACCACACACCCACCACCTCACCTAGTTGCTTTCCATAAGGATTATTCTTTGTTGTTTTATCTTTTCACTAACATGGCAGATAACAACGGTACCCCTCCATCTGATTTTAATGACTGTGTCTCACGACGTGCTCTACTGGAGTCTCAGCGGCAGACCCAACACTCCATCGAATGTCTCGCACGTACTGTGGCTGACCTAGTGGACCGGATGACTGCCCTGGATACACGCTTGCCTGCTGCACGAGCCGACGACGACCATGTTGAGGAGGAAGACAACCATGTTGTGGGGGAAGACGACTTATCCGATGCCAAGAACAATGGCATTGACCCTGACGAGGCTGCACATCATCGCTTTCAGTTCAATCATCAAGGTATGGGTGGCCACCGCAACCGCCATCCACGAGGTAACAATGACAACCGCAGGAACAATGATCCCTACTCCAAGGTAAAATTTTTAGTACCTCATTTTGCTGGCACCTATGATCCAGATGCATATTTAGATTGGGAGATGTCAGTCGAAAAAAAATTAATGCTCACATGGTTCCTGCTATCCACCGCGTGCGCTTAGCTACTAGTGACTTCACTGGATATGCTCTTCTTTGGTGGACTGAAATAGTTCAGGTTGGCAATGAACCACAAAATTGGGGTATGTTAAAACGGCAAATGCATGGTAGATGGGTTCCTCATTCATATAAACATGATTTGAGAAAAAAATTGCAGCGCCTAAAACAAGGAAATAAATCGGTAGAGAAGTATTATCATGAGCTGCAAATAGGTTGCATGCGTGCTGAAATTGAGGACAATGAGGATAAAATGGCTCATTTTTATGGTGATTTAAGACGTTAAATTCAGGATATCATGTATTATAAAGAATACAATACTATCACTCGTCTTTTCCACCTTGCTATACTTGCAGAAAAAGAATTGCAGGGTCGCCAACAACCACAACGCAGCATGAGGACCATTGTAGGAGATTACGATGCTTCCGACGATGACGCTGTTTTTGCACTGGATGCCTCTGCTGACCTTGAAGCACTTATTGTACAACGTGTTTTGAGCACTCACATGGAGCAGGATGACCGGGCACAACAGAACAATCTGTTTCAGACCTTCTTCATCGTCAATGACCACCGTGTACGTGTCATCATCGACAGTGGTAGTTGTAACAATTTGGTGAGCCACGACATGGTAACTAAGCTTCAACTTCCCACACGTGCGCATCCACACCCTTACCACGTGCAATGGTTCAACAATAGCGGTAAGGTCAAGGTAGCACAAACTGCTCACATCAGATTTTCCATTGGTACATACTTCGGAGTTGCTGGTTTTGATGTAGTACCAATGCAAGCATGTTCTCTATTACTTGGTAGACCTTGGGAGTATGATACTGATGCTACACACCATTGTAGCAGCAATAAGTACACATTTATGTATAAAGGAAAGAAAGTTACTTTGCTTCCTATGACTCCTGCTGAAATTGTGAAATTTGAACAAGAAAAACATGCTAAGGACGCACAAACGAGCAAACAACCTTCTGAAAGTCAGCAAGTAGCTAAGATACTTTTCAGGCAACAGAAAGATAATGTTGCTTCTCCTTCTTCATCACAAGTTATTAATCTGAAAGGACATGTCATGCTTGCAACTAAAACTGACCTTGCTGAAATTTGTGATGATACTCCCATGATATATGGCTTGATTTGCACGAACGTGCTGTTTTCACTTGCAAACACTCCTAGCTCTGTTCCCGTTGCAGTCACTAACCTTTTGCAGGAGTTTAACGATGTTTTTCCTACTGAGATACCACCCGGGCTGCCACCGATACGCGGTATCGAGCAACAAATTGATTTGATCTCGGGAGCGTCTCTTCCTAATCGTGCAGCGTACTGTACCAATCCGGAGGAGACAAAAGAAATTCAGCGCCAAGTACAGGACCTTCTTGATCGTGGGTACGTGCGTGAAAGCCTTAGTCCTTGTGCAGTACCCATTCTTTTGGTGCCTAAGAATGATGGTAGTTGGCGCATGTGTGTTGATTGTCGTGCTATTAATAATATCACCATTCGATATCGACACCTTATTCCTAGATTGCATGACATGCTTGATGAGCTTAGTGGTGCCATTATCTTTACTAAGATCGATCTCCATAGTGGCTACCACCAAATTCGCATGAAACTTGGTGATGAATGGAAAACTGCTTTTAAAACAAAGTTTGGATTATATGATTGGCTTGTCATGCCTTTTGGACTTAATAATGCACCTAGTACCTTCATGCGCTTGATGAACATGTTGAACACCTAAGTGTTGTTTTTTCTGTCCTACGTGAGGCTAGATTGTTTGGTAACCTTGAGAAGTGCACGTTTTGCACGGATCGAGTTGTGTTTCTTGGATATGTTGTCACTTCACAGGGCATTGAGGTTGACGCGGCGAAGGTAGAAGCAATCAACAGCTGGCCGCAACCCCAAACTATCACACATGTACGTCATTTTCTTGGTCTTGCAGGTTTCTACCGGCGTTTTGTGAAAGATTTCAGCACCATAGCCGGTCCTTTGAATGAGTTGACCAAGAAGGGAGTTACTTTTGCTTCGGAACCAGCACAAGAACAAGCTTTTGCCACACTCAAGGATCGCCTTACACATGCACCTCTACTTCAGCTACCCAACTTCGGTAAGACTTTTGAGTTAGAATGTGATGCTAGTGGTTTTGGAATAGGAGGTGTGCTGCTACAAGGAGGTAAACCCGTGGCCTATTTTAGTGCGAAATTATATGGTCCACAGTTGAATTATTATACCAATGATAAGGAATTGTATGCCTTAGTGCGCGTGCTTGAAACTTGGCAACATTACCTTTTGCCTAAGGAGTTTATTATTCATTCGGATCATGAAGCAATGAAGCATATACGTACTCAAGCAAATCTGAATAAACGACATGCTAAATGTGTAGAATTTATTGAGAATTTTCCATATATCATTAAGCATAAGAAAGGGAAAGATAATGTGATTGTTGATGCTTTATCTAGACGTTATACATTGCTTTCTCAACTTGATTATAAGATCTTTGGTTTAGAAACATTGAAGGACATGTATGCTACTGATTTGGACTTCAAAGATGCTTTTGCAAATTGTACAGATGACCGTGCTTGGAATAAATATGTGCTGAATAATAGATATCTTTTTCGTGCTAACAAGTTATGTGTGTCGGCTAGCTCTCTTCGCTTGTTGTTATTGCAGGAAGCACATGGTGGTGGTTTGATGGGTCATTTTGGATCAAAGAAAACTGAAGATGTGCTGTCCACACACTTCTATTGGCCTAGGATGAGACGATATGTTGAGCGCTACGTGGCACGATGCACTACTTGCAAAAAGCTAAGTCCCGTCTAAACCCACATGGTCTTTATATGCCTCTGTCTGTTCCTAGTGTACCTTGGGAGGATATTTCTATGCATTTTCTGTTAGGATTACCTAGAACTAAGACTGGGAGGGATAGTATTTTTTTGGTGGTAGATCGGTTCTCTAAAATGGCGCATTTTATACTTTGTCACAAGAGCGATGACGCTACCAATGTTGCTGATTTGTTTTTCAGAGAGGTCGTACGCTTGCATGGAGTTCCGAATACCATCGTTTCTGATCGTGATGCTAAATTCTTAAGTCATTTTTGGAGGATGTTGTGGCATAAGTTGGGGGCGAAGCTGCTGTTTTCTACTACTTGTCACCACAAACGGATGGGCAAACGGAGGTTGTCAACCGTACATTGTCCACCATGTTGAGGGTTGTTTTGAAGACCAACTTGAAGCTCTGGGAAGAGTGTCTACCTCATATTGAGTTTGCATATAATAGGTCAGTACACTCCACTACTAAGGTAAGTCCGTTTCAAGTGGTCTATGGCTTTAATCCGCCTGCTCCTATTGATTTGCTACCATTGCCACCTTCTGAAAAATTGAATTTTGATGCTACTACACGTGCTGAATTATTGCTTAAGATGCATGAAACTACTAAAGCAAACATAGAGAAAATGAATGAGAAATATTGTGATTATGGTAGTAAGGGTAGAAAAGAGATAACATTTGAACCATGTGATCTTGTTTGGTTGCACTTGCGCAAGTATCGTTTTCTTGATTTGAGAAAGTCTAAATTGATGCCCCGTGATGATGGTCCTTTCCGTGTGCTTGAGAAGATAAATGATAATGCATATAAACTTGAGTTGCCTGCAGCTTTTGGAGTTAGTCCCACATTTAACATTTCAGATTTAAAGCCCTATTTGGGAGATGACGATGAGCTTGAGTCGAGGACGACTCCAATTCAAGAGGAGGAGGATGATGAGGACATCACTTCACATGATACACACATGGAACCTCCACCTACAATTCAATTACAAGGACCAATCACACGCACCCGTGCCCGTCGCTTGAACCATGAGGTTAATTCTTTCCTTAGCAACTATGTTCATATTTGTTTGTATGGGATGCTACTGAATACTAGTGATATTTTGTTGCTTAGGAGTATGGGAGATGTAATAGGAGAGTTGGAGTTGAAGACGGTGTCGCAAGGATGATTTGAAGTCAAGAATTCGGTGGTTCGGACTACATCAACCACCATGCACCAAAATGGGCGTAACTTCCTCATACAAAGTCCGATTGGCGCGTTCTTGCACTTTCTGGAAAGCTAAGGAGAAGTCAGATCTTTTGGCGTGTCACCTCATTTGTAGTCTCGAGTCATCCTGTGTGACTGAAACAGTCCTGTGTGACAAAATTGGGCCGAGTTGGAACTTTTACTGAGTTGGAGGCCGTGTTGGCCCATAGTCCGAGTCGTGTGCGCCTCCTATAGGCTTCCCACGCCCTATATACTCATGACATCCATCATTAGGGTTAGGTTTTGCTTTGTTTGCATCTACACTCGTGTGTTTAGATCCAGCTCTTGCACCGGACCGATTGACTGCTGCAACGGCGTTTGTGAAACCTCTCCTCATCATAGTTCATCTGTGATTTGGCATTCGACTCGTGTTCTTCCTGTTCTTGCTTGTGTTCTTGGATTAGCTTGCAGGAACCAACCTTCGTGGCGAGGTCAATCGCGCCCTGCGTGGTTGATAACCAACAGAGACGGTGGTGTAGCGATTGTAAGGTTTTGATCTGTCGGACCGGAGCCTTGGATCATCAACGTCGATATTCTCCACCAATCCAAGTTATCCTTACCTAGCGCAAGATCGGGACCCATCCACCTATTAAGACCATCTTCGAATACGAAGATCCCAGATATTTCGAGGATGAAACCCTACTACCCTCAACATCAACCCCCGAAGCCGGCCCCGCTTTAGTCACTTAGGCAAGAGGCCCTGAAGCTACAACCTCGACATCGGTCATCTTCGACCATTCACTGGCACAAGTTGAGGGGGAGACAGCATCCATCCGTGAGGCGTCTCATCACATTTAAAGGTTGCATCCTCCCGAGCAGATCATTGGTAAGCTTGATCAAAGGGTAACATGTTATCATGCTCATTTCATTGATTCTACATTTGTTGCCTCTTTCGAGCCATTAGATGTGAGTCATGCCCTTTCTGATTCTAGTTGGATCAATGCCATGCATGAAGAACTTGAAAATTATGAGAGAAACCAAGTCTGGACACTTGTAGATCTCACTCCTAATTTTCATTTCATTGGAACTAAATGGATTTTCAAAAACAAACAAGGGGAGGATGGGTCTGTAGTTAGAAACAAAGCTAGACTTGTGGCTCACGGTTATTCTTAGATAGAAGGGATTGATTTTACATAAACTTTTGCACCTGTTGCTCATCTTGAAGCCATTGTAATTATACTTGCATTTGCGGCGTCCCGTAGTTTCAAACTTTATCAAATGGATGTCAAAAGTGCTTTTATTAATGGTTTCATAGGTGAAGATGTTTATGTAAAACAACCCCCTGGATTTGAAAACCCCAAATGTCCTGATAAAATCCATAACTTCATAAGGCTCTTTATGGACTCAAGCAAGTCCCTCGGGCTTGGTATGATAGACTTATGTCCTTTCTGCTTGAGCGAGGGTATTTGATGGGTTCAGTAGATAAAACCCTTTTTACTCTCAAGCATGGTAAAGATTTCCTCCTAGTTCAGATTTATGTTGATGATATCATCTTTGGTGGCTCTTCTCATGCATTGGTTTTCGAGTTTGCAGATGCCATGAGGAGGGAGTTTGAGATGTCCATGATGAGTGAACTCACATTTTTCCTTGGTTTGCAAATCAAGCAAAGCAAACAAGGTACCTTCGTCCATGAGACGAAGTACACCAAGGACCTGCTCAAGAAATTCAACATGGCCGATGCGAAGCCCCTCGCCACTCCAATGGCTACATCTGTACCATTGGATCCTGATGAGGATGGAGAAGACCTAGATCAGACGGAGTTCCGAAGCATGATCGGCTCCCTGCTCTACTTGACTGCTACGAGGCCTGACTTACACTTTGCCGTGTGTCTGTGCGCTCATTTTCAGGCTTTGCCACATTCTTCGCACCGCCAAGCGGTAAAGCGCATTCTCAGGTATCTCAAACATACGCTCGAATTTGGTGTTTGGTATTCTACATCTTCCTCTTTGTGTCTTCATGGTTATTCAGATGCAGATTTTGCTAGGTGTAGAATTGCTACGAAGAGTACCTCCGGTACTTTTCATTTTCTGGGTACTTCTCTTGTTTGTTGGTCTTCTTGCAAACAATCTAGCATTGCACAATCTATGGCTGAGGCCAAATATGTTGTTGCAGCTAGTTGTTGCTCACAGATTTTGTGGATGGTCTCCACTTTGTGGGATTTCACTGTTTTGTGATAACACTAGCGCTATTTGCATTGCAAACAACCCGATTCAGCAATCCAGAACCAAACACATTGATGTGAGATATCATTTTCTCCGAGATCACAATGAGAAGGGTGATATTAAGCATCAATATGTTGATACCTAGAACCAGCTTGCCGATATCTTTACCAAACCACTTGATGCATCCTGATTTGCTTATTTGCGTGGGAAACTTGGTATTTGTCATCCTTGTGGCATTTTGTGAGGGGGAGCATGTTTTATGTGTGTTGCACTAGCATTATTATGATGATTTGTTGATGCACTCAGTTGCCTTTATATGCCATTCGCATGATTGTTATTATTATGATGGTTCAGCTCAGTTTAATATATCTAACTTCATAATGAGCATGATTTTAATTTGCAAAATTCTAAATTTGATCACTCCTTAGTCCTTGTCTAGCTTGTAGGGTGCAACATTGCTTTAGCTATTCTTTATCTACCTGATAGCTAGAATCCTTTACCTTGGATGCAAAATTGCAACTTGACAATAATATTGCTATTCATGGAATCATACAACAAATGTTACACAACAAAAATCAATATCCATGATTTATGTGCTAAAAATGACAAGATCCAGGTTGGTTTGCTTGTCGCACTTCTTTATTCTAGACTACTTACCATTGCACTTTGGTATGAACTGGGATAACTTAGTGTCTGCCAAAATCACTGCCTTATGCTTCTGATGGCCATGGTCATGGTCCACCTATGGACCATCGGTAGGTGAATAGTGTGTCGGAGCACACGGAGGAGGCTTCGGAGTCTTTAGGCTCCTCAAAGGGCCCTTCCATAAAGCAAAGCCTGGAAGGTGATGTGATCACGAAGATGATCTTGAAAGGTGGCAAGGAGTACCCAATACAATTTGGCAAGGGGCTACCTTCGGAAATAGCTACTTCGCTGGCTGAAGTAGCTAAAGAAAACTTAGATATCTTCGCCTGGACTGATGAAGATATCCCCAGAGTTGACAACAGTATCATCGAGCACAGTTTGCTTGTCAACCCGAAGGCTAGGCCAGTGCGCCAGGGGCTCCGTAAGTTATCAGCAGAAAGGGTAGACCTCGCCAAGGTGGAGGTGGAGAAATTGCTGAGGGCTAGAATTATCAGGGAAATAGCCCACACGGAGTGGTCGGCTAACCACATTTTTGTCCAGAAAAAGGGCTCTGGTAAGTGGTGCATGTGCATTGATTTCACGTCATTGAATAGACCATCTTGTGGATTCTACGGCTGGCTCCGAGTTGTTAAACTTCTTGGACGCATACTCCAGTTATCATTAGGTCTGGCCAAAGCGCGAAGACGAAGCCAAGATGAGTTTTATAACTCCCTCCGGATTATTTTTTTATGTTCGAATGCCTTTTGGGATGCGGAATGCTGGAGCCACCTTCTCACATCTTATAGCTAAGGCTCTAGGTCACCAGATAGGCTGAAATGTCGAAGCCTATATGGATAACATTGTAATAAAGAGTGTTGTAAAACACCATCATAGCCTAGACTTAGCTGAAACCTGTGAGAGCCTCCGAGCATGTGGAGTTCGCCTCAACCCTGAAAAATATATATTCGGGGCGCAAGAAGGAAACTGCTACGGTACTATGTTTCGAGTAGAGGAATCAGAGCTAGCCCGACGCAGATAAGCGCATTGCAAAGAATGGCTCCACTAGAAAATCTGAAGCAGGTCCAAAGTTGACAGGACGACTCGCAGCCCTCAATAGATTCCTGGCCAGATCAGCTGAACGAAGCCTTCCAATTTTTAAAGATCTAAAGGAGTCCAAAAGTTTCAAGTGGACGCCGAAGTGCCAGAAGAGCTTCGATGACATTAAAGATTATCTCGTAAATATATCAACAATTACTATGCCCCTCCCAGAAGAAACTCTACTTCTTTATCTTGTAGCAACGGGCTCTGCAGTAAGTGCAGTACTAGTAAGGGAAGTTGAACTTAAAGGAAAACTGGTGTAGAACCCAGTCTACATCGTCTCAGAAGCTTTGTCCGGAGCAAAGACAAGATACTCTGAGCTCGAAAAATTTGCATATGCTTTGGTAATGGCCTCGTGAAATCTAAGGCACTACTTCTTAGCACATAATCTCATCGTTCCTACCTCGTATCCCCTTGGTGACATGCTTCGGAGCAAAGATTCTACGGGTAGGATCAGAAAATGGGCTATCGAGCTAGCCCCTTTGGTATTTCCTTCACGGCGAGAACAGTTATCATGTCCCAAGTCATAGCTGACTTCGTGGCTGAGTGGACTCCATCCGCAGTCTGGGCTCCGAAAGAAACCTCCGAAGGTCTATGGACTATTTTTTCTGATGGAGCCTATCACGCATCTGGTGCTAGAGCTGGAGCTATGATAATATCGCCGTCAGGTTAGAAGGCCATTTATTCTGCGAGGATCAACTTGAAGACCACCAACAATATCGCAGAGTACGAAGGGATCCTGCTAGGCCTCTGAAAGGCCAAGGCACTTGGAGCAGCAAGGATTATAATAAAAACAGATTCCCAAGTCGTCGCACGGCATGTCGACAACAACTTTCAAGCTAGGAACCCGCATCTTGCAAAGTATTTAGAAGAAATCTGCTAGACTAAAGCAATGTTTAAAGGATTTTCTGTTCGAAGTATCCCTCGAGCAGATAATCAACTTGGAGACATTCTAGCAAAGGCTGCGGCCAGAGCATTGGACATCTCGGAGGGCGCTTTCTACGAAGAACTCATCAAGCCTACGGTGCATCAATTACCCTCCGAAGAAGTCCTTTGCATCCCAGTCGCCGATTGGTAGACTCCGATAATGGATGTTTTGCAAAACAATGCAATCTTGTAAGAAGGTCCAGATTTCCAAAGGTTGCAAGCAAGGCCTCAAAATTATGAGCTTGTCAATTGAATATTGTATAGAGCCGAAGTTTGTTCTCCCCTACTCCAGTGCATCTCACAACCCGAAGGCCAAGATACACTTCGGGAGATTCACGAAGGCTTATGTGGCAGCCTTCTAGCCCCTTGTGCTCTAGTAGGAAAGACACTTCGACAGGGGCTCTATTGGCCAACAATTGTAAGAGATGCGGAAGACTTAGTTCGATCCTGCCAAGGATGACAGTGGATGGGTAGGAGGAGCCACCGTCCGCCAACACCTCTTCAAGTCATTGCCCTAGTATGGCCAATGGCGCGATGGGGAATGGATCTCATCGGCCCTTTTCTAATGGCAAAAGGCAGCTTGAAGTTTGTAGTGGTAGCAATCAAATATTTTTCTAAATTGGTCAAGCTGAACCCCTAACTTCTATCACTTCAAGAAATGTGCAAAAATTCTTTTGGCACAATATGATATGCAAGTTCAGAGTGCCAAGGGAGTTAATCGTGGATAATGGCACTTAGTTCGAAGCTAAGCCCTTTAGAGAGTTTTGCGAAGGACTAGGCATCAAGTTATGCTTCGCAGCTGTTCGCCACCCCCAATCTAACGGAGCAGTCGAGCGAGCTAATGGAAATATTCTCTCCGGTTTGAATCGCAGGATTGTCGGGTTGGCTAAGGGGTTGTGGACCGAAGAGATCCCAAAAATTTTATGGTCCATTTGGACCACTCAAGATAGGTCCATTGACTTCACCCCATTTAGGTTGCTATTCAGAGACGAGGCCATGACTCCTACGGAGCTCAAAGATGGATCCCTCCGCGTAGTGGAGCCTGGATATGAAGATGAAAGAAACACTTCGCTGGACTTGTCAGAAGAAACAAGGCTTCGAGCTATCGCCAATCTGACGAAGTACCGAGACCAAACAAAGACATGGTATGACCCGAAGATAAAAGTGAACGAGCTTAGACCATGTCAGTTGTTGTTACGAAGTGTAATTGCCCCGGCGAAGCTAGGAAATAAATTGGAAGGATCATATATTATCCTACGCTCACGGCGTCCCGGGTCGTTTAAACTAGCTAATTTAGAAGGGGAAGAGTTGAAGCATGCATGGCATGTGGAGCACCTTAAACGTTTTTACGCTTAGGGGCTCTTTGTAATCAATTGTAAAAGTACCTTTCTAAATTAAATAAAGATGGAGGTTCGAATTGTGCTCACTCTTCAAATAATCCTTACTCCTGGTGGACGCATCAGGAGAATGGAGATGCTTGTGGAGGTAAACATCTTTCAAGGAACACAACAAACAACCTTCGAATCATTGGTTCAAGGATTCTGTAAAAGAGCCGAAGGTGGCCAGCCTACGGATTCCATGCTCCGACTTGTTAGGATCTGTAGAAGAGTCTAAGTACTTTAAAAGAACAAATTTTCGGCCTCCGGGTTCGAAGCATCTGTAAAAGAGCCGAAGGTGGCCAGCCTACATATTCTAGGCGCCATCTTGTTAGGATCCGTAGAAGAGTCTAAGGACTTTAAAAGAACAGATTTCTAGCCTCCGGGTTCGAAGCATCTGTAAAAGAGCTGAAGGTAGCCAGCCTACGGATTCCAGGCTCCGGCTTGTTAGGATCCGTAGAAGAGTCTAAGGACATTAAAAGAGTAGATTTCTGACCTTCGGGTTCGAAGCATCTGTAAAAGAGTCATAGGTGACCAAGCAATAAGGTTTCAAGGCTCCGGCCCAATGAAACACTTTTAAAGTCCTAAGCGACTGCTATTGGAGCTTACAAGTGTAAACTTAGCTCCGAAACTTATAAACATCATAATACGAACGTACAGTTCAAAGAACTCTACCAAAGAGTGATGTATGATTACCAAGTGTTATGCGAAGCATCAGGTTGTTATATCAATCATTGTGTCCGACGGACCCTATCGCAAAGCGTATGGTCCCCCACCCACAAGGAGGGGCAGGGGAGAATGGAACAGTCAAGTGGTGCTTCCAAAACAGATCATATTAAGTGGATAATCATAATGTATTATATCAAGAGAAATTTTGGTCTAAGCCTAGATAAAAACGGAGACCCCTCCGACCTCTAGAGCTATTTCTTCGGAGCCCAGAGTCCGTAAAACTTTCCTCTTGGCCTGAGTGCTTTTCTTCTTTGAAGCTCGCAGTTTCTTCTACTCTTCTTGAAGTTTAGCTAGGACAAAAGTCTTTCGGAGCAAGCCTCCGCTAGGTCTTCGGCTTGGTACTCCGAGTCAGACCAATCTACGTATTCGGTGGACGAAGATGATACTTCCTTATCCTCTTCCTTAATATAAGCTAAGATTTCACGATGGACTTCAGGTGCTATTTCCCCTTGATCTCCCCGATTAACAAAGAAGCGTGAGCGTTGGTAGGGCCTTAAGCCTTGGAGTATAGCCCACTACTGGTGGAGCCCTTCGCTAGGCTCTAGTACATCGAGGTCGGGTTCTAAAGTGCATAGAAAAACCTAAGAATAAACATCCATGCAAAGACTCCCCGTTTATAAACTTTTCATTCATAAAGATAAAGGGCTTTTATAAGATTTCTTGTACATGCTTAAGCGCCCTATGAAGCTAAATCTGCGGGTCGGCTGGCGGAGCAAGCGGAGTTGGAGCCGGTGAAGTCGGAGTTGGAGGCTTCGTCTCAGCTTGCTTCTGCCGGCGAGCCTCGTCAATCCAAGCTTTGGCTGCAGCTTTGTGGTCCGTTTTCCAGATTGCCCGGAAAGCTTCCCAAGCAGAGGCTACATCCAAAGGACACAACAAGTCTTTATCGGCGAAGCCTGCAGGCATTGAACCCCCTACCGGAGCAATAGAAATCCCAAGGGCTTCGACATGATCAAGGACTCCAATTCCGGCTAACTGCCCGGAGATCTCTCCGTAGCGAATCTTGGAGCCGTTCATCAACTTCGTTGCTGCTTGGATCATCTTCAGCTTCCGCTCGAGGCGCTCGCTCACCGCAGCTAAGGACGAAGGGCACATCGTACCAAAATATTCCAGGGTACCACGGAGGGTATCCATGGTCTGTTCGGCAATGGCAGTGTGCTTCGTTTCCGCCGCCTCTAGCTCAGAAGCAGAAGCAGAAACTTCGTCTATTCTTGATATAAGAGTGCTCTTTTGAGCCAGCACTTGTTGAACCGAATCTTGAAGTTCTACAAGTTGTGCACTGGAGTCTACTGCTGCTCACCGAAGCTTCTCGACCTCCCCCCTAAGCACCACACGCTCGACTTCGATCTCTTGGACTGAAGCCTTGAGTGTAGTTTTGTTCTCTTGCTCAACTCGGAGTGCTTCGTCGGAAATGGCTCTGGCCCTCCGCTCCTTGAGGAGCTCCTCCTCCAGTTGCAATGTTTTTTCTTTGGAGCCTTTGACGGCAGACTAGAGGGTGGTAACCTTCCTTTTGAGCCGATTAGTTTCGATCTCATTGGAAGTCATTGCCGCTCTAGCAAGGACGAATTTCTAAAAAAAACAAAGTGAGTACAATGTAATTTCATTAATCGAATACACTTCCTCTATGTTGCATACCTGAAGGGCAGCGCTTTCGAGGGCCAAATTGAGATCTGGTGCTCTAGCTTTGCTCAAGATGGAGACCAGTTCGGAGCTCGTGACCTCTTTGGTTTGTCTGCCAAGGGTTCCAGAAGCGTTCTGAGCCCTGTCCATTGCTCCACAAACAGAGCCAACAGAGGAAGCCAGGATAGGGCCCAACAGTCGTCTACAGCAGCCTCCTCCTCCGAATTGCTTGCCGAAGGGTTGTTGGAGGAGGGCGTCACAGTCAAAGCAGGAAGGGGGCCGAAGCTTGTCATACTCTTGCCCCTCCCTGGCAAAAAAAACTAGAGCTGCTGCTTCGGCTAGAGTGGATCCTCCTTCGATCGTTGCCCCCCGGTCGGAATTACTTCACCCAAGATAGCTTCAATCGTCGGAGCCGCTGCATCAGCCGGAACATCAACTCCAAGTAAAGCCAAAGCTCCACTAGTGGTCGGAGCCATGCCGCTTCTTGACGCATCTACAAAAGTTAAGGTATTCATTGAATATTTGTTGTATAATAATCGTTGTAGGAATTTCAAAGGCAAAAGCTTCGAGGTATACCTTCATCCACGCATTGGGGGAGAATTTTGGGGTCCTCCAGGACTTCGTAAATCCAAAGATATTCTTCGAGGTCATCCCCCGAAGTTTGCTCCGGAGCATCCGCAGCCGATGTCCCAACCTCCGGCACTACCACTGCGGCCACGAGTGAGTTAGGATTTACTAACCCAAGTTTTGAGCCGGCTGCGGAGGGTTCGGAGGAGATTGCAGCATCAGCCACCACAACTTCTTGAGGAGGGCCTCTGGCTACAGCTGGAGACTCATCCTCGCTATCTTGTAGAAGGTAGTATTCAAGGGCCTTCCCTATCTGGACATTGGAATCTTTTTTCTTCTGAGCCCTTCGAAGAGGAGCTCTGAATTTCCAGAGAGGAAGGCGAAGATACCAGAGATGCTTGAGGAGGAGGCTTCGCTGTCTTCTTCCCCTTCTTGATGGGGGTCTTGGTGACCCTTCTTGAGGGCTCAGCGGTGGTTTTCCTCTTCCGGGGGCACTCCCGTTGAGTCGAAGTCTGGCAGGGGAGGAGGCTCCATTCCAAGAGCACTCCACACCCTGTTGAAGCGCTACCAGCTTCCCACCAGCTCCACCCTTCGCTGCTTCTCCACCACTATAGGGGCTCCGAGCACCCGTTTAGTGGCTCTCGCAATCTGTTCCGGAGTTAGCGCCAAAGGAGCCGCTGAAAAAAGGTAGCATTCTATTAAGTATGTTATCTAGTTTCTAATGTGTTAACGTAGAAAATGCGAAAACTTACCTAGGCTTCAAAGCTCCCCCTCCGAAGCATTTTGAAATGCTATTGGCCAACCAGCTCCGAGAGGAGGGGTCCGGAGGGCGATGAATTCCTCAGCTAGATCTCGCATGCTCATACGGCTCGCCACCGAAGAAACTAACCCAAGCCGCATTGAAAGCAAGCTTGGGTCCGGAGTAACCTCGGCTTCCTTCTAGTACCAGATCTCTTGTAGGGGCCCTACGAGGCTAGAATCCTCTTCGACTTTAGCGTAGAACCAGCGGAGGATCCAGTTGGTGTACGACCGATCGTTGATGGCCTTCGCCGGGAAATGCTGCACGTACTCCTTCCAAAGATGGAAATTAACACTTCCGAACGCCGTTAACACCTTGGTGTCTCCGGGTCCATCTTGTGGCTTCGGCTGGCAGTAGGCTTTGTGAGTAGTGGCGACGACCTCCGATCTACCTTCGTACCCTTCTGCCCAAAGGGCCCATTGGAAGATGGCCAATCTTGCTATGGCATTGGGGGACAACTGCGGCAAGGTGATGTGGAATATGTCTAGTACCTCTGTCAGGAAATTAATTGCAGGAAGTCCCAGTACGGCTTCAAAGAAGGCTTCGAAGACCTCCACTTCTCCTCTCCGTGGCGTCGGGGTCGCCTCTGTTCTAGGGACTCGAGTCCTAATACCGGGGCCCAACTTCCCATTCACTGCTTCCTCGATGGAGTTTGTCGTACTCACCGACTGCCCGAGGATGAAGCTCTGCGGCAATGGCTTCTTGGACGGTGGGCAGAGCTCCCGATGGTTCTTTGGCCAAGAACTCCCCGGAGCTCCCTCGATGGCCGCTGCCGCTGATGCTGCCAATGCTTGCCTTTGTACCAGAGTTCCCGCAATGGCCGGCACCATCGCGCTGGTCCTCGCCATTGGTTGGTTGCTCAGGAGGTTGGGGAAAGTTGGGAGGTTGAAAAAAGGAAGCTTATTAGCAAAGCTCTGTAAAAATTCCGATGAGCTTTGGCTCCCCCTTTTATAGCCTTTCTGCTAATTACTGCATTTTGAACATGCGTTCACATTGTAGGCTCGGCTTCTATCGTTGATAGGTGGGACTAGAAGGTAAAAAAGGTGTGAACCCGCGGTAAAGTTTTGTCCGTTACTTTTTCTTGTAGCCTAACGGCTACTTGAAGGGTAACGGCTCAAAATTAACGTCTCTTCACGATGCTTCGCCTCCGCAATGGTTCATTTCCTTGTGAAGCCTTCACACGAGAGTCCCAGTTTGAAGCTTCCATCGGACATACTTCGATGTCGAAGACACTTCGAATAGCTATAATACCTTCAAATTTTTCTAAGTCCCTGAATATGAAAATATTTCTTGCGTATACTGCTCTCCTGCTATACAGGTTAAATTGGAGAAGCGTATTCGAGGGGCTACTGTTGGGGGGAAATACTTCATCCCCAGGGCCATTAAGATCAAAAGGAAAATACAATTTACGCAGCTTTAGGACAGAAGCTTGCCCCCAAGTTGATGAAGTTACGAGCTGAAGGGTCCTCCGAACCCCCGTTTGAAGATACCCTCCGAAGGCTCCGTCTCTACAGTGGGAAACAGCAAGACTGATGGGACGTCTGCCATATCCATCTTCTTCGAATACATTTTACTATTTTAGCCCTATTCGGGGTACCGAATAGTTTCCACTATGCCCGTTGTAATTGAGGAGTAAAAAAGTCTTTTCCTTAGAGTTTTTACCTATAAACACCCGCCTTCTCACCATGTAATAGGCATTGAATACTCAGATATTCAATACACAACTTCGAACAACTTCGAGCTATTATCCTATTCTAAGGCTTGAGATAGTTCACTTCACAAACTCATTGTTTGTTAGTTCTTAATCTTAGAGAACCTGTTACCGTAATCTTTTACGCCAACAGAAGCAACATTTAATTGTTCAGACATCATACGTTTTACATACGCCTCACATCCCCAGATCTTTAGAAAAGACAAACTGGGACGCCTCCTAGACCACAACTCATATGGCGTCTTCTCTACTGAATTTGATGAAACTCTATTAATCGTGAAAGCTGTGGTTTCTAGAGCGTCACCCCAAAAGGATAATGGAAAATCAGTGTGACTCATCATGGACCACACCATCTCCAACAAAGTGCGGTTTCTCCGCTCGGACACCCCATTCCATTGAGGTGCGCCAGGTGGAGTCAGCTGTGGAACAATTCCACACTGCTTCAGATGATCACTAAACTCATGGCTCAAATATCCAGCCCCACGATCTAATCGTAGAAATTTAATTGTCTTGTCTGTATGATTTTGTACCTCATTCTAGAACTCCTTAAACTTTTCGAAGGATTCCCACTTATGCCTCATCAAGTATACATAGCCATATATACTAAAGTCGTCGGTAAAAGTGATAAAGTAATGAAATCCTTTCCTAGCCATGTGACTCATTGGACCACACATATCAGTATGTACTATGGCCAATAGCTCACTCACCCTCTCATGTGTCATATGATTCAAAATCAAATGACTCCAAAAGTCCATCACTTTGGAGTTTCTGTACACGCTTTTCATTTATGACCTAAACAACAATGCCAGACGTAGGTGGGATTCAAATCATTGAGTCATTGTTTCTTAGTACTAATGTTATAAACGTGTGCGTCGTCAAGACTCAGAATATACAATCCATTCACTAATGCACAAACACCATAGAGCATACCATTCGAAAATATTGAACAAATCTTGTTCTTTATTACGAATTCAAAACCATCTTCCTCTAAACATGAAGAAGAGATAATGGTTCTGCCTAAGGCAGGAATGAAATAACAATTATTTTACTCCAAAACTAATCCTGACAGTAGCTACAGTGAATAAACACCGACGGCCAACGCTGCAACCTTTGCACCATTCCCAACACGGATATCCAGCTCGCCACTTGCACACTTTCTTACTCTACTCATCCCCTACAACGATTTATAAGTATAAATCAACGATCCGGTATCAAATACCTATTAATCATTTGAAAGAGTAGCAAGATTAATTTCAATAACATTAATACTTGAAGAGGAAGTCCCACTTCCCTTATTGTTCTTTTTCTCTTCCAGGTACACCTTGCAATTGTGCTTCCAATGCCCAGGCTTGTGGCAATGGTGGGACAAATCAGAGTTGGCAGGACGAGACCTACACTTTCCAATCGGTTTAGAATTCACAATAGAGATCACATCTATCATCTTAGCCTTTTTCCTCCTCCTGTTTTTGCCCTCATTCTGAACAACCATCACATGGTTTGGAGTCTTCCTGATACTCTCCTCAGCAGATTTCAGCATCACATGCAACTCAGCTAGTGTCTTCTCTAGTCCAACCATGTTGTACTTCATGATGAACGTCTCAAATCTCAGTGGGAGCGAGTGGAGAATGACATCAATAGTGAGATATGGATCCAGTGGAGTGCCCAGTCTCTCTAGAGTCTCTACACAACTAATCATCTTGATCACATGAGGGGTCACTGGGCTCCCTTCAGCCAACCTGCTACCAAACAAGCATTTAGACACATTTTATCTTTCTGCCCTTGCTTGGTCCTGAAATATGATCTTAAGACCTACGATCATATCATAAGCATCACGTTCCTCATACTATTTCTGAAACTGAGAGGACATGCAGGCAAGCATCAGGCAGCTGACATTCATGGAATCACTAGCATGCTTCTCATAAGCACGCTTATTTGCTTCAGAAGCATCCTCTCCTAGTTCATCATGGTGGGGTTCCTCTAGAACATAATCCTTTTTCTCTTGCTTGAGAACGATTCTCAAATTTCGATACTAATCCATAAAGTTCGTTCCAGACAAATTATCTTGTGCAAGAATAGATCACAAATTAAAAACTAGAGTGCTCTTAACAGTAGACGTAGTAGGTGCCATGATACACAAAGATTAAATGTGAGGTTTAGCACTATGCAATGTTTATCTTCTATCTAATAAAAGATGTTCCACTATCTAAACCAGTCACTTTCCCTCTTATGACTAATAGTGGCACAAGATCCATGGTCAAGCTATCTCCTAGTGAGCTTTGGCATCACTGCTAGAAGCTAGTTGACATAGGTAAGCAACTCCTTGCAAATCACATCATATGTTACTCTTGTCATTGGAGAAGCATTCATTGCTCGACCCCAACTCCGATGCTCCAAGGCCCAAAACCGTTTTGATAGCCATGTCAAGTGAACCAACACCATGCGTGCAGAAGTCTGACTTCTACCCCAACTGGTCGAGATAAAAGATAGCACCCTGCTTTGGCAGACCCACTATCAATGAGCATAGACCTTGGTGGGTGCAACTATTGAGAAGAGCATCAACACATAATTTTCTGAGGGAAAACTACTCTAGCATCGTAATGTCCCTAGCGCACATGAAACATGGAAAAATAGAATAACAGGAATGTAAGAAAGCATCACTGGCAATCATATTAACTATGACATAGCATGGCCTTCTTCACATGGCGATCTCCATCTCCATGGCTCCTATCTATGAGTGCGTGCTCCCGGCCTCCATGAAGAGTACTAGTCCATCTCGCATAGTCTAAAGTAATTACATGGGCCAAAGCACCACATAAATGACATGCAAGTCGCAATAAATTTTACATCGGTGTTGGGCTTTAAATAACCATGACACGCAGGACATATTTAATTTACATTCATTGCATGCATCTCATACCTCACATTTAACCAAGGCCATGCCAGTCATGACATTATCTACAAAACAAAGTTAGATGAGCAATCTACAAATGACTGGATTCTGGATGTGAAAAGGCTGGGTAAATAGGCTCGGTTTTTCAAAATCGCGTGGGTCGGAACTTCCGATCTGGCATAGGAAGTTTCGATCCCTCAAAACTTCCGATCAATATCGGAAACCCACATCGCAACAATTTCCTTCTGTATCGAATCATTATTCTACATCAGAACATCCGATCAGTATCGGAACTTCTGATCCGCCATTGGAACTTTCGGTCACATCAGAACTTCTGATGTGCCGCGGACAGAAATAGATCTAATATGTTTTTCCACCATGTATCTCCATACATGAGGGATCTAGATCGAACACTATGCACATAGGCTCTGATACCACTGTTGGAGAATTGGGGAGCCACGCTAGCCGGCAAATTCAAAATTTAACACTCTAGGCCCAAGACTCATGCGCGTGTGAGATCATGGATCGGTACCTTCTAGAACAAGACGTGCTAGGTGCAGCGGAGGAAGATGTTGGAGCAGCGAGTCAAGCCTCTCCAAGTGTCGCTGTTGGAGCAATGCCTCCACAGAGTCCACACGTACAGGGATGGAATACATCCCACAGCAGTGTTCTAGCACCGCATGTGAGATACGAGGATCCTTGACCTCAACGTTTGCGATCAATAAAGGAAGGAGATAACTCTTGGGTCGCTAGGTCTAATCTAGGCTTATTGCTTGCCCCAAGACGTCCTCCTCTCCTTTTATAGGGCTGAAATACCCCTGGTCATGCTCATCCCGAAACCCTAAAACCATAACAGATCCAATCTATTTGCCCACGTCGGAACTTCCGATCCTAGATTGGAACTTCTGACATGGTATTTCAGGTCTCCTAATACAGTATGACACACAACAGATCCAATCTGTTATAGCCCACCACAAAACTTCTGATACCATATCGGAACTTCCGATCAGTACAAAAATTCCCCTATTCCGAATCGGAACTTTTGACTCATCGGAACTTTCGATACCATATCAGAACTTCCAAAGCAACATTTGCTCTCTGTATCGAGACCAGAAAATAACCGGAACTTCCCATACTCTCTATCAAAATTTCCAATACATAATTTTCTTGGGCATAACCTTCAGATCATATGTCGGCCGTCTCCGACATATGAGCTTCCTCCATGGTCAGTTCGGTGACTGTGCTCCCCTAGGTGATTGCCAGGAGCGCGAGCTCGACGCTAGAGATTGCAGTCGGTGAGAGGGTGGTGGCTTTGCTATCTATGCTGCAGCAGCATGGGTCATAGACCGGGCCCTCTGGAGTTCAGGCGTGTTGGGGAGCGCCACCAACACCCTCTTGATGGCATCAAGGTTGGTCGTGTGTGTTCGTTACACGTCATGGCCTTCAAAGGCCACCATCTATGTCCTTCGAAGGCCACCATCTATGTGATAGGTGTGTCTTGTCGGGGAACTCTTGCTCCCACTTGGTCCTCTACGCACCGATTGTGTCTGGCAGAGTTCTGCCTTCGGCACTCTCGGTGATGGGCGTTGGACTCGATATCATCAGAAGGTTCATCCTCTAAGATGACCTTAGTAATTACCATAACAGCAACTGTGGGAGGACCTTGGCGAGTTGGTGTAGTCGATTGGTGAGGTCGGTTGCTGGAGATCATTGGGAACCATCGACATTGAATGGTGCGCCCTCTAGAGTTGGCGAATATGACGTCGTCAGTAGGTGAGTCGATGACCCTCTAATGGTGATCCTTGAAAGATGTCTTTGGCGGGGTAGTCCACCATGTCACCTGAGTTGTTGGTGGAACAGGTGCCGGCGATGGCGTGGGTGAAGGCTTTTCCTTCTTCAGTGAAGCAGTGGTAGAACTAGTTGGTTCATGCAATCGTTGACGATGATCAAACTCCCAAAGGTGGTTACGTTGTTCTTTGGCACCTTGACGTTGAACTTGCAGACAAAGGCCATCGGTCCAATCTGTGGGTCACAATGCTTCGCCCTACCTAGCGCACCAGTTGTCATTGTGTGGGAACAACACGAGCCTACGGGGTACTCGTAGTATGATTTGTTTAGGTAGAGGGGAGTCACGACTATGGACCGATGGATAACTCAATGTGTGAGGTAGAAAAAACAGTAAGAGGGTGGACACGAGAGGATTTTAGATAGGTTTAGGCCTCCGAGAGGATACTAGCCGTGCTCTTGTGTGTATGATTACTTTGTGTGTCTATTGAGTGTATGCATACTTGTGTACATGTGTATTGTGTGTCCTCTCTTCTTCTTCTTCTGTCTAGGGCCCCCTACTCCTTTTATATGAGAAGGGCGAGGGGGGTTAAAGGAGTTTAACCGTCATGATTTTGGCTGGAAAAACAAACGCATAACAGCCTTTTATAGGCAGGAATAATTATAATGATTAAGATACTCTTGATGAGGGTAACCGTCAGCTTAATGATTCAGAGCTGACCGTTGGAGTCCCGTCACTCGGGCGAATCTTTTTCCCTGAATGCGTAATCAGGCAATAGGGTGGTCCTTCATGGGCTAGACTTCATAGTAATCGGCGGCCCGGTAGTCGAAACAAAACCACTCGGTGGGGTACCCGGGGATATATCCTTGACAGACTCCATATCATGCCAGTCAATGTCCACTTCGATGCATGCGCAGTCAATATCACTTGTCGCATCACCTAAAAAGGAAGCATGGATCATATGACGTCTGATGCGCCTCACAATTCGGCTCCATCGAAAACTTCATCTAGACTTCCTCCACCGATGTTCATACGCCAAAATTTATAGGATTTGATATTCCCACTGCCGTCTAAATTCATCTAAGTCTTAAATTCTTCCAAGAATTTGATACGCCATTCAAATTCAATTTTCATTGACTCCTAAGCATTTTTCGGATTGTTTGTGGTCTTCCCACTCTATATACACGATCCACTCTAGCTGAGTTATGGAAGATCATCCGTTCCCGAATGCTTATCAGTTGACTTTTTGGCTCTTAAGCATTTTTTGGATCAATTGCGGTCTTCCCACTCTATATGCACGATCCGCTCTGGCTGAGTTATGGAAGATCCTCTTTTTCCGAACGCTTAACATTTGCCTTTTCGGCTCTTAAGTTCTTTTAGGATTATCACAACCACTCTGCATCCACGATCCACTCTAGCTGAGTTGAATTGATTGATTTCCGATAACTTTAGAATCACTTTTTTCCTACTAGTTTTTGTGTCGCCATATGAACTTTTTTTGAAGCCAACGACTCCAAAAAGAGTGCATGTGGCCTAAGTTTCGTGCACTAATAAGCCTACACTATATCATATAATCAAATGGTCACAACTAGTCAGACTCTATGCCAAAATACGATGTGATAAAGGCAGTAATACATTTAAAATGTTCATGTCATACAAATATGTCACACATATATTTGTTCACTCGGTAGGTGTAGGAGAATAAATCTCAATATCTGAGATCAAAGCTTCGGTAGTTTACTCGAGCTTAGTATGAATGCAACCAACATCGGACTCATTGATGTGTGCAAGCCACCCTGCTTGGATATAATACAGCCGAGCGGTTGGATACAGTGCCCAGACGATCCCAAGTGCATTAACAGCCGCCATCCTTGTGAAATCCCGAGTTGTCTGCCTCAACCGATCATCAGCACCATCGAGTCGGGCAAGCGACTCCTCCACTGAACACTCCGATCTTGGAGTCTTATAATCAATCATGTAGACCATCTTCTCAGCACTCGTCTGATAAACATCTAGACGCTGCTCCAAGTCAGCAAATTGAGCCCACACCCGACGATGAAGCTCTACGAAGCAAAGCAAGTTTTTAGAGTGTATATTGACAGAATTCGCTAGAAAGGAAGAAGCTTTTGAAAGAAGTTGTTGATAGGAGAAAATGGCATTAATGGTCAAAATTGTCCAAATATCAAATTTGGTAATTTAGGCTGAAAATACACAAGCCCTAGATCAGGCCAAAGCCTTATAGGGCCGAAAGCCCATCGAGCATTGGGATCCGGAGGTCCTCTAGCGGCCTACTACCTTCGGCCCAAAGGCCCCTCGAACCTTGGGATTCAGAAGCCATCTGGCAGCCTGTTACCTTCGGCCCGAAGGCCTTCGGAGGCCTGCCCCATTGAAGCTTCAGCCCAAGGAGTAGGCTTCGGAAGGACCTACAGAAGGCCCACTTCGGGCTGATTTTCAGAGATAGAGTTTGAGTCTAATTCTGGCTAATTTTATCCCAAAACTTGATTAGGCCGAATCCTACCAGATTAATCTTAGAGATATGAAGACTAGCCCCTACAAATATAGGGGTGAGGCCGGTTCATTAAACCCCCCAACAAAAATCAATCACAAAACCCTAGCTTTGAACCGTACCTTTATATTTTTATTTACCTTTCTGTAACCTTCGTGGGTTTGCCTGGAAGCCCTCTACCAGCCACACTGAAACCATGGTAAGACTTGTTACTTCGCTCATGATATACCTGTTAATCTACATAACAGATTGTTATCACCTTGTTACTTCACTTGTGAAGTATCCGTTAATCTATGTAACAAATTGCTACCTTCATTTCCCTACTGCAACACTTGGCAGATTCGGTTTCCAAGCCAAATTGGCACTTGATCTCTGTTCTGTTGGAAGTTTTCATGCTCGAAGCCCCTTCGCCAGACGTGTCCGAAGCAAGGAGGCTGGTTTCAGAGGCTGCCAGAACAACCCTCAGCGAAATCCTTGCTTTGACTACCCGTGCCAGACTATCATGTTGTTGTTGGTTTGACCAAGTCCCACCTGCCAACATGCTCCGCAACAGGCTTTGTCGAGATAGGCTTTGCCATGTTTGCACTCCGCTCCGGACAAAGCCATACCAGCATGTTGCACTGGAGTGTTTCTATCGTGTTAGAGACTTCGCGTCGAACCTTTCCATTCGGAGGTGATTTCACGTCGAGATATGTTCAGAGCCTGCCTTTGGCCAGATCGATTGAACACCGAAGACTACCTTCGGTGAGACCCTTCGCACCAGACACCGAAGGCCTCCTTTGGTGAACCCTTCACACAATACACTTCGAATCAGTTAGGTACCGTTCAGCTTGCTGATTTATTTTACTTAATATATTTCTTGTGAGCTAATTGGATTATTTTCTTGTGATCTGATTACCTAGCGACTCCACCCCCTTGCCACTATTAAGGGTAATCAGAACATGACATCAGTGCTGTGTTACGGTTAGGCTTGTCCCTAAGTATCCGCACACTTTTGGATCGTCGAACTGACCCAAGTGTGGGGGCACGTTTTCGTGTCAACACACTTTTTAACGACTCCACTAGGGAAGGCTACGCCAACATGACAATTACATATTCATTGGCTGTGAGTACATCTACGACGACTACTACGCCTACATCGTCGATGGATCCCATGGGAGGCGTAGATATCGACAACCGCAATATCATGACGCCAACCCTTGAAGATATCCCTAAAGAAGACCAAGCAGAGATCGAGGAAAAAATGAAAGCGCTATAAGACCTCATGCTTGGGAGCTACGTCAAGACACGTGCTGGCTTCATCAGGCGTGATGTCAATGCCCCCGCACGAGAGACGCGCGCAGGCAGTAGGCAAAGACGACATTGAGGAGCAGATCCACGCACTGTTTAGGGAGTGCACCGGTTTCGTGCCTTGGGGTCGAGCTAGGGTTTACCGAAAATCGTATCCTGACCATTTCAACACCATACCTTACCCTCATGGCTATAGAGTACTTGAGTTCACCAAGTTCGATAGTGAGTGTAAAAAAACGACAGTAGAGCATGTCAGTCAGTTCTTAGCACACCATGGAGAAGCTAGTGGTCGGATGCTTTAAAACTTAGACTATTTTCACTCTCACTATCCGGCACCGCTTTCACTTGGTTTTCGGTGCTCTCGCCGAACTCCGTCCAAACATGGGCAGAATTAGAACAAAAGTTCCTTGACTATTTTTATATGGGTGAGACAGAACTTAGGCTTTCACACTTAACGCCGGTTAGACAGAAATCTAGCGAGAGTGTCTCTGAGTACATCAAGCACTTTAGAGATACCATAAACCGATGTTTATTCTCAATATTTCAGAGAGAGATTTGGCAGATCTAGCTTTCAACGGGTTGCGTTCCGAGATTAATGAGAGGCTAGACAACCAAAACTTTTTAGAAGTTAGCCAAGTCCTACAATAGGCTCTGGTCAAGGAAGGACGACCCAAGGATAAAAAGTTTATTATAACATTTAACAAGCCTAGGGCCGAAGTCCACGTCATGGAGCACTTCGACGAGGAAGAATCAGAGGAGGAATAAGATTTGACTGACGTGTACACGGCCGAATGGGTTTGGAACGCTAAGAGCAAACCCTTCACATGCTCTAAGTTACGGCCGTCTCCTACCAAGAATCGGCCCAGCGAAGTCAAATACTTGCTTGATATAACTAAGTGCGATAAAATATTTGATTTCCTCTTGAAGAATCAGCTTCTCAGGTTGCGTAAAGGCCAAGTCATTCCATCTGCCAACGAGCTAAAGAAACACCCCTACTGTAAGTGGCATGATTCGCATTCACATTATACTAATGACTGCAATGTTTTTCGTCGACATGTTCAATTGGCCATAGAGGAAGGATGATTGAAAATAAACCCCATTACAAAGATGAAGCTGGACAAAGACCCCTTTCTCGTGAACATCGTCGACCTCGATGAGAAGAAGGTACTGATTCGGCCAGAGCAGGCCGAGTCAACTAAAGGGAAAGCGGTCATTATTAAAGAATCCCATAGATGTACACTCGTACCGAAGAACCCTGAAGTAGGAGTGTGCAAAATAAATGTCAGTACATCTCCTTCAGAGAGAGCTCACAAGAAGCCGAAAGTAATATATCATATGTTGTTGAACAAACATCAGAAAAAAGCCAAGGAGACAGGCCCCCACGCAAAAGGGCTAAGACATCCAAAGGGCCAAGACAGTCGGAGGGTCGCTTCGGACCGCAGTGGCCTAACCCTCCGTCTAGTAGCTTCAGACACTAGTGGCTAAACCCTCCGCATAGCGAGCTCGGGCCTCGGTGGTCGAACCCTTCGCATATCGAGTTCGGACCCCAATGTCTGGGCTAAACTCCGCTCTGGGCAAACACTCTGGCAGGAGGCTTCAGCCCACAATGGCCAAACATACATCTAGCCTAGCAGGACCCGTCGCTGATATGGTCCGGAATGCCGTCGACATGGCCGAACCCCTCTCCGGGCAATGGTTCGGCTCACAGTGGACGAAGCCACTAGAGTACCCTTCGCAATATAACACAGTCCCTTGTTTTCCTTCGGAGTATTATAACTGGCATGGACAAACAGACGTGGCAAAGGGAGACATCGTCCATAGGCTATCTGTAGTGCCCCCGAATCGAATTCCACAGGACGGAGCCAAGGGAGATGGACGCGGAGAGGCAAAGGAGAGGGAGTCTAAAGCCATCACAGTCAAAGTAGGGTCTCAGAAAGTCCCAATCCTGAAGGCCCCCTCGCCGAAGCCTCACGGAGGTAAGTCCCTTGATCCAGCCGATGAGGAGCCATGCTGAATAGCGTGGGCCTCATGGCTCTAGAAGTGATGAGTCATTGTCAACGATAGTCAACGAGGACTGAAGAGAAGAAGAGATCTGCTGTTTTATGGGCCGCGTGTGACTCAGGTACACGGGCAGCGAGCGACTGTCGGGCAGAGGAGGCTGCGAAGTCGGGCTGGCCCAATCCGGGTGCATGGGCCAGGAGCATACTTCGAACCAAGCTCCGGCACTGCTTTTTACTTCGCTCCGAAGTACTCTTCGCACTAACCTAGACAGTGACACCTTCGGCACTTCGGACAGACTTCGTCATCAACCTCCGAAACATACCTCGACGTGCGAAGGGGGCTTCGCCAAGTCCCGAACAGGAGACAACTTTGGACAGTAACTTCTCTTTTCACTTTATACATACTTAGATCATTTCATTGAGAAGTATAGGCCTGTTACAACTTGTTTATCTGCCTAGTTGCACCACTTTAGTTTTACACTGTATATCATCAGTTGCTTCTAGGTTAGAAACCTTTAGACTTAGGCCTACTGTTTACTTTCTGCTGCATAGTATTTTTGAGGTGCGTTGGGTATTGGGAACAGGCCATAGATTCGAAAGATTTTTTAAGGCGCCCATTCACCCCCCCTCTGGTCGCTACTTTCGGTCCTACAGCCGAGGCTAGCGCCGGAGCCTGATCCGATCGGCCGAACTAGGCTGGTCCGACAGACAGGGTCCGCAACGAAGCATCCTCCGATTATGAAACACGTGAGGCCGACCTGGGTGGTACCCCTTCGGCCAGAAATAATAGAAACAAAATGGTGACACCTGGTACCAAGCCACAACCATCTTGGGCACCTCCGGGCATGTCCAAATCATAGAAAAGGCATCTACAATGTCTACGGGCACAAGAGATGCACAAGAAAAAGGCCAAGGATGAGAGAGACACTATCTTTGCGGAGATCCGCCCTCGGCCAGCTACAAGACAGGTATGGAGGATCAAGTTGGTTGAGATAACTAACCCGGCTCCTAGCCTGAGCGACGACGATGAAGACACGCTCGATGATGACTATACACCCATCTTTGAGGGGCCCACACCTCAGTTGATGGACATCAACGTCGTCATGATGCCCACCGAGTTCGCCCTACCACAAGGCGAGGCCGAGGTCGCTAAGTTAAACCTCGGCCCACATAATGCAATTTTTGAGAAACCCGAAGATATGACTCGCCATCTAAAACCTCTCTACGTCAGGGGTCACATTGATGTGAAGCTGATCTCCAGAATGCTTGTTGATGGTGGCGCCACTATTAACCTAATGCCTTACTCTCTGTTGAAGAAGCTTGGCAGGGGCGAAGAGGACTTAAAGAAAACTAACCTAATGCTCAACGGCTTCAACAGTGATAGTTCTGAGGCAAAGGACATACTCTCAATGGAATTGATGGTAGGTAACAAGATGTTACCAACAGCATTCTTCGTCGTTGACATGCAAGGTAACTACAGCGTATTACTCAGGTGTGATTGGATTCACGCAAATTGTTGTATTCCTTCTACTTTGCACCAATGCCTGATACAGTGGGATGGTGATGGCGTAGAAGTCATACCAGCAGACACTTCGGCCCAGGTAGCATTGACCGATGTGTCCATTGATGCTATTCACAACAAAGTAGAATGTTTATCAGGTAGGGACCTTTCTGATTACAACTTCGTTAGTGTGTCCGGAGGACGTTTCATACTAGTGTCTGCAAAGCTGGCTGGTGTAGCACGGCTATTTCTAAATTAGTAATCATGACTAGTAAGAATAATCTTGATTGGCTAAAGTCACGCGTAGAGCAATATCGGTCTTCTAAAGACGGTATTGCTGAGGCCATTGAAAACTTTAGCGAAGTAAAAAAGTTATGACAAGGTTTTGCGTTGGCCGATCCCTTAGAAGAAGCCAATATAGACAATGGTAGCATTTCAAGGCTAGCCTTTGTAAATCAACATTTGCAGGCGGATGAGAAGGCCGAAGTAATAAAGTTGCTTCCGTCGTATGTTGATTGTTTCACATGGGAGTATAGCGAGATGCCCGGATTAAGCCGTGAGCTCGTGGAGCATCGGCTACCTATTAAACTCGGGTTTAGGCCTTATAAATAGCTCCCTCGTCACTTTAATTCATCCATGTATGACCGAGTTAAAGAAGAGGTAGAACGATTACTCAAAGCTGAGTTTATTAGGCCATGCAGGTATGCCGAATGGGTTACTAATATTGTGCCTATAGAGAAGAAATGGAGCGGCAACATATGAGTTTGTATTGATTTCAGGGATCTGAACAAGGCCACTCCAAAGGACGAATATCCCTTGCCGATAGCCAACATGTTGATCAACGATGGTTCGGCACACAAGGTACTAAGTTTTCTTGATGGCAACGCTGGTTACAATATGATTTTTATGGCCAAAGAGGACATCTACAAGACAGCCTTTCGATGCCCTAGTTTTGATGGCTTGTTTGAGTGGGTCATTATGAATTTTGGTTTAAAGAACGCTGGCGCTACATATCAATGTGCCATGAACTTGATCTTTCATGACTTGTTAGGAGTTATGTTAACAGTATACATAGATGATGTCGTAGTCAAATCGGACGCTATGGGAAACCACTTAGCCGATTTGAAAGTTTCTTTAGATAGGATGCGGTAGTATGGCTTAAAAATGAACCCGCTCAAATGTGATTTTGGCGTATCGGTAGGCAAGTTTTTAGGAGTCATGATTCATGAAAGAGATATTGAAATTTATCCTAAGAGGCTTGAAAAGATTAGGAACTTTGAAGCGCCGACATGTGAAACAGATATGCAAAAGTTGCTAGGTAAGATGAATTATTTGCATCTCTTTATATCTAACTTGTCTGGCAAGATCAATGCTTTTGTCCCTATACACCGGCTAAAGAATGAAGCCATGTTCACTTGGGGGGAAAGTCAGCAAAGCGCCTTTGAAAGGATTAAAGAGTGCTTGTCATCGCCGCCCGTGGTGAGAGCACCAAAGGCCAGAATTCCATTTCAGTTGTACATCACTGCAGAAGATAGCGTGATAGGAGTCGTGCTAACTCAAGAGGTGGAGGGGAAAGAGTACATCATTACATTCTTGAGCAGCCACCTGCTTGACGCCGAAACCAGGTACGTGTTTGTAGAGCATTTGTGTTTATCGCTTTATTACGCATGTACCAAATTACATCACTATCTTCTCCCTACCACATGTATTGTCGCTTGCAAAACTTATGTCATACAATACATGTTGCAAAAGACGATTCTAAGTGGAAGAATTGGAAAGTGGGCTTACGCTTTGATTGAGTACGATTTGTCACTAATTTTATAATTTATCACCACGTAGATGTCAATTGGGGTAACAATATTGCTCTAGTCGAGGTAGTACTATGGAAACTTTATTTTTATGGTTCAACTTGTAAGAATGGCCAAGGTATCGGGGTAGTTCTCATATCACTTAGTGGAATGCACTTTGAAACCTCGGCCCGTTTAGAATTTCCTTCTACTAATAACCAAGCTGAATATAAAGCTTTATTGCTAGGACTTGAATTGCTAGAATCCGTAGGTGCTAAACATGTTCAGGCTCATGTGCTCAATGTTTTAATGGCTTGCTAAATAGTTACTTGGATAGATGTTTATATATAGTTGCCACTTTTGACAACTTCAAAATTTCTCATGTGTCAAGAGAAGCCAAGTCAATTACAAATGATTTGGCTCATCAAGCGTATGGCTATCAAGTCAGGAGAGGAAAATTCTCTATATAGAAAAGGCCAATGCTTGGACTCACAGCCGAAGCCAGAAACTTCGGGCTGGAGTGAGGTTTGCTGGACCCTCTAGATCAGACCACTCCGATCACCGAAGGGTGGAGTGTGTGGAATCCTCTCGCCAGAACACTTCATCCGCCAAAGGGTCCTGCACGCCAGAGCCCTTACACCGAAGCCATCTGGACAACAGAAGTCTCTGGGAACCGAACCCCTTCGGCGGGAGGCTTCGGTTTGATCGGCTCCGCACGGCTGATCCAGTCAGCCTTCAGCCAGAACAGGAAAGGCCCGGGGCACACTCCGAAGTCAGTAATTTAGACATCACTCTAGGAAAGGAGTTAGCAAACCCTCCGGATGTCCATGAGTATGATTGGAGAATGCCAATCATCCAATATTTAAGAAATCCCAATCGGCGACAAGCGTTTAAATTTGTGTTGCTAGATGATGTATAATATCACCGAACTATTGATGGAGTACTCTTAAAGTGTTTAGATGTTGAACAATCCAAAGTAGCAACAGGAGAATTTCATGAAGGGCTTTGTGGAACTCATCAGTCGGCCCAGAAAATGAGTTGAATGATAAAAAGAGCAGGTTTCTACTAGCCAACCAAGACTGAGGATTGTTTTTAGTATTATAGAGGGTGTGAAGCATGTCAGAAGTTTGGTAATATTCAGCTAGCTCCAGCTTTATCACGTAATCCTATTATCAAACCATGGCCATTCCGAGGTTGGGGCTTAGACTTCATTGGCCAAATTCATGCTCCCACTTTAAAAGGGCATTGGTTCGTGTCGATGGCGAGAGACTACTTCACCAAATGGATGAAGCCGTGCCTCTCAAGAATATGACTCACAATGAGGTAACCAATTTTGTCTTAAAGCACATTATACATAGATTCGGTATTCCTCAAACTCTCACTACAGATCAGGATACTTCATTTGTTGATAAAGAGGTGAGAGACTTCGCCAAATTTTATGGTTTTATGTTGATAAACTCTTCACCATACTATGCTCAGGCCAATGGTCAGGTCGAGTCTAGTAATAACACTGTGATTAAACTCATTAAGAAGAAATCGAAGAGTTCCCTAAAAGGTGGAATGAGGTGCTTTCAGAAGCATTGTGGGCTTGTAGAGTTGCAAAGCATGGTGCTACCAAAGTTAGTCCATACGAGTTAGTATATGGGCAAGAAGTCATTCTACCCGTAGAGGTGGATCGTGGTTCTTTGAGATTTCTTAAGCAAGATGGCTTATAAATCGACAAATATGAGATTCTTTTGAAAGATAACTTAGAAGAAGTGACCAATAAGAGATTAAGGGATTTATAAGCTATAGAGAAAGAAAAAAGAAGAATAGCTAGAGCTTACAATAAAAAAGTTAAACCAAAATCATTTCAAGTTGGTGACTTGGTTTGGAAGACGATTTTACCTTTAGGCACTAAAAGCCCCAAATTTGGTAAGTGGTCACCTAGTTGGGAAGGCCCTTTCAAAGTAGCGAGATCGCTCCAGTTAATGCATATGTGTTAGAGTTCCTACAAGGAGAGCGGTTTCAAAAAGCGTTGAATGGTAGGTACTTGAAAAAGTATTTCCCAAGTGTGTGGCAAAGTGCTTGAAAGTGTCGGAAAGGCCGATATGAAAGGTATGCTTTTAGTTCACCTAGTTCACTAAAAGGCAAGGGGGCGTGTGTTGATAGCAAAAAATGGCATTAATGGTCAAAATTGTCAAAATATCAATTTTGCTAATTTGGGCCAAAAATATACAAGCCCTGGATCAGGCCAAAGCCATATAGGGTTGAAGGCCCATCGAGCATTGGGCTCCAGAGGTCCTCTAGCGGCCAACTACCATCGGCCAAAAGGCTCATCGAACCCTAGGCTTCGGAAGCCTTCTGGCGGCCTGTTACCTTCGGCCCAAAGGCCTTCGTAGGCCTTCCCCACCGAAGCTTCGGCCCAAGGAGCAGGCTTCGGCAGGCCGTATCGAAGGTGCACTTCGGGCTGATTTTCAGAGATAGAGTTTGAGTCTCATTTTGCTAATTTTATCCCTAAACTTGATTAGGCCGAATCCTACCAAATTAATCTTAGTGATATGTAGACTAGCCACTATAAATATAGGGGTAAGGCTGGTTCATTAAACCCCCCAACAAAAATTAATCACAAAGCCCTAGCTTTGAACTGTACCTTTATCTTTTTATTTACCTTTCTACAACATTTGTGGGTTTGCCTAGAAGCCCTCCGTTTGCCATGCCGAAACCATGGTAAGCCTTGTTACTTTATTCGTGAAGTACGAATTAATCTACGTAATAGATTGCTATCACCTTCTTACTTCGCCTGTGAAGTATCTATTAATCTATGTAACAGATTGCTACCTTCGTTTCCCTACTGCAACACTTGGAATATTCGGTCTTCTAGCCGAACTGGCATTTGATCTATGTTCTGTTGCAGGTTTTCACGCTGGGAGCCACTTCGCTAGAGGTGTCCGAAGCCAGGAGGCTGGTTTCAGAGGCTGCCAGAACACCCCTCGGTGGAATCCTTGCTTCGACTACCCATGCCAGACCGTCATGCTGTTGTCGGTTTGATTAAGCCCCGCACGCTAGCACGCTCCACAGCAGGCTTTGTCGAGACAAGCTTTTCCATGTTTGCACTCCACTCCGGACGAAGCCATACCAGGACGTTGTGCTAGAGTGTTTGTATCATGTCAGATACTTCGCACCGAACCTTGTCGTTCGGAGGTGATTTCGCGTCGAGATCTGTTCGGAGCCTACCTTCGGCCAGATCGATCCGAACACCGAAGAGTACCTTCGGCGAGACCCTTCGCACCAGACGCTGAAGGCCCCCTTCGGTGAACCCCTTCACACAGTATACTTCGAATCAGTTAGGCTTCGTTCAGCTTGCTGATTTATTTTACGTAATATATTTCTTTTCGGCTAATTGGATTATTTGCTTGTGATCTGATTACCTGGCGACTCCACCCCCTTTCCACTGTTAAGGGTAGTCGGAATGTGACGTCAGTGTTGTGGTATGCTTAGGCTTGTCCCTAAGTATCCACACACTTTTGGAACGTCTAATTGACCCAAGTGCGGGGCACGTTTTCGTATCAAC
Organism: Zizania palustris; assembly: GCA_019279435.1. Taxonomy (NCBI): domain Eukaryota; kingdom Viridiplantae; phylum Streptophyta; class Magnoliopsida; order Poales; family Poaceae; genus Zizania; species Zizania palustris. The sequence continues at coordinate 14,481,325 of JAAALK010000079.1, forward strand.
AGAAGTCCATACTTTTGAACTCACCGAGCGATTTCTGAGTAGAAGCTTCTAAATTAGTGAGCTACTTCTTCATCCTCTCCAGCTCAGCCAAAGTCGCATTCTTGTCAACTATGGCTTTGTTATCCAAATGATGCGCTTGATTAGCATCCGTATCAAGACGCTCTCTAGACATTGATAGTTCTATAAAAGACGAAGGCAATCTATGATTAGACCTCACCGACAAAATAATAAAGAAGCAAAAAAATTACCAACCCATTGTAGTTCAAGGTGCTCGTGAAGAAAACTATTCTCCTCCAACATCCTCAGCTCACCATCCTTCTGGCTCAGCTCGCCGTTCTTGAGGTCCATCTGTTCTCCTAGACCGTCAGCCAAGTCCTGTGCGGATGCTTGGGTCAACACACATGATGAGGTACACGCATATTTTGTAGGAGAACTCATCAAAATCTTGTGGGATCGGAATGGCGACTAGAGGGGGGGTGAATAGGCACCTCAACACTTTATTTCGAAGGTGATTGCCTAATCAAATCACCCAACGCACCACTAAGGACTCAAAATCAAGTTTCCAACTAATCAACACAATTTAGAGCTCAAACAGATTCGATCGCCCAAAACAGCTTTGATTTAAGCTCCTCAAACAACCACTATCAAAACACTCACTCTGGAGATCAAACTCAAGTGAAAAAGTAAATCAGAACATTTTAATTCAATCACAACAGAGATTCAAATACTTCTGAAATTTATCGGACGATGAATAGTAAAGGAAAATTCAGCAAAGCACAATTGATAAATGCTGGTTCAATTTGCAAGTTTCAATTTTAGTTTCACTTTAGTTTAGCATATACAAATTCAGAACATGATAATCATTATGGATCATGAAAATTCACAACTCTAATCAATCAAATTCAGATTATAGTTTTTTGGACGGTGAATAGTAAACGGCAATTCAGCCAGGTGTATTTATCTAATTATCATTCAATTTGAAACTATTGACTTCAATCAAATTTCAGACCAGCACATTTTATATCAAATCTTTTCAACAAAACAATAATCTGAATATTAAGAACATAGAACACTAGATTCAAAATCTTGAAGAGTAAACACTTCTGCAGCTACTGTAGCAAATTCGACAAAGATGAACCAATTAATTTCAGACCCTGAATTACTTTTCATCAACCCAATTCAAGTACTGATTCAAACTGAAGAACATGAAACACATTTTTATACTCAAAGCAGTTTTGAATTCAGCAACCATGAGCAAACAGATTTGAAACTACTGCAATTACTGTTCAAAATCAGACAACACTCATAAACATTTCAACGATTGTAACTACAGCACCAAAGCAGTATTCATTTCTATTCAAAACAGATCGGAAACACAGCACTCCAGATATGAATCAATCTTGAATACATCAGTTTATGAATCAATCTGTAAACCACCTCTGAAAACTGTTCATGGTAAGCAATTTCAACAGTACTACACTTTAGTTTCTTGATAAACCACTATCTGAATATAAGGTATACTTTCCAGAAAAACTCAACTCATGAATCTGAAACACTAATCAAGGAAAACACTCAGGCCCTGAAAATCTATCCTACTAGAATGATTGAAATCAATATACAACTTGAGTACTCAATCAGCAACAATAGAATGAAAATTAATTTGATTCAGCTACTTGCAATCAAAAGAGATGTACTGAACTATCATGTACCAGACTTGATTCTAATCCAATCAGACCTTAGAAAGGCATCAAAACATTTTAAGACAACAATATGCAAGCACTAATCAGATTGATTTCAGACTTGAATCAAATTCTGGACACTATTCAGATATCAGTTTGTTTCAAGAGAATTAAATTCCTAGTTCTGAACCAGAGAACAGGGTGTCTAACAAAATCAGAAACAAAACGATTGAACTGATTCAAATACGTTTGATCTAACCACTTGAAGAGATTTCAAATCATCATACTATAAATCACTTCAGATTGACTGTTATCAACACATGTTCACTTGACTGCATCCTTATGTTCTAATTCAAGCACATAGAGACGAATTCAGAGGATCAGATATTAATCACCAATTAAAACTGTACCTACTCTCAAACTTGAACAAATTCAATCAACAAGACTTTTCTGAATACTCATCAATCAAAAACCAGAGTTAATCAAACCAACTATCATCTCAGATCCTCAAGAGACTATATAAAATTAAATGAGAATCTAACCAGACTGATTGCAGAGGGAGACAAACTTCTCGATGATGAACATTTCTCGCCGAGAGCCCTATAGTGAAGTCCGGCGAAACAGAAGCTACTGTTGATTGTCATGCCATTGCAGAGAAACCAGCACTCGGATGTTCTAAAAAGCTTTTGCCGTGTAAAGATTTCCTTTAGCTGTTGAATCAAACGCTGGATGAATCAAGCTACAAGACTATGAACAGAGCCGATTTCATGGTAGCCCATCCGACAAAGATAAAGTTCCTGTTCCGAATCATGCGCTCACAGCCAAAAGACTCGGATGAACACAAATTGCAAGCAAAAAATCAATTTGAGTTATGTTCTCCGAAAGTTCTGGTTACTGTTCGGCTATGAGAAAGGGGATATTTATATCCACCTACTCCATATTCTAGAAGGTACATTTGCAATCAGACCCCTAGAAAAGACCCAAATACCAAACTGAAAATTACAACTAGAAATACCCTATTTACTCTAGAAAATTACAAATGACCCCTGTTTAGAATATTTTCAGAATATTTGTACTCCAAAAATACTCTAAAAAGTACACACTAAAACACTAAAAAATTTAAACTAACACATGACTCAGTTTTATTGAATTAGAAAAAAAAATGATAAACGTTTCGACAGTTTTCAGCAAAAACCGACAAAGCCTTCTCATCCCTTTGACTCGTCTCACCGCTTCGCGACTCCGAGCGCCAGCAAGCCACTTCCGCTCTAGATCCCCTCGAGCCACGCAAATGCTTGTCCTGGCCTCCCTCTCGCGAACATGTTCGACACGATGTCGCAGTCAGCCGTCCGTCCGAGTCTCGCTTCGTCTCTTCGTGCACTCTTGAGTTCTTCTCCAACTTCGCCCGACCTCCTTGATCCTCGGCATCAGGCTCCCCGCTCGAACCTCGATCACCCGCCGTCGACAGTCGGTCATCATCTCCACCCTGCACAAACAAGACAAGATAAAACAAGAACGAAACGCATTGCCGAAACCCTCGGCAGCCACACCTTCACTCCACATCGAAACCCTCGATGCACTCCACATACTCTCGACCACTCATTCACTCAGATGCTCATCCTTGTCAATCACTCATCATCCAGACCAAAACCACCCTTGGTTTCTCAGATCTTCTGGCTATAGTGATGGAATGCATCCAAGCACTGGGCCACATTCCCCCACCACCGTTGGGCTGAAGGACACATAGGGGATCGCGGCATACTCCCGACCACAATAGCAGAAGTGGATGGCTCCTCCCCTACCTTGTCATGTTCCTCCACAGCTACTCCACCGGCCGGTGGTGGACATCTTGGCCTCCTTGGTGAAGGAGGCCCATGCACCAACATGTCGGCTAATGACGACATTTCACCATCCAGCAGCGCCGCGTAATCAACTTCCGCACTCTGGAGGATCGAAGACCTACAACCCTCAAAATTTCTGACATATGGACTAGGCTCATGCGTGTGTGAGATCATAGATTGGTACCTTCTAGCATGAGATGTGCTAGGTGCAGCGAAAGAAGATGTTGGAGCAGCGTGTCTAGCCTCTCCTCGCTTCGTCCTTCCTGTCCTTCACTAATCCAATCGATGAAGACGAGGTAGTCGTTCACATGTAGACGTGCACGAGCACCGCTATTGGAGCAATGCATCCATGGAGTCCACACATACAGGGATGGAGTACCTCCCATAGTAGCGTGCTAGCACTGCACGTGAGAGACGAGGAGGAGAGAACTCTTGGATGGCTAGGTCTAATCTAGGCATATTGCTGTCCCCAAGATGTCCTCCTCCTCTCCTTATACAAGGCTGAGGGCCCCTGTGTCGTGCTTATCCTGAAATCTTAAAAACCATAACAGATCCAATCTGTTTGCCCACGTCAGAACTTTCGATCCTACATCGGATCTTCTGACAACGTATTTTAGGTCCACTGATACAGTACGACATGCAACAGATCCAATTTTATTACCCACCTCGGAATTTCCGATCAGTACAAAATTCCCTGATTCTGAATCGGAACTTCTGGCTTGTCAGAACTTCCGATACCATATCAGAACTTCCGAAGAAACAATTGCTCTCTATATCGAGACCAGAAATTAACTGGAACTTCCGATCCATTGAATTTTCTTGGGCATAACCTTCAATCTCGCACATGCACAAGAAACAATTCTTTATATGTTTTAATCCAACCCCTTAATTGTGTGACCCAATAAGTTCATACACTAACGGCTATTCACCGGAAACCGTTTCTGACTCACTGATCAATAGTGGTACCTAGTAGCACATATTGACCCCCGAAAGCATACAAAATCAAATTTTCATGAACCTTGATATACTCAAGCACTATTGCCTTTACCACACGCCGTTAGTCAAGCTCAAAGCGAGATACGTGCCACCCTTGTTGGTTAACTTGACATTTCACTCGATCAAGTATCAGATTCAAATCATGACTAACTCCTTAGTCATTGTGTCATGGCCATGCACTTTTCCAATCCAATACCTTGAGGAGCCCAGAGACGACTCTCCCATTATTAGGAGTAAATTCCATCTTGACCACTCATATTCCAAGACATGTTTCATAAGACACCTAAAAACAACCCTTATTACTACCTTGTTACAAAATAGTGTTAGAAAGCAACTAAGTGTGTCATTACACATTATGGAATCAAATGACGATCTCAGGTCCAAGGAATCTGCAAGTACACGATTTGAGATGACAACTGTTAGCACATAACAATCTCAGCAGTATCTCAAGTGGGTCTGTCCAACACCATGTTCACCAAGATGTGTCCACATCACTGATTTGACATCTCTATGTCTATGATCTATGAAACACAATCATCAATCAGTCGGATGTGCTAATCCATGTATCATTAATGTCCCACATGATTACAAGATTAGGGACTGTTTTGAACAACATCGTCATAAAGCAAAAAGATTCACATAACAAGTCGTCCTCATTAATTAAATGCAAATGATATTTATTCAATGAACAAAATAACAGTTATCCTCATACATTAGCATAGACTCTACTAGCATCTTCCACAAACACATGACTCACTCACGCAAGTATTTGATACCCATTGAGCTCATATGCGCCTCATGCTTGGGTAGTGGAAGAGGCTTCGTGGGACTGTTTTGAACAACATCGTCATAAAGCAAAAAGATTCACATAACAAGTCGTCCTCATTAATTAAATGCAAATGATATTTATTCAATGAACAAAATAACAGTTATCCTCATACATTAGCATAGACTCTACTAGCATCTTCCACAAACACATGACTCACTCACGCAAGTATTTGATACCCATTGAGCTCATATGCGCCTCATGCTTGGGTAGTGGAAGAGGCTTCGTCAATGGATCAGCTATGTTCAAATCCATGTGCACCTTGCAAATCTTCACATCACCTCCCTCAATGATCTCGCGGATCAGGTGATATCGCTGAAGTATATGTTTTTGATTTCTGGTGCGATCTAGGCTCCTTGGCTTGCGCAATGGCACCACTATATCACAATAGAGGTCCACTGGACTGGATGCACTAGGAACAATACCCAGCTCAGAAACAAACTTCATGATCCAAACAGCCTCCTTCGCTACTTCTAAAGTAGCGATATACTTAACTTCTTTCTTGGAACTCTTCCAACTCATTGCTCGTCTGTTGACACGAAAACGTGCCCCCGCACTTGGGTCAGTTCAACAATCCAAAGGTGTGCGGATACATAGGGATAAGTCTAAGCGTAACACAACACCGACGTCGCGTTCCGACTTCCCTTAGCCATGGTAAGGGGGTGGAGCCGCCAGGCAATCAGATCACACAAAATAATCCAATTAGCCAAAAAAATATATTAAACATAATAAACCAGCAAACCGGTCAGAGCTTGTCTGCTTCGAAATATGGTGCAAAGGGGGTCACCGAAGTATACCTTCGGCCTCCGATGCGAAGTGTCCCGCCGAAGGGTACCTTCGGTGTCCGAACTAATCTGGTCGAAGATGAACTCCGAACGGATCTAGAAGCGACAATCACCTTCGAACAGCGTGGTTCGGCATGAAGTCTCCGATACAATAGGATACAGAGTAATGACTCGAGCGCAACGCGCAAGCGTAACTTCATCCGGAGCGGAGTACGAGCGTGGCGAGGCCTATCGTCACGAAGTCTGTTGGCGAAGTGTGCGTGTTGGACCGGAATCGGCGACCAGAGGGGGGGGTGAATGGGAGCTTTTAAAATTTCGGGCTAAAACTTAGCCTTCGGTTTTAATCCTGTCTTCTGCGGAACAGGCTTCGAACACTACCTTCGAAGGTCTGGTTCGGAGGTACTTCGACACCTTCGAACACAGGCTTCGGAGGAGCAAAAAGTTCGAAGCCAAGAAGACTTCGCTCCACTCACAACCCTCGAAAATCTACTCTGCTAAGTCAGTGCAGGCTCCGCACACAGGGTGCTTCGAGCAGGCTTCGCACTTCACCCTTCGCAAGAGTGGACAGCCCTCTGAGGACTTCGACCAGGTACTTGGCGGCAGCAACTGGTGCTGGGCTTCGTACACGAAGGTCTACACGCACACAACAGACTACGCTAAGGGCTTCGACACAAGAAGCAAAACGGGCCTCGATCAGGGCTTCGCTAGTAAGCTATGAGTTCTGGCCTCAAGTTACACAGAGCGACAGCACACTGAAAAACACACTTCGCACAAAACACCCTTCGCCTAGACAGGCTTCGGTGCACTATAACTAGCGAGGTATGTAAAGCGAGCTCAAGCAAAAAGCACAAAGAAGGAGGGCTTCGCCGCTTGAACAAGGAACACAAAAATGAACTCTTTGGATGAAATACAACGAAGTGTGTGGCTACAGGAGCTCAACAGTAAATGCTCAAAGTGTTAAATGTTACCTACCGAGCCCACATATTTATAGCCCACAGTTCACCCAAAGGAAATGACTACTTTACCCCTAGGGTTTACAAAGGATTTGACTCTACAGAACTAAGGGGTACAAAAGGTAGTCCACCTTTATTCTGGAGGCTTCTCTGTCAGCTTTGTAGAGGGGACAGTGTCAGCCTTTTTACAGAACAAACAGTGTCAGCCTTTGCAGTCTTTGACTTTCTGCAGCCTCCCCTCGCACGCGAGGGTGCGGTAGCTTCGGCGAGAAGCCTTGAGCCTGGTGGCCTTCGCTTCACCGAAGTCAGTCTCCGATACAGTGACGGTTTTGAGCCGAAGCCGTCAAAGCCCTTGGGCCTTCGCACCAACACCTCCGGAGTGGACCACCATGGCTTCGCAGCTACTCCCAGCTCGAACTCCGTCAGTCCGTGTACCGAAGCCATGCAGGCCGAAGCACCTCAAGTCAACCTTGCTCCGGAGCTAGCCTCGCTCCGAAGCCTTCCTCACTCCGAAGCCCCACCTTCGGAGTACCACCCTTCGAAGTCCCTCCTTCGTCCAAGGCCTCCGCATGAAGCATTCCATGAGCACTTCGTCGCAGTGTCTCTCCCCGAGCACACTCCTCGACGAGCCTCACCCGGACCATGCCTTCGATGTGCCTCGACTTCTGAGACCTTCGTCGGGTACCTTCGAATGTCTCCTTCCAGAGCACACTTCGAATTCCTTGCCTCCGCAGAGGACTTGAACCACCAACTCCGAAGTCACTCCATTCGGAGTACCTTCGAAGTGCCTCACCTCCGAGGACTTTGTCTCGGAGTACCTTCAGCCGGAGCCACGCTCCGCACTCTCTGCCTTCACCTGGCACGCCTCGACCCGAGGACCGACCCGGACCACCTCCGTAGCCACCGTGATGGAGCTCCCCGCTCCCCTGGCATCAGGCCTCCCGCTTGACCCAGGTTCACCTGCCACGAACCTTGTCCGTCGCCTCCGAAGTCCCTGCGCACCACAGACAAGCAGACAAGTGTATCCAGTACTCCGGAGACCTCTCCGGGTTAGCAACCTTCGGCACACACTCCGGTGTACCGCCCAAAGTACCGAAGCCTTCGGTACGAACCCAGTCTTTGCGTACTGTCGGACCCCTCCGACGAGCACACTCCGCTGCACAGCTGCAGCAAGCAAACACCGAACACCCTTCGGTGAAACCACCTCCGAACTACCTTCGGAGGTACCCTCCTCCGATCACCTTCGAAGGTCCAACCTCCGAACCCCCTTCGGAGGTACCCTTCGAACAGAGGGTAAAAAGCCTGTCAATCACTCATCACAAAACACCGAAACCAACCCTTGGTTTCTCAATCTCCCCCTTGATGAGTGCATTGACAACCAAATCCAAGTTCAAGAAAACTTTAAAAACTTTCAGCACACAAGTGACCATAAAAAAAACTCAGAAAAGAGCCAAATCATGTCACTTGATAAAAGAATTTTCCTCCCCCTTTCTCAAAAGAGTAAAAAGCCCCTTCGGCAATAAAAACTCCCCCTGAGTTAAATTATCCCCCTTTGGCAAGCAAAAAGCCTTTATGTCATGATTTCTCCCCCTTTGGAAATTATACCCCTTGCGGCAGAGAACAAAGCAAATCTCTCCCTTGAGGAATTTCTCCCCCTTTGGCAATGCAAGCATCAAGGAGCAAGTAAAAGATGTAAAGCTTCGAAATGAGCAGAATTGCAAAGATATATGAAGCACAAATATGCCAACAGTAACACCAATGATCATGGGCTCAGCTCAAATTAACATTCTCTAAAAGCATGATGAAGCATGTGATTTGATCAGTTTTGAAATAAAAGCATCACCACTTACTCAAAGAAACTAGACAGGTAAGAGCAAGGACTGCGCAAAGCTAGTCAATTTCTACTATAAACAGACAAGTCCAGTTCAAATGGAGCTTGAAAAGCAAACTTGATAATCAATGAATTTTGTTGTTCTTTTCTTAGTGCCAGGGGTTATTGGTTTGTCCACCTTATACTTTCCAATCCGGCCAAGCCTAGGCATAAAAAGCCATATGAAGCTTAAGGCATAGATTTTGGCATACACTACGCTATTCCAGTTCAGACCAATGTGCAATGGTAAGCAGTCTAGAATAGGGTAGTGCGACAAACAAACCCACCTGGATCTTTTCTCTTAAAAGCATGCAAATCATGGAATTTTTGATTTTAACTAAGTGAACCAATGTTTGGTACTTTATGAATATCCATGAAAATGTAGAACAATTTGTCAAGTTGCAATTTTTAGCATCCAATGAACAGTGTCTTGCTATCAAGCAGATAAAAGATAGCTAAAAGCAGTCCTGCCTAATCATGCTAGATTCAAGACTAAGCAGTGAGCACGATTTGATTTTGAAAATAAAACATCATGCACATGAATGTTCCAGATGAATTAACAAGAGCTGAGCTGACATGATTTCATGAATTATAAGTAGGCATATAAGTGCAAAATATGTAAATGCAATTGAGCACACAATTAGCACAGGCATATCCATCTAAAACAGCTCCCCCTCACAAAATGCCGTAAGGGTGACAAATGCCAAGTTCCCCACGCAAGTAAGCAAATCGAGAAGCATCGAGGGGTTTTGTAAAAATGTCGGCTAGCTGGTGTTGGGTATCAACATATTGAAGTTCAATATCACCCTTCTCATTGTGATCTCTGAGAAAATGATATCGTACATCAATGTGTTTGGTTCTGGAGTGCTGAACCGGGTTGTTTGCAATACAAATAGCACTAGTGTTATCACAAAAAAGTGGAACACTCTTATAATCTAACCCGAAATCCCGCAAAGTGGAAACCATCCACAAAATCTGAGAGCAACAGCTAGCTGCAGCAACATATTCGGCCTCAGCCGTCGATTGTGCAACACTAGACTGTTTGCGGGAAGACCAGCAAACCAGTGAAGTACCCAGAAAATGACAAGTACCAGAGGTACTCTTCCTATCAATTCTACACCCAGCAAAATCCGCATCAGAATAACCTCGAAGACATAAAGATGAGGACGCTGAATACCATATGCCAAATTCAAGGGTGTGTTTGAGATACCTTAGGATGCGCTTAACCGCTTGGCGGTGCGAAGCTCATGGTGAAGCCTGAAAACGAGCGCACAGACACACTGCGAAGTGTATGTCCGGCCTCGTGGCAGTCAAGTAGAGGAGGGAGCCAATCATACTCCGGAACTCCTTCTGATCTACTGCTTCTCCATCTTCGTCAGGGTCCAATGCTACAGATGTAGCCATTGGAGTGGCGAGGGGCTTCGCATCGGACATGTCGAACTTCTTGAGCAGGTCCTTGGTGTACTTTGTCTGGTGGACAAAAGTACCTTGTTTGCTTTGCTTGATTTGCAAACCAAGGAAAAAGGTGAGTTCACCCATCATTGACATTTCAAACTCCCTGCTCATGGTATCTGCAAACTCGGCAATCAAAGCATGAGAAGAGCCACCAAAGATGATATCATCCACATAAATCTGTACTAGGAGGAAATCTTTGCCATGCTTGAGAGTAAACAATGTTTTATCAACAGAGCCCATCAAATACCCTCGCTCAAGCAGAAAAGACTTAAGTCTATCATACCAAGCCCGAGGGGCCTGCTTGAGTCCATAAAGAGCCTTATGAAGTTTAAGGACTTTATGTGGGTACTTGGGGTTTTCAAAACCAGGGGGTTGTTTTACATAAACATCTTCGCCTATGAAGCCATTAAGAAAAGCACTTTTGACATCCATTTGATAGAGTTTGAATCCTTGGGATGTCGCAAAGGCAAGCAAAATCCTAATGGCCTCAAGGCGAGCAACAGGTGCAAAAGTTTCAGTAAAATCAATCCCTTCTAGTTGAGAAAAGCCCTGAGCTACAAGTCTAGCCTTGTTTCTAACAATTGTCCCATCCTCTCCTTGTTTATTTTTGAAAATCCATTTTGTTCCAATGAAATGAACATTTGGTGGAGGATCAACTAAAGTCCAGACTCGGTTTCTCTCAAAATTCTCAAGTTCCTCATGCATGGCATTGATCCAACTAGAATCAGAAAGTGCATGACTAACATCTAAGGGCTCGAAAGAAGCAACAAAAGCAGCATTAGTGAAATGGGCATGAGAACGTGTTACCCTTTGATCAAGCTCACCAATGATCTGCTCGGGAGGGTGCATCCTTTGAACATGATGTGGAGCCTCGCGGCGGGATGCAGTCTCCCCCTCAACTTGTGCGTTGGAGTGGTCCAAGATGACCGATGTCGAGGTAGTTGCTTCGGGACCTCGTGCCGAAGTAGTTGAAGCAGGGTCAGCTTCGGGGGTCGATGTCGAGGGTAGTAGGGGATCATCCTCAAATTCTCCGGGATCTTCTTCTTCGAACAAGGTCTGTTCCATGTCGTGTTCATTTGCCTGTTCAAAAGCAGAACTAACAGAGGGGGTTGATTCATCAAACGTCACATCACATGACTCGATGACAGTGTTAGTTTCCAAGTTATAAACACGATAAGAATGACCATGTGTAGTATAGCCCAAAAAGATCCCGTCAGAAGAGCGCGACTCAAATTTATCCAAGTTACCACGTTTTAGGATAAAGCAGCGACAGCCAAAAACTCGAAGATGAGTAACCTTGGGCTGTCTCCCAAAACGCAGCTCATAAGATGTTAAATTTAAAATTGAGCGCAAGAATATTCGGTTTGAGATGTAACATGCAGTGTTCATGGCCTCAGCCCAGAATTTTCTAGGAGTCCTATGCTCATCTAGCATCGTCCTAGCCATCTCAACCAAAGTGCGGTTTTTCCTCTCAACAACACCGTTCTGTTGAGGAACCCGCGGAGCAGAGAATTGATGTTCTATGCCATGCTCCATGCAAAAGTCAACAAAGAGACTGTTTTTGAACTCGGTGCCATTATCGCTTCGAATGAATTTTAATGCACCAGGGAGTTCAGTAAAAAGTCTCAAAGCCAAGCTCCGAAAGTGTGAAAACACTTCATCCTTGCTGGCAAGAAAGAAGACCCAAGAGTAGCGAGAGAAATCGTCGACAATCACTAAAACATACCACTTGCCGCCTAAAGAACTAACCCGAGAAGGACCTACAGTGTCCATGTGGAGAAGTTCTCCGGGCTGTTCAGTCATCACCGTGGTGACAGGCGAATGCGAAGCGGCAATCATCTTTCCATGTCGACAAGGAGCGCAAACTAAGTTCTTCTCAAACTTGAGCTTGGGCAATCCTCGGATCAGGCCTAGGGCGCTCAGACGAGCGAGCAACTCAAAGCTCATATGCCCTAGTCTCCTATGCCACTTCCAAAGCTCAGAAGTCGAATGTGCAACAAGACAATGAGAAGAATCAGACGACTCTGAAAAATCAGCTCCAAAAACTCTCCCAACTCTAAAGATCTTACACACCACAACGCCATCAGAATTGAGCACTTGCGAAGTATCGCGATGAAATCGCACTTCGAAGCCCTCATCAAGCAACTGAGATACAGACAGCAAATTGTATCCCAGGTTCTCAACCAAAGCAACATCTTTGAGAGTGAAGTTCGAATTAATTCTTACCACACCTTTACCTTTCACTCTACTCCTTCGATTGTTTCCGAAGGTGATATGTTCCCTTTGCTTGGTTGTGGTGAGGCTGGAAAACCATGCTGCATCTTCGGTCATGTGGCGCGAACAACCGGAGTCCATGATCCACGTGCCCTCCAAGCCTCGATCTGTCGCCTACACATGATAAGAATGTCTCGATCGCTCAGTGCTGGGGTGAGTGAAATAATGACGAGGCATCCAGCACTGAGTGACACGAGCAGTAGGCACAGTAAAAGCAAACGGTCTACGCACATAATAATCAGGGTGATGCAAAGTGCGAGGTCTACCTACATGCTGTGAACGAACAACATGTCGAGGTCTCCTACTCTGACGAGGTACAAATCTGCTAGCCCGAGGTCTACCACCATATGGAACATGGTGAAGACCTCGAGGAGCAAAACCTCTCCGAGAAGCACGAGGAGCCTCAAAAGCAGGACAATAGTACATCTCAGACTCATGCATACCTAAAGATGGGTAATGCATGTCCTGGTAACTCATCGCCTGAGAGCGTCGCTCATCGTTGATGCGACGAAAACAGAACCCAACCAAATGACCCGCCCGCTGACAATAGGAACAATGAAACACTCTCCTGGGGGCACTCTCATGGGTCACAGGAGCAACTCTCACAGGCTCCTTGGGTTTTCTCTGTGTGGTTTTCTTGGGAGGATTTTTCTTGGCAGGAGGAGTGGTTTTCTTTTGTGGATGGGTAGGCTTTTTAGCTGAAGGGGTGTCTAACAGAGCTCTCTCTTTCTCTAGGGTAGTGGGAGAGGTGAAAACAGTTTTGGTCTTACTGTCTGAAGGTATCCTCTCAAAACCCAAACCTAGAGCTACCCCTGCTCTGTCAGCACACAACTTGGTCTTGGCCAAGAGCAAATCCATCCTACCCTTTCCCTCAGTACATTTATTAACCACGGAAAGGAGGTATTCATTTTTAGACATGAGGTTTTCAGCTCGCTCTCTAACAGTGCCTAGCTGGTCCTTAAGGGTGATGCAAGTGTCACAAACAGGTTGCACATCCTTAGAACTACCGGCCCTCTCCAATCTAGCCTCTAAATCATGAACATGCTTATCACGTAAATTAATGCTATCGCGTAATAAAGAGCAGTTCATGCAATCAATAATATCATGAGGTCTAGAATCCACCTCCAAAATCTGCTTCTGTGCAGTCTCAAGCTCAGAAAGAGTTTGAGCATGAACAGTACGCAACTGAGCAAGCTCACTCATGACAACAGAACAGGATTCACATTCAGCATCATCAAATTTAGACTTAAGCATGGCATATTCAGTAGAAACATTTTCTAGCCTAAGTCTAAGGTCTTTTCTTTCTCTAGCGGCTTGCACAAGTAATCTATCCTGACCAAGCACTACTTTATTCAGCTCATCTAATTTAATTAGAAGCTGGTCAGATGATAGGTTTACCTCAGATGAGTCAAGCTCATCGCCGCTGTGATCGCTGTCGGCCATGAAGCAAAGGCCGGTGAAGTCTCGTCCCTTCTTGTCCTTCTTGTCCTCCTTCCTCGGGGACTCCTCCTCCTCAGAGCTCGACTCCTCAGTTGAGGAAGTGTCGATGTCCCTGAGAGCAGCAACAAAAGCTCTAGAAGCGGCCTTGGCTACTTTCTTAGCCATCTTGCCGCGCTTGCCCTTTACAAAGGGTTTCCTCTCTTTCTTGTGGTATTTGGGGAGCTCACTCTCATCTCTCTTTTTGAGCTTGGGGCAATTAGCCTTAATATGAGAAGTGTCGCCACATTCATAGCAACCACTAAAACCACTTCTCCTCTGATCCCGTCTCTCATGATGAAAGCGGGTGAACCTCCGGGCTATGAGAGCAAGCTCATCATCAGCTAGAGTGTCCACCTGCTCCTTTGTGACGGAGACCAGGGAGGACAAAGCAAAACCATCTGCAAAAACACACGTAGCAGATGTGCTTGGTTCTGCAGTGGTGCCACGGCTAGTGCTAGAAACCAATGCCAATGGTTGTGGCAAAGAGCTTCTGTGCACTGCAAGAGATGCCTTGGCAATCTCTGTGGACTTCAGCTTGCTAAAGAGTTCATCACAAGTCAAGGTGTCATAGCCTGTGGACTCCTCGATGCTGGATATCTTCACTTCCCATATACTACGGTCAAGAGCATAGAGAAGCTTGATAGCCCTATCATGATCACTGTAAGCAAGTGTCCCGTTGGATCGCAAGTTACTCACTATAGCTTCAAAGCGGGAAAACATGGCATCTATAGATTCACCAGGTGCCTGCACAAACAGCTGGTACTATTGGTTGTATGTGCTTTGGCGCCTGGCCTTAATCTGAGTAGAGCCCTCATGAAAGACAGTGAGCGTTGTCCAAATCTCCCTAGCAGTCCTAAGGTGTTGCACCCTATCGAACTCACTTCTACTCAAACCGATGAATAGTATATTTCTTGCCTTGGAATTGGCATTATACTGATCCTTCTCAGTCTGAGAGGTGCTAGTCTCAGGGATGGAGTATTGTGAGTCCACAATCTCCCAAATTGCATTTCCTTGGCTTAACAAGTAAGCCTCCATGCGCACCTTCCAGTATGCAAAGTCTGTCCCATCGAACAGAGGAATTTTACTGCCTCTATCCATGTCGCCAACAGATCAAAAAACCGGTTAAGGTCAACTGGTGATCTTAACCCGCTCTGATACCAATTGTTGGACCGGAATCGGCGACCAGAGGGGGGGTGAATGGGAGCTTTTAAAATTTCGGGCTAAAACTTAGCCTTCGGTTTTAATCCTGTCTTCTGCGGAACAGGCTTCGAACACTACCTTCGAAGGTCTGGTTCGGAGGTACTTCGACACCTTCGAACACAGGCTTCGGAGGAGCAAAAAGTTCGAAGCCAAGAAGACTTCGCTCCACTCACAACCCTCGAAAATCTACTCTGCTAAGTCAGTGCAGGCTCCGCACACAGGGTGCTTCGAGCAGGCTTCGCACTTCACCCTTCGCAAGAGTGGACAGCCCTTTGAGGACTTCGACCAAGTACTTGGCGGCAGCAACTGGTGCTGGGCTTCGTACACGAAGGTCTACACGCACACAACAGACTACGCTAAGGGCTTCGACACAAGAAGCAAAACGGGCCTCGATCAGGGCTTCGCTAGTAAGCTATGAGTTCTGGCCTCAAGTTACACAGAGCGACAGCACACTGAAAAACACACTTCGCACAAAACACCCTTCGCCTAGACAGGCTTCGGTGCACTATAACTAGCGAGGTATGTAAAGCGAGCTCAAGCAAAAAGCACAAAGAAGCAGGGCTTCGCCGCTTGAACAAGGAACACAAAAATGAACTCTCTGGATGAAATACAACGAAGTGTGTGGCTACAGGAGCTCAACAGTAAATGCTCAAAGTGTTAAATGTTACCTACCGAGCCCCCATATTTATAGCCCACAGTTCACCCAAAGGAAATGACTACTTTACCCCTAGGGTTTACAAAGGATTTGACTCTAGAGAACTAAGGGGTACAAAAGGTAGTCCACCTTTATTCTGGAGGCTTCTCTGTCAGCTTTGTAGAGGGGACAGTGTCAGCCTTTTTACAGAACAGACAGTGTCAGCCTTTGTAGTCTTTGACTTTCTGCAGCCTCCCGTCGCACGCGAGGGTGCGGTAGCTTCGGCGAGAAGCCTTGAGCCTGGTGGCCTTCGCTTCACCGAAGTCAGTCTCCGATACAGTGATGGTTTTGAGCCGAAGCCGTCAAAGCCCTTGGGCCTTCGCACCAACACCTCCGGAGTGGACCACCACGGCTTCGCAGCTACTCCCAGCTCGAACTCCGTCAGTCCGTGTACCGAAGCCATGCAGGCCGAAGCACCTCAAGTCAACCTTGCTCCGGAGCTAGCCTCGCTCCGAAGCCTTCCTCACTCCGAAGCCCCACCTTCGGAGTACCACCCTTCGAAGTCCCTCCTTCGTCCAAGGCCTCCGCATGAAGCATTCCATGAGCACTTTGTCGCAGTGTCTCTCCCCGAGCACACTCCTCAACGAGCCTCACCCGAACCATGCCTTCGATGCGCCTCGACTTCTGAGACCTTCGTCGGGTACCTTCGAATGTCTCCTTCTAGAGCACACTTCGAATTCCTTGCCTCCGCAGAGGACTTGAACCACCAACTCCGAAGTCACTCCATTCGGAGTACCTTCGAAGTGCCTCACCTCCGAGGACTTTGTCTCGGAGTACCTTCAGCCGGAGCCACGCTCCGCACTCTCTGCCTTCACCTGGCACGCCTCGACCCGAGGACCGACCCGGACCACCTCCGTAGCCACCGTGACGGAGCTCCCCGCTCCCCTGGCATCAGGCCTCCCGCTTGACCCCGGTTCACCTGCCACGAACCTTGTCCGTCGCCTCCGAAGTCCCTGCGCACCACAGACAAGCAGACAAGTGTATCCAGTACTCCGGAGACCTCTCCGGGTTAGCAACCTTCGGCACACACTCCGGTGTACCGCCCAAAGTACCGAAGCCTTCGATACGAACCCAGTCTTTGCGTACTGTCGGACCCCTCCGACGAGCACACTCCGCTGCACAACTGCAGCAAGCAAACACCGAACACCCTTCGGTGAAACCACCTCCGAACTACTTTCGGAGGTACCCTCCTCCGATCACCTTCAGAGGTCCAACCTCCGAACCCCCTTCGGAGGTACCCTTCGAACAGAGGGTAAAAAGCCTGTTGATCACTCATCACAAAACACCGAAACCAACCCTTGGTTTCTCAGTGCGGTCGAAGCAGTCAGTCTCGCTGAAGGGTGTTCTGGCAATCTCCGAAACTGATATCTGAGCTCCAGACACCTCCGACGAAGTAGCTCCGATCGTGGAAACCTACAATAGAGTGGATTCGAAGTACCAATTCGGCCAGAGGACCAAATTATGCTAAGTGTTGCACTAGTGGCGAAGGTAACAATCTGTTACACAGATTAGCGGATACTTCACAGGCGAAGTTAGAAGGCGATAGCAATCGATTACGTAGAAACAAATGAGCTTCCTTGATCTGTAGTGAGAGTTTGAGGAATGTTGAATCTATGTATGATGTGCTTCAAGATAAAGTCAAGTACCTCGTTGTGAGTCATGTTCTTGAGAGGCACGGCCTCGGTCCACTTGGTGAAGTAATCCATCGCCATCAGCACGAACTGATGCCCTTTTGAGGAAGGAGGGTGAATTTGGCCGATGAAGTCTAAACCCCAACCTCAGAACGACCATGGCTTGACAATAGGGTTGAGTAATGAAGCAGGAGCTAACTGAATATTTCCAAACTTTTGACATGCTTCACACCCTCTATAATACTTAAAACAATCCTCAGTCATAGTTGGCTAGTAGAAACCCGCTCTTTCGAGCATCCAACTCATTTTCTGGGCAGACTGATGAGTGCCACAAAGTCCTTCATGGACTTCTCCTGTAGCCACCTGGGATCATTCATGGTCTAGACACTTTAACAGTACTCCATCAATGGTTCGGCGATATAGTGTATCGTCTATTAACACAAATTTAAACGCTTGTAGTCGAACCTTCCGATCAACCCTTTGGCTAGGGTCTCTCAAATACTAGACAATTGGAATTCTCCAATCGCCCTTATGAGCTTAGGAGGGTTTTGCTAGCTCACTCCCTGAAAAAGTCTCTAGGCTATTGATTTCGGGGTGCCCCCTGAGCCCTTCTTGCTTCTACCGAAGCCTGGCTAGACTGGTCGTGCGGAGTGCATCAGGCTGAAGCCTCCTGCAGGAGGGTCCAGACTACCAGAAGCCCTCACTGTCTCGGGGACTTCGGCTCATGGGCTCCAGTGTGCCAAACTGTTTGGTGGGTGGAACATTCCGGTCCTGGGACCTTTAGCGCGTGGTGACCTCTAGCAGCTAGAGGGGTCCGACTCAGAGGGTGCGCCTGCCTGAAGTCACTGGCTTCGGCAGTGAGACCAGACATCGTCTTCTCCTGTACAGAAAATTTTCATCTCCTGACATGGTAACCATATGCTTTCTGAGCCAAATCATTTGCATCCGAATTAGCCTCTCTCGACACATGAGAAATTTTGAAGTCATAAAAAGTAGCAACTATGTCTAGGCACTTATCCAAGTAGCTGTTTAGCAAGCCATTAAAACATTGAGCCCTCTTATCCACATGTTGTACCACTAACAGGGAATCACCATGCGCATGGACATGTTTAACACCCATGGAATCTAACAATTCAAGCCCTAGCACTAAAGCCTCATATTCAGCTTGGTTATTAGTAGAAGGAAACTCTAAATGAGCTGAGGCCTCAATGTGTGCTTCGCTAGGTGATACGAGGACCACTCCAATACCTCAGCCATTTTTGCAAGCTGAACCATCAAAGTAAAGTTTCCATGGCATTACTTTAATCAAAGAAATATTGTCGCTCCAACTTACAACTATGTGGTGATCAACTATAAAGTTGGCTACGATTTGGCCTTTCATAGCTCTTAGGGGTTCATAGGCCAAATAATATTCAATCAAAACGTAAGCCCATTTTCCGATTCTTCCACTTAGAATCGACTTTTGTAACATGTGTTTTATAACATCGGTTTGGCAAACGATAACACATGTAGTAGGGAGAAGATAATGGCACAATTTGGTGCACGTGTAGTAAAGTGATAAACACAAACGTTCCACAAATGCGTACCTGGTCTCGGCGTCCAGCATGCGGCGGCTCAAGAACATGATGATGTACTCTTTTACTTCTATCTCCTGGGTTAGCTCGGCCCCGATCATGCTATCTTCATCAGCGATGTATAGCCGAAACGGAATCCCGTCTTTGGGTGGTCTCGCCATGGGCGGTGATGACAAACACTCCTTGATTTTCTTGAAGGCACTTTGCTGGCTTGCCCCCCAAGTGAACTCGGCCTCATCCTTTAGCCGGAGTATGGGGACAAATGCATCAATCTTGCCAAACAAGTTAGATATAAAGCGACACAAATAATTCATCTGGCCTAGCAACTTTTGTTCATCTTTTTTGCATGTTGGTGCTGTAATGTTCCTAATTTTCTCAAGCCGCTTAGGATCGATCTCTATGCCTCTCTCATGAATCATGAAACCTAAGAACTTACCCGCCGACACGCCAAATGCACACTTGAGTGGGTTCATTTTTAAACCATACTGTCGCATCCTATCAAAAGCAACTTTCTAATCGGCTAAATGGTTTCCCATGGCATCCAATTTGACTATGACATCATCAATGTAATCTTCTGACATAACTCCTAGCAAGTCGTGAAAGATCAAGTTCATAGTATGCTGATACGTGGCACCAGCATTTTTCAAACCAAAAGTCATAACGACCCACTCGAATAAACTGACAAAACAAGGGCATCGAAAGGCAGTCTTATAGACGTCCTCTTCGGCCATAAAGATTTGATTATAACTAGCATTTCTATCAAGAAAACTTAGTACCTTGTGTCCTGAAGCATCGATGATTAGCATGTCGGCTAATGGCATTGGATACTCATTCTTCGGAGTGGCTCTGTTCAGATCTCTGAAATCAATACATACCCATATCTTGCCGCTCCCTTTCTTTTCTACGGGCACAATGTTAGCGACCAATTCTGAATACCTGCATGGCCTAATAAACCCAACATTGAGCAGCCGATCTACTTCTTCATTAACTCGGTCATAGATGATCGAGTTAAAGCGACGAGGAGGCTGTTTATACGGCCTAAATCCAGACTTGATAGGTAGTTGATGCTCTACGAGCTCACGACTTAGTCCCGGCATCTCGCTATACTCCCATGCGAAACAATCGGCATACGACCGAATCAACTTTATTACTTTGGCCTTTTCATCAGGCTGTAAATGTTGGTTTACATAGGTCGGCCTCGGGATGCTACCACCACCTATGTCAACTTCCTCTAAGGGATCGGCCGACGCAAAACCTTGTCCTAATTTCTCTACTTCGCTAAAGTCTTCGATGGCCTCGGCATTACCGTCTTTATTAGATCGATACTGCTCTACACGAGACTTTAGCCAATCTAGATTGCTCTTGGTAGACATGACTACTAATACAAAAATAGTCATGCTACACCAGCCGGCTTTATAGACACTGGTACAAAACGTCCTCCAGACACGCTAACAAAGTCGTAATCCGAAAGATCTCTAGCTGATAGACACTCTACCTTGTTGTGAATGGCGTCAACTGATACATCGGCCAATGCCACTTGGGCCGAAGTATCTGCGGGAATGACTTCTACTTCATCGTCGTCCCACTGAATTAGACACTGGTGCAGAGTAGATGGAATGCAGCAATTCACGTGAATCTAGTCGTGCCCAAGCAGTACGCTGTAGTTACCTTGTACATTGACGACAAAGAATGTTGTTGGTAATGTCTTGTTGCCCACTATCAACTCCATGGAGACCACGCCATTGGCCTTGGAACTCTCACCGTTGAGCATCAAGTTGGTCTTTTTTAGATCATCCTCATTCCTGCCAAGCTTCTTCAATAGCGAGTAAGGCATTAGGTTAATAGTAGCGACGTCATCAACAAGCATTCGGGAAATCAACATTCCATCAATGTGACCTCTGACGTAGAGAGGCTTCAGATGGCGAGCCGAGTCCTCAAGCTTCTTAAAAATAGCATTGCGCGGGCCAAGGTTCAGTTGAGCGACCTCGACCTCATCCTGCGGCAGGACAAACTCGGCGGGCAGTGTGACGACGTTGATGTCCATCGCCTGAGGTGCAGTCCCCTCAGAGACAGGTGAGTAGTCATCGTCGAGCATGTCGTCATCGTCGTCTCTCGGGCTAGGTGTCGGGTTGGTCATCTCAACCGGCTTCGCCCTCCATACCTGCTTGTAGCTGGTCGAGGGTGGATTTCTTCAATAATAGCGTCGCGCTCATCCTCGGCTTTCTTCTCACGCATCTCCTGCGCCCGTAGTCGTTGCAGACATCTCTTTTTTGATTTTGACATGCTTGAAGGTGCTCAAGACGGTTGTGGCTTGGTGCCAGGTGCCACTGCACCCTTCGATATCGTGCACTCTGTGTTCGGAGGGACCTTCGCTGTGGACCCCGGCAATCGGACCGGCCTTGTTTGGCCAATCGAACCAGGCTTCGGCACGGGCTCCGGCCGAAGCAAGGGGCTTACCTTCGTCAGAATTCGACGATAAGGCCTTCGGGATTGGGACTTCCTTAGACAATACTCTGACTATGATAGCTTCGGACTCCCTATCATCGGCCTCCTCATGCATGTACTCTTCATCTTCGCCCTGCACGGGCTGATTCGGAGGTACCACGGATAGTATGTGGATGATGCCTCCCTCCGCTGTGTATGTTTGTCCCTACCATTCATAATACTCCAAAGGAAAACAACGCATAGCATTAGGTTTCGGAGGGTACTTCGGTTGTGATACAAACGGAACCCACGGAGTCCCCGCCCAGTTGTACGGTGGAGGCATCGGTGGCTCTAGTGGCCTCACCCACTTTGTGCCGAACCCGTTACCCGGAGTGGGGTTCAGCAGAGTCGACGGTGTCTCGGACCATATTAGCGAGGGGTCCTGCTAGGCTGGAGGTACATTCGGCCAATGTGGGTTGAAGTCTCTTATCGGAGGACTTATCCAGAGTGGTGCGGGGCTCAGCCATTGGGGGCCAAACTCGCTCTGCATGGGGTTCGGCCACTGGGGTCTGAAGTTACTGTACGGGGAATTCGGCCACTGAGGTCCGAAGTCACCGTTCGAAGGGTTCGACCACTGTGGTCCGAAGTCACCATGTGGAGGGTTCGGCCACTGCAGTCCGAAACTATCACGAGGAGGGCTCGACCACTGCGGTCCGAAGCCACCCTCCGGAAGTCTTGGGCCCCTCGGCTGACTTAGTTTTTTAGCGCGGGAGCCTGCTTCCTTGGCTTTTCTTTGATGCTTGTTCAACAACGTCTTGTATGTTACCTTCGACTTCTTGTGAGCCTTAGCCGAAGGGGCGCTAATGTTTCATTTCCACACTCCCACCTCGGGTTTCTTTGGTATGAGTGTGCGTGGTTCTCCGACAATTATTGCTTTCCCTTTAGTTGACTCGACCTGTTCTGGCTGAATCAATACCTTCTTCTCGCCGAGGTCGACGGCGTTGACGGGGAAAGGATCTTTGTTCAGCTTCAACTTTGGATTGTGGTCTATTTTCAATCGTCCTTCTTCTATGGCCGATTGAACCCACCGTCGAAAAACATTGCAATCGTTAGTATTATGCGAATGCGAGTCATGCCACTTACAGTATGGATGTTTCTTTAACTCATAGGCAGATGGAATGACTTGGCCTTTAGGCAACCTGAGAAGCTAGTTCTTTAAGAGAAAATCAAATATTTTATCACATTTAGTTATGTCAGATGAGTACTTGACCTCACTAGGCCGATTCTTCATGTTAGACGGCCGTAATTCAGAGCAAGTGATAGGTTTGCTCTTAGCGTTCCAAACCCATTCGGCCGCGTACATGTTGACCGAATCCTCCTCTTCTGATTCCTCCTCGTCGGAGCGTTCCATGACGTGGATTTTGGCGCTAGGCTTGTTAAGCATTTTAATAAACTTTTTATCGTTGGTTCGGCCTTCTTGGACCAGAGCCTGCTGCAGGACTTGGCTAACCTCTAAAAAGTTCTAGTTGTCTAATCTTTCTTTAATCTCGGAACGCAACCCATTAAAAGCTAGTTCCGCCAAATCTCTTTCTAAAATATTATGCCTAAAACATCGGTTTCTAGTATCCCTAAAATGCTCGATGTACTCGGAGACGTTCTCGTTAGATTTCTGCCTAACCGATGTCATGTGTGAAAGCCTCAGTTCTATCTCGGCCGTGTAAAAGTAGTCATGGAATTTTTGTTCTAATTCATCCCATGTCTGAACGGAGTTCGGCGGGAGCGCCAAAAACAAAGTGAAAGACATGCCGGATAGCGAGAGAGTGAATAGTCTAATTTTTAGGGCTTTTGTCCTGCTTGCTTCTCCACACTGTGCTAAAAATTGACTAACATGCTCTAGTGTGGTTTTGCTACCCTCGCCATCGAACAAAGTGAATTCGGGGATTCTATAGCCATGGGGGTAGGGTATTGTATCAAAATGATCGGGATATGGCTTACGGTAAACCCTAAACCGACCCTTAGGCACGAAGCCAACGCATTCCCTAAATAGCGCGTGGATCCGCTCCTCTAGGTCATCTTGGCCTTCCGCCTGCGCATGTCTCTCGTGCGGGGGCGCGACACGTGGCGGGATATCAACATGTCGGCCATGGGCCTCTTCCCTAGGCACTATCTGTATGATGTGCTCATGCCCGGGTGCCTGTGCATGTGGCGTAGGCAGTGCGGAAAGGGCTGGTACCAGCGCAGGTGGTGGTGGCGCGTGATACGCGACACTAGTTTGGCCGTAAGCATAATGACTAGTCTCGGTCACGGGTGTTTGGGCTGGAGACGTAACGGTATTGCTAGTGCTATCGTCAGTTCTGTTGTACACATGATAAACCGGAGGTATACTTGCAATAGAGACTGATGGTACATCCTCAGTAAAGCTAAACCTTCTAAGTGTAGCCTCTACTTGGAAGCTAATTGCTGAATCTAAATGGTTGGCTAGCGAAGCGCTAACAGCCTGATCTACTGATGTGGCTATTTTTTGCTCAATCTCTAAAGAGGATAAACGAGGTGATATAGGTGTTACCTTTGTCCGAGCAAGGTCGGGGGCGATGATGTCGCACTTGATGAAGCATGCGCGTGTCTTGACATAGCCCCCAAGCTTCATGTCTTGTAGCGCCTTCAAGAGTAGGTGTTAAGATGTTGCAGTTGTCGATATTCGTGCCTCCTATGGTGTCCATCGACAGTGTAGACATAATAGTCATTGTAGATGTACCGGTGGCCGATGTAGACATACCCGACATGTTGGCGTAGCTTTTCCCCGGTGACATCGCCAAAAAGTGTGTTGACACGAAAACGTGCCCCCGCATTTGGGTCAATCCGATGATCCAAAAGTGTGTGAATACTTAGGAACAAGCCTAAGCGTAACACAACAATGACGTCGCGTTCCGACTTCCCTTTGCCGTGGTAAGGGGGTGGAGTCGCCAGGCAATCAGATCACACAAAATAATCCAATTTGCCGAAAGAAATATATTAAACAGAATAAACCAGCAAACTGGTCGGAGCCTGTCTGGTTCGATGTATGGTGCAAAGGGGGTCACCGAATTATACCTTTGGCCTCCGATGCGAAGTGTCCCGCCGAAGGGTACCTTCGGCGTCCGAACTAATCTGGTCGAAGATGATCTCCGAACGGATCTAGACGCGACAATCACCTCCGAATAGCGGGGTTCGGCGTGAAGTCTCCGATACAGTAGGATACAAAGTAATGACTCGAGCGTAACGCAGAAGCGTAACTTTGTCCAGAGCGGAGTATGAGCGTGGTGAGGCGTGTCGTGACGAAGTTTGTTGGCGAAGCGTGCGGTCAAAGCAGTCAGTCTCACCGAAGGGTGTTCTGGCAACCTTCAAAACCGATCTCTCAGCTCCAAACACCTCCGACGAATTAGCTCCGACCAAGGAAACCTGCAACAGAGTGGATTCGATGTACCAATTCAGCCTGAGGACCGAATTCTGCTAAGTGTTGCACTAGTGGCGAAGGTAGCAATCTGTTACACAGATTACCGGATACTTCAAAAGCGAAGTAACAAGGCGATAGCAATCTATTATGTAGATTAACGTATACTTCACAAATGAAGTAACAAGGATTACCACTATTCCGAAGTGGCCGTCGGAGGGCTTCCAGGAAAACCCACGAAGAATACAGAAAAGTAAAGATAAATGCGATTCAAAGCTACGGCTTTGTGGTTGATTTTTTGTTTGGCGGCCTCTGAACTGGCCTCACCTCTATATTTATAGTCGCTATACCTCTGATCTAAACTGCTATAATTCGGTTGAATAGAGCTAAAAACTTAGCCAGAATCGGGTCCAACTCTATCTCTGCCCAAAGTGGTCCTTCGGCCAGGCCCGTCGATGCCTGCTACTTGGGCCGAAGCTTCGGCGGCGTGGGCCTCCGAAGGCTTCTAGGCAAAAGGCCGTGGGTTGGCTGAAAACTTCTGGAGCCCACAGCCCAATGGTCCTTCGACCCTACAGGGCTTCGGCATGACCCGGGACATGTGTATTTTTGGCCCAAATTACCAAAATTGATATTTTGACAATCTTAGCCATTGATGCCATTTTTTTCTATCAACAGCCTCCATTGAGGGAGAACAGAAAACCAGATTGCGGTAGCGAATCATCTTTATCGGTTTGAAAGCTAGCATCCATGTAACCACTTACAACAAGCTCCTCTTCAACACCGTAAACCAGCAACATATCCTCAGTCCTTCTCAAGTACTTGAGGATACTCTTTACTACAACCCAGTGACTTTCACACGTGTTCGATTGGTACCTGCTCGTAACACTTAGAGCATATGACACATCTGGGCATGTACACAACATGGCATACATGATGGATCCAATTGTGAAGGCATACGGGATCACACTCATCTTCTATAGCTCATCAGGTGTCACAGCACACCGAGTCTTACTAAGAGAAATACCATGTGACATTGGCAGGAATCCCTTATTAGAATTCTGCATTTTGAACCGTTTCAAAACCTTGTCAATGTAAATACTTTGGCTTAATTCGATTAACTGTTTTGATCTATCTCTATAGATCTTTATGACCAAAATGTATGCTGCCTCTCCAAGATATTTCATCGAAAAACTATTTTTCAGTGAAGTCTTGACAGCATTCAACATAGGAATGTCGTTTCCGATCAACAATTTGTCATCTACATATAGGACCAAAAACACAAGTGAGCTCCGAGAAGCTTGCTTCATTCCATAAATGGACTTTAGCAACAAACTTTCCCAGCATTCGCCGCATTGTCAAGACCTTTAGGCTGTGTCATGTACACATCCTCACTTAGGTTTCCATTTAGGAAAGTCGTCTTGACCTCCATTTGTCATATCTCATAATCATAAAATGTGGCAATAGCTAGGATAATCCGAATATACTTAAGCATAGTGACGGGCGAAAATGTTTCATTATAATCAACACTGTGAATCTGTCTGAACCTTTCGCCACCAATCGTGCCTTATAGATGTGAACATTTCCATCAATCTCTATCTTTTTCTTGAAGATAAATTTACACTCAATAGTTTTTGCACCATTGGGTTGATCAACCAAGTTCCAAACTTGTTAACTCGCATGGACTCCAACTCGGATCCAATTGCTCCAAGCCATTTCTTAGAGTCTAGTCCCATCACTGCTTCCACATAGGTCTTGGACTCATCGTTGTCCAACAACAACACGTCTCGATTCCCAGTGGTCAAGAACATGTACCTCTCTAGCACTTGAACTACTCTCCTAGACCTCCATGGGGCTGGCGCATCCATAACAAGGTCAGCAACATCTTGCACCCCCTATTTTGGTTCAGTGGGATTTGGAACACTTTCCATTGGCTCTCGATCTTCTTCGAGATGCATAGTCCTCCCACTAACTCCTTTTGAGAGAAAATCTTTCTCAAGGAACACACCATTTCGAGCGACAAACACTTTGCCCTCCTCTCTATTATAGAAATAGTATACTTTGGTTTCCCTAGGATACCCCACAAAGAAGAACTTGTCAGACTTAGGACTGAGCTTGTCAAACGTCATACGTCTGACATATGCCTCACATCCCCAAATATTTAGAAATGACAAACTGAGACACCTCCTAGACCACATCACGTATGGTGTCTTCTCTACTATCTTAGTTGGAACTCTATTGATCGTGAAAGCTGCAGTTTCTAGAGCGTCACCCAAAAGGATAATGGAAGATCAATGTTACTCATCATGGACCACACCATGTCCAACAAAGTATGTTTTCTCTGCTCGGACACCCCATTCCACTGAGGCGTGTCGGGTGGAGTCAGCTGTGGAACAATTCCACATGGCTTCAGATGATCACTAAACTCATGGCTCAAATATTCACCCCCACGGTCTGATCGTAGAAATTTAATTGTCTTGCCCATATGATTTTGTACCTCATTCTGGAACTCCATGAACTTTTCGAAGGATTCCCACTTATGCATCATCAAGTAGACATAGCCATATCTACTAGAGTCGTCGGTAGAAGTAACAAAGTACGAAAATCCTTTCCCAGAAGTGTGACTCATTGGACCACACACATCAGTATGTACTATGGCCAAAAGCACACTTGCCCTCTCACTCTGTCTAGTGAAAGGCATATTTGTCATTTTGCAAGGTAAACAAGACTCTCATGTGTCATATGATTCAAAATCAAATAACTCCAAAAGTCCATCACTATGGAGTTTCTGTACACGCTTGTCATTTATACGACCCAAACGACAATGCCAGGCATATGTGGGCTTCAAATAATTGAGTCGTTGTTTCTTAGTACTAATGTTATAAACGTGTGCATCGTAAAGACTTAGAATATAAAATCCATTCAGTAACGGACAAACACCATAGAGCATGCTGTTGGGGGAAATACTTCATCGTCGGGGTCACTACTGCAACAAGACAAAGGCAGGTGATTTAATCGAAGGTTTCCAGCATCTAACTCCGGAAGTGTACTGGAACAAGTTCGAAGGATAGAGGAGAACTCTAGTTCAGAGTATATCTTCAAACATTGACCCTTCAGAGAGCTTCCTTGCCAGCTAAGATGGAAGGCTTATCTTCTTTCTCATTAGATTAGTCTTTTACCGTTTTAGCCCTATTAAGGGTACCGAATAGTTTCCAGTATGTTGGTTGTAACAGAGGGGTAAAAGGGTCTTTTCCTTAAGGTTTTGGCCTATAAATACCCCTCGTTTTACCCTGTAATGAGGATCGAATACTGAGTTATTCAATACAAATCTTCGAACTACTTCGAGCTATTATCCAATTCGGAGGCTTGAAATAGTTCACTTCACAAACAATTCGTTTGTTAGTTTCTAAACTCTGAAAACCTGTTAGCGTAATCTTTTACGCCAACAGTTGGCGCCGTCCGTGGGGAACTTAGTCCTAAAAACTTCGTTCTCTTCCAAGTTCTTAAACCATGCCTCCCAAGCGGAGTTCAGGTGGTAGTCCTACTCGGAGGTCCCCTCGGACTTCTGGAGTCTTCGAACACAGTCGAGGTCAGAGGATCTTTGGCAATTCCTCCACCTCAGACTCCCGAAGGGATTCCCCTTCCTTGAGCATACGGAGTTCCACCCCCAACTCCATCCATACTTCGGCCAACCGGAGTCCCTCTTCCACCTCAGATTCCGCTTCGAACTAATGCGTACAGTTCTCAAGACCCGGAAGGTCCTTCCGGAGGTGATGAAGATGGTCTTGGCGATATGGCCGCTCAAATGGCTAGTCTCCAAGCTGAAGTAGTGAGGTGGAGGCAAGAAGTCGCGGACAGGCTTCGTTCTCAGGCCACCCCGTTCATCCCCGAAGTGCCCCAAGACGATGAACTTCCTTATCCCGAAGCCCTAGAGAACGCTTCCTTCGACAGCGAGTCTCCGCTACATCCCGAGCTACATAAAGTGCGCTTTGATCCTATGTTTAAAACTTCGAAGCTCTGCAAATATTCTGGAGACGAGGACCCTGGGGAGTTATCCCGTTCTTATGCATTAGCAATTGAGGCCAGTGGAGGAGTGCGAGACACCATGGCCAAATGTTTCCCTCTAGCTCTCGAAGGAGTGGCTCTGCGGTGGTTTTGGTGCCTGAAGCCAGGGTTAATTAGAACCCGAGAACAATTAAGGAAGAAGTTCATAAGTAACTTTCAGGGTACCTTCGTACCCCCAATGTCTACAGGAAGCCTTTGCAGGTGAAGCAGCTTCCCGGAGAGACTTTAAGGCAATTTTTCAAGCGCTTCGCCCATACGAAGTCGCAAATTCTTGGGCTAACTACATCCTCCGTAGTTGATGCAGCTCGAGAGGGAGTTACCCATGCAGGCCTACTTGATAAACTTCACCGGAAACAGATATCTTCTGTTGCTCAGTTGATGTCTTATTTCGAAGAGTATGCAAGGTCAGAAGAAGGGTGGCTTCAGAGAACTGCTTCAACTCCATCAATCCTGCAAGAAGTCAAGCTGGAAGTGAAGACTTCAACACCTTCGGAGGGGCCTAGCTTTGACGTTCAGCATGACAGGCGTTGGGGGCAAAAGCATCCTCGTTCAGAAGTCTTGAACATTGCACCTCCGCAGAAATTTACCCCTAAGACTTCGCAACCTTCAGGAAGCAAGACCAGCGGCTGGAGGCCACCAGGGAAGCCGGCTGGCAAAGCCCAGGCCTTCTTCTGCTGTGTCCATGGTCAGAATTTAAGTCACGCAACTAATGCGTGCAAGTCTATATTCACTTTAAGAGGCGAGTACCTTGAAAGAACTTCGGGTCGAGGCACTACCGACCGAGTGCCGACCGAGGTGCGTCCGGAGCCTGTCCAGGCTGTGGCACGTATAGATAACTTCTACCCTGCAAGGCAACCTCTGGTGGTCAATATTATGCCACCTCCGAAGAAGGAAGATTGTCAAGATCGAGGGAAAAGAGTAGTCCTCCCCATTTCTGGAGGAGGGACTCTTGGTAGTATGTCGAAGAGGCAGAGAAGAGAATATGTCCGAGAAGTTGGCCATATTGGAACTTCTTCGTCCGCAGCTACCATGCCTGAATGGTCCCATGTGCCAATATCTTTTTCCGCAGATGATGCAGCGGGCATAATGTTTCCACATGCAGATCCACTTGTCATCACTGCCGACATAGCAGGGACTGAAGTCCGGAGAGTACTGATTGACGGAGGGAGTTCAGCAGACATTATCTTTGTCCAAGCCTTCGATCAACTTTGTATCTCCAGAAAGCATCTTCTCCCAGCAGCTCGTCCTTTGCAAGGCTTCACAGGACCTCCTCTCGATGCCCTCGGCCAAATAGGTCTGGAGGTCACTTTCGGAGAGGGGCTACTGGCCAGGACAGAGGAGGTAATTTTTGATGTTGTGGATGCCCCGTATGCATACAATGTTATCTTCGGGAGGGGCTTGTTGAATCAGTTCGAAGTTGTGGCGCATCACAATTATCTGTGTATGAAGATGCCCACACAAGCGGGAGTGCTCACTATTTTCGGAGATCAAGCCACTGCGCGAAGAGCGGAATATGGTCATGGCCCTCCTCTTGACCCGAGACAGGTGAACATCGTGCAAGGCAACCCAGAGGATATTTCTGCTTCAGGCGAATCTTCGAAGAAGTCCTTCCCAAGGCCAAGCCCTGAAGGGGAGATTATAACGAAGGTTATTGTCAAAGACGACAAAGACTATTCAATTTAGTTTGGTAAGGATTTGCCTCCAGAAGTCGCTACTTCGTTAGAAAAAATAGTGGAAGAAAATTTAGATGTATTTTCCTCGTCTGATGAGGACATTACCGGAGTCAGTCGGAACATTATTGAGCATAGTTTACTTGTGAACCTGAGGGTTCGACCTGTCCGACAAGGACTCTGAAAGCTATCTGCGGAGAGGGCCATCCTTGCTAAAGATGAAGTGGAAAAGTTGCTGAAGGCTGGGATTATCAGAGAAGTAGCTCATACGGAGTGGCTAGCCAACCCAGACTTTGTCAGGAAGAAATGTTCCGGGAAATGGCGCATGTGTATTGACTTTACATCTTTGAACAAAGCATGCCCCCATGACCCCTATCCCATGCCCCGAATTGATCAATTGGTTGACTCCACTGCTGGTTCGGAGTTATTAAGCTTCCTTGACGCGTATTCCGGCTATCATCAAATCTGGCTAAAGCGCGAAGATGAAATCAAAACAAGCTTTTTAACTCCTTCGGGAGTCTTCTGCTATGTAAGAATGCCCTTTGGCTTAAGAAATGCCGGGTCAACTTTTTCGAGGTTAATTGCTAAGGCTCTAGGTAATCAAATAGGCCGCAATGTAGAAGCCTATATGGATGACATTGTAATAAAGAGTGCTCTAAAGCACCAGCATAGCCTAGATTTAGCAGAAACATTCAATAGCCTTCGGGCATGTGGAGTCCGTCTTAACCCCGAAAAATGTATCTTCGGGGCTCAGGCTAGAAAATTGTTAGGGTATCTAGTTTCAAGCAGAGGGATCGAAGCTAGCCCCACTCAAATAACTGTTTTGCAAAGGATGGCTCCTCCGAAAAATTTGAAGCAAGTGCAAAAACTGACTGGTCGTCTTGCAGCACTTAGCAGATTCCTAGGATGGTTTGCGGAGAGAGGTTTGCCCATTTTCAAAGCATTGAAAGGGTACGAAGATTTTGCATGGACACCAGAGTGTTAAAAGAGCTTTGATGATATTAAGAATTACCTGAGTAACCTCGCTACACTCATGGTGCCTGTTGCGGACGAAACCCTACTCCTTTACCTTGCGGCTACTAGCTCCGCAGTCGGTGCAGTTCTTGTCAGAGAAGTTGATTTCAATGGGAAGTTGGTACAGAATCAAGTCTATTTTGTATACGAAGCATTGTCTAGAGCAAAAACAAGATATTCTGAGCTTGAGAAGTTTACCTATGCCCTGATAATGGCTTCGAGGAAGTTAAGGCATTATTTCCTAGCACATAATGTGATTGTACCAACTTCGTATCTCCTTCGTGGCAAGGACAGCAATTAAGTCACAAGTGCTGGCAGACTTTGTGGCAGAATGGACTCCCCCTGCAGTATGGGCTCTTGAGAAACCAAGTGAAGGAATTTGGACCATGTACTCCGATGGAGCTTTCCAAGCATCTGAAGCAGGTGTCGGAGCGGTAATAATTTCGCCTTCGCGGCAAAAAGCAATGTACTCCACAAGGCTCAACTTTAAGTCCACCAATAATACAGCAGAATATGAAGGAATTTTGTTAGGACTTCGGAAAGGATGTGCTTTGGGGGCTACAAGAGTTGTTATTAAAACAAATTCTCAAATTGTAGCAGGGCACGTGGATAAGAGCTTTCAAGTTCGTCATGGAGAGCTTGCAAAATATTTAGAAGAGATTCATAAGATTGAGCCAGCATTTAAGGGGATTTCCATTCGAAGTATACCCAGAGCTGAAAATATCAAGCCGATACCTTGGCAAAAGCTGCAGCCGGAGCTATGGAAATTCCAGAAAAAGCTTTTTACGAAGAGCTCAATTCACCTTCGGTCACACAAATCCCTTCTGCGGAAGTTCTTTGCATTCGAAGTACAGATTGGCGGAGTTCAATTATGGAATTATTGCAAGGAGAAGCAAATTTGCCTGAAGGGCCACAACTTTCAAGGTTGAAGCTCAGAATTCAAAATTATCATATAATCAACGGTATTCTGTACAAGGTCGGAGTATGTTCCCCTCTGCTCCGATGTATATCTCAAGCCGAAGGTCAGGAGATTCTCTGAGAAATTCATGAAGGACTTTGTGGTAGTCATCTGGCCCCTCGAGCTTTGGTAGGAAAAACACTTCACCAGGGACATTATTGGCCTACAATAGTAGCTGATGCGGAGAGCTTAGTCAGCACTTGCCAGGGTTGTCAATGGATGGGAAGAAGAAGTCATCGTCCGCCAAGAACCCTTCAAGTCATTGCCCTAGTGTGGCCAATGGCCAGATGGGGCATGGACCTTATTGGCCCCTTCCTAGTAGCAAAAGGAAATTTGAAATTCGCAGTGGTAGCAATTGAGTATTTTTTCAAGTTGGTCGAAGCAGAGCCTCTCACAGCTATCACTTCGAATAATGTACAAAAAAATTTCTAGAAAAATATTATATGCCGGTTCGGAGTGCCTCGGCAGGTCACAGTTGACAATGGGACACAATTTGATGCAGAGCCCTTCAGGAATTTTTGTGAAGACCTCGGCATACAATTATGTTTCGCTGCAGTGCGACATCCTCAGTCTAACAGAGCTGTTTAAAGAGCCAATGGTAATATCTTGTCATGGTTGAATCGAAGAATAGTGGGATTGGCAAAAGTATTGTGGACCGAGGAGCTCCCGAAGATTCTATGGTCCATTCGGACCACTCAAACAAGGTCCACGGGTTTCACTCCTTTCAGACTAATATTCGGAGATGAAGCTATGACGCCAACAGAGCTTAAAGGAGGATCGCTTCGCAGCACCGAACCGGAAATAGAAGCAGAAAGGCAAACTTCGCTTGATTTAACAGAAGAAACAAGACTTCGAGCTGTCGCCAATTTGTCAAAGTATCATCAGCAGACGAAGACTTGGTTTGACCTGAAGGTTAAGCTTAATGAACTTAAGTCGAGTCATCTTGTTTTGCGAAGCATTATAGCACCAGGGAAACTAGGGAATAAGTGGGAAGGTCCATACATAATTCTCCGCTCAGGACGCCCTAGTTCTTTTAAGTTAGCTAATTTAGAAGGCGAAGTGTTGACGCATACATGGCATGCAGAGCACTTAAAGAGATATTTCACATAGGGGCTCCTTGTAACCATTTGTAAACACCTTCTGAATTAATAAAGTTCATGGTTTAGATAATGCCTACCTCTCAAACACTTCCTACTTCTAGTGGACGCACTGGAAGAACGAAGTTGGCTGGGAGGGAAGTGTCATTAATTTGAACCAATTTTTTGGACTTTGAACCACTGGTTTGAAGCTTCCAATGAGGTGGGAAAGTCTCGGAAAAAACGGATTCCAAGCCACCGGCTTGAAAGCATCCATAAAAAGAGTTGAAGGACACTGGATAATGCGGATTCCAAGCTCCGGCTTGAAAGCATCTGTAAAAAGAGTCCAAGGAGACCACCGTGAATTCCAAACCACCGGTTTCATAGCATTCGCAAAAAGAGTCGAAGGAGGCCAAAACAAAACAGAGTTTGGGCTGATACGCTTCTAATATCTGTAAAAAGAGTCCAAAGTGACCAATTGTTTGGCACGCTAAAGTGTCCGAAAAGTTTGTCCGAAGTGACTTCTTTCAAACAAAATGTACTAAGTTACCAGTTTTATGACTCCAAGTAGTCAAAGACATTTTGTAAGATTTTAATCAATCTTTAAATTGCTGAGGGGCTCTGAGCCTCCAAAATTGTACTCCTAAGTCTTTTTCTTTGCGCCTAACCATCTTCGACTACACTTCAGAGTTGCTTGCACCCAAAGAGGGGCTGGGAAGTAGGGAGAAAATTTTAAAAATAAATATTTATTATTCGAACAGATTACATTACATTACGAAAAATCTGTGTCTATGCCAAGAAGGAATTGAAGACCTCTTCGATCTCTAGAGCTACCACTAAAGCCGGAACGACTAGTTCCAGAGCCAGGAGTCCTGATAACTTTACGTTTAATTCTTCTCCGTCCCTTCGAAGCTCGAAAATCTTTTTGTTCCTGCTGAAGTTCAGCCCATGTTCGAAGTCTCCCGGGGCTTCTTTCCCAGCTCTGAAGTTCTTCTGGTTTATTTCCTTGTTCTTCAGCAATACCCTCGTCTTCGGACCATTCAACAACCTCAGAAGATGAAGTTTCAGGCGCAATTGCACCGGAGCTTTCTCGAGGAACCAAAAATTGAGGTCGTTTGTGAAGTTTTAAAAGATCGAAGGTAGCCCATAGTAGGCGGAGTTCTTCTGTAACATTTGATACTTCGACATCATCCATTCGAGGTTGAGAAGCCTAAAAACACGATAATTAAGTTTTCATTCATAATATATGAAAGCATAATTTTTACATATTCGGACCCCTAAACAAAGCTAAACTTGCGGATCCGGCGGAGGCTGGCTGCTCGAAGCTTGAGACCGAGCTTGTTTTTGGCGATGCCCTTCATCGATCCAAGCCTTGATCGTTGTTCGACCTTCGGCTCTCCATGAAGCTTGGAAGGCTTGCCAAGCTGTGGCCACATCTTCGGAAGGGTTTAGCAGTTGGTTGTCGTCGAAGGTAATAGGAGCCGCCCCCGAATCTGGTGCTACTGATAGCCCTAGATCCTCATAGTAGCGAAGTACTCCAAGAGAAGCTACTTGGCCGGAGATTTCTCCATATCGAATACCCGCTGTCTTCATCATCTTCGCTGCTCCTTGGATCATCTTTAGCCGTCGCAGTAAGGAGACGTTGTCACTCGAAGGTAGTGTCCAAAGAGTACCAAAGTACTCCAGAACACCTAGAAGATTATTCATGACCTCCGCTGCTACCTTCTCCGACTTCACTTTATCTTCAATTAAAGCATCCCTTGACGAAGTTAGCTCATCTACCATAGCAGATAGTCTAAATGCCTGCGTAGCCAGAGAACTCTTCTAGCTAAGCATGTTGCTGGCTTCCTCTGTGGCTTTAGCCTTTTCCTCTTGAAGCTTAACTAGCTCAGCCCCCACCGTTGCATGCTCTGCCCTCATTTTCTCTATCTCAACCCGAAGCACGATTTGCTCGGCTTCGAGCTTCTTATTTGCAGCTTCCAGACCAGGTCTGGCCCTCCTCTCCACTGTAACCATTTCGTCTAAGCTGGAGATTCGAAATTCGGAGCCTTCAAGACTCCTCTCGAGAGTAGAAATCCTCTCCTAAAGACGAAGGCTTCCTCGCTCATTCGAGACGGCTGCATCCCGAGCCAAGACTATTTGCTGCGAAGAGAAAAAGCAAGGTGAGAAATTGTTCATAAGCTGAAATTAATCTTGTTTTGCAGATACTTCGTACCTGGTATGATGCCCGTTCTAAGGCTGCATTCAGCTCCGAGCCCTCATCTTCGCTAAGTATGGCTACTAAGTCCGTTTCCCCAACTTCACGGTTGGCTCGATCCAAAGGCTCGAGCAGGGCCCGAAGTTAGGTCCTTCGCTCCAGAAAAGGAGCTAGGAGGGGGAGCATGGACAGAGCCCTTTGATCGTCATCATTCGGCGAAGGGTCGGAGCGCTGCGCTGCATCTCCGGAGACCTCGGTGGACTAGCCCCCCTCCGTAGATTGACCTCTGTCTGTTGATTCAGACTGAGTTAATCTTATGTTTGGAGCAGGAAAGGGGTCCATTTTGGCTTTACCTTTTCCAGGTCCCATCTGGGCAGCTTCTAGAACTGACCCCGGAGATGTTGAGGTCGCAGGAACAGTATCTTTGGGAGGAGTCACCTCCATGGGAGCGGACCCTACCAAAACAAAGGTATTATGTAATGCATAATTTTGCAGGGTAAAGAAAAATCTAGTTCAAGTGAAGTTTACCTCTGAAGCCCTGTCGGTGGAGGAGCACGGGGCTACTTGGAGGATCGAAGGCCACTTCAAAGTCGTCATCGGACTCGGTGGCTGGAACCGAAGGGTTGATTGCTGGAGCCTTCCTGGGAGCAACAGCAAACACTTCGTCCAGAATCGAAGCATGTTCAGCTGGAACATCGACTCTGCCTTCAGCAACAGAGGCTTCTTGATGGGGCAAGTAAGGCTGGATGCTTGAGGTCTCAGCCTATCTGGAGCTGCCTTGAACATCTAGCATGCTTGCTGCGTCGCCAGTGTTTACATCTACCTGGGCTTTGTCTTTGGTAATTAGGTCTGAGAGGACCCTTTGCATCTCTCTAACTCCTTCATCTTCAGATGAATTGGAGGAGGAAACCACAGGCCTTAGAACCACATTCTTCGGCTTTCGGGCTAGTTTTTTTACTGGAGTCTTGGCCAGAGCTGAACGCCCAGCTTCCGCTTTCCTCTTCTTCGGCCCTTGATCGGAAGGTACCCAGTCTGGAAGAGGAGTCGGTGCGACTCCGATTACGCCCCATACTCGGTTGAGCCCCTCCCAACTACCCACTAGTTTTTTCCTCCACTCCTTTTCGACTGGAGTTGGAACTCCCAGAATCTTCTCCGCAGCTCGAACAATTTTCTTTGAAGTCATAGGAGCTTGGGAAGCTGAAAGATAAGTTTGGATTAGTCATTTTATCAAATAATTGTATATACAACAAGTTTTTTTCAAAGCTACCTAAAGGGCTCAAGTTCGAAGATATTTTTCGGAGTCCACCCTCTGGATATTCTTCGAAGGTTACAGGCCAGGTGGCCATCAGAGCTAGAATCTGGAGTCCGATGAACTCCTCGGCTATGTCATGCATGCTCATGCGGCAACTAATCCTTTGGAGCAAGCTGAGGCGAGCTTCGAGCTGGCCGGGGTCTGGTTGAACTTGAGCTTCTCTTCGGAAGTTTATATCTTGTAGAGGTCCAGCCAGACGACTGTCTGCTCCAACTCCGGCATAGAACCATCGAAGAATCCAATCTGTGTACCATCTATCGTTGATGGCTTTCGCTAGAAATCACAGTTGGAATTCGTCCCGAAGTCTGAAGTTGATGCTGCCGAAGGCTACTACAATTTTCTCCCCTCTGGACCCTTGGTAAGTTTTTGGTTGGCAAGATGCCCTGTGTAGTGCTGCGAAAATTTTTGCTCTTCCTTCGCAGCCTTCATCTCGTAGCGCCCATTCGAAGATGGCTAAGCGCGCTATCGCATTCGGAGATAGCTGAGGAATGGCAACATGAAACAAGTCCAATACCTCCGAAAGAAAGTCCACTACTGGGAGTCCTAACCCCGCTTCGAAGACCACAACTTCTCTAGGCCTCGGAGCGGGGATGGTATTTTTTCCTGGTTTCCGGATGATGACCCTTGAGCCAATCTTCCCTTCTACTGCCGCTGCAATCATCTCCCTCTTGGAGGTAGATGGCCCCAATGTATAAGATTGGTCCGGATACTTCGAAGAGGCCGGAAGGAGATCTTGAGGACCGGTTTGTTGGTGATTCCCCATCGGAGCCACCGCCACCGCTGGCGCCGCCACTGTTGCTGCCGTAGCCACAGCTTGCTGCTGGGCTAGGGCCGAAGCCGCCCCAGGAACCTTGAAGATAGTTTTCGCCATGAACTCGCATCGAATGCTAAAGCTAGAGTCTGGAGGCTAGGGATTGGTTGCACAAAGACGGTGAGAAAGGTATTCGAGAAGTGTCTGGGTCCCCTATTTATAGCCCAGGCCCACGATTTTTTACCGTTCATGTTTGTCGTTTCGCATTCTTGACTGTTACTCTTTGTGAAGTTAACGCACCGCGTAAGTTCTGCTGAAAGGAAAAAGCCAATGGCTATTTCTTCTAAGTCTAAAAGGCTTTCTGGCTTCTTAAGTTAATTCCGAGATTGTTCGAATGTAACTTCCTTAGGAATCAATTCGAAGTTTTGAATCTTCATATACTTCGAAGGTTGATTAAATTTGTTAACCACTATGTGTGATTATTTTTCTTATGTATACTGCTCTCCTAACGTTACAGATCTACCGGAGAAGCGTATTCGAGGGGCTATTGTTGGGGGAAATACTTCATCGTCTGGGTCACTGCTGCAACAAGAAAAAGGCAGGTGATTTAATCGAAGATTTCTAGCATCTAATTCCAGAAGTGTACTGGAACAAGTTCGAAGGATAGAGGTGAACTCTAGTTCAGAGTATATCT
The DNA here is from genome assembly GCA_019279435.1 of Zizania palustris. NCBI lineage: Eukaryota > Viridiplantae > Streptophyta > Magnoliopsida > Poales > Poaceae > Zizania > Zizania palustris. The sequence goes on from JAAALK010000079.1 coordinate 14,520,170, forward strand.
TCGAACATTGACCCGTCAAAGAGCTTCCTTGCCAGCTAAGATGGAAGACTTATCTTCTTTCTCATTAGATTAGTCTTTTACCGTTTTAGCCCTATTAATGGTACCGAATAGTTTCCACTATGTCGGTTGTAATAGAGGGGTAAAAGGATCTTTTCCTTAAGGTTTTGGCCTATAAATAGCCCCCGTTTTACCCTGTAATGAGGATCGAATACTGAGTTATTCAATACACATCTTCGAACTACTTCGAGCTATTATCTAATTCAGAGGCTTGAAATAGTTCACTTCACGAACACTTCGTTTGTTAGTTTCTAAACTGTGAAAACCTGTTAGCGTAATCTTTTACGCTAACACATGCCATTCGAAAATATTGAACAACCTTTGTTCTTTATTACGAATTCAAAACTATCGTCCTCTAAACATGAAGAAGAGATAATGTTTCTTCCTAAGGCGGGAATGAAATAAGAATTATTTAACTTCAAAACTAATCCTGACGATAACGATAGTGAATAGACGCCGACGACCAACGCTCAACCATTGCACCATTCCCGACGCTGATATCTAGCTCGCTACTTGCATACTTTCTTTCTGTGCTCATTCCATGCAATGATTTGCAAGTATGAATCATAGATCTGGTATCAAATACCCATGAATCATTTGGATGAGTAGCAAGATTAATTTCAATAACATTAATACCTGAAGCGGAAGTCCCACTTCCCTTCTTATTCATCTTGTCTTCCAGGTACACCTTGTAGATGCAATGGTGGCACACATCAAAGTTGGTAGGACCAAACGTGGACTTTCCAGTCGGTTTAGACTTCGCACTAGAGATCGCATATGTAGTCTTATCCTTCATCCTCCTCTTCTTGCCCTCATTCTAAACAATCATCACATTGTTTTGAGCCTTTCTGATGCTCTCTTCAGTAGATTTCAACATCTCACGCAACTCAGCTAGTGCCTTCTCTAGTCCAACTGATGGAGGGGGGGTGCCCGATTTTCCGTCAGGTGAGGGATAAACAACGATTTGTGGAGAACTCGACGTTGACGATCCAGCTTCCGATCCACGAGATCGGCCCTAGCAATCGCTACACAACTTCTCTATTGGTTATCAACCAAGCACAACCTGATTGACCTTGCCAAGAAGGCTAATCCTTTCCTGCGAATCGAAGAACACAAGCAAGAATGCAAAAAACACAATCGAACTAAAAAATCTATTGGGATCTGCGAATTGGGGTTCACTTACAAATCCGGCGAAGCGGCGGCTATGAAAGCAACGTGTAAACTAAACCCAAAAACCCTAGATGGATGTAGAAACACCTTATATAGTTGTTTGGGACACACCCCTAATGTGCTCAAATGGATACACGGCCCAAAGGCCCAATAACACAGAAAACAACATGCTGACAGATTATGTACTATATCTTGTTTTGACGATTCCCGTTGATCTATAAGGAATTTTGAGATGAAACTGGTGGCATTGGGAATCGTCACTGTAGTGGTGTTGGGCAAAACCACTGTACTATATCTTGAGATTAAATCGTCACTGTAGTGGCGTTGGGCAAAACCACTGTAGTGGCGGGCCATTAGATGCCCGCCACTACAGTTGCTGGTGCTGACGGCAGCACCAGCGCCCGCCACTACTATTGGTAAAGTTGATGGGGGAGTGGTCCCGATCTTCCGATAGGTAAGGGATAAACTTGGGTTGGTGGAGAATCTCGACGTTGGCGATCCAAGGCTCCGGTCCGGCGGATCAAAACCTTGCAATCGTTACACCACTGTCTCCGTTGGTTATCAACCACGCAGGACGCGATTGACCTCGCCACGAAGGCTAATTCCTGCAAGCGAACCCAAGAACACAAGCAAGAACAGGAAGGATACAAATCGAATGCCAAATCACAGACAAACGAAGATAAGGTGAGGTTTCACAAACGCCAATGCAGCAGCCAATCGGTCCGGTGCAAGAGGCGGGATCTAAACACAACAGTGTAGATGCAACAAAGCAAAACCTAACCCTAGAGGTGGCTGGCGTGAGAATATATAGGTCGGCGGTCTGTGGAAGGCGAACAGACATGGGCTGTGGGCTAGAAGACGAACAGACATGCACTATGGGCCAACACGGTCCAGTTCTGTCACGCAGGACGGTTTCAGTCACACAGAACGACTCGAGAATCCAAACGATGTGAAACCAACGGCAAACGATCCGTCTTCTCCTCAGCTTTCCAAAAAGTCAAAGAACGCGCCAATCGGACTTCGTATGAGGAAGTTATGGCCATTTTGGTGCAGGGTGGTCGATGTAGTCCGAACCAGCGAAATCTTGACTTCAAACATCCGTGCGGCTCCGTCTTGAACTCCAATTCTTCTATTCCATTTCTCATGTTCCTAAGCAACAAAATATCACTAGTATTCAGTAGCATCCCATCCAAACAAATATTGACATAGTTGCTAAGGAAAGAATTAACCTCATGGTTCAAGCGACGGGCACGGGTGCATGTGATTCGTCCTAGTAACTGAATTGTAGGTGGAGGCTCCATGTGTGTATCATGTGAAGTGATGTCCTCATCATCCTCCCCCTCTTGAATTGGAGTCGTCCTCGACTCAAGCTCATCGTCAGCTCCCAAATAGGGTTTTAAATTATCAGCACGGGGCATCAATTTAAACTTTCTCAAATCAGGAAAACGATCCTTGCGCAAGTACAACCAAACAAGATATCCCGGTTTGAAAAACATCTTCTTTCTTCCTTTATTTGTCTTCTGAGCAAAATAGCGTGCCTTCTTTTCTATAACTTCCTTGGTCTTCAGATGCATAGCTTTCACAAACTCTGCACGCTTAGTTGCCTCTATGTTTGCTCTTTCTTGAAAAGGAAGTGGCAGCAAATCAAGTAGTGTGATTGGCTTAAAACCATACACCACTTCAAACGGGCACAATTTTGTTGTTGAGTGAACAGCTCTATGGTGTGCAAATTCAACATGTGGGAGACAGTCCTCCCATTCCTTCAAGTTCTTCTTAATCATTGTTCGCAGCAACATGGAGAGTGTACGGTTTACCACCTCTGTTTGACCTTCAGTTTGCGGGTGACAAGTTGTTGCAAATAGCAATTTTGTGTCAAGCTTTGCCCACATTGTCTTCCAAAGGTAACTCATAAACTTCACATCATGATCTGAAACAATGGTTCTAGGCATCCCGTGCAATCTCACAATTTCCCTGAAAAATAAATCAGCAATATGTGAAGCATCGTTGGTCTTGTGACAGGGAATAAAGTGTGCCATTTTAGAAAACCTATCCACTCTCACAAATATGGAGTCTCTCCCCCTCTTTGTCCTAGGCAATCCCACAATAAAGTCCATGCTAATATCTTCCCAAGGTGCACTAGAAACAGGAAGTGGAGTATACAAACCATATGGGTTATGTTTGGACTTAGCTTTATGGTATGTGGCATAACGTTGCACAAATCGTTCAACATCTCTACGCATCTTTAGCCAATAAAAATTATTGGACAGCAGGGCCAAAGTCTTTTCTCTCCCAAAATGTTCCATTAATCCACCGCCATGGGATTCCTGCAACAACAGCAAATATACGGACGAATCTGGAACGCATAGCTTGTTAGCATGGGACAAGAAACCGTCATAAACATGAAATGTTTTCCAGTCCTCATTACATTTAGTCCATGGTTCAGCAAATTCTTTATTTACAACATACAAATCTTTCAAACTTTCCAAATCTGGAACGTTAATATCAAGTTGAGATAAAAGAACAACCATGCGAGACAAAGCATCAGCAACCACATTTTCTTTGCCATTCTTGTATTTCACAATGTATGGGAAAGGTTCAATAAATTCAACCCGTTTAACATGTCTATGGTTCAGTTTAGCTTGCCCTCTCAAATATTTTAGTGCTTCATGATCAGAATGTATATTAAACTCCTCAGGCAAAAGGTAATGTTGCCAAGTCTTAGGCACACGCACTAAGGCATATAATTCACACTCATAGGTAAAATAATTCAATTGTGGACCATGCAATTTCTCACTAGAATAGGTCACGGGTTTACCTTCTTGTAGCAGCACATCTCCTATTCCAAAATCACTAGCATCACATTCTAATTCAAAAAGCTTACTGAAGTCGGGTAGCTGAAGTAGAGGTGCATGTGTAAGGAGATCCTTGAGTGGGGCAAAGGCTTGTTCTTGTGCTGGCTTACGAGTAAACGTAACTCCCTTCTTGGTCAACTCAGGTAAAGGACCGGCTATGGTGCTGAAATCCTTCACAAAACGCCGATAGAAACCTGCAAGGCCAAGAGAACTACGTACTGCAAGATTAGTTTTAGTTGCAAGCATGACACGTCCTTTCAGATTAACAATTTGTGATGAAGAAAGAGAAACAACTTTATCTTTTTGTTGCCTTGAAAGTGTTTTAGCTACTTGCTGAATTTCAGAAGGTTGTTTGCTCTTTTGGGTGTCTCTAGCATGTTTTTCTTGTTCAAATTTCACAATTTCAGCAGGAGTCATAGGAAGCAATGTAACTTTCTTTCCTTTATACATAAATGTGTACTTATTGCTCCTACCATGGTGTGTAGCATCAGTATCATATACCCAAGGTCTACCAAGTAATAGAGAACATGCTTGCATTGGTACTACATCAAAATCAGCACTTCCGAAGTATATACCAATGGAAAATTCGATGTGAACAGTTTGTGTTACCTTGACCTTACCGCTGTCGTTGAGCCATTGCACATGGTAAGGGTGTGGATGTGCACGTGTGGGAAGTTGAAGCTTAGTTACCACGTCGAGGCTCACAAAATTGTTGCAACTACCGCTGTCGATGATGACACGCGCACGACGGTTATTGACGAGGAAGATGGTCTGAAATATATTGTTCCGTTGTGCCTGGTCGTCCTGGTCCATGTGAGTGCTCAAGTCACGTTGTACAATAAGTGCTGCCATGTTAGTGAAAAGATAAAACAACAAAGAATAATCCTTATGTAAAACAGCTAGGTCTGGTGGTGGGTGTGGGGTGGAAGCAATCCGTCAAGCACATTACCCACGCTTGCAAGTGTTCTTACCATGCCGCAGTGAGGTCTCCGGCCTACAGGTGATGAACCAAGTGGAGGGTGGTGTACAATTGCAAGAAATGATCCTGTCCTAACCAAGAGAGATGTGTAGCTTGGAAGGCAAGTGAGTAGCAAGGATTAGGGATAATAATAACAGTTAAACCAAGTTCAATAAGTGTTCCTTAGTACTCGTCAAAGTTGCTGACCTTAGTGCTCCCAAAGTGAAAGTTCAAGCAAAAGAGGGAAACTATGTGTCCAAAAATCAAAAAGGAAGCAAAAACAGGTCAAAATCAGCTCTCTATAGATCGGACAAGAGATCGGACAAGTGATCGGACAAGGGTATGTGCAAAATTTTTTTTTTTCTTCTTCTTCTGTTCGGATCGGACAAGAGTTCGGACAAAGGTTCAGACAAGAGATCGGACAAGCAGCAAACAGCCAAAGACTGCCTCAAATTGGACAAGAGTTCGGACAGGAGTTCGGACAAGAGTTCGGACAAGAGTTCGGACAAGCAACTAACAGGCCGCTTCTCTTTTTTTTTATATTTTTTTTTCTCCTTTTTTTTCACTCTATTTTTTTTGAAACAAGGATGACCAGAGGAGTAACCACAAAAATTGGCACCTACAACTGAGGTGGGATGTGGCTCACAAAAATTCAAACAAGTTCGCTGTCCGGCGAGCAAAAACTTTGTCCAATTTTTTTCTTTATCTTCCCGATTTTTTTGGCGATTTTGGTAAGGGCTAACCGACCTTTCTTGAAAGGGTACCCTCCAAATTGGGTCAGGAACACGCTCAAAAAATTTCAGATTTTTCTGCCAAACGAGCGAAAAGTTATGCCTGTTTTACCGAAGGGGGGTCACAAAAGACTGGATGTGGAAAACAATAAGGGTTGCGGAAGGGGAGGTTTTTCGGTGGGGAATTTTTTTGCTGAGACACAAGAACAACTACTACTCATAATACACAGAGGGATTACTAAACCAGCAACAAGACTCGACCAAGAACACAAACTCAACAAGGTTAAAAACTGAAATTAAAATCGCAAGGCACAAAGGGGTTCTCGGTGGGGAATTTTTTTTTTGGTGCGGTTTTCTGGACTCTGGGTAAAAACAAAAGTAGATCGAAATTACCTAACGGGAAATCTGAGCTCTGATACCAGCTGATGGGGGATTGGTCCCGATCTTCCGCTAGGTAAGGGATAAACTTGGGTTGGTGGAGAATCTCGACGTTGGCGATCCAAGGCTCCGGTCCGGCGGATCAAAACCTTGCAATCGTTACACCACTGTCTCCGTTGGTTATCAACCACGCAGGACGCGATTGACCTCGCCACGAAGGCTAATTCCTGCAAGCGAACCCAAGAACACAAACAAGAACAGGAAGGATACAAATCGAATGCCAAATCACAGACAAACGAAGATAAGGTGAGGTTTCACAAACGCCAATGCAGCAGCCAATCGGTCCGGTGCAAGAGGCGGGATCTAAACACAACAGTGTAGATGCAACAAAGCAAAACCTAACCCTAGAGGTGGCTGGCGTGAGAATATATAGGGCGGCGGTCTGTGGAAGGCGAACAGACATGGGCTGTGGGCTAGAAGACGAACAGACATGCACTATGGGCCAACACGGTCCAGTTCTGTCACGCAGGACGGTTTCAGTCACACAGAACGACTCGAGAATCCAAACGATGTGAAACCAACGGCAAACGATCCGTCTTCTCCTCAGCTTTCCAAAAAGTCAAAGAACGCGCCAATCGGACTTCGTATGAGGAAGTTATGGCCATTTTGGTGCAGGGTGGTCGATGTAGTCCGAACCAGCGAAATCTTGACTTCAAACATCCGTGCGGCTCCGTCTTGAACTCCAATTCTTCTATTCCATTTCTCATGTTCCTAAGCAACAAAATATCACTAGTATTCAGTAGCATCCCATCCAAACAAATATTGACATAGTTGCTAAGGAAAGAATTAACCTCATGGTTCAAGCGACGGGCACGGGTGCATGTGATTCGTCCTAGTAACTGAATTGTAGGTGGAGGCTCCATGTGTGTATCATGTGAAGTGATGTCCTCATCAAAAGTAGTGGCGGTCGGTGCTGACGTCATCCCGGACCGCCACTATTGTACCAATAGCAGTGGCGGTCGCTGGTGCTGCCCGCCGCTGCTAATGTGGCCGCCACTAAAGTATTGATGACATCACTTGCGACCACCACTACTATTCTAGCTATAAATGCGCAGCTTCTTCCTCCCCGAGCTCTACTGGAGTTCGCATTTAATTTTGTCCGTACAATGGCGACAAAAATCTAGATAAAGAGGGGGGAGGCTTTGTTTTCGTTTCTTTTGAAGGATTTCATTCTAGGAGGTAAATCCATGCCGAATCTCACATTTATTTTGTATTTAATCATGTATACAATGAGTTATTAGCTTTTTTCTAATTTAGGGTTTGTGAATAGAAATTTTCAAATAATCTTCCATTTACAGTGTTACCTTCTCCCAAATGAACAAATATGACCCTCCTCACAATTATTCATCACTTGTATATTGATTTACGTCATTTTAATCTTTTTTTAATTTGATTTATGATTATAGATCTAGAGTTATGTTGTTTGGAGAGAGAGAAACCAATATAGTTAATTTATTTAAGAATTTTTTCTGCTTAATAAGTAGTTTTAATTAAAGCATTGAGGATTTTTAATTAATGTTGTTATGAGCGATAATAAATCAATATATTTTCAATTTGTAAATTACTAAAATTAACAATAATGATTTTATTAATATTTTTTCAAATAATATATGTTTTAGATGGAGCACAGGTCCTGGATGTACTCGTCCAACGACGGAGATGTGGTGGCATATTTCAACAGAGTAACTGAATTTACTGAAGCTGCCGCACAATATGCTTCCCGTCAGAGTGAAGAGGCAATATATTGTCCTTGTAAAGTTTGTAAAAACGAAGCGATGTATCCGTGTTCTGATCGTGAAACCATACGATTTCACTTGTTGAAAAATGGTTTCGTGAAGAACTATTATATATGGACGAAACACGGTGAGATGGGCCAAAATCCTCCTGAAGATTCTGATGTGCCGCAAGATGCTCATCAACATAGAAGAGGTTGTGATCATACATCCGACATAACACATGATGATGTTGATCAACATGATGATGATGACGCCTTTGATGTGGAGGAACTGATGCGAAATGTTGCGCCTGAGGTGTTGTTGCAGAGAACTACAACCAAAGGATACGATAACTTTGAAGCACTTGACAAAGCATCAAAAAACCTTCTTTACGAGGAACGCCACGGATGCGATAAGCAGTATATTGTGTTGTACATAATTCTTGAGCTTATGAAAATGAAGGCCAGCAATGGATGGTCTGACACCAGTTTTTCAGATCTTTTACAACTCCTAAAAAAGGTTTTGCCAAAACCCAATGGTTTACCATATGATATGTACCAAGCAAAGAAGATGATTTGTCCATTGACTTTGGGCGTTCAGAAGATTCATGCATGCCCGGACCACTGTATCCTATATCGAAAAGAGTATGGATTGTTAGAGAGATGTCCGCAGTGCAACGCGAGTCGATACAAACGTCCAAATGACTGTGTGGAGGACTACAATGACCACCAGAAGAAGAATAATAAGAGGTTGCAGAAGAGGAATAAAAATGTTATTGAAGACTGTTGGGGGAAAATATCTCATCTTCAGGGTTATTGCCAAAGCAGCATGAAGACAGCCGACCAGTTCGAAGATTGTCCGAAGTCCATCTTCGAAGGTGTATGAAACCTGGTTCGAAGCCCAAAGGCAGGCATTGGTTCGAAGTATGTCTTCGAACCAAAGTCCTTCAGGATCTTTTCTGCCAGCTAAGATGGAAGACTTATCTTCTATCCTATTAGATTAGTCTTTTACCATTTTAGCCCTATTAAGGAAACCGAATAGTTTCCTTAATGTCGGTTGTAATAGAGGGGTAAATAGGTCTTTTCCTTAATGTTTAGGCCTATAAATACCCCCCATTTTACCCTGTAATGAGGACCGATTACAAGTGAATCAATACACACTTTCGAACTATTCTAAGTTATTATCCTTTCGGAGGCTTAGAACAGTTTGCTTCGCAAACACTTCGTTTGTTAGTTTCTTTTCTACAGAAACCTGTTAGCGTAATCTTTTACGCCAACAGTTGGCGCCGTCCGTGGGGAACCTAGTCCAAAAAACTTCGTTCTCTACCAACCTCTTGCATCATGCCTCCTAAGCGGAGCGCACCTCGCAATCCCACTCGGAGGTCCTCTCGGATCTCCGGAGAGATACCCTTCGACACAGTCGAAGTCGGAGGGTCTTCGACTATCCCTCCACCTCAAACTCCGCAAGGGGCTTTTATCCCTCGAGGATACGAAGCCTCTCCACCAACCCCTTCCACACTCCGACCACCCGGAGCCACTCTGCCACCCTCCATTCCGATTCAAACTGATCATACCAGCTCTCAAGACCCGGAAGGTCCTTCCGGAGGAGATGAAGATAGCCTTGGAGACATGGCCACTCAAATGGCCAATCTTCAAGCCGAAGTAGCGAGGTGGCGGCAAGAGGCTGCGAACAGGCTTCGTCCTCAAGCCACCCCAGCTATCCCCGAAGTGCACGAAGACGACGATCTCGATTATCCCGAAGCCCCGGAGAACGCCTCTTACGACAATGAATCTCCGTTGCATCCCGAGCTTCAGAAGGTTCGCTTCGATCCGAGGTTCAAAGCTTCAAAGCTTTGCAAGTATGCCGGAGATGAAGATCCTAGTGAGTTTGCGCGTTCTTATGCCCTAGCAATCGAGGCTAGTGGCGGAGATAGAGAAACTATGGCGAAGTGCTTCCCGTTAGCCCTTCAAGGAGTGGCGTTAAGATGGTTCTGGTCTTTAAAACCAGGATCAATCGCTTCATGGTCACAGTTGAAGAAGAAGTTCATAAGTAACTTTCAGGGCACCTTCGTGCCCCCCATGTCGACAGGGAGCCTTTTCCAAGTGAAGCAGCTCCCCGGAGAAACATTGAGACAGTACTTCAAGCGCTTCGCTCACACGAAGTCGCAAATCCGGGGGTTGTCTACATCTTCAGTGGTTGATGCGGCTCGGGAAGGTGTCAGTCATAAAGGCCTTCTGGATAAATTGCATCGAAAGAGCATCACTACGGTATCACAGCTGATGTCGTACTTCGAGGAGTACTCGAAGTCAGAAGAAGGTTGGCTTCGGAGGACTACTGCTACTTCGACAGTGTTGACAGAAGTTAAAGCAGAGGTGAAGACTTCGGCTCAGCCGCAAGAACCAGTCCCCGAAGTGCAACATGATAGAAGAAGAGGGCAAAAGCACCCTCGCTCTGAGGTCTTAAACATTGCACCCCCGCAGAAGTTTGCGCCAAGAGCTCCACAATCTGCGGGGAACAAGTCCAACGGCTGGAGGCCGCCAGGGAAAACGGCTGGCAAGGGCCAGACCCTTTTTTGTTGTATTCATGGAGAGAATCGAAGCCATGCAACTGACACCTGCAAGGCTATTCTTACCCTTCGGGGAGAATACTTGGAGAGAACTTCGGGTCGAGGTAGTACCGACCGAAGTCCGGCAGCAGCAGTGCGCTCGGAGCCGGTCCAGGCTGTGGCGCGGATAGAAAATCTTGATGCTGCAAGGCATCCTCCGGTGGCCAATGTTATGCCACCTCCGAAGCAAGAAGAAGGGCAAGATAGAGGGAAGAGAGTAGTTCTCCCTATCTCCGGAGGAGGTACCCTCGGAAGCATGTCCAAGAGACAGCGAAGAGAGTACGTTCGAGAAGTAGGCCACATTGGGACTTCGTCATCTGCAGCTACAATGCCGGAGTGGTCTCATGTTCCAATATCTTTCTCTGCGGAGGATGCAGCTGGTATCAAGTTCCCGCATGCAGATCCATTGGTTATTACTGCTGATATTGCAGGAACAGAAGTGCGAAGGGTGCTAATTGACGGAGGTAGCTCGGCAGATATTATATTTGTACAAGCCTTCGATCAGTTATGCATTTCCCGGAAGCATCTCCTCCCAGCGGCTCGTCCTCTGCAAGGCTTTGCAGGACCTCCGCTAGATGCACTTGGCCAAATAGGCCTGGAAGTAACCTTCGGAGAAGGTTTACTAGCCCGAACTGAAGAAGTTATCTTTGATGTGGTGGACGCCCCGTATGCTTATAATGTCATCTTTGGGCGAGGCATGTTGAATCAGTTCGGAGCTGTGGCGCATCACAACTACTTGTGCATGAAGATGCCCACACAATCAGGAGTTCTGACAATCTTCGGAGATCAAGCCATAGCTCGGAGGGCAGAATATGGTCATGGTCCTCCTCTTGATCCGAGGCAAGTAAACAGTGTCCAAGATAATGGAGAAATTTTTTCAGCCTCCTCTGAAGCTTCGAAGAAGTCATTTCCAAGACCAAGTCCCGAAGGAGAAATTGCAACGAAGGTCATTGTCAAAGATGGTAAAGAATACACTTTTCAATTTGGTAAAGATTTACCTCCCGAAGTTGCAACTTCCTTGGAAAAGGTTGTAGAAGAAAATTTGGATGTCTTCGCTTGGTCTGACGAAGATATTACCGGAGTCGATCGGGATATTATTGAACATAGTTTGCTTGTAAACCCGAAGGCCCGGCCTGTTCGACAAGGGCTCCGGAAGATGTCCGCAGAGAGAGCTGCTTTAGCTAAGGACGAAGTTGAAAAACTGCTGAAGGCGAGGGATTATCAGAGAAGTGGCCCATACAGAATGGTTAGCCAACCCAGTCTTCGTCAGGAAGAAGTCCTCCGGAAAGTGGCGCATGTGCATTGATTTCACATCTCTGAATAAAGCGTGCCCACGTGACCCCTACCCCATGCCCCGAATTGACCAGCTAGTTGACTCCACTGCAGGTTCGGAGTTACTAAGCTTCCTCGACGCGTATTCAGGTTATCATCAAATATGGTTGAAGCGCGAAGATGAAATCAAGACGAGCTTTGTAACTCCTTCGGGAGTCTTCTGCTATGTAAGAATGCCCTTCGGCTTAAGAAATGCCGGGGCTACTTTTTCAAGATTAGTTGCTAAGGCTCTAGGTCATCAACTAGGTCGCAATGTGGAGGCCTATATGGATGATATTGTAATAAAGAGTGCTTTAAAGCACCAACATAGCCTAGACTTAGCAGAAACATTCAATAGCCTTCGGGCATGTGGGATCCGCCTTAACCCCGAAAAATGTATATTCGGAGCTAAGGCTGGAAAGTTGTTAGGGTACTTAGTTTCAAGCAGGGGAATTGAAGCTAGCCCTACTCAAATAACTGCGCTGCAGAAGATGGCTCCTCCCGAGAATTTAAAGCAAGTGCAAAAGCTGACTGGACGTCTTGCCGCACTTAGTAGGTTTTTATCAAGGTCTGCAGAGAGGAGTTTGCCAATCTTTAAAGCTTTGAAAGGGTCCGAAGATTTTGCATGGACACCGGAGTGTCAGAGAAGCTTCGAAGACATTAAAAATTATCTCAGCAATCTTGCTACACTTACGGTGCCTATTGCGGACGAAACCCTACTTCTGTATCTTGCAGCTACAGGCTCAGCTGTCAGCGCAGTCCTTGTCAGAGAAGCCGATATCAATGGGAAGTTGGTCCAAAATCCTGTCTATTTTGTATCCGAAGCATTGTCAGGAGCAAAGACAAGATACTCCGAACTTGAAAAGTTCGTTTATGCTCTGATAATGGCTTCGAGGAAGTTAAGGCATTATTTTTTGGCTCATAATGTAATTGTACCAACTTCATATCCTTTAGGAGATATGCTCCGAAGCAAAGATTCCACTGGAAGGATTGGAAAGTGGGCAGTAGAACTAGCACCCTTTGGCATATCTTTCCTAGCAAGGACAGCTATCAAATCTCAAGTCCTAGCAGACTTCGTAGCAGAGTGGACTCCACCTGCGAAGTTGACTCCGGAAAAATCAGATGACGGAGTTTGGATTATTTACTCCGACGGGGCTTTTCAAGCATCCGGAGCAGGCATTGGGGCAGTATTAATTTCACCATCAGGACAAAGAGCAATGTACTCCGCAAGACTCAACTTTAAGTCTACCAATAATATAGCGGAGTACGAAGGAATATTATTGGGACTCCGGAAAGCACGTGCTCTAGGGGCTACAAGAATAATTATAAAAACAGATTCTCAGATAGTAGCAGGGCACGTAGACAAAAGTTTTCAAGTCCGACATCCACAGCTTGCAAAGTACTTGGAATAAATTCGCAAGATCGAAGCACATTTCAAGGGTATTTCCATTCGGAGTATACCAAGAGCTGAAAACGTGCAAGCGGACATTTTAGCGAAGGCTGCTGCCGGAGCTGTGGATGTGCCTGACGAAGCTTTCTATGAGGAGCTCAATGTACCTTCGGTGCCACAAGTTGCTTCTGCAGAGATTCTCTGCATTCCTAGTGCAGATTGGAAAGATTCGATTATAGAACTCTTGCAAGGAGGAACAAATTTGCCCGAAGAGCCCCAATTGTCAAGATTAAAGCTCAGAGCAAGAAACTATCAGTTAATCAGCGGTATATTATACAAGGCCGGAGTATGTTCCCCTCTACTCCGATGTATATCTCAAGCCGAAGGCCAAGAAATTCTTCGAGAAATTCACGAAGGCCTTTGTGGAAGTCATTTAGCCCCTAGAGCTCTGGCAGGAAAAACACTTCGCCAGGGTGTAGTACCGAAAGTAGCGACCAGAGGGGGGGTGAATGGGCGCCTTAAAAATTCTTTCGAATCTATGGCCTGTTCCCAATACCCAACGCACCTCAAAAATACTATGCAGCAGAAAGTAAACAGTAGGCCTAAGTCTAAAGGTTTCTAACCTAGAAGCAATTGATGATATACAGTGTAAAACTAAAGTGGTGCAACTAGGCAGATAAACAAGTTGTAACAGGCCTATACTTCTCAATGAAATGATCTAAGTATGTATAAAGTGAAAAGAGAAGTTACTGTCCAAAGTTGTCTCCTGTTCGGGACTTGGCGAAGCCCCCTTCGCACGTCGAGGTATGTTTCGGAGGTTGGTGACGGAGTCTGTCCGAAGTGCCGAAGGTGTCACTGTCTAGGCTAGTGCGAAGAGTACTTCGGAGCGAAGTAAAAAGCAGTGCCGAAGCTTGGTTCGAAGTATGCACTTCGAAGACAGGACTTCGAACACAGCTTCGAACCAAAGGCTTCGGAGCAAGGTGGCAAAGTCGGAGCCTGCTTCGAAGTGAGGGCTTCGAAGACAAAACTTCGAACACACCTTGAACCGAGAGCTTCGAAGCACAATCTTCGAACAGAGAACTTCGAACACACAAAACAGACGGACTACCTTCGAACAAAGTAGCGAAGTCTGTCACGCGACAGAAAAGAAAGTCCGAAGCCTACACTCTATCTTCGAACAGGGAAAGCTTCGGAAGGAGAATCGAAGGCTGACACTCCACAAGGAAATCCAAGCGAAGTCTATCAGAAAAGACAAACTTCGAACCCAACTTCGAAGCCTAACAAAGTGTGCACTTCGAACAGATAGATTCGGAGTATGCTAGTTCGAAGTATGCGATGCTGTCCATACAGGAGAAACTTCTAATCTAGCAACTCAGAAACAAAGACCGAAGTTCGAAGTCTAAACGAAGCCTTTAACGAGGTTCGAACGGAGACTGCCTCACGGAGTTGAGGGGCTTCGCACTGAACCGAGCTTCGCCAGACACACCAGAAAAAGGCAAAAAGGACTGTCAGCTTCGATCAAAAGGCTGGGCAATAGAAGGTGAAAAGCTGCTACAGTACACTGTAGCTACAGCAAAGCAGTACTACTTGCAACCGCAAGAACTAGTACTCCCACCGTGAAGAACACTCCCAGCCGAAGAAGCTTCTCTTCAAGAATAAATTCAGCAGCCCGTAGGTAAGGCAATAACTCCCCAAACCGAACAAAATGCAAGCAATAAATTCACCAGGGACCAAAGCATTAAAGCATCCAAGAGATTTGAGTGAAAGTAATGCAAGAACAGGGAGAGGAAGCCCCTGGCGGCGCACACAGGAGAGAGAAAACGGGAGACAAAGTGACCCAATAGGTGGATTTGATTTCAGCTCAAAAGGGTAGTGCAAACCCTAGGGATTGGGGTGCTATTTATAGGCAGCCCAACACTAGGAATATTCTACCAGCCCCTTAGGGTTTTACAGACTCAAAAATACAGAAAAAGACTCTACTGCCCTTAGGTATTTTTACAGACACAACTAACTGACTGTGGGCCTAGAGTAATAAATGACATATCCTGAAGCTATTCTTCTGGACAGTCGGATACAGAATCAACGGTTGTCAGTTTTACGCCGAAACTGACAAAGCCTCCACCAGCTTTGCACCAGGTACCCGGATTGGGCCGGCCCGACTCCGCAGCTCTCTCAGCCCGGCAATCGCTCACCGCCCGTGTACCTGAGTCAGTCCTGGTCAACAGCCCAGTGGGTCTTCTACTGCTTCTGGCCCATGCACCCGGATTGGGCCAGCCCGACTTCGCAGCCTTCTCTGCCCGACAGTCGCTCGCTGCCCGTGTACCTGAGTCGCACGCGGCCCATAAAACAGCAGATCTCTTCTTCTCTTCAGTCCTCGTTGACTATCGTTGACAATGACTCATCACTTCTAGAGCCATGAGGCCCACGCTATTCAGCATGGCTCCTCACAGGGGCTTTATTGGCCCACAATAACAGCTGATGCGGAGAGCTTGGTCCGCACTTGTCAAGGATGCCAGTGGATGGGTCGACGGAGTCATCGCCCACCAACAGCTCTTCAAGTCATTGCTCCGGTATGGCCTATGGCCAGATGGGGTATGGATCTAATTGGTCCCTTTCCGTTAGCAAAGGGAAATTTGAAGTTCGCAGTGGTAGCTATCGAATATTTTTCTAAGTGGGTGGAAGCAGAGCCCTTAACAGCTATCACTTCGAATAATGTACAGAAATTCTTCTGGAAGAACATTATTTGCCGGTTCGGAGTGCCTAGATATCTCACGGTTGATAATGGAACACAGTTCGACGCAAAACCCTTCAAGAAGTTTTGCGAAGACCTAGGCATTCAACTATGTTTTGCTGCAGTGAGACATCCTCAGTCGAATGGAGCCGTTGAGCGAGCCAATGGAAATATCTTATCAGGGCTAAATCGAAGAATAGTAGGGTTGTCAAAGGGACTGTGGACCGAAGAACTTCCAAAGATTCTATGGTCCATTCGGACTACGCAAACAAGGTCCACAGGTTTTACTCCGTTCAGACTACTATTCGGAGATGAAGCAATGACTCCAACGGAGCTCAAAGGGGGCTCATTTCGCAGCACCGAACCAGACGTCGAAGAAGAAAGACAAGCTTCGTTAGATTTGTCAGAAGAAACAAGACTTCGAGCTGTAGCTAATTTATCAAAGTATCATCAGCAGACGAAGACTTGGTATGACCCGAAGGTTAAGCTCAGCGAGTTAAGGCCGGGTCATCTTGTTCTACGAAGCATTATAGCACCAGGGAAGTTAGGCAATAAATGGGAAGGTCCATATCTAATCGTCCGCTCGGGACGCCCTGGTTCGTTTAAATTAGCTAATTTAGAAGGTGAAGAGTTAGCACATACTTGGCATGCGGAGCACCTAAAGCGATACTTCGCATAAGGGCTCCTTGTAATTCGCTTGTAATCACCTCTAAATTAATAAAGCATACACCCTGATGGTTGCCTTCCCCTTGACACTCCTAGTTTCCCGAGCGGACGCGCTGGGACAGAAGTCGATCGAGAGGGAAGTGTCATTAAGCTGGGTTGTATTTCCGGACTTCGTACCCATAAAGTCGAAGCCTCCGGTGTGGTGGCTGAAATCCATCCGGAGCCCAAGCTGATACCTTGTAGGCATCCGTAAAAGAGCCAATACCACATTCTACGGAGTCCAAGCTTCGGCTGGTAGACTTCCGTAAAAAGAGCCGAAGGTGGCCAAAATCTGCGGAGTCCAAGCTGCAGCTTGCAGACATCCGTAAAAAGAGCCGAAGGTGGCCAAATTCTGCGAAGTCCAAGCTCCGGCTGGTAGACTTCTGCAAAAAAGAGCCCAAGTTGGCCAAATTCTGCGAAGTCCAAGCTCCGGCTGGTAGACTTCTGCAAAAATAGCCGAAGGTGGCTACAATTTCTGCGAAATCCAAGCTCCGGCTGGTAGATTTCTGCAAAAAACAGCCGAAGGTGGCTAAAGCAAAACAGCATTTAAGCCATGAGCTTCGAATGTTTGTTCATATAAGTCCAAAGTGACAAATTTCTTAAGACACTAAAGTGTCCTCGAAGTTATCTTAATTGATTTCTTTCGTAAAGCAAACAAAGGTACCAAGTTACCATTCTTCTGACTACAAAGGTCAAAGACATTTCATAAGATTTCAAAAGATCTTTAAAAATGACAGAGGGGCTCCGAACCCCCAAAAAATTGTACTCCGAAGTTTTTTCTTTGCGCATAACCATCTTTGAATGCAGTTCGAAGTTGCTTATACCCAAAGAGGGGCTAGTAAATATGGAGACAATTTTAAATCGGCATTCATTATTGAAACAAATGTGTTTACAGATTACATTATGAAAAATTGGTATCTATACCAAGAAGGAATCGGAGACCTCTTCGGTCCCGAGAGCTAGGGGTGGAACGACTAGTTCCAACATCGGAAGTTCTAAGAACTTTGCGTTTAACTCTCTTTCTCCCCTTCGAAGCTCTAAAATCCTTCTGTTCTTGTTGAAGCTCGGCCCAAGTTCGAAGCCGCTCAGGACTTCTCTCCCAGCTTCTAAGACCTTCAGATCTTTTATTTTGGGCTTCACCTTCGTCTTCGGACCAGTTAGTGTCTTCAGAAGACGAGGTGTTTGCGTCGATTTCTTTATCTTCCTCTTTAATATAAGACAATACGTCTTTGATTACTTCGGGCGCAATAACGCCGGAGTCATCTCGAGGGATAAGAAATCGAGGACGCTTATAACTCTTTAGAAGTTCGAAGGTGTCCCACAGTGAGCGAAGTTCGCTGTTAAGCTCTAACACTTCGATATCTTCGATAAGAGGCAAAGCCTAAAAATATGACAAACAAGATTTTCATTGATAAATGTTTACAAGCACAAAGCTTTACACGGTTAAAAATCCTAAAACATTCCTAAACCTGTGGGTTTGAAGGAGGTTGGCTGCTCGAAGCTTGGCTCCGAACATGCTTCTGGCGTTGGCCTTCATCAATCCAAGCCTTGATCGCAGATCGACCTTCGGCTCTCCACGAAGTTTGGAAGGCCCGCCAAGCAGCAGTTACACCTTCGGAAGGTTTGAGAAGTCGGTCGGTCGTCGAAGGTGATTGGACCTCTTCCTGCGTCCGGAGTTATTGATCGGCCCAAATCCTCGTAATAGCGAAGTAGACCAACAGCAGACACATGTCCGGAGAGTTCTCCGTATCTAATGCCCGCCGTCTTCATCTGCTTCGCCACCCCTTGGATCCTTTTCAACCGGCGCAGAAGGCTGATGTTATCATCAGAAGGGAGAATTCCAGTAGTACCGAAGTACTCCAGGAATTCTAACAACTGATTCATAACCTCCGCAGCCACCTTCTCAGACTTCAACTTATCTTCGTTCAGCGCATCCTTCGCCGAAGTAACTTCGTCCAAAACCCCAGAAAGCCTAGCATTCTCAGTGGTCAAAGTATTTTTCTGTGTCAACAATTGGCTAGCTTCCTCTTCAAGCCGGACAAGCCTAGACCCTGCAGTAGCATGCTCCGTCCGTAGTTTGTCAACTTCTGCTCGAAGCACAATTCTTTCCGCTTCGAGCTCTTTCTTTACAACCTCCAAGCTTTGCCTGGCCCTTCGCTCTGTTAATATTATATTGTCCATTTGAGTCACTCGACTTTCAGAGATGTTAAAATTCCTTCGAAGAGTGCTATTTTCTTCCCGAAGCCGAGCGATTTCTTCGTCATTGCATAGACTTGCAGCTCGGGCCAAGACAGTTTGCTGCCAAAGTAAAAATCAAAGTAAATATTCATTCGAAGATAAATTCTATAATAATTTGCAGTTGTTTCATACCTGATAAGCTGTACGTTCAATAATGGCATTAAGCTCCGTCCTGTCAGCCTTGCGCAGGATGGCCACTAATTCGGTCTCCCCTATCTCACGACTAGCTCGATCCAAAGGTTCGAGCAAAGTCCGAAGACCAGTTGTTTGCCCTAAGAAAGGAGCCAGCAAGGGGAGCATGCTTATTGCCTCTTGGTCATCTTCGTTCAATGAAGGACCGGAGCTTTGGCCTGCAGACTTCGGAGCCACTGGAGTTCGAACTTCCCTGGAAGATTGGCTCTCGTCTGTTGAATCAGACGGAGTTGATTCGGAGCTTATAGCAGGCAGGGGCTCTATTTGTCTTTTGCCTCTTCCAGGCCCCTTTTGAGTAACTCTTGGGGCTGGCTCCGAAGTCGTCGAAGGTTAAGGAATTATTTCCTCCTGGCGGACTTCTTCCATAGAAGTGGGTTCTGCAAAACAATCAAAAGTATTATACATAGTATAAAAATTCAAATAAATACAAAAGTTCTTCGAATTCTACCTTCGGCAGTCCGTGGAGGAGTTGTTGTCGGACTAATTGGTGGATCGAAAGCTAATTCTTCATCTGAATCAGCCGTTGAATCATGAACTGCAGGAGCATCGTCCTGGGTAGTCCTCGCTGCTTCTTCGGGAATCAAATCCATAGTGACTTCGACCCCACTTTCATCCACAGGAACTTCGTCCTGAGCTACATCTTCTTGAATTACCGAAGTCCTTGGTTGATCAACATTTTCTCCGGACTCCGGTACGTTCACAGGCACTCCGGTTTGTGCGGCCCTTTGAGTTTCATTCTCTTCCATTAGGCGCACAAGTAACCTTTCCACTTCTTCTTGGGAATCGGAGACCGAAGCTCTGGAGCTCGAAGGTATAGGATCTAAAGGTGCGAGGTTCTTCGGCTTCCGAGCCACCCTCTTCACCGGACTTTTTGCTGAACTTGAAGTTCCAGCTTCGGCTTTTCTTTTTTGAAGCTTTTTCTCCAAAGGTGCCCAATCCATCAGAGGGGGAGGAGTGAGTTTCAACATTCCCCATACTCTGTTAAATCGCTCCCAACTTCCGACTAATTTGATTCGCCATTCTTTTTCTGACGGAGTTGGAGCACCCAGAATCTTCTCCGAAGCCCTTACAATTTGCTCTGAAGTAATAGGGGCTGAAGAAGCTAAAAAATAATTCAAGTTAATCTTTCTTCGAAGTAAATATGTACTATGCATGTTGGTTTCGAAGTTACCTGTAGGACTTGAAGTCAAGTTAATTCTACGAAGACCACCTTCGGAATCATCTTCGAAGATAATAGGCCAGTTAGCCATCAACGGAGGAATTTGAAGACCGATGAACTCTTCGGCCAAATCCCGCATACTGAGTCTTCGGCTAACTTTCTCAAGCAAGTTCAGACGGACTTCGAATTGACCTTCGTCAGGACGCACCAAAGCTTCTTTTCGGAACTGGATTTCTTTAAGAGGTCCGGCCAGAGGATTGCTTGCCCCGACTTCGGCATAGAACCATTTCAGCACCCAATCAGTATACCATCTAGCATTGATGGCCTTAGCAGGGAATCGCAGAGCGTATTCATCTCGAAGCCTGAAATTGATGCTTCCGAAGGCAACCACTACTTTTTCACCTCCGGAGCCTACGAAGGTCTTCGGCTGACAAGTTGCTCTATGCAATGCTGCGAAGATTTCAGCCCTCCCCTCACAACCTTCGGCTCTTAGAGCCCACTCGAAGATAGCTAATCTAGCTACAGCATTCGGAGACAGCTGGGGGAGAGTTACATGAAACAAGTCAAGGACTTCAGCCAAAAAATCTACAGCAGGGAGGCCCAAGCCTGCTTCGAAAAAAGCTTCGAACACTACGACTTCTCCGGGTCTTGGTGATGGGATTGCTTCTTTCCCTGGTTTTCGAATCATAACTCCTGCACCTATATTTCCTCCTGCTGCCATTGCCAGGGACTCTCTTTTGCAGGTTGAATGTCCTAATTCAAAGGATTGGTCCAGATATTTGGTCGATGGAGGGCACAGACCTTGATCATCGGCGATTTGGGGATTTTTTCCCTTTGCCGCCATGGAAGTTGTCGCCTGCATCGAAGGCGTCGCCGCCACTGTTGCCGCTGCCGCTGCCGCAGCCGCTTGTTGACGAGCCAAAGTTGAAGGAGGTGCAGAGCCTTTGGTCTTCGCCATCGCAATCGCTGGATCGATCTGAGAGAGTGGGGACTAGGACTCAAGAACTCGAAAGCTAGGGCTCAAGAACTCAAGAACTCAAAAGGCTTTTGACTGGGAGCAAGCAGTGAAAAGGTAATCGAGTAAGTTCTGGAGTTCTTTATTTATAGTCTAACTTTCCGTTTGTTACCGTTTGAGCTCTGCCCTTTCGCATTTCCGCCTGTTATTTTCCTCCGAAAATAACGCTTCGTATAACTCCGTTAGAAACAGAAACTAACGGCTATATTTTCTAAGTCTAAAAGACTTTCGAACTTCTTGAATCAGTTCTAAGATAGTTCGAAAAGTAATTACCTTATGACTGATTCGAAGTTCATATCTTCATGTATTTCGAAGATAAAACAAAAATCAATAACCCCTATGATTGGTTATCTTTTCTTTCCGTATACTGCTCTCCTAACGTTACAGGTCGAACGGAGAAGCGTATTCGAGGGGCTACTGTTGGGGGAAAATATCTCATCTTCAGGGTTATTGCCAAAGCAGCATGAAGACAGCCGACCAGTTCGAAGATTGTCCGAAGTCCATCTTCGAAGGTGTATGAAACCTGGTTCGAAGCCCAAAGGCAGGCATTGGTTCGAAGTATGTCTTCGAACCAAAGTCCTTCAGGATCTTTTCTGCCAGCTAAGATGGAAGACTTATCTTCTATCCTATTAGATTAGTCTTTTACCATTTTAGCCCTATTAAGGAAACCGAATAGTTTCCTTAATGTCGGTTGTAATAGAGGGGTAAATAGGTCTTTTCCTTAATGTTTAGGCCTATAAATACCCCCCATTTTACCCTGTAATGAGGACCGATTACAAGTGAATCAATACACACTTTCGAACTATTCTAAGTTATTATCCTTTCGGAGGCTTAGAACAGTTTGCTTCGCAAACACTTCGTTTGTTAGTTTCTTTTCTACAGAAACCTGTTAGCGTAATCTTTTACGCCAACAAAGACCATCCTGGAAAAAAGATGGAGAGGAAAGTTCCAGCCTTAGTAATGTGATACCTACCGGTGATTGATCGCTTGAAACGTATGTTCTCTAATCCTAGAGATGCTGAACTATTAATCTTGCATTTCGCTGGGCGAAAGAAGGACGGAAAACTTCGGCACCCTGCGGATGCTAGGCAGTGGAAATCATTTGACCTGGCCCATCCAGATTTCTCGGACGATCCTAGAAATATCAGGATGGGACTTAGCACGGATGGAATGAATCCCTTCGGTGAGATGAGGAACCCACATAGTACGTGGCTAGTGTTTCTATGCTTGTTCAACATTCCATCATGGTTGTGCCATAAAAGAAAATACCTTATGCTCACTACTCTAATTTCTGGTCCAAAACAACCTGGCAATGACATTGATATCTTTCTAGAACCTTTGATGGAGGATATGAAACGTCTATGGGAACATGGTGTCTGTGTGTGGGATGAGCACAAGAAAGAGCACTTCAATCTAAGAGCCATAATCTTTTGCACCATAGCTGACAACCCAGGATGCATGTCCCTAACAGGACAGGTTAAAGGAAAGACAGCATGTGTAGTGTGTGTGGACCAGACAGAATCTATGCATCTTCCATCATTCGTTAAGACGATATATATGCGACACCGCAGATTTTTACCAAAAACCACAAATATCGAAGAAATAGGAACCATTTCGACGGTACAATCGAGCTTGGACAGCCTCCACGAAATCGAGATGGCAAATTTCTATTCGAAATGGTAAAGAATATCAAAGTTGTTTTCGGAAAGAAGAGGAAGAAATCTGAAAAAATTTCAAAGGACGCTCCATTTAAAAAGCAGTCGATCTTCTTTAGATATTTGCCCTATTGGAAGGAGTTGGAGATTGGTCATGCTATCGATACAATGCATGTTGAGAAGAATGTCTTCGGAAGCACTATCGGTATTTTGTTAGACATACCGGGCAAATCAAAAGATGGACTCAAAGTACGAAGGGACCTTCAAACTCTCGGAATTAGACCCGAGCTTCACCCACAGGAAAGGGCCAATGGAAAATTTTTCCTTCCGGCTGCTAGCTATAACCTCACAATTGACGAGAAAAGATCAATCTGCAGGTGTCTACATGGAATTAGAGTTCCAACAGGATTCTCAACGAATGTAAAGAATATTGTCTCCGTAGCAGATTTGAGGATGAGCGGCTACAACACTCATGATTGTCATGTTATGCTTGGGCTATTCCTCGCCATCGCAGTAAGAGGAGTCAAACATTCATTTCTAAAGATGGTGATAACACGCATGTGTCACTTCTTCAATGTCATATCAAAGAAGGTGATCGACATTGAAGAGTTAAATGAATTACGTAAACAAATGAGGGAGACTATGTGTCAGCTTGAGATGTGCTTTCCTCCTTCATATTTTGATATTATGGAGCACTATATGATACATATAGCAGACCAAATCTTTGTTCTCGGTCCAACGTACCTGCACAATATGTATGCGTACGAGCGTCTAATGGTTATCTTCAAGGGTTACTGAGAAACCAAGGGTTGGTTTCGGTGTTTTGTGATGAGTGATTGACAGGCTTTTTACCCTCTGTTCGAAGGGTACCTCCGAAGGGTGTTCGGAGGGGGGTACCTCCAGAGGGGTTTCGGAGGTTGGACCTCCGAAGGGTGTTCGGAGGTGGTGTTACCGAAGGATGTTCGGTGTTTGCTTGCTGCAGCTGTTACAGCGGAGTGTGCTCGTCGGAGGGGTCCGACAGTACACGATGACTGGGTTCGTACCGAAGGCTTCGGTACTTTGGGCGGTACACCGGAGTGTGTGCCGGAGGTTGCTAACCCGGAGAGGTCTCCGGAGTACTGGATACACTTGTCTGCTTGTCTGTGGTGCGCAGGGACTTCGGATGCGACGAACGAACGTAGCAGGTGAACCTGGGTCAAGCACGAGGCTTGATGCCAGGGGAGTAGGGAGCTCCGTCACGGTGGCTGCGAAGATGGTCCGGGTTGGTCCTCGGGTCGAGGCGTGCCAGGTGAAGGCAGAGAGTGCGGAGCGTGGCTCCGGCTGAAGGTGCTCCGAGACAAAGTCCTCGGAGGCGAGGCACTTCGAAGGTACTCCGAATGGAGTGACTTCGGAGTTGGTTGGATCAAGTCCTCTGCGGAGGCAAGGAATTTGAAGTGTGCTCCGGAGGGAGACATTCGAAGGTACCCGACGAAGGTCTCAGAAGTCGAGGCGCATCGAAGGCATGGTCCGGGTGAGGCTCGTCGAGGAGTGTGCTCGGGGAGAGACACTGCGACGAAGTGATCATGGAATGCTTCATGCGGAGGCCTTGGACGAAGGAGGGACTTCGAAGGGTGGTACTCCGAAGGTGGGGCTTCGGAGGGTGGAAGGCTTCGGAGCAAGGCTAGCTTCGGAGCAAGGTTGACTTGAGGTGCTTCGGCCTGCATGGCTTCGGTACATGGACTTACGGAGTTCGAGCTGGGAGTAGCTGCAAAGCCGTGGTGGTCCACTCCGGAGGTGTTGGTGCGAAGGCCCAAGGGCTTTGACGGCTTCGGCTCAAAACCGTCACTGTATCGGAGACTGACTTCGGTGAAGCGAAGGCCAACAGGCTCAAGGCTTCTCACCGAAGCTACCGCACCCTCGCGTGCGAAGGGAGGATTCCAGAAGGTCAAAGACTGCAAAGGCTGACACTGTCTGTTCTGTAAAAGGCTGACATTGTCCCCTCTGCAAAGCTGACAGAGAAGCCTCCAGAATAAAGGTGGACTACCTTTTGTACCCCTTAGTTCTGTAGAGTCAAAATCAATGTAAACCCTAGGGGTAGTGTAGTCATTTCCTTTGGGTGAACTGTGGGCTATAAATATGGGAGCTCGGTAGGTAACATTTAACACTTTGAGCATTTACTGTTGAGCTCCTGTAGCCACATACCTCGCTGTATTCATCCAGAGTTCAATTCATTTTGTGTTCCTTGTTCAAGCAGCGAAGCCCTGCTTCTGTGTGCTTTTTGCTTGAGCTCGCATTACATACCTCGCTAGTATAGTGCACCGAAGCCTGTCTAGGCGAAGGGTGTTTTGTGCGAAGTGTGTTTTTCAATGTGCTGTCGCTCTGTGTAACATGAGGCCAGACCTCACAGCTTACTAGCGAAGCCCTGATCGAGGCCTGTTTTGCTTCTTGTGTCGAAACCCTTAGCGTAGTCTGTTTGTGTGCGTGTAGACCTTCGTGTACGAAGCCCAGCACCAGTTGCTGCCGCCAAGTACTTGGTCGAAGTCCTCAAAGGGCTGTCCACTCTTGCGAAGGGTGAAGTGCGAAGCCTGCTCGAAGCACCCCGTGTGCGGAGCCTGCACTGACTTAGCAGAGTAGATTTCCGAGGGTTGTAAGTGCAGCGAAGTCTTCTTAGCTTCGAACTTTTGCTCCTGCGAAGCCTGTGTTCGGAGCTGTCGAAGTACCTCCGAACCAGACCTTCGAAGGTAGTGTTCGAAGCCTATTCAGCAGAAAATAGAACTGAACCGAAGGCTAAGTTTTTAGCCCGAATTTTTAAAAAAGCTCCCATTCACCCCCCCTCTGGTCGCTGTTTCCGGTCCAACAGTTACGTACGAAATCGTGCTTATCCAGAGGGTTCCATGATAGAGGGCTACACGACTGAGGAAGTTATTGAGTGCTACGCAGATTACATAAGAGATGGAAGACCAATAGGAGTTCCCGTGTCGCGGCACCATGGAAGACTCACCGGTAAAGGAACTAAAGGCAGGAAAATCATACGAGACAATAGTTACCAAAGAATAAGAGAATCACATTACAGTGTAATGCATCAGTTGGCGATTATGAGACCATATGTTGAACAACACCTGCAAGAGCTTCGTGAAAAGAATGAAGATCGCGATGAACAATGGATTATGAAAGAACACAAAATTTATTTCACATCATGGCTGAGGGATCTAAACCTTTCGATCGGAGAAACCGACGAAGAGATGATGATAAATAAATTGTCTTACGGTCCATTGAGCATGGTTAAAACATGGCAAGCGTATGACATCAATGGTTTCACATTCTATACCAAAGCAAAGGATCAAAAGAGTCAGCGCCAAAATAGTGGTGTCAGAGGAGAAGCAGAAGATAGCACTGGACAAAAGAATGCTTACTATGGATACATCGAAGAAATATGAGAACTTAACTACGGGAACTCTATAGAAATCCCTGTATTTAAGTGTCAGTGGGTCAGACATCCAGAAGGTGTGGAGGTGGATGATTACGGGTTTACGATAGTTGACCTTAATAAGGTGGCTTATAAAGATGACCCTTGGATACTCGCTCAATCCGTGGCACAAGTATTTTACATACTTCATCCTAAAGATGAGAAAAAATACATCATTGCTCCAGGAAAACAAAGAATTGTTGGAGTTGATGGAGTCGAAGACGAAGAAGAATACAATCAGTTTGATGAGGTGCCGTTTTTCGTTGACATATCAAGGATCAATGTGGTTGAAGCAAAACTGTCATTTGGAAGTGTGATTCCTTATCTACGCACCAATGGCGATGAAAAATTAGTTCAAGGCTAGATCATTTTTGTTTAGTTGTAAAATCAATTATGTCATTTATTATTAAAACATTTTCAAGATCAAATGAGGATTTAATTAAACATCAATTATGCCAACAGTAAGGTTCAAACCTCAAACCGCCTGCCGGCAGCGAGGTTCGAACCTCGAACCGCATTGTAGGAAGAGTATTATATGCTATATATATAATCACTACTAAGAGAAAACATGAATAAAAAAGTATTGAAAATTAGAATAGAAATGTAAAAAACATGTTTGGATGCCTAGCAGCAAGGTTCGAACCTCAAACCGCCTGCGGGCAGCAAGGTTCGAACCTCGGACCGCATGGCACCAAAGCAACCCCCGCACCACTGCACTACTAAGTGTTTCTCGACATGAGTGTCAACGTATGCTAGATAACACCACGAGAGGCAGTAGTGGCGGGCAGGATGACATCACCAGACCGCCACTGCTATCCGACATAGTAGTGGTGGTCGCATGATGTCACTAGACCGCCACTGCTATCTGACATAGTAGTGGCGGGCTGGATGACGTCATCATGCCCGCCACTACTAAGACACCCATATATACTTTCCACTCCCGCCGTCCGAAAACCTAGTTTCATTTTCTAAACCCTAAACTCCCGTGTCGCCCCCCTCCTCCCGTCGCCGCCGTCGACGTCCCGGAGCACGTCACCGCTGCCCTCCGCCCGTCGCCGCCTTCCTCGGAGCACGTCGGCGCCGCCCGTCACCGCCATCCAGTCAATCAGTAAATGATTATTAACCTATATCTTTGGTCTTATTTTATTCGAGCTTAGGGTTAAAATGATGGAGGATTGTTATATTAATTTATGCGTGGTAATATAATTTAGTATAATATTACTAGTAGAATGCACTATAACAATAATGTTTTTTAATCTACTGTAAATAATTTGTTAGAAAAAAATTTCCACTATAACAATAATGTTTTTTAATGTACTATAATATTACTAGCTTAGGGTTTTTTAATGTTATATCAATGTGACAAAAAAAATGCAGATGGCTCCTCCTAAGATTGAACCAACAAACAGTGGATCCTCAGACTCTACATCAAGTGGCGTATGTGAGGTTTGCAAATGTGGTAAACATAAGGTACATGATGGTATAGTTTGCAGTTGTTTGGCGAAGAAAGTGATTCTCATAATGGACTCCGACTCGGAGGACGACTCGCGATCGCCGCAACCAGATAGGGTAAGTGTTGGCAGACAGAAGAATGATGAGACAACCGGTGGTAGAGGGAAACATGCCGAGGCTAGCAGTGGAAAAGGGAAGCATGTAGAGCAATGCGGCAGCAAGAGGAGGAAGGAGGCAAGATCCACTTTTTATGCAAATTTTATATTTTTATCATCCAATTCAATCATTGATAATAAGTTGTTCTCACTATCGCCGCAGTGTGTATTTTCTTATTCAGGAACATGGAGAGCAGTTCAGACTGCCTGATGATGCCAATTTGGTTGACGATTGGCAAGTTGAGGCTTTTAATCTGTTTAACCAGAAATAGGTTGGGTTTGTGCCGAGGAAGAAGAAGAAGCTCCAAACCATATCTTTCTTTTGGGTTTGACCAGTAGTGCATTTCGATGTATAAGCTGGTTTCCCCAGCCTGGACTTGTGTTTGTTTACTTGCTTTCAAATAAACATGATATGTCAAGCGAGCCCCCGCACCACCGCGCTACAAAGTCTCGATCATATAGTAACAACATGTAATAAAAACACACTTAATGAAAATAAAAACAGTAAACTAAGGGAGAAAAATATCAATTTTTGCAATTAGAATATTGGTGTTGTATTTTTATTGTACAAAAAGTTTCAATTTCAAAGGAAGAATAAACTATAGATAAGTTATGATGTATTTTTATTGTACATGTTTATTAATGAAATAATAAAAAGTAAAGTGAGGCAGAAAAATACCAAATTTTTAAATTTGATAAGTTATGATGTATTTTTATTGTTAAAAAATCAAGTTCAAACTAGAATTTAAACATGAATAAAAAAGTCATGAAAATGTAAAAAAAATGTTTGGATGCTAGCAGCAAGGTTCGAACCTCAAACCGCCTGCCGGCAGCAAGGTTCGAACCTCGAACCGCATGGCACCAAAGCAACCCCCGCACCACTGCGCTACTAAGTGTTTCTCGACATGAGTGGCAACGTATACTAGATAACCCCACCAACGGCGGATTAGTAGTGGCGGGCATGCTGACGTCAGCGTATGCCCGCCACTACTATACTTTTTTCCACCCGCCCAGACTAAACCCTAGTAGTGGCTGATGGGTGAGTGGTCCCGATCTTCCGCTAGGTAAGGGATAAACTTGGGTTGGTGGAGAATCTCGACGTTGGCGATCCAAGGCTCCGGTCCGGCGGATCAAAACCTTGCAATCGTTACACCACTGTCTCCGTTGGTTATCAACCACGCAGAACGCGATTGACCTCGCCACGAAGGCTAATTCCTGCAAGCGAACCCAAGAACACAAGCAAGAACAGGAAGGATACAAATCGAATGCCAAATCACAGACAAACGAAGATAAGTTGAGGTTTCACAAACGCCAATGCGGCAGCCAATCGGTCCGGCGCAAGAGGCGGGATCTAAACACAACAGTGTAGATGCAACAAAGCAAAACCTAACCCTAGAAGTGGCTGGCGTGAGAATATATAGGGCGGCGGTCTGTGGAAGGGGAACAGACTTGGGCTGTGGGCTAGAAGACGTACAGACTCAGATTATGGCCAACATGGCCCAGTTCTGTCACGCAGTACTGTTTTAAATACACAGGACGACTGGAGACTCCAAATGAGGTGAAACCAACGGCAAACGATCCGTCTTCTCCTCCGCTTTCCAAAAAGTCAAAGAACACGCCAATCGGACTTCGTATGCGGAAGTTATGCCCATTTTGGTGCAGGGTGGTCGATGTAGTCCGAACCAGCGAAATCTTGACTTCAAACATCCGTGCGGCTCCGTCTTGAACTCCAAGTCTTCTATTCCATCTCCCATGTTCCTAAGCAACAAAATATCACCAGTATTCAGTAGCATCCCATCCAAACAAATATTGACATAGTTGCTAAGGAAAGAATTAACCTCATGGTTCAAGCGACGGGCACGGGCGCATGTGATTCGTCCTAGTAACTGAATTGTAGGTGGAGGCTCCATGTGTGTATCATGTGAAGTGATGTCCTCATCATCCTCCCCTTCTTGAATTGGAGTCGTCCTCGACTCAAGCTCATCGTCAGCTCCCAAATAGGGTTTTAAATCATCAGCATGGGGCATCAATCTAAACTTTCTCAAATCAGGAAAACGATCCTTGCGCAAGTACAACCAAACAAGATCTCCTGGTTTGAAAAACATCTTCTTTCTTCCTTTATTTGTCCTTTGAGCAAAATAGCGTGCCTTCTTTTCTATAACTCCCTTGGTCTTCAGATGCATAGCTTTCACAAACTCTGCACGCTTAGTTGCCTCTATGTTTGCTCTCTCTTGAAAAGGAAGTGGCAGCGAATCAAGTAGTGTGATTGGCTTAAAACCATACACCACTTCAGACGGGCACAATTGTGTTGTTGAGTGGACAGCTCTATTGTATGCAGACTCAACATGTGGAAGACAGTCCTCCCATTCCTTCAAGTTCTTCTTAATCATTGTTCGCAGCATCATTGAGAGTGTACGGTTTACCACCTCTGTTTGACCATCAGTTTGCGGGTGACAAGTTGTTGAAAACAGCAATTTTGTGCCAAGCTTGGCCCACATTGTCTTCCAAAAGTAACTCATAAACTTCACATCATGATCTGAAATGATGGTTCTAGGCATCCCGTGCAATCTCACAATTTCCCTGAAAAATAAATCAGCAATATGTGAAGCATCGTTGGTCTTGTGACAGAGAATAAAGTGTGCCATTTTAGAAAAGCCATCCACTCTTACAAATATGGAGTCTCTCCCCCTCCTTGTCCTAGGCAATCCCACAATAAAGTCAATGCTAATATCTTCCCAAGGTGCACTAGGAACAGGAAGTGGAGTATACAAACCATTTGGGTTAAGTTTGGACTTAGCTTTATGGTATGTGGCACAACGCTGCACAAATCGTTCAACATCTCTCCGCATCTTTAGCCAATAAAAATTATTGGACAGCAGGGCCAAAGTCTTTCTCTCCCAAAATGTTCCATTAATCCATCGCCATGTGATTCCTGCAACAACAGCAAATGTACGGACGAATCTGGAACACATAGCTTGTTAGCATGGGACAAGAAACCGTCATAAACATGAAATGTTTTCCAGTCTTTCCCCTCATTACATTTAGTGTATGGTTCAGCAAATTCTTTATCTACAACATACAAATCTTTCAAACTTTCCAAATCTGGAACGTTAATATCAAGTTGAGATAAAAGAACAATCCTACGAGACAAAGCATCAGCAACCACATTTTCTCTGTCATTCTTGTATTTCTCAATGTATGGGAAAGATTCAATAAATTCAACCCATTTAACATGTCTATGGTTCAGTTTAGCTTGTCCTCTCAAATATTTAAGTGCTTCATGATCAGAATGTTGCCAAGTTTCAAGCACACGCACTAAGGCATATAATTCCTTATCATAGGTAAAATAATTCAATTGTGGACCATGCAATTTCTCACTAGAATAGGTCTCGGGTTTACCTCCTTGTAGCAGCACATCTCCTATTCCAAAATCACTAGCATCACATTCTAACTCAACAGACTTACTGAAGTCGGGTAGCTGAAGTAGAGGTGCACGTGTAAGGCGATCCTTGAGTGTGGCAAGAGCTTGTTCTTGTGCTGACTCCCAAGTAGAAGTAACTCCCTTCTTGGTCAATTCAGGTAAATGTCCAGCTATGGTGCTGAAATCTCTCACAAAACGCCGGTAGAAACCTGCAAGACCAAGAGAGCTACGTAATGCAAGGTTAGTTTTAGTTGCATGCATGACACGTCCTTTCAGATTAATAGCTTGTGATGAAGAAGGAAAAACAACTTTATCTTTTTGTGGTCCCGAAAGTGTTTTAGCTACTTGCTGATTTTCAGAAAGTTGTTTGCTCTTTTGTGCGTCCCTAGCACGTTTTTCTTGTTCAAATTTCACAATTTCAGCAGGAGTCATAGGAAGCAATGTAACTTTCTTTCCTTTATACATAAATGTGTACTTATTGCTCCTACCATGGTGTGTAGCATCAGTATCATATACCCAAGGTCTACCAAGTAATAGAGAACATGCTTGCATTGGTACTACATCAAAATCAGCACTTCCAAAGTATGTACCAATGGAAAATTCGATGTGAACAGTTTGTGTTACCTTGACCTTACCACTGTCGTTGAGCCATTGCACATGGTAAGGGTGTGGATGTGCACGTGTGGGAAGTTGAAGCTTAGTTACCACGTCGAGGCTCACCAAATTGTTGCAACTACCGCTGTCGATGATGACACGCGCACGACGGTTATTGACGAGGAAGATGGTCTGAAATATATTGTTCCGTTGTGCCTGGTCGTCCTGGTCCATGTGAGTGCTCAAGTCACGTTGTACAATAAGTGCTGCCATGTTAGTGAAAAGGCAAAACAACAAAGAATAATCCTTATGTAAACAGCTAGGTGGGGTGCTGGATGTGTGGTGGAAGCAATTCGTCATGCACCTTACCCACACTTGCAAGTGTTCTTACTACGCCGCAGTGAGGTCACCGGCCTACAGGTGATGAACCAAGTGGAGGGTGGTGTACAATTGCAAGAAATGAACCTGTCCTGACCAAGAGAAATGTGTAGCTTGGAAGGCAAGTGAGTAGCAAGGATTAGCGATAATAATAACAGTTAAACCAAGTTCAATAAGTATTCCCAAGTACTCGTCAAAGTTGCTGGCCTTAGTGCTCCCAAGGTGAAAATTCAAGCAATAGAGGGAAACTATGTGCCCAAAACTCAAATGGAAGCAACACAGGCCAAATTCAGCTCTCTGCAGTTCGGACAAGAGATCGGACAAGAGATCGGACAAGGGATTGGACAAGCAGAAACTGCCTCAGATCGGACAATAGTTCGGACAAGAGTTCGGACAAGAGATCGGACAAGCAAATAGCTGCCAAGGCCTGCCTCAGATTGGACAAGAGTTCGGACAGGAGTTCGGACAAGAGTTCGGACAAGCAGCAAACAGGACTGCTTCTCTCTTTTTTTTATATATTTTTTTTCTTCTTTTTTTTCACTCTATTTTTTTTGAACAAGGATGACCAGAGATGCAACCACAAAAATTGGCACCTACAACTGAGGTGGGATGTGGCTTGCAAAAATTCAAACAAGTTCGCTGTCCGGTGAGCAAAAACTTTGTCCAATTTTTTTCTTTATCTTCCCGATTTTTTTTGGCGATTTTGGTGAGGGCTAACCGACCTTTGTCTCGTGCCAAACGAGCGAAAAGTTATGCCTGTTTTACTGAAGGGGGGTCAAAAGAGACTGGATGTGGAAAACAAAATAGGGTTGCGGAAGGGGGGTTTTTCGGTGGGGAATTTTATCTGAGACACAAGAACAACTACTACTCAAACGACACAGAGGGATGACTAAACCAGCAACAAGACTCGACCAAGAACACGAACTCAACAAAGTTAAAACTGAAATTAAAATCGCAAGGCACAAAGGGGTTCTCGGTGGGGAATTTTTTTTGGTGCGGTTTTCTGGACTCTGGGTAAAAACAAAAGTAGATCGAAATTACCTAACGGGAAAACTGAGCTCTGATACCAGCTGATGGGTGAGTGGTCCCGATCTTCCGCTAGGTAAAGGATAAACTTGGGTTGGTGGAGAATCTCGACGTTGGCGATCCAATGCTCCGGTCCGGCGTATCAAAACCTTGCAATCGTTACACCACTGTCTCCGTTGGTTATCAACCACGCAGAACGCGATTGACCTCGCCACGAAGGCTAATTCCTGCAAGCGAACCCAAGAACACAAGCAAGAACAGGAAGGATACAAATCGAATGCCAAATCACAGACAAACGAAGATAAGGTGAGGTTTCACAAACGCCAATGCAGCAGCCAATCGGTTCGGTGCAAGAGGCGGGATCTAAACACAACAGTGTAGATGCAACAAAGCAAAACCTAACCCTAGAAGTGGCTGGCGTGAGAATATATAGGGCGGCGGTCTGTGGAAGGGGAACAGACTTGGGCTGTGGGCTAGAAGACGTACAGACTCAGATTATGGCCAACATGGCCCAGTTTTGTCACGCAGTACTGTTTTAAATACACAGGACGACTGGAGACTCCAAATGAGGTGAAACCAATGGCAAACGATCCGTCTTCTCCTCAGCTTTCCAAAAAGTCAAAGAACGCGCCAATCGGACTTCGTATGCGGAAGTTATGCCCATTTTGGTGCAAGGTGGTCGATGTAGTCCGAACCAGCGAAATCTTGACTTCAAACATCCGTGCGGCTCCGTCTTGAACTCCAAGTCTTCTATTCCATCTCCCATGTTCCTAAGCAACAAAATATCACCAGTATTCAGTAGCATCCCATCCAAACAAATATTGACATAGTTGCTAAGGAAAGAATTAACCTCATGGTTCAAGCGACGGGCACGGGCGCATGTGATTCGTCCTAGTAACTGAATTGTAGGTGGAGGCTCCATGTGTGTATCATGTGAAGTGATGTCCTCATCAGTGGCGGTCGGTGACGTCAGCGGCCCACCACTACTATGTCTTTGCCCGCCACTACTACGATAAATATCAGTGGCGGGCATGCTGACATCAGCGTGTGCCCGCCACTACTAATCCAACTATATAAAAGTTTTTGCTCCCGCCGTCCGAAAAACTAGTTTCATTTCTAACTCCCGTGCGCCGAACTCTGCCCATTGCCGCCGCTCCCGGAGCCCACGCCGCCCTCGGAGCCCGTCGTCGTCCCTGAAGGCCGTCGCCACCAAACACCGCACATCGCTCCCACGGCCCACGCCACCCTCGGGGCCCGTCGCCACCGAACTCCGCTCGTCGCTCCTGGAGCCGTCGCCGCCATCCCCGAAGCCCGTCGCCGTCGTCCCGGAGCACGCGCCGCCAACGTCCCTGGAGCCCGTCTCCTTCATCCCCGAGCCCACGCCGCCGTCCCGGATCCCGCACTGCCGCCCTCCACACATCACCACCATCCGGAGCCCGTGTCGCCGCCCTCCACTCGTCGCCACCGTGCTGAAAAAAAGGTCAGCTAGTGCCCTTTTTAACATCAATTCACATATGTTAATTAGGTCATGGACGAGAGTAGGCTAAACTCATGTGATGCATATAAAAGCGGACCTGAAATTTTCTAGGCATCTAAAGACAGACAAAAAGTAGAAATAAATCAAGCATCTAGATCCAAGGACAAAACAGTAGTAAATGTCCCATGTGAGCATCTCACATGAACACTAGCCTAGGATGGCCAAAGCCTTGGGTGGGTCTACCTATGAATGCTTACGAGATATTTGATAATTTACCATTGAGAAGTGGCTTTATATTTTTGTCACATGGATCTATATTTATTGATATGAATGAGTCTACATGTTAGTCTTAATAATGACATTGTAATTGAAGAAGACATCTTTAGAGTGGCAAATAATCAATTTTTTTGGATGGATGGATATATATACTTGTGCATGTGCCCTTGTTGCGCCCTGTCCTATTTCGCTGCATACACATATACCCTATTGATAGCTGACTTCATCGATCGAGTGTCTCATCGATCTTACTATATGTTGTGAAAATCAAGGATATATCAAATCAAAGTTGATCAAACATGAAGCACATGTTAATTTTTGAAGATAGTGTTAATAACATTATTTTCCTAATAAAGTGTTAATTACATTATTATGAATTATGAGCACGCTTAGAGCTTATCCTCAAAATCAACTATAGATGCAGTGTTTGCATTCAATTATGCAGTGTTGTATGGACAAAGGCTTCAAAGATAACTAAACTAACTAAACTAGTTATACTTGTGGTATATTTGAAGAGGGGAGAAGGGACGTCATCATGCCCACCACTGCTAATCCGCCTATATAAATATTTCGCTCCTGCCATGTGAAAATCCTAAGCCCTAATCTTCTCCCGCCAATTATGAAGTTGAATATGTATGGGATGGTTCACTTGAATGGGATGGTCCTGAATAAGATGGTACAAGTAGGGCATTTGGTTGTTTGTATCGGATGATACATGATTTTGTCGAGGCGCCTATTCACCCCCCTCTAGTTCTTGAGTGAAGTCTTCTATATCTAAGTTATGCCATGAGAAATATTGCATACCACATTACCACTTTTTTAGAACAACTTTTAGAGGCCTATGATGCAAATAGTAATTGAGTTATCTCATGTATGTCATCAAGACGTGCGACACATCCATTCCTGTCAACAACTTTTTCTTTCTCGTGTTGCTGACAGGGAATGGATGTGCTCACGGTTCCATGGCAGCCATGAACATATTTGAAAAACAACACAAAATATGCTGAGGCCTCAACAACACAAGAGAGAGAGAACAACACAATCTCCTAACTTGAGGATTAATATAGTTGCTTCAGAAGTAATAGCTCACTACTGTAGCCAACAAGAGTGTTCATACATTTTCCACCTTTGACACTGTGATCAGTTTTTTACTGCTATTACTTCTGATGCTACAGTAGTAAACTGATCACAGTGTCAAAGATGGGAAATGTATGAACACTCTTCTTGGCTACAGTAGTCAGCTATTACTTCCGAAGCCATTATATTAATTCTCAAGTTAGGAGATTGTGTTGTTATCTCTCTTTAGTTTTGTTGATACCTCAGCATATTTTGTGTTGTTTTTCCCTCTAATGTTCCATGGCAACAAAATATGTTGAGGCCTCAACAACATTGTGATCAGTTTACTACTGCTATTATTTGTAAGGCTACTATATACTAATCCTCAAGTTCATGCATCCGGTTGAAGACCAACATTAGATTCTGCAATTCCTTTTAGAGGCCTATGATGCAAATAGTAATTGAGTTATCTCATGTATGTCATCAAGCCGTGGGACACATCCATTCATGTCAACAACTTCTTCTTTCTCGTGTTGCTGACAGGGAATGGATGTGCTCACGGTTCCATGGTAGCCATGAACATTTTGAAAATCTACACAAAATATGTTGAGGCCTAAACAACACTGTGATCAGTTTACTACTGCTATTATTTCTAAGGCTACTATATACTAATCCTCAAGTTCATCCGGCTGAAGGCCAACATTAGATTCTGCAATTCCTTTTAGAGGCCTATGATGCAAATTGTTATTGAGTTATCTCATGTATGTCATCAAGCCGTGTGAAATGTCCATTCCTGTAAACAACTTCTTTCTCGTGTTGCTGACAGGGAATGGATGTGCTCACGGTTCCATGGCAGCCATGAACATTTTGAAAAGCAACACAAAATATGCTGAGGCCTAAACAACACTGTGATCAGTTTACTACTGCTATTATTTCTAAGGCTACTATATACTAATCCTCAAGTTCATGCATCTGGCTGAAGGCCAACATTAGATTCTGCAATTTCTTTTAGAGGCCTATGATGCAAATTGTTATTTAGTTATCTCATGTATGTCATCAAGCCATGAGACACATCCATTCCTGTCAACAATTTCTTCTTTCTCGTGTTGCTGACAGGGAATGGATGTGCTCATGGTTCCATGGCAGCCATGAACATTTTGAAAAGCTACACAAAATATGCTGAGGCCTAAACAACACTGTGATAAGTTTGCTACTGCTATTATTTCTAAGGCTACTATATACTAATCGTCAAGTTCATCCGGTTGAAGGCCAACATTAGATTCCACAATTCCTTTTAGGGGCCTATGATGCAAATTGTTATTGAGTTATCTCATGTATGTCATCAAACCATGTGACACGTCCATTCCTATCAACAGCTTCTTCTTTCTCGTGTTGCTGACAGGGAATGGATGTGCACATGGTTCCATGGTAGACATGAACATTTTGAAAAACAACACAAAATATGATGAGGCCTCAACAACACTAGAGAGAGAGAACAACACAATATCCTAACTTTAGGATTAATATGACATCAGACCTTTTTTGCATAACCAAAATTCTGATACATTAGCCTCTTAATATGAATAGTTTATCTATGGCGGAAGAAGGACGTTCCATCGAGGAGCTCATCTACGAGTCTCCCGCAAAAACAAATAAAGAGGGTTCATCTGAAGGATCCTCCGATAGCGAATCTTCGTACCACTCTCCGGAGAATGAACATCCAATGGAGCCTAGGAAGAAGAGAACGAGAGAAGACGCCGATGAAGATTACATTCCTGAAGCTCAAGCGGAGGTAATTATTACGTTAGTAACAAGTCAGAGCAGCTTCTAACCGAGGATTACATTCCTGAAGCTCACATTGTCTATCATCGTAGGATCGTCCAAAGCGAGGAAGCAAGCATCGATTATTCCAAGTCGAGAAAAGAACAGCTATTGTCCCAGCTATTGAGTCAGCTGAGCGAACAGATGTTGAGCCCGCTGCCACAACATCGTCTGCAAATGCGAAGAGGAGAGGGAAACTGTAACACCCCAAGAAATAAAAATAGATAAAATAAAAGAAAAATATTATTTAAATCAATTCTGGATTTATTTATTAAAGGAAAATCATAAAAGAACCCAAGTAAAGCCAAACAAGGAGAAATATTCAAAATCTGGACTTGAAAATTTTATGAGATGAACTAGAGCCCAAGATATAATTTTAGGAATTTTTACAAATTTTTATCAACAGTGATTCAACCCTTAATCAAATAAATGAATTACTGGAATTATTTTAAATCAGAAAACAATTTTAAATCCTTAATGGGCCTCAACCTCGAATTCACCCTGAGCCCGGCCGAATCCAGCAGCGTGCCACCGACAGGTGGGGTCCGCCTGTCGGCGCACTCCCCCACTCCTCTCTCCTCCACCGCGCCCCGCCTGGCCCACTTGTCAGCTTCCCCTCTCTCGCCCTCGCTCCCCGACAACCGTGGCCCGCCTGTCGGCGCCGTTGTCTTCACGCTCGGCCACTGACAGGTGGGGGCCACCTGTCAGGATCTTCTTCCCCGATGGAAAGGGATCCCCTCTCTCCCGCCGGCGACCCCCACCTTCCAAATCCGCCGCCCCGTATCCGTTTTCGCCAAATTGACCGAGGGATCGCCTTCTCCGACCACCGGGGATCTCATTCCATCGATAGCCACGCGTTTTCGCCACACATGGAAAGGACCCGAGCCTTAGGAAAGTTCACCGGCGATGAGGAAAGGGAAACCCTCGGTTCCCTTCCATTTGGACGCCGGCGACCCCCCTATAAGAACCCTCGACCTCACCGCGCTCAGCCCACACCACCGTAGCCCTGCTAGAGCATAAACAGAGCGCCGCCGCCCTCATTTAGGTCTTTGGCTCTGTTTTGACTCCGACCACCTCTCACTGCCGTCGCGAGCCGCCACTGTCCAAGCCGCCCATCCTCGGCCACGCCTCCATTGGTCGAAAGGACCACCGGATCTACGTCGCCGACGACCACCCGAACGACCCTCGCCGTCTACCCTCGCCGCCGGCCACCATCCTTCGACTACCCTCGCTGCCGCAGGTATGGTTGGAACCGCCGTAATCCCCTCATTCCATTTTTGCTAGTAGCTAGGGCTTAGCCCCCTCGCCGTCGCCGTCGCCACCTCAACCGAGCCCCGCCGTCGCCGGAGACGAAGGGTGCGAGGCCCCTTACGCACGTGCCGTGCCGGATTAAATCCTGGCCGCACGATCGCGATCGGAGCGCACAGATTAAATCCCAGCCTTAGATCTGGTCAAAGGGGTACGGAGCGATCGCGGGCGTCGATCGTTACTTAAACCCAAGGATCAATCTCGTGCGTCTACGCATACCCGTTAGCTATGTTTTAATCTGGACCGTCCGATTTCACTTAACCCCTCCCGCCTCGCGCCTGGCCGTCAGATCCAGATCCAATGGCTCTGGATCAGCCGGTCCACGCGCACAGTACCAGGGTCCACCGTGAGCCTGGCTCACCGTGGACCAGAACCCTTTTCAGTTTAAATAAAATTCCAGAAAATAGTTTAAACTTCAAAAATTCATATCTTGCTCAATTTAACTCCAAATTTCACCATTCAAATTTTGTTAAATTCAGAATAATATTCTCTACACATTAATGCCATAAAAACAGTATGTTACTGTTACCCAAAATATTCTTAATAAATAAATGAATAAAAACCCCTTAGGATTAAAATTAATAATACAGAAAATAAATTAGGACAAATCCTAAAAAGTTAAACTTTGCTGTTTTATGCAAAAACTCAGAATATTAAAACATTACTTCACATAAAAACACCCACAACTATGTATGTTCATTTATTTGGTGGATTTTATCTGTTTATTGAATGTATTATTTTTTTTCCGTATCGAAAAGACTACGAGTTCGTCGAGGAGCAGGAGTTCTACCCCGAGGTTCCTCCATCCCCATTTGCTGATCAAGGCAAGTCATCAACCCTTTTGTGGAAACAGTTGATCATAATTGAGCCCATGTTTTAATAAGTTATCGCTATAACCCATAGGTTAATATTGCATTAGTCCAATAATCAAGCCTTACGCTTATATTTAGTAGATCCCCGTCCTTGTGTGCAAACCCAAGCCATGCTTATTGAGCCTTAACTCCTTGTCACTCTACTATAAAAATATTAGCTAGTGCCCAATGTACCGGCACAAGTGCTATAGGATAAAAAGAATGAGTCGTAGATAGCTGGATCCTGTATATGAATTTCCCTGTTATTCTCGTCTCTGGACTCTGTTGGAGTTGGCTAAGTTATAAGTATGGTGGGTTCCGGGTGCAAGCTCGGGCACTGGTTTGTCGCACCCGGGGCACTATAAGGACCGGTCTGCGGGATCTGTTGCAAAGCACTTCCGTACCAACCACAAGTCTAATGGGTAAGTCCTAACTGGAAGTATGGAATACTCCGGCTCGATGCACCATAGAGGAGGGGGCAAGGGGCTAGCCTGCGGGCGACTTGTACCGACGAGGCTCAAGGGGGGGTATGGTGGGGCTCCGATGCGTCGGGACACCATATGAAACCCATAAGAGGGTGCTATTGGGTCGGGGAGGACTATATGGAAGGTTTTGGCACGAGTTCCCGTGTGATGGGTCATCTCGTTACACTTCGGTGTAGGTGATGAGTGTGTGCCTTGTGGGTACAGTGGTACATCTCTGATCAGAGTAATTTAATCTTTTCGAAAAGCCGAGCCCACGGTCAAGGGCGGGTCGTGTGACTACTCGCAGTTAGTTTACAATTGTTTGAATGGTCGAGTTATTCATGGCACGTAAGGACTGTTGAGCGAGGTGGGGCTGACTGTACCCCTCGAGTTAGAAGATGATGATGCACACACACATGTTTACTTTTCCGTACCAATAAACTGCTCACATTTAAAGCTTTACAATTATGCTGCTTCCGCAAAACTAGCCACTATCTCCCTTGTTATTTCCTTGCATTATATTTGCATTCGGTGGCTTGCTGAGTACATCTGTACTCACCCCGTTGACTTACACCATCAGAGCCCGTCTACTACGAGGAGGATGAAGGTCTGGAGTAGCGACCCAGTCAAGGCGAGACTGGAAGGAGGCGTTCATCTAGGACCCTTGTTTTATTAGTTTCTCTTCATCTTTATTCACTTTGTATTAATGCGGTCTACGAACCGTGAATGATTGCCCGTATTGTACGTTGTCGCATGATGAACGTCTTGTTTTATTGATTTTATATGGAATTTCAATAAAGTCCTGATTTATTAAATCGGGGCGCGACAAGATGGTATCAGAGCCGACTTGACTGTAGGAAGCCAAACAGACCTGACCTTAGGACATATACTTACTATATTTTCTTACAAACACTACTTATCCTCTCATCTTCCGAGATTTTCACAAAAACTTTCTCTCTTTTGTAGATGCCGGTCCGTACCATGAGTGGGAACCTTCGTGACGAGGCCGGATTCATTCGCGAGCTGCGCATGCTCGTCGGTTTCCTCGGATTTGAGCATGAGCCGATGTACCATGGAGTCCTCCCCGACGAGGAAGAAAGCTTCTACGAGGTCACCGTCGTCGTCCAGCCCTCCCCTCAGACAGCTCACACCTACCGCGGAGGAGGACCTACCTTCTTGGTAGCCAGCCAGCGTACCGCCCTCCAGGCACTCACAGAGCTCCAGATGATCTATGACGGTGAGCTCTACGACACGGACTTTCGCTTCGTGCCTCTTCGCACTCCAGGGAGCCCCCACAACGTCTTCGTCAGCACCCTCTCCCAGCGTCATTCCGCGATTGGGCATACCATGCGCTTATTGGAGGCCATGGATGATCTTCATTACGAGGCCCTACAGGACGCCAATGGACAGCGCGACACGATCAGTTTTTACCGACAGTATTCTGAGGATCTGAACTGCGAGAACGGAGATCTTCGTCGCCGTATCTAGCAGGGACATCGCTTGGCAGCCGAGGCAGAGGAGTTACAGCGTCAGAATGAGCTCCTTCGGCAGCGTGTCGCCACCAACCCACAGCTCCGTTACCAGATCGAAGAATTAAAGAAGGACATTGAGGAGATCGCGCCTCTTC
This sequence comes from Zizania palustris, assembly GCA_019279435.1. Taxonomy (NCBI): domain Eukaryota; kingdom Viridiplantae; phylum Streptophyta; class Magnoliopsida; order Poales; family Poaceae; genus Zizania; species Zizania palustris. The sequence goes on from JAAALK010000079.1 coordinate 14,562,443, forward strand.
CGCCTCGCAGGAAGAAACCCCTTCGGATCCCTACCGTGAGGCCCAAGAGGATCTCGCGCAGTGCACCACCCACCGGACCATCCAGCTCCTCGACCCCGACCATCTCCCACGAGCCCGAGATTGAGCCGTCCCCCGAGCTACCATAGACGTAGTTTTACGGTTGATTGTTTTTCATTTTTTCTTGCTTGTATTACCTTTCATGTCAAAACATAAGGCATGAATGACGAAATAAATAAATGTAACCGCAAGAACGGTACCTTTTGAAATAAAATATAAAGAGTTCGCTAAAATAAATGTTGTCTACTTTTAAAACTCCAGGATGACCAACACTCAGGGTTCCGACGCTCCCCAGAATGGAGGAGAGAGTGGCAACTTGCCACAATGGGGAGCCACGGGACAAAGGCAAGCCCCAATCGCTAATCACCCCACAATGGCCGAAATGATGGCCACCCAAAACCAGCTAGTCACTGCTCTGTTAAACCAGATGCAACAACAGCAACAGCAGATGCAGGAGCAGCAGGCACAGTTCTTCCACCTTCACCAACAGCCCGAGCTGCATCATCACGCCGCCCCAGCTCCCGCTCCCACATCTCAGCTCTCGGAGTTCCTCCAAGTTCGCCCACCGACCTTCTCAAGCACCAAAGGGTGCGGGGCAGGGGGATCTCCCGGAGGGTGCGGGTCAGGAGGAAGGTGCTGAGGCTGCCGGTGGGTCCTCGGTATCTTTCAGGACGAGCCACTTGGTCGCTCCACCAGTAGTCTCTTCCGGTGGAGCCAAGATCGAGATTACGCCTGTTGGTGACGGGTAAGTGTAATACTCTTCTGTTGTTTTGCTTTTGTTTTCAAAAAATTTCTTTCACCAAACTAATTAACTTTATTTATTATGTATTTCTAGATCTTGGATTGACTCTCGGTTCGACGGCACTTCGAGGGTCAGGCAGGTTAACCAGATATTGGGTAACCTGTGTCGTCTGCACTACCCAGGGGTGCTGACAATGCTGACCGGTGAGCGGGTTCTATGCCAGACATGGGACCAGTACCGGTTCGCTCCTGACAGGCGCCACGGAAATGCTCAGGGGGCGGTGTCTCATGACTTCTGGGTATGCAAGTGTTTTTTCAATCTTCTTTTAGTCTTTTTGAGTTACAACACTGTACTAATCATTACTTTTGCAGTTACGCTTTTGCTTGCCAGAAGTCGGCAATCACCATAACCATGCGCTTCAAGTCTTCAACAACAATGCACATAAGGTGGTGAAGGACGCCATTTCGTATGCCCGCATTCAAGCGAACAATGCTTACTACAAGGAGAAGCTAGGGCAACGAATGAGCAAGGCGACGGGCTCATCGTCAATCTATTTGACTGAAGAAGAATACCGTTCGGTAAACAATTCTAACTTTTTACCTCTTTGATTGTTGAGATTTGTTGTCATATAATACAAATAGCATCTCTGTTCAGGTGAGGATTCCGTGGTTTGCAAACCGCGAGGACGCCTATTTCGAATTCTGCAAGATTTGGTCTTCAGCCGCATTTAAGAAGACTTCCGAGCAGAAAAGACAATGCCGTGGGACGGATCCGAAGCACAGATATGGTGCCGACGGACATATTCGCCACGCTAAACGCTTGGTAAGACCTCCTTCTGTCACTCTCTAGCTATAGATACATTGTAATGCGACTAACTCATTTCTAATGTACATGAAGCTAAATCTGGCAATGTGCCAAGTGACATAGAGGTGTATACCTCTGGTCACAAAGGAAGCGATCCGACACAGCCAGATGTCTTGTGTAGCCAAACAGCCACGGACCATTTGGTGAGATGTTATTAAGAGTTTACGTAATTTCATTTTTCTGCGTCTAGCTAATCGGACATGTTTTTTGCAGGCGCAGTATGGTGAACACATGGTTCGAGTCCATGGAGAGGACTATGATTGGCGGAGAGAACCTGTGGACCAAATGGCCGTGTACTCCAGCGGAGGTGGCAAAAGCCATGGACGGTGAGACAGTGTTTTTATTAATGTTTTGTGTATGGTATTGTGATGGTAACTAACCCCTGTTAATGTTGCAGGTACTCCATGTTCAATGGAGTTATTGACTCGAGAGCGGTGAGAGCTCAGAAGTCAGCTCAATCGTCGCAGAGCTCCGTCGGAGTTGGCTCCAGCCGTCGTCACTCTTCAGAAACCCCGGAGGTGGATCGGGTGAGGGAGGAAATGAGGCAGGAAATGAGGCGGCGCGACGAGTACTATACCGCTTGCTTAGAACGACAGCAGGCGATGATCCAAGTAAGTTTAGTTTGGAGTGTTGTAGTTAAAAAGTATTCAGAAATAGGTTTAGAACTAACTGATTACATTACAACATGTGTAGCAACTAGCCCAGCAGCATGGTGGATTGGACATGTCCAATTTCCAACCACTACCTCCCCCGCCACCACCATTATATTCTACATCACCTGAGGTACCTCCTGACATATCGTTACTTCAGATACTTAAGTTAGTGTTTAGCAGAGTAGTTGAGTTAATTCGTTCTCTAATTTTGTCTATTTCTTCAGACTTTCCGTACGCCTGGCCAGGATGGAGCCTCTCGGGCAAATGTAGATGAAGCAGGAGGCAACGACGGCACCCACGACCCAAATGTGGGCGATCAGTGAGTATATGGACAGATATGACTTTGTATGTGGCTCTCGCTGTGTTTTGTGAATTTGTATGTGAATTTGGAAGTTATATGTGAATTCAGAAGTGTACTGTGACTTTGGATGTGAATTCAGTTATATTATGTGATTTTGGATGTGATGTGTGAAGTGTGGATGTGAATTTGGATGTGAGATGTGATTTGGATGTGAGATGTGAAGTTTGAATGTGATTTTGGATGTGTATTGTGAATGTATGTGAAATTGTGGTTGGATGTGAGTGTGAGTAGGGGAACCAGGAAAAAATAAAAAAAATATCAGGTAACTTCCGTCGGCTTTGACCATAGCAGACGGAAGTTAGCTGGTTTCGGCCACGTGGGCAGAAAGGCTAACTTCCGTCGGCTTTGGCCCTAGCCGACGGAAGTTAGCTGCCCCTAACTTCCGACGGCCAGGCTGGCCGACGGAAGTTAGCGCCCCCTCTGCTGACGTGGCAGTGTTCGACGCTAACTTCCGTCGGCGGCCGACGGAAGTTAGCTAACTTCCGTCGCCTCGCTTCCGTCGGCCAAAGGCATTATAGCTCACATCCCCGACGGCATTATAGCTCAGAAGCAACAAGAGTTTAGAGACCTGCAGTAGGGGAGCAGGTCCGTGACAGAATATCTGCATGAGTTCAACAGGTTGGCCAGGTACGCACCTGAAGAGGTCCGTACTGATGCGGCCAGACAGGCCAAGTTCCTCCGGGGACTGAAGGATGAGTTGTCCCTACAACTCATCTCTGGAGATTTCGCCAACTTTCAAAAGTTGGTGAACAAAGCCATCATGCAGGAGACCCAACAAAATAAGGTCGACCTGAAGAAGAAGAGGCTGATTGCCTTCAGGCAGAACCAAGGCATGGCACATTGGCCCCGATTCACCCCTCCTCCACCAGCACCACAGTACCACCCCCGCCCGGTATATCGTCCAGCACCACCCGCCGCCAATACCGGAACCAGACAACCTCGCCTCGCTCCCGCCGCACCAGCCGCCCAAGCTGCCCCGGCCAAGAAGCCAGAGATTCTGAGAGACAGGCACGGCAAGCCTGTAGTTTGCTTCAACTGCCGCCAAGAGGGGCACTACTCCCATCAGTGCCCTCATCCCAAGCGTACTCAAGGCGTCGCTTCAAACCCCGCCGTCCACGCCAAAGTCAACCACGTCACCGCCGAAGAAGCCTAGGCCGCACCGGAAATCGTCATGGGTAAGTTTATGGTTCATTCATCACTTGCAGTGGTATTATTTGACACCGGAGCTACACACTCCTTTATATCAACTGCTTTTGTGGAAAGTAATGCCCTAAACGTAAGTGAACTACCCAGACCAGTATTGATAGCTACCCCGGGCAAGCAAACCCTCGCCTATTCTTTTAGTCCAAGGGTATGGGTAGATATCCAAGGCACGATATTTTGGGCCGACCCCATTCTAATAGAATGTCAAGGTTTGGATCTCATTCTAGGGATGGATTGGCTAAATAAACATCAAGGAGTAATAGAATGTGCCCAGAGAAAAGTGACTGTGACCAATGAAGACGGGACTATCGTCACATTCCAGATGCCAAGCATGAAGGCCGGAAGGACAAGACTACATCAGATTACCTTGGAGGAGATACCAGTAGTCAGTGAATACCCGGACGTGTTCCCAGAAGATCTACCAGGGATGCCACCCAAGAGGGATATCGAGTTCAAGATCGACTTGGTGCCCGGAACCACCCCTATTTATAAGCGACCATACCGGATGGCCGCCAATGAGTTAGCTGAGATGAAGCAGCGGTTGGAGGATCTTGAGAAGAAAGGCTACATCAGACCTAGCACATTGCCATGGGGTGCCCCCGTCATCTTCGTCGAGAAGAAAGAAGAAAAGGCAAAGTGTATGTGTGTGGATTACCGCGCTTTGAATGAAGTAACCATCAAGAATAAGTACCCGTTGCCTCGGATCGACGATCTCTTCGACCAGCTAAAAGGAGCTACGGTATTCTCGAAGATCGACCTGCGTTCTGGATATCATTAGTTGAGGATTCGAGAAGAAGATATACCCAAGACTGCCTTTACCACCCGTTATGGCTTATATGAGTGCACGGTTATGTCCTTTGGATTGACCAACGCCCCTGCATTCTTCATGAAAATGATGAATAAGGTGTTCATGGAGTATTTGGACAAATTCATCGTAGTCTTCATAGACGACATTCTCATTTATTCCAAGGACCAGAAAGAGCACGAGACTCACCTCCGGTTAACCCTAGGGAAGCTAAGGGAACACCAATTATATGCCAAGTACAGCAAATGCAAGTTTTGGACGGCGGAAGTAAAGTTCCTTGGACACATCATCTCTGCACAAGGAATCGCAGTAGACCCTGCCACCGTAGAAGCAGTTACGGATTGGCTACCACCCACAAACGTATCTGAGATACGGAGTTTTCTGGGTTTGGCCGGATATTATCGGAGGTTCATTGAGAATTTTTCTAAGATAGCCAAGCCAATGACCAAGTTGTTGCAGAAAGGAGAGAAGTATGAATGGACTCCTGAATGCGAGGAAAGTTTCCGCGCCCTCAAGACCCGTCTGGTGTCAGCACCCATACTGACCTTACCTGATATCCGTAAAGACTTCCATGTCTACTGTGACGCATCTCGCCAAGGATTGGGATGTGTTCTCATGCAAGACGGAAAAGTTATCTCTTATGCCTCCCGTCAGTTGAGACCTCATGAGTTGAACTACCCGACCCACGATTTGGAATTAGCCGCTGTAGTACACGCCCTTAAGATTTGGAGGCACTATTTGGTTGGAAATCGTTGTGAGATCTTTACGGACCACAAGAGCTTGAAGTACATCTTCACACAGCCGGACCTCAATCTGAGGCAAAGACGATGGTTGGAACTAATAAAGGACTATGACTTAGGTATTCACTATCACCCCGGAAAAGCAAATGTGGTAGCTGATGCATTAAGTCGCAAGGGATATTGCACAGCCATGATGATTCAAGAACACGCACCCCTGTTATGTAGAGAAATGGAAAAATTGAATCTTGGGTTAACCACGAGAGCATATCTAGCCACCTTGGAGACTCAACCTGTCTTGTTCGAACAAATCCGCGAAGCTCAATTGGAAGATCCATATATAGCTGCCATTAGAAAAAATATGAGGCAAGGAAAAGCCCCAGGATTTTCAGAGGACGAGAACGGCACCATATGGTTTGGAACCCGGATATGTGTACCGGATAAGCCAGAGATAAAGACCCTTATCCTGAGAGAAGCCCATGAGACATTGTACTCCATTCATCCCGGCAGTACCAAGATGTACAAGGACCTGAAGGAACGTTATTGGTGGGTCAGCATGAAAAGAGAGATTGCACAGTTCGTCGCCGAATGTGACACCTGCAGAAGAGTGAAAGCCGAACATCAGAGACCTGCAGGATTGTTACAGCCACTTAAAGTGCCCGAATGGAAGTGGGAAGAGATCGGTATGGATTTCATCACCGGATTACCAAAGACCCCACTTGGGTATGATTCTATTTGGGTGATCATCGATCGGCTTACGAAAGTAGCACATTTCATAGCTGTCAAGACGACCTTTAGTGGCCCTAAGCTTGCAGAACTATACATGGCCCGGATCGTATGTCTTCATGGAGTACCCAAGAAGATAGTATCCGACAGAGGAAGTCAGTTTACCTCTAGTTTCTGGAAGAACCTTCAAGAGGAGATGGGCACGAGATTGAATTTCAGTACCGCCTACCACCCTCAGACAGATGGACAAACAGAGAGGGTAAATCAGATATTGGAGGATATGCTTCGAGCATGTGTCTTTGATTTTTGAGCCACTTGGGACAAGAGCTTGCCGTACGCTGAGTTTTCGTACAACAACAGCTATCAAGCCAACCTTCAGATGTCTCCTTTTGAAGCCCCATATGGACGTAAGTGCAGAACGCCTCTACTTTGGGACCAAACTAGTGAATCCCAAGTGTTCGGAACGGACATTCTTCGTGAAGCTGAAGAGAAGGTACGGATCATCAGAGACCGACTCAAGACAGCCCAATCACGACAGAAGAGCTACGCAGACAATCGACGCCGAGACCTAGCCTTTGAAGAGGGAGATCATGTTTACCTTCGAGTTACGCCTCTCCGTGGTACTCAATGGTTTAACATGAGAGGAAAGTTGGCCCCTCGATATGTTGGACCATTCCCCATTGTTCGACGCCAAGGCGAAGTTGCATATCAATTGGAAATACCGCCCTCATTGGCTGGAATACATGACGTATTTCATGTATCCCAACTAAAGAAGTGTCTCCGCGTCCCGACAGAGCAAGTGGACCTTCAGCAGTTAGATGTTCGAGAGGATCTAACCTATGTGGAAAAGCCGGTCAAAATATTGGAAGTCAAAGAAAGGATCACCAGGAGTCGAGTCATCCGTTTCTGCAAAGTGTAGTGGAGCAATCATCCGGTAGAGGAAGCTACATGGGAAAAAGAAGATGAACTCAAGGCACAACATCCTGAGCTATTCGAGGATTGATCCGAATCTCAAGGACGAGATTCTCTGTAAGGGGGATAGGATTGTAACACCCCAAGAAATAAAAATAGATAAAATAAAAGAAAAATATTATTTAAATCAATTCTGGATTTATTTATTAAAGGAAAATCATAAAAGAACCCAAGTAAAGCCAAACAAGGAGAAATATTCAAAATCTGGACTTGAAAATTTTATGAGATGAACTAGAGCCCAAGATATAATTTTAGGAATTTTTACAAATTTTTATCAACAGTGATTCAACCCTTAATCAAATAAATGAATTACTGGAATTATTTTAAATCAGAAAACAATTTTAAATCCTTAATGGGCCTCAACCTCGAATTCACCCTGAGCCCGGCCCAATCCAGCAGCGTGCCACCGATAGGTGGGGTCCGCCTGTCGGCGCACTCCCCCGCTCCTCTCTCCTCCATCGCGCCCCGCCTGGCCCACCTGTCAGCTTCCCCTCTCTCGCCCTCGCTCCCCGACAACCGTGGCCCGCCTGTCGGCGCCGTTGTCTTCACGCTCGGCCACTGACAGGTGGGGGCCACCTGTCAGGATCTTCTTCCCCGATGGAAAGGGATCCCCTCTCTCCCGCCGGCGACCCCCACCTTCCAAATCCTCCGCCCCGTATCCGTTTTCGCCAAATTGACCGAGGGATCGCCTTCTCCGACCGCCGGGGATCTCATTCCATCGATAGCCACGCGTTTTCGCCACACATGGAAAGGACCCGAGCCTTAGGAAAGTTCACCGGCGATGAGGAAAGGGAAACCCTCGGTTCCCTTCCATTTGGACGCCGGCGACCCCCCTATAAGAACCCTCGACCTCACCGCGCTCAGCCCACACCACCGTAGCCCTGCTAGAGCATAAATAGAGCGCCGCCGCCCTCATTTAGGTCTTCGGCTCTGTTTTGACTCCGGCCACCTCTCACCGCCGTCGCGAGCCGCCACTGTTCAAGCCGTCGCCGTCATCGTGACTGTCGGAAGCCGCCCGTCCTCGGCCACGCCTCCGTTGGTCGAAAGGACCACCGGATCTACGTCGCCGACGACCACCCGAATGACCCTCGCCGTCTACCCTCGCCGCCGCAGGTATGGTTGGAACCGCCGTAATCCCCTCATTCCATTTTTGCTAGTAGCTAGGGCTTAGCCCCCTCGCCGTCGCCGTCGCCACCTCAACCGAGCCCCGCCGTCACCGGAGACGAAGGGTGCGAGGCCCCTTACGCACGTACCGTGCCGGATTAAATCCTGGCCGCACGATCGCGATCGGAGCGCACAGATTAAATCCCTTCGGGATTTAATCTCAGCCTTAGATCTGGTCAAAGGGGTACGGAGCGATCGCAGCCGTCGATCGTTACTTAAACCCCAGGATCAATCTCGTGCGTCCACGCGTACCCGTTCGCTATGTTTTAATCTGGACCGTCCGATTTCACTTAACCCCTCCCGCCTCGCGCCTGGCCGTCAGATCCAGATCCAACGGCTCTGGATCAGCCGGTCCACGCGCACAGTACCAAGGTCCACCGTGAGCCTGGCTCACCGTGGACCAGAACCCTTTTTCAGTTTAAATAAAATTCCAGAAAATAGTTTAAACTTCAAAAATTCATATCTTGCTCAATTTAACTCCAAATTTCACCATTCAAATTTTGTTAAATTCAGAATAATATTCTCTACACATTAATGCCATAAAAACAGTATGTTACTGTTACCCAAAATATTCTTAATAAATAAATGAATAAAAACCCCTTAGGATTAAAATTAATAATACAGAAAATAAATTAGGACAAATCCTAAAAAGTTAAACTTTGTTGTTTTATGCAAAAACTCAGAATATTAAAATATTACTTCACATAAAAACACCCACAACTATGTATGTTCATTTATTTGGTGGATTTTATCTGTTTATTGAATGTATTATTTATTTTTCCGTATCGAGAAGACTACGAGTTCGTCGAGGAGCAGGAGTTCTACCCCGAGGTTCCTCCATCCCCATTTGCTGATCAAGGCAAGTCATCGACCCTTCTGTGGAAACAATTGATCATAATTGAGCCCATGTTTTAATAAGTTATCGCTATAACCCATAGGTTAATATTGCATTAGTCCAATAATCAAGCCTTACGCTTATATTTAGTAGATCCCCGTCCTTGTGGGCAAACCCAAGCCATGCTTATTGAGCCTTAACTCCTTGTCACTCTACTATAAAAATATTAGCTAGTGCCCAATGTACCGGCACAACTGCTATAGGATAAAAAGAATGAGTCGTAGATAGCTGGATTCTGTATATGAATTTCCCTGTTATTCTCGTCTCTGGACTCTGTTGGAGTTGGCTAAGTTATAAGTATGGTGGGTTCCGGGTGCAAGCTCGGGCACTGGTTTGTCGCACCCGGGGCACTATAAGGACCGGTCTGCGGGATCTGTTGCAAAGCACTTCCGTACCAACCACAAGTCTAATGGGTAAGTCCTAACTGGAAGTATGGAATACTCCGGCTCGATGCACCATAGAGGAGGGGGCAAGGGGCTAGCCTGCGGGCGACTTGTACCGACGAGGCTCAAGGGGGGGTATGGTGGGGCTCCGATGCGTCGGGACACCATATGAAACCCATAAGAGGGTGCTATTGGGTCGGGGAGGACTATATGGAAGGTTTTGGCACGAGTTCCCGTGTGATGGGTCATCTCGTTACACTTCGGTGTAGGTGTTGAGTGCGTGCCTTGTGGGTACAGTGGTACATCTCTGATCAGAGTAATTTAATCTTTTCGAAAAGCCGAGCCCACGGTCAAGGGCGGGTCATGTGACTACTCGCAGTTAGTTTACAATTGTTTGAATGGTCGAGTTATTCATGGCACGTAAGGACTGTTGAGCGAGGTGGGGCTGACTGTACCCCTCGAGTTAGAAGATGATGATGCACACACACATGTTTACTTTTCCGTACCAATAAACTGCTCACATTTAAAGCTTTACAATTATGCTGCTTCAGCAAAACTAGCCACTATCTCCCTTGTTATTACCTTGCATTATATTTGCATTCGGTGGCTTGCTGAGTACATCTGTACTCACCCCGTTGACTTACACCATCAGAGCCCGTCTACTACGAGGAGGATGAAGGTCTGGAGTAGCGACCCAGTCAAGGCGAGACTGGAAGGAGGCGTTCATCTAGGACCCTTGTTTTATTAGTTTCTCTTCATCTTTATTCACTTTGTATTAATGCGGTCTACGAACCGTGAATGATTGCCCGTATTGTACGTGGTCGCATGATGAACGTCTTGTTTTATTGATTTTCTATGGAATTTCAATAAAGTCCTGATTTATTAAATCGGGGCGCGACAGAAACGGGAGAAGAACAAGCTGCATACAACTATCTATGAGGTTGAAGAAGTGCATGTTGATGGGGCTCCAAAGAAGCCAAAAGAAATCACAGCGAAGTGGCGTAACGACTGTGGATGTCTCGCCAGGGAGCGATGTAAGATAGTTTGGAAAAATTGGAAGACTGTCCCTGAAGCTACAAAGAACGAATTGTGGCAGCATATAAAAGCGCATTATAAATTCCCGGAAGACCGCTTTGAAGACGCTAAAGCTGCCACATTGAAGACTATCGGGAAGGCTCTCCGTACATTTAGGACTAAACTGAACACACAATACCTTCAGAAAGATGAGTCGCCACTCAACGACTACGACTTTATAACGCCAAATGAATGGAACGAATTCAAAATGCAGCATTGCTCGGAAGAAGCCAAACAAGAGAGCATCATGTTCAAAGAACTTAATAAGAAGAATAAGTTCCCCCATAAACTTGGGCCAGGTGGATATAAGGCTAAGGAGGATGAGTGGAGTAGAAAGGAGGAGGAGGACCGTGCGGTTGGGTTACCTGAACAGTTTTCAGGTGCTGATCACCGCACTAAGAGATGGCTCCTAGGTCGAGCTAAAAAACACCCGAGGGCCAATATATGCTCTCCGACTCACGGACTAGTGAAGTATTCTAGAAAGCACAGGAAATCGCTGAGTTGGAGAAGACTGGAAAGTTCAAGCCCGAGGGATGTAATGACCAGCTTACATCTCTGCTCTCGGAAACGAGGAACATCGAGGGCGCACCCGAGGTGTCTCTTCTATAGCACCCTGGAAAAATACTTTCAAGAAACAGGAGGGTGCCACATACAAGGAGCATCAAGCACGCACAGACGACGCCGCAGAGCGCCGTGCAGAGTGGGAGCGACACTTTTTTGAATTTATTAACGAGAATCCAAACATAATGCAGGCTGCAGCTGGACAAATAATTGTGCCAGAGGTACGACTCGACGTACCAAGCAGTGTTGGCTCAGTACAAGACAAATTTCCTGTAAATTATATTAAAGAGGACACACCATGCAGCCTGCATGTACCGATAGGGCGCAAAGGGCATTCCCAAGAGGCTGCACGAGGCATTGCTATGCCTGGGGATTTATTTCACAATCGGCCTATTCCTGCTGACTATACCAAGGTTCAGGTCAATGAGATCACCAACGACAGATTTATTAATGACCCCTTGGATCTTCCAATGCCTGATGAGGGGATTGAGACAATCGGAGATGCTCTAAATAACTTTGTCCTATGGGCGAGCCGAGATATCAAATTACTGCAGTCAAGTTCTCAGAGTAAATCACCTATTGTCTCATCACAATCCCCCACATATCTTTCATCTCAGGATGTGCAAAATATAGGATCATTATCACCTGTTGATGAGCGTGAAATAGAGGAAAAGGCAGAGGAAGAGCCAGTGCCCAATAAAGTGGCAGAAGTGATAGAATCGAAAGTGACTTCTGATCCTCAAGTGACAAAGCCAGTGCCAGTGCTTGAGCCCACTGATGAGCCCATCACAAATGTGCTAGAGCCAGATCAAATGCCAGTGCTAGTTCCGACTGAGCCTCAAGTGCCAGTTCCGGCTGATCCTCAAGTGTCGGTGGCCAAGCCCATAACAAAAGTGCCAGTGCTAGTTGCTGCCGAGCCTGAAAAACAAGATGCATGCCCAAAGCCAGCAATCCACAAGATAACTGTTCAAGCTGGGCAGTGTTCTGCGCTGAAATCTGAGATGCATAAATTTTTTAATACTTTGGGGCAAACACGTTCTATGCCCGAAGCGGCTCCCATAAAGGCTCCAGTACAAAAGCATGCGGGCTCACTTTCTGTTGATAAGAGGACCTACGGAGACGAGGATTATATCGAATACGAACCAGGCAAACCATTATTAGCCCAAGGAGTACTTAATTGTATGCCTTGGACGATGAAAACATTTCATGACTGGTACCTCGAAGCGTCTTCGCTAGGAGTAACACAAATAGAACTAAAGGTTCCACAAGAAATATTCAACTGCCCAGAGTTTAAGCTTGCACTATTTTTCGACGACTTCCATCGAATGTTTCAACTGAAGCGAACCGACATCACAAGCATGATGCTCTGGTGCATGTAAGTACTTTATACTTTGTCAATACAAAGCAAAAATAAATAATGTCTTATATTGACTATTGTTTTATAACATATGCAGTTGTAATTCACGCGGTGACGAGTCTAAATTGTATGGGTACTTAAACCCGTCATTAATAAGCCAAAGTGCACTGAACCCGACACTAAACCAGAACGATAGCAAGTACTGGACTGCGGGTAAGAAAAAATTTCAAAGAAAGATGTTCAATAAAGACGAAGACAAACTTAAGAAGAACAAAAGGAGTTGTGCCGCGTTGTATATTGCGCGGTGCATGTATCAATGGAAGGACAGAGAAATGATAAGTGGGGCATATAACTTTAAGTAAGTATACCCACTATATCCACTTAATCACGTTTTATCGATTATGAAACTAACATAATCATATATTACTTCTTTCGATAGTGATCATTGGATTGCACTTCTGATATACCAAAAGAGCTCAAGGGTTTATGTGCTCGACTCGCTCGACAAACCCAAAAAAGAATATCAAGATATATTAAATGTTATTCAGAGTGCATATAGATACTACGTGGAAAAGTTAGGTGGCCCACATGATCCACAGAGGCCGAAAGAAATGATTATCAGAACCAACTATCCGGTAATATTATATTTTTAAATTTGTTAATTCAATTGATAAAGCCAAACTATATATCGTTCTAACTTTGTCTATTTTGAAGTGTCACAAACAATCTCTTGGTTCCGTGCATTGTGGCTACTATACTTGTGATTTCATGAGCAATAACTTAGGAAAGTTTGGGCGGACAGTATCTGAGGATACTAAAGAAGTAAGTTGATTTCTTCTGTGTTAATCTAATATAACTTGCAGCGTATGTACTTATATTTTACGTATGCAGGCGTCAGGTCCATCAACCGTTGCCCAGAAGAGCCAACTCTCTGAATCACAAATGTACGAAATCGTATCAAGGATGTGCCGCTTCACGATGCATGAGATTCTTCATGAACTTGGAGTATTTTTCGATCCTGAGAGTGAAGTGGCCAAGCATCCAACTCTGTATGATTGGGCCGGAAGAATGAAAAGGCGAACCAATTAAGATATGAGTTAGCCTTCCAAGAAAACATAAACCGCATGAGCATGTATTTGTGAAACAATGAATTGTGTTGATGGATGGTTATTGTGAAACATAAACCGGAAGAATGTAAACTTTGTAAATTTTTGAAAATTGATGAGATTGATGGTTGTTGTGTTGATGTGTTGTTGTTGTGGATGTGTATGTGGATATGTGGATGTTTTGCTGCTGTGTATGTGGATATGTGGATGTTTTGCTGCTGTGTATGTGGATGGCTGTGTGAAGCATATAATTTCTGTGTTTTGGTTTGTGGGATCACAGCATTCTGTGTTATGGCTTATACACAGCAGTGGCGGGCAGATGAGGTAGTTTGCCCGTTACTGCTGTTGACACAGTGGTGGCGGGCGTGCTGACATCATCTGCCCGCCACTGCTATTGATAACGGCAGTGGCGGGCAGATGAGGTCAGCGCGCCCGTTACTGCTGTTGACATAGTGGTGGCGGGCGCGCTGACATCATCTGCCCGCCACTGATATTGATAATAGCAGTGGCGGGCAGATGATGTCAGCGCACCCGCCACTGCTGTTGACACAGCGGTGGCGGGCGCTCTGACCACCACTGCTAACCAGCGATAGCAGTGGCGTTAGAGCAGTGGCGGACTGGATGCCCACCACTATAGGTCGATTTTGCCCACCGCTACAGTGTCGCTTTGTAGTAGTGTTCCGTGGCTGGGTGGAACGTCAAAAACGCAGTCCGTATGTGTCCTGGGCGATAATTTTAGTGCACGCTGCTCCTGGAATCCGAGTTGGATACGAATTGTAGTTGGATTGGACTCTCAAATTGGCTTGGACGCCCTTCCTAGTTCTTCTCCAACTCTTTGTTTATCTCCAAGTTATTTTCATCATCTCCACGGTTCCTAACAATAATAATAATATTAGGTAGTAATTTATTCCCAAGATAATATACTAAGATACTTAGAAACGAGTTGACCTGAAGATTTAATCTTCGTGCTCGAACTTTAATAATTTGATCTTGGTATTCATGTATGGTTGTATCATTAGTAGGTATGTCCTCATCATCTCCCCTTCTTGATTTGGTGTCATCCTCGACTCAACGTCTATTGGTCCCCAATCAACTTCTACGATAATACAAGGGTTCCACATACATGCATCTCTTCTATTAATCTAAGAAAGTATTTCTGAAATTGAAAATGATGCATCTCTTCTATTAATCTAAGAAAGTATTTCTGAAATTGAAAATGAATGCATCTCATGGTGTAGCATCTGAAGTTCAAATATATAAAAATTAAATCTAACATGGAAAGCATGCACCTTAACTTATTTGCTCACAATCATGATCCTATCCCAATTGGTGATGTTCTCATCACCAACCATGTTGTAGTTCATGATGAACGACTCAAAGCTCAGTGGGAGCCACTAGAGAATGACATCGATATCGAGGTATGGATCTAGTGGAGTGTCTAGAATATCTAGAGTCTCTACGCAACCAATCATCTTGATCACGTGAGGGCTCACTGGGCTCCCTTCAGCCAGCCTGCTACCAAACAAGCATTTAGACACATTGTATCTTTCTGTCCTTACTTGGTCCTGGAACATGCCCTTAAGCCCTACGATCATATCATACACATCTTGTTCCTCACACTGTTTCTAAAACTGAGAGGATAGGCAGGCAAGCATCAATCAACTGACATCCACGAAATCACGAGCATGCTTCTCATAAGAACACTTATATGCTGCAGAAGCATCCTCCCCTGGTTCATCAGGGTGAGGTTCCTCTAGAACATAATCTTTTTTCTCTTTCTTGAGAACAATTCTCAAGTTTCGATAATAATCCATAAAGTTTGTTTCAGACAATTTATCTCGTTCAAGAATAGATCGCAAATTAAAAACTGGAGTCCTCTTAACAGTAGACGTAGTAGGTGCCATGATCTACAAAAGATTAAATACGAGGTTTAGCACTATGCAATGTTTATGTTTGTTGGGGGAATATATTTCCCTTAAACAGGGGCCAAATGACGTCAGCCTCCGACAGCCTTCGGCCCAGAGCCAGGTACTGTCGGAGCCTGTTTTCTCTAAGTGTTGTTTTCAGGTCCCAAGGTGCCTTACGGGGCCCGTAGCTTCGGAGCCCCTAGACCAGGAGGTCCGGCCCGGAGCCCCTAATTCAGGCCTGGGCGCAGGCCGCCGGAGGCCACCCTCCGGGTGCCGGAGGCCGGAGGCCGCCCTCCGAAGCCAAGCCCGGAGGCCACCCTCCGGAGCCAAGTCCGGAGGCCATCCTCCGGGAGCCAAGTCCGGAGGCCACCCTCCGGGTGCCGGAGGCCGGAGGCCGCCCTCCGAAGCCAAGCCCGGAGGCCACCCTCCGGAGCCAAGTCCGGAGGCCATCCTCCGGGAGCCAAGTCCGGAGGCCACCCTCCGAGAGCCAAGTCCGGAGGCCACCCTCCGAGAGCCAAGCCCGGAGGCCACCCTCCGGAGTCCAGTCCTGAGGCCGCCCTCCGGGAGCCCAGTTCGGAGGCCACCCTCCGGAAGCCAAGCCCGGAGGCCACCCTCCGGAAGTCCAGTCCGGAGGCCGCCCTCCGGAGCCAAGTCCATACCGGGGGCCCCCCCCGCCCCTGGTATGTCGTTTAGCTGGTCAAAGCCTGGCGCAGCCTGACAGGCCAGTAAAGCTGTAAAGTTGTCTGGCACCTTTTGTATTGTAGCTAGCTCCTTTTCCCCTCTCTGCCCCTATGAGCCTGAAGCTCATAGGGGGCATCCCAGTCTTTTCCTTTGGCCTGCGTGCCTATATAAGCAGGGCCAAGCCCTTGTAGCAGGGGACGACCCGAGGGGGCCATGAGACCCTGTAGTTCTCTTCTCCACACTAAGGCACACCATGCCCAATCCACCATAAACTGGACGTAGGGCTATTATCCCCTAGGGGAGGCCCGAACCAGTATAAACCCCTTCTCCCTCTGAGGGAACCCATCGAGGTTCATTATCCACGTCATACTCCACCACAGAAAAACCTGCTGGAACTATTGCAATTGTTCCAACAGTTGGCGCCGTCCGTGGGGACCTTAGTCCTAGAAGCTAAGTTCTCTACCACTGCCCGCAACCCGAAGTGCGCCCGAGGGGGGAGCATCGAGGCTTTCTCGCTTCGCGCACCCTCCGGCTAGGGGCTTCGGGGGCAGATCGAAGGCCACCTCCGCCTTCCCCCATCCTTCGCATACCGGAGCCCACTCTCCGGCAAGGGGCTCCGCTCCACGCTTCAAAGGTCGTCGGAGCCCGAGGGCTACAAGGTAAGTACCGCCCGAAGCCTTACTCCGATGCACCAATCTGCAGTTACATTAACATAAGCTCGAAGTCTTGCTTCGCTTTACTTAAAAACCGAAGCCGCGCTTCGCCTTGTTCAAAAATCGAAGTCATGCTTCGCTTTACTTAAAAACCGAAGCCATGCTTCGCCTTATTTAAACCCGAAGCCATGCTTCGCCTTGTTCAAAAACCGAAGCCATGCTTCGCCTTACTTAAAAACCGAAGCCATGCTTCGCCTTATTTAAACCCGAAGCCACGCTTCGCCTTATTTAAAACCGAAGCCTTGCTTCGCTTTATAAAACCCGGAGTACCCCTCCGAAGGCTACACAGTGCCCCCGGGCCCGTAGCAGTGGGCTAAAAGGACTCCGGGCCACTGGCCCGACGCGTCCAGGGATTCCGGGCTCCGCGCCCGAAGCATCCCAGGGATTCCGGGTTCCGCACCCGAAGCATCCCAGGGTCGAAGGTGACCCAGAGTCGAAGGTGGCTCAGAGTCGAAGGTGGCTCACACTATCACAGGTTCGGTGAATCCACACCAAATATCCTTCTCATTACAGGACCAAGTTCCGAAGCCTTGCTTCATTATCTAAACACGCTCCGAAGCCTGGCTTCGCGTGCTCATATACTATACGCCTAAGCATCTCGAAGTCATACTTCGCCATAATCTAAGTGTGTTTCAGAGCCCCGCTCACGCACAACATCCAAACCCCGGCATGCCGAAGCATGCTTCGCTCAAATTGGGTATGCGGAAGCCTTGCTTCGCACCAAATCGATGCGTTCGGAGCCGTAAGAGGCCCTCGCTCGGTACAATCCAAGTATCCGAAGCCGCCGAAAAGGCGCACCCCTTCGCATGTTTATTTTTTGCCCGCACCAGCTACGGTTAAACCCCTAACTGCCACGAGCAAAAGGGGGGAAGAATGTATGCGAGGTGTGCGAGTGTAATGAACAGTACGAGCGTAGCAAGCTAAAACGTTCGAAGCCAAACAACACGAAGCATACAGACAAAGTGTGCGAAGATAACAAACTCAATTCATTGTATGTTGAGAAGTGTGTTACAAACATACTTCGGAAACCAAACTACATATAATCTGTATCTAAGCCTAAGAAGAACCGTGTGCGAGCCCCCGACCCTCGCTTGCCCCTTCTTCGGCCAGGGCCACCTCGGCTGGACGTTGCCTCGTCGGAGCCCGCTCTCCCTCGACCGGCCCGTCCAGGCTCCGAAGCCCACAGGCTTCGACTTCCGCTTTGCAGGTTGCTCCAAGTTCGCGAAGCAGGCGGGGCCGTGTCGAAGGCAGAAAAGTCTAGGGTTTCGTCGCTCGCTAACACCGTTCGCGAAGGCAAAGGTAAGGGGTTCTGAAGGGGCTCCGCCTTCACAGCGGCTAGCAAGTCCTGAGCTATTTCGGAGATGGCTTCGCCCCTAGGCCCCCTCGGGAGCTTAAACCGAGGGGGGCCTTCGGACCTAGCTACTTCAAGAATCGCCCACAGTTGTCGAAGCCCTTCAGAGTCGTCGAGGACTTCGAGGTCTATGCTCGAAGGCTGAGCCTGGGCAGGTATAAAAAACCCCCGCATTCATATTAATAAACTGATAAGTTTTTACAAAGCCTACAGCTAGGTATTACAAGAAAGCCTAAGGAGATCTACACCTTCGGAGGCAGAGTCGACGAAGGTCGAAGGCTTGTCCGAGTCGACGGGCCCCTTGAACCGGCGTTGTCGAAGGGCCTTCATGAGGTCAAGGACTGCCTCGCAGCCTTGCTCCTTCCAAGGTTCTTGCAGCCGCCGCCAGGCCCCTCGGACTTCGCCCGGAGGCGTCACCAAGTGCGGACCCCCGAAGGCCACTGGGGTCACGGAGGTCGCAGCCCGAAGGTGGTCGCACCCCGCGGCATGGAGCAGATGCAACACCCCTTGGCCCGCGACGCGACCGGCCATAAGAGCGAAGCCCGTCAACGCTTCGTCCGCTACCGAGGCTGCAGTCTTCAAGAAATCAGCGCGGTCCCCAATCGGGTCCTGATCGCCAAAGTCCGGAGTCCGGCACTCGGTCCCTATCTTCTCAAGGACCTCGGTCAGGCTCTGGGTGGCCTCGCCAAGATTAGCCACGACGAAGCTCTCTAGATCCCGAGCCCGCTGGCGGAGCTCCTCGTTCTCCTTCGCCTGACGAGCCTCGGCATCCTTCGAAGCTTGGAGTTCCGCGCGGAGCCGAGCCGTCTCCGAGGCCAAAGCTTCCTTCGCCTCAGCAGCCGAAGCCTCAGCCCGCCTCCGCTTCTCGGCTTCCTCCAAGACCTCGCGGCGAAGGGCCTCCTTCTCTTCTGCAAGACGCTCCATCCGCCGGTAAGCAGCAGTCGAAGCTGCCGCGTTCAGTGCGAGGGCCTGCAGGAATTCAAGAAACCTTAAGTATTAACCAAGGGGCAAAGTATAGTTCGAAGCTGCAAGGGGCTCCGCTCACCCGCATGAGAACTTCGTTCGAGCTAACAAAGAGCTCCGTGGGATCTCGGTGGCTAAGCTGGGCCACCAAGTCCCCCTCCTCCGCAGTAGCGCAGGCCTCGCGGAAGCCGAGGATCGCCGCCGCCGTCACGCCCCCCTCGGCTTAAAGGGGTGAATCACCGCCACGGTGGTCTCCGCGGACTCCGGCAAGGCGGGGCTCAGGCCCACCACGTCGACATCTTCTTCGCCTCGAGGGTCCGCACGGTCTCCGTCGCCCTCGCTGTCAGACAAAGTGCTCTCGGACTCCGACCCACTGCCGCTGCCGCTGCCGCTGCTGCTGCTGCTCGAGGCCCCCGCAGGCTTCGCTTCGGCGGGCTTCGACCCACCTTCGCCTGCCGGCTTCGCCACAGTGGGCCTCGCATCATCTTCGTCCTCTGCGAAAAGCCAAGTCAAAACCTGCATATTGAGAAGAGGCATGCAAAAATAAAAAAAGGGTTTACCATCATCAGAGATCTCCTGGAAGGAACCAGGGGCTAAGTGTGTCCTCCAGCCCCCTCGCTGCGAAGCTGGCGCATCCGCCTTCGCGCCCGAAGTTGGTTCCGCCGGGGCATCCGTGGCCTCCTTGGCAGCCGGAGTGCGCGCATCGGCCTCCTCCTCTGAAGCCCTCGCCGCCAGGGGCTTCGCGGCCTTCTTGGGGGTCGGAGTAGCTGCGGGCTTCGCCACAGCCTCCCCCGAGGCGTCCGCTTCGTCCTCGTCCCCCCTCTTCCTCTTGGCTCCGGCCGACGAGGCAGCCAGGTGGGCGAAGTCCGGCCGAGCGGGGAGCCCTCCGAGGCCAAGCGCGGTCCACACTCTGTTCCAGCGCTCCCAGGACCCCACCAGTGCGAGGCGCTGGTTCTGCTCCTCGGGGGTCGGAGTCCCAACGACTCGGTCCGCCGCCGCAATGGCCTCCTCCGAGGTCCTCATGTCGAGGTCGGCTACACGAAAAGGTTGAAGTTAGGAGCAAAGTATTCTAAGTATTAAAAGCAAGAAGAGCGCGAAGACTTACAGAAGCGGTCGAAGGCCAGCTCGCTGAGTTCACCTCGACCCGAAGCTTGGAAGAGACCCTCCGGCCAAGAGCGTGCGAGGGGGCTGAGTCGAAGGGTGATGAACTCCTCTGCGAGGTCCCTCATGCTCATCTTCGCTGCCACCCTTCGGAGCAGCGAGATCCTCGATTGAAGGAGGCCTTCGCTGGTCTTCACCACCCCTTCGCGCCGGTACAGTATGTGAGCGTTGGTACTCCGAAGGGGTGAGTTCGCGCCGACGGAGGCATAGAACCACTCTTGATCCCATCTCGAATACCACTTGCTGTTTACAGCCCTCGCAGGAAAGGCGTCCTGGAACTCCTTCCGGAGCTGGAAGTTGGCGCTACCGAAGGCCAGCGCCCTCTTGACGCGGTCCGTCCCCTCCCTGGGCTTCGGCTGGCAGTTGGCATCATGAAGAGCAACGAAGACATCCGCACGGCCCTCGCAGCCTTCGGCCCTCATGGCCCACTCAAAAACAGCTAGCCTCGCCACTGCGTTGGGCGAAAGCTGAGGGAGCTCGAGGTTGTAGGCCTTGAGGACTTCGCTCAGCATCCCCACCGCAGGCAGTCCGAGGCCGTCCTCGAAGAAGGCTTCAAACACCACCACTTCGTCGGCTCGAGGCTTCGGTACGGCCTCCGACTTCTCTGGAACCCTTAATTGGATTTTCGCCGCAATCTTCCCCTCGCAGGCTCTCCGGACCGACTCCTCCGTAGAGATCGAAGCCCTCATCTCCAGGGTCTGCTCGAACCTGTCGGAGGGCGTCCGAAGGTCCCTCGGCCCCAGTCGCCTAGCCGCGGGCTTCACTGCCGCGGCCGCTGCCGCCGCCGCCTGCACTTGGGCGGAGCCCGAGCTCGAGCCCAAAACCAGGGGCTTCGCCACTGCCTTCTTCGGCATTCTGATCAGACTTCGGCTCGAAGGGCTAAAGGATGGCGAAGGGCTAGAAGCTCGCGAAGGTCGCTCTGCGAAGCTAGGAGGAAGAGGAGAGCGAAGGTGGTAAGGCGGTAAGAAGAAGCGAATGAAAGTGTGCCGGGGCTACACGCGGTAAGTCCCTATTTATAGGCGCGGTAAGAATTCCAACCGTCATGGGCCGAGCCCGCCGCCAGATGGGCCTCCGGCGAAAGCAAATCAAGCCCAAGCAAGGTAACGGTAACTTTTCTGACCGTTGCGGAGCCGTTCGGGCTCCCCGAGGCCGCTCTGGCACGAGCATTTATTACCCCCAGGAATCGAGGTCTCCTTCGGTCCTGGCTCCGGAGGTATGTTTCCTCCGAAGTGTTTTCAGGTCATTTGTCCTAAGGGCGCGTGCACCCCTTCGTTCCGAAGGCCTACACGCGAGGGGCTACTGTTGGGGGAATATATTTCCCTTAAACAGGGGCCAAATGACGTCAGCCTCCGACAGCCTTCGGCCCAGAGCCGGGTACTGTCGGAGCCTGTTTTCTCTAAGTGTTGTTTTCAGGTCCCAAGGTGCCTTACGGGGCCCGTAGCTTCGGAGCCCCTAGACCAGGAGGTCCGGCCCGGAGCCCCTAATTCAGGCCCGGGCGCAGGCCGCCGGAGGCCACCCTCCGGGTGCCGGAGGCCGGAGGCCGCCCTCCGAAGCCAAGCCCGGAGGCCACCCTCCGGAGCCAAGTCCGGAGGCCATCCTCCAGGAGCCAAGTCCGGAGGCCACCCTCCGGGTGCCGGAGGCCGGAGGCCGCCCTCCGAAGCCAAGCCCGGAGGCCACCCTCCGGAGCCAAGTCCGGAGGCCATCCTCCGGGAGCCAAGTCCGGAGGCCACCCTCCGAGAGCCAAGTCCGGAGGCCACCCTCCGAGAGCCAAGCCCGGAGGCCACCCTCCGGAGTCCAGTCCTGAGGCCGCCCTCCGGGAGCCCAGTTCGGAGGCCACCCTCCGGAAGCCAAGCCCGGAGGCCACCCTCCGGAAGTCCAGTCCGGAGGCCGCCCTCCGGAGCCAAGTCCATACCGGGGGCCCCCCCCCCCGCCCCTGGTATGTCGTTTAGCTGGTCAAAGCCTGGCGCAGCCTGACACGCCAGTAAAGCTGTAAACTTGTCTGGCACCTTTTGTATTGTAGCTAGCTCCTTTTCCCCTCTCTGCCCCTATGAGCCTGAAGCTCATAGGGGGCATCCCAGTCTTTTCCTTTGGCCTGCGTGCCTATATAAGCAGGGCCAAGCCCTTGTAGCAGGGGACGACCCGAGGGGGCCATGAGACCCTGTAGTTCTCTTCTCCACACTAAGGCACACCATGCCCAATCCACCATAAACTGGACGTAGGGCTATTATCCCCTAGGGGAGGCCCGAACCAGTATAAACCCCTTCTCCCTCTGAGGGAACCCATCGAGGTTCATTATCCACGTCATACTCCACCACAGAAAAACCTGCTGGAACTAACGCAATTGTTCCAACAATGTTCTATCCAATAAAAGATGGTCCACTATCTAAACCAGTCATTTTCCCTCTCATGACTAATAGTGGCACAAGATCCAAGGTCACGCTATCTCCTAGTGAGGTTTGGCATCACTGCTAGAAGCTTGTTGTCATAGGTAAGCAACTCCTTGCTAATCACATCGTATGTGACTCTTGTCGTTGGAGAAGCATAAAATGCTCGACCCCAACTACTATGCTCCAAGGCCCAACTGGTCGAGATAAAAGATAGCACCCTGCTTTGGCAGACCCACTATCGATGAGCACGAATGTTGGTGGGTGCAGCAATTGGGAAGAGCATCAACACTTATGTTGGGAGAATAAGTTTTCCCTTGAACAGGGGCCAAATGACGTCAGCCTCTGTAGGCCTTCAGCCCGGAGCCTGACACTATCGAAGCAGATTCCTACCTGCCGGAGCTATTTCCAAGCATCATATAGTCCAGGCCTCTGGACTCCTTTCGGAGCCCTCTGGAGCAAGGCCTCCGGACTTCTTTCAGAGCCCTCCGGAGCAAAGCCTCTAGGCTCCCTCTGAAGTCTGCCAGAAGCCAAGTCTTCAAGCTCTCTTCTAAGTTCTCTTCGGAGTTAGCGTTTGGGCTCCGAAGAGTTCTGGCCGCTACTTCGAACCAGGAAAATATCCCCACTCCGCTCTAGTATAGAGCCATACCGGGGGCCCCTCCATGCCAGGTATGTCATTTAGCTGTCCAGAAGTGACGTTACCTGACACGTCTGTAAAGCTGTAAAACACTTTGTATAGTAGACTAGCCTTTTTTCCCCTTCTTGCCCCTATAAAGTCTATGACTTATAGAGGGCATTTAGGTCTTTTCCTTTGGCCTACGTGCCTATAAAAGTAGGGCCAAGCCCTTGTAATAGTTTAGTTCCGCCAGATCCATGAGATCCACCAGATCCATTAGATTCAACCAAGGCAAACTATGCCAAATCAACCACAAACTAGACGTAGGGCTATTATCCCTTTGGGGAGGTCCGAACTAGTATAAATCTATTCTCCTTCTGAGAGAACCCTTCGATGTTCATTTTATACACCGTATACATACAAAACTCGTGATGTAGATAATGCAATTGCAACAACAGTTGGCGCCGTCCATCGGGATCTTAGTCCTAAAAGCTAAGTTCTCTGCCATTGCCTGCATTTCGAAATGCAGTTGAGGGGGAGCTTCGAAGTTTTCTTGCTTCACGCAACCTTTGGCAAGGGGCTTCGGGTGCAGTTCGAAGGCCTTCTTCGCCTTCCCCCATCCTGCGCGCTTCGGAGTACACCCTCTGGCAAGGGGCTCCGCTTCGCGTGCCAAAGTCCTTTGAAGCCCCAAGAGGCTACGAGGCATGTTTTTCACCCGCTTTACGAGGAATGTACACTCTCCGAAGCATCACTTCGATGTACAAATTTGCAATTACTTTAATAAAAAACCGAAGCCTTGCTTCGCCTTTAAAGCAAAATTTTTCTCCATCTTATTAAAAGTCGAAGCTTTGCTTCGCGTTTGAAGCCGAAGCCTTGCTTCGCGTTTTAAAATCGAAGCATTGCCTCCTTTTCATTTAAAACCGAAGCTCTGCTGTGTCCTTATCAAGACCCGAAGCCAATAGCCTCATTCTTTTAAGAACTAAGGTTTCTAGCTTTGTATTGTTAAGTACCAAAGCACTACTTTGAAGACTATTTGAAACCGGAGCACTCCTCCGAAGGCTACACAGCGCCTCCGGGCCCATAGCAGTGGGCTTTGAGACTTCCGAGCAACCGCTTGGCAAGTCCACGATTCCAGGCTCCGGCCTAATGCATCCCAGGGTCGAAGGTGGCCCAGGGTCATAGGTGACCCAGAGTCATAGGTGGCTCAACCCATCGCAGGTTCGGTGAATCCACACCAAATATCCTTTTCATTCACTACAGGATCAAGCTCAAGAAGTATTGCTTCGCTATTTTAACACGCACCGAGGCCTCGCTTCGCGTGACGTGATCTAATCTAAAAATTAAGCATCTCGATGTCATGCTTCGCCTAAAATCTAGGTGCGTTTCGGAGCCTTGCTCACGCACATTATCCAAATCCAAGCATGTCAAAGCATGCTTCGCTTAATTTGGTTGCGCTGAAGCCTTGCTTCGCTCCAAATTAATGCATTGGAAGCCCAAAAGAGGCCTTCGCTTGACGATATATAAGCATCTGAAGCCGCCAAAAATGTGCTCCCCTTTGCATTTTTAAATTGCCCGCACCAGCAACGACTAAGTCCCTAGATGCCACGCGCAAGAGGGGACCGAAGTATGTATGCGAAGTGTGCGAATGTAATGCACAGTACGAGCGTGACAAACTAAAACATTCAAAACAATCAAATCATGCGAAGCATGTAGACGAAGTATGCAAATACAACAAATCGCATTCGTTGAATGATAATTGAGAAGTATGTTACAAATACACTTCGAAAACAAAATTCTGAATAGTCTGTATCTAAGCCTAAGAAAAAGTGAGGTCGAGGCCTCGACCCTCGCTTGCTCTTCTTCCGGCCAAGGACCCCTCGGCTCGACGAAGCCTCGTCGGAGCCTGCTCTCCCATGGCCGATCCGTCCATGCCCCGAAGCCCGCAGACCTCATCTTTCACCTTGCAGGTTTGTCCAAATCTGTGAGGCAGGCATTGTTGTGTTGAAGGCAGAGAAGTCTAATGCTTTGCGGCTTGTTAAGGCCGTACACGAAGGCTGTACCCCCTCGCCACTTAAGTCTACTTCGAAACAGCTTAAGTCTGGCGAGGAGGAAGAACTCTGAAGGGGCTCCATCTTCATGGTAGCCAGCAACTCCTGGGCTACTTTGGAAATGGCTTCGCCCTTAGGACGTAGCCATCTTCATGACCTCGAGCACCACCAATCGCTGGCGAAGCTCCTCAAAGTCCTCAAGTACTTCGAGATCAACATTCAAAGGCTGAGCCTAGGCAGGTATAAAGTACCCCCACATTTATATTAATAAACTGATAAGTTGTTACAAGCCTACAGCTAAAAGTTACAAGAAGCCTAAGGAGGTCTACACCTTCGGAGGTGGAGGAGTCGACGTCGAAGTGAGCTGGCGAGGCTTGTGCCCTGGCTCAGCAAAGGCGGAGGGCCTTTTGGAGGCCGAGGACTGCTTCACAGACTTAAGCGTGCCAAGGCTCTTGAAGGCGTCGCTGTTGGCGTAAAAGGTTACGCTAATAGGTTCTCTAAGATTAAGAACTAACAAACAGTGAATTCGTGTGCATTGAATAATAGCTTAAGTAGTCCGAATGTGTGCATTGAATAGCAGAGTATTCGATGCCTATTACAGGGTAAGAAGGGGGGTATTTATAGGCAAAAAAGTCTAAGGAAAAGACCTATTTACCCCTCAATTACAACCGACATAGTGGAAACTACTCGGTACCCTGAATAGGGTTAAAATGGTAAAATCTACCCAGAGTAAGTAGATAAGCCAAACATCTTATCAACCTTGCAGTTTTGCACCGGAGCTTCATATCATGCGAAGGGTTCCTTCGGATTGTAAGTCAAAGCACCCTTCGGCTTAATGACTCCACCACCTTCGGGCATAAGCTTATCAGCTTTGAAGCTGATAAGCTATCTCGAACTGTTAATCTCTAAGTCCTGAAGGTGAAGTATTTTCCCCTAACAGTAGCCCCTCGAATACGCTTCTCCGATTTTAACCTGTACAGTAGGGAAGTAGTATACACAAGATATATTTTCATATTCTGAGACTTAGAGAAGTTTGAATATGTTACAGATATTCGAAGGGCCTCTGACCCCGAAGCATCCGGACAATGGCCTCGAACCAAAACTGCTGTATGAACACTTCGTGAGAATGAGAACCGTTGCGGAGTCTAAACATTGTGACGAGACATTAATCTGGAGCCATTACTCTAAAAGTACTCGTTATGCTCTCGAAAAGGTAACATTCGAAATTTACTATGGACTCACAGCGTTTCGCTTCCTGTACCCACCTGCCAGCGACGGAAGTCAAACCTGCAGTGTGAATGCAATCGAAGCACAACAACTATCGGGAGGCTATAAAAGGGGAATCGGAA
This sequence comes from Zizania palustris, assembly GCA_019279435.1. NCBI lineage: Eukaryota > Viridiplantae > Streptophyta > Magnoliopsida > Poales > Poaceae > Zizania > Zizania palustris. Next base: position 14,589,276 of record JAAALK010000079.1, read on the forward strand.
TTCACCAAGGACTTTTACCGTGCTTGGCATCCAAACTTACTCTCTTCAACCTCCAAATCCCTCAACTTCCCGAGCGATCGAGCCATGGCGAGGACCAGCCACACCATGCCAGCGGCGGCGGGTACTTTGGCGCAGAGGCAGGCTTGGGCGGCTTCAGCGGTAGCAGCAATGGCGGGGGCTCCGGGAGATGTTTGGACCAAGAACACTCGAGAGCTCCGCTCTCCGTCCAAGAAGAAAATCCCCCAAAGCTTCCTCATCGGCCAGTCCACAAGCACTGCGGAGTCAATCGAAGAAGTCGTGGATGGAAAGCTGGGGCCCAGAATCAGGACTCGGGTCCCTGGACCAAAATTGACCCTGAGGCCACGAAGCAGAGAAGTTGTAGTCTTTGAAGCATTCTTTGAAGCGGGTCTGGGCTTCCTGCCATTAACTTTTTATCAGAGGTACTGGATATGTTTCATATTACCTTGCCTCAGCTGTCTCCCAACGCCATCACCTAGCTGACCATCTTTGAATGGGCGCTTCGAGCTGAGGGATGCGAGGGACGATCAAAGGTCTTTGCTGCCACCCATGAGGCTATCTGCCAGCCGAAGCCTCAAGATGGCCCCGGAGACACCAAGGTGGTAACAACCTTCGGAAGTGTAAACTTCCAACTGCGGAGGGAGCACACTCAACACTTTCTAGCGAAGGCTATCAATGACCGATGGTACACCAACTGGATCCTTCGGTGGTTCTACGCCGAAGTCGGAGAAGATTCCTCCTTCACAGGACCCCTCCAAGAAATCTGGTTTTGGGAGGAGGCGGATGTCACCCCGAACCCTAGCCTGCTCTCCACGTGGCTAGGGCTATTAACTTCAGTTGCCAGCCGCATGAGCATGCGCGACCTGGCCGAAGAGTTTATCGCGCTCCGAATTCCACCCCTTGGCGCTAACTGGCCGATAGCGTTCCAACACGCTTCGGAGGGTGAGCTTCGAAGCCTAGGTAAGCCTTCGATTTTCCTACAATAATATGTTAGAAGAAAAATAACATACTTATAATATGCTACCTTCTTTCAGCGGCCTCACTGGCGTTAGCTCTGGAGCAGATAACAAGGGCCACCGAACGGGTGCTCGGAGCCCCTACTGTGCCGAGAGGCAAAAAAGAATAGAGCTCGTGGGGAGATGGGAACGCTCCAACGGAGTATGGGGGGCCCTCAAAATGGTGCCTCCTCCCGTGCCAGACTTCAACCCAGCCGGAGCAGCTCCCCGGAAGAGAAAAGCCGTCACTGAGCCTTCGAAGAAATCCGGCAAGACCCCCATCAAGAAGGGGAAGAAAGTAGCAAAAATTCCTCCTCAACTGACCCCAGCATCCTCTGCTTCATCCTTGGGTATTCGGAGCTCATCTTCGGAAGACTCTGGGAACAAAGGCTCCGAAAGCAAGGGCTCCGACGCTCAACTGGACAAAGACTTCGAGAACTATCTTCTGGATGGCAATGAAGACGAAGCAGTAGCCACAACCGAAGCTCATGCTCGGGAGGCAGCGAAGGCGTACATGGCGCACACTCCTACACCCGTCGCCACGAGCTCGGAGCTGGAAGCAGCTATCCCGAACTCACCTGTGGCTGGGGTGATAACAATAGATGTCGAGCCTTCAGTGGCAACTACATTAGAGAGGACTTGGGGGGATGACCTCGATGAGATTCTTCGGATGTACGAAGTACTAGAGGACCTGACCATTTTACCTCAGGGCACCTCCGAAGGTAGGCTTCAAACCTTTTGCCTTTTTCACTTCCTGCAACAGTTATTGCACACAAATGTTCATCGAGTACCTCTATGTTGTAGGTGCATCGAAGGGTAATGTAGCCCCGGCCGCAGATGAAGATCTAGCTTCTTCCGGGGTTGCGGCTCTGATGGACACCTCGGCTCCACTGGACACCCCGGCTCCGGCGGCGGGAGCCGTCTCCGTCGACGCGGTTCCGGCTGAAGGGACAGCCGTCGAAAGAGGATCTACCTCCGCCAGAGTCGCGCCTCCAGCCTTCATACCCGGGAGGGGAAAAGCATGACAACGCCCTCTTCCAACGAGCCTTCGTCAAGTAACTCAGAGGAAGAGGCGATTGTAGATGACCGCCAGGCTTTGTCCTGGCTCCCTTTGTTGGCTCCTTTCTTGGAGCAACGAACGGGTCTCCGAGCGCTTCTGGAGCCATTGGCAGAGAAAGGCCAAGAAGTCATAAACTCCGACTTGGTCTCCATCTTGAGCGAAGCCAGAGCCCCAGAGCTTAATCTAGCCCTCGAAAGGGCTGCCCTTCAGGTATACAAAATACCACAAATATCTTTAATTGACAAATGTAACTACTCGGTACTTACTTGCTCCTTTTGCAGCAATTTGTCCTTGCTAGAGTGGCAGTGACTTCTAATGAAGACGAAACCAATCTTCTCAAGAGGAAGGTTACCACCCTCCAAACCGTGCTCAAAAACTCCGAAGACAAAACACTTCGGTTGGAGGAAGAGCTCCTTGAAGAACGGAGGGCTAGAGCCACCACCGACGAAGCCCTTCGGCTCGAACAGCAGAGCAGCGACACGCTCCGAACTTCGGCCAAGAAGCCGAAGCCGAGTGCTTGGTGCTCCTAGAAGAGGTCGAGAAGCTCCGGCAAGCGGCAGCTACTTCGAGCGCTCAACTGGTAGAGCTCCAAGGCTCTCTCAAACAGGCGATGGCTCAGAAGACGTCCCTGCTATCCCGGATGGCTGAAGTATCTGCTGCTGCTGTGGGGCTGGAGGTGGCAGAGACGAATAATGCTACAATAGTGAAGTGTACCTTGGATGCCCTTCAGGGTACCTTGGAATACTTCCGCACCATGTGCCCTTCGTCTTATGCTGCGGCGAGTCAGCCCCTCGACCGGAAGCTAAAGAGGATTCAAGTGGCGACGTCGCTAATGATGGGCTCCGGTGTCCGGTACAGAGAGTTCTTCGGACAATGTGCTGGAATCAGAGTCCTCCATCACCTCGAATCCCTTGAAATTTCTGTCACTCTGGTTGGGGGTTTGACACCTATAGGCTTCATCGACGAGAGCTTGTTGCGTCCTTCACAAGATGTAGCTCATCTTGGGAAGCTTTCCAGTCAATCTGGAAAACGGACCACAAGGCTGCAGCCAATGCATGGATCGACGTGGCCCGTCGGCAAAAGCAAGCGCAAACAAGGCCTCCGCTTCCAGCTTCACCAGCTCCGACCTCTCCTGCTCCGCCGACCGACCCGTAGGTCTAGTCTTATAGGGTGTTTAAATATGTATGAGAAATCTTGTAAAGCCCTTTGCATTAATGAATGAAATCTTTGTAAACGAAGAACTTGTTTGAATGTTTATTCTTTTAGGTTTTGCCATGTCCTTTGGAGCCTGACTTCGAAATACTAGAAATTAATGAAGGGCTCCGTCGACAGTGGTCAGTGCTTGAGAGCTTAAGGCCTTACCACCGCTCTCGCTTCTCTGTTCCTCACGGAGATCAAGGAGAGATAGCCCCCGATGTTTGTCACGAAGTCTTAACTTATATCAAGGAGGAGGAAAAGGAAAAAACATCTTCATCCTCCGAGCATGTAGATTGGTCTGATTCGGAGTATCACGCCGAAGACCCTGCGGAGGCTAACTCCGAAAGGCTTCTGACTTGGGCTGAACTTCAAGAGGAGCAGAAGAAATTGCGAGCTTCGAAGAAGAAAAGAAGCACTCGATGGCTTCAAGCTCCGGAGGTCAAAGTAGCCTTAGAAGTTGTTCTAGAGGCCGAATGGGTCTCCGATTTTACCTAGGCTTAGACCAAAATTTCTCTTGATGTAAAAGTATGATTATTAAATTAATATGAATTGATTCGGAAGCATCTTGTTGTTCCTTACTCTCCTACCCCTCCTTGTGGGCGGGGGACCTTACGCATTGCAATAAGGTCCGTCGGACACAATGATTTGAACAACAATATGATGCTTCGCACAACACTCAGTAACCATACTTTACTTTTTCATAGAGTTCTTCTATCTATACGTTCGTAGTATGATGTTTGTAAGTTTTGGAGCTAAATTTATAATCACAAGCTCCTATAATACTCGCTTAGGACTTAAAAGTGTCTCATTGGCCGGAGCCATGAAACCTTATTGCTTGGTCACCTTCGACTCTTTTATAGATGCTTCGAACCCGGAGGCCAGAAATCTATTCCTTTAAAGACCTTAGACTCTTCTACGGATCCTAACAAACCGGAGCCTGGAATCCGTAGGCTGGCCACCTTCGGCTATTTTACAGATGCTTTGAACCCAGAGGCCAGAAATCTGTTCTTTTAAAGTCCTTAGACTCTTCTACGGATCCTAACAAGCCGGAGCCTAGAATTCGTAGGCTGGCCACTTTCGGCTATTTTACAGATGCTTCCAACCCGGAGGCCGAAAATCTATTCTTTTAAAGTCCTTAGACTCTTCTACGGATCCTAACAAGCCGGAGCCAAGAATCCATAGGCTGGCCACCTTCGGCTCTTTTACAGATGCTTCGAACTCGGAGGCCAGAAATATGTTCTTTTAAAGTCCTTAGACTCTTCTACGGATCCTAATAAGCTGGAGCCTGGAATCCGTAGGATGGCAGCGGAGCCCTTGAACCAATGGTTCGAAGGCCGTTGCCCAGGTCCTTAAATAAATGCTTGACTCCGCAAGCATCTCCGTTCTCCTGATGCGTCCAACAGGAGTAAGGGATATTCAAAGAGCAAACAAGATTCGAACCTCTAATTTTATTTAGAAAGGAACTTTTACAATTGATTACAAGGAGCCCCTAAGCGTAATAACGCTTAAGGTGCTCTGCATGCCATGCATGCTTCAACTCTTCCCCTTCTAAATTAGCTAATTTAAACGATCTGGGGCGCCCTGAGCGTAGGATAATATATGGTCCTTCCCATTTATTTCCTAGCTTCCCCGAGGCTATTACACTTCGCAAAACTAAATGACCTGGCCTAAGCTCATTCAACTTTATCTTCGGGTCATACCATGTTTTTGGTTGGTCTTGGTACTTCGTTAGATTGGTGACAGCTCGAAGCCTTGTTTCTTCTGACAAGTCTAGCGAAGTGTTTCTCTCATTTTCGTCTCCAGGTTCTACTACATGAAGGGATCCACCTCTAGGCTCCGTAGGAGTCATGGCCTCATCTCCGAATAGCAGCCTGAATGGGGTAAAGCCTGTGGACCTGGCTTGAGTGGTCCGAATAGACCATAAAATCTTAGGGAGTTCTTCGGCCCACAACCTCTTGGCCAACCCGACAATCCTTCGATTAAGACTAGAAAGAATATTCCCGTTGGCTCGCTCGACGGCTCCGTTGGATTGTGGGTGGCGAACTACTGTGAAGCATAACTTGATGCCCAATTCTTCACACAATTCATTAAATGTCTCAGCTTCGATCTGGGTTTCAGTATCCACAGTCAGCTCCCTTGGTACTCCGAACCTGCATATAATATTTTGCCAGAAATTTTTTTTCACATTTCTGGAAGTGATAGCAGTAAGGGGTTCTGCTTCGACCCACTTAGAGAAATATTCAATTGCTACCACTGCAATCTTTAAGCTACCTTTTGCCATTGGAAAACGGCCGATGAGATCCATTCCCCATCATGCCATTGGACATACCGGGGCAATAAGTTGAAGTGGTACTGGTGGAAGGTGGCTTCCTCTTCCCATCCACTGGCATCCTTGGCAGGTTCGGACTAAATCCTCCACATCTCTCACAATTGTCGGCCAGTAGAGCCCCTGCCGAAGTGTCTTTCCTGCTAGAGCACGGGGGGCTAGGTGGCTTCCACATTAACCTTCATGAATGTCCCGAAGTATATCATGGCCTTCGGGTTGTGAGATGCATCGGAGTAGAGGAGCACAAACTCTGGCTTTGTACAACACTCCATTGACAAGATTATAATTTCGAGCCCTTGCTTGCAATGTTCGGAAATCTGGACCTTCTGACGAATCTATGCTGTTTTGCAAGACATCTATTATCGAGGCCCGCCAATCTGTAGATGGGATGCAAAGGAATTTTGCGGAGGGTAATTGATTTACTGTAGGCTTGACTAGTCCTTCTTAGAAAGCACCCTCCGGGAGGTCCAATGCTCCGGCTGTAGCCTTCGCTAGAATGTCTACAAGTTGATTATCTGCTCGAGGGATACTTCGAACAGAAAATCCTTTGAATACTGCTTCCGTTTTGCGACGACCTGGGAATCTGTTTTAATTATTATCCTTGCTGCTCCAAGTGCCTTTGCCTTTTGGAGGCCTAGCAGGATTCCTTCATACTCTGTGATATTATTGGTGGTCTTAAAGTTGAGCCTCGCAAAATACAAGGCCTTTTTCCCTGACGGCGATATTATTACAGCTCCAGCTCCGGCACCAGATGCCTGGTAAGCTCCATCAGAAAAAATTGTCCATAAACCTTCGGAGGGCTCTTCTGGGGCCCAAACTGCAGATGGAGTCCATTCTGCTACGAAGTCAGCTATTTTTGTCGTAAAAGATTACGCTAACAGGTTTCTGTAGAAGAGAAACTAACAAACGAAGTGTTTGCGAAGAGAACTGTTCTAAGCCTCCGAAAGGATAATAACTCAGAATAGTTCGAAAGTGTGTATTGAATAACTTGTATTCGGTCCCTATTACAGGGTGAAACGGGGGGTATTTATAGGCCCAAACATTAAGGAAAAGACCTATTTACCACTCTATTACAACCGACATAGTGGAAACTAATAGGTTCCCTTAATCGGGCTAAAATGGTAAAAGACTAATCTAATGAGAAAGAAGATAAGTCTTCCATCTTAGCTGGCAGAAAAGATCTTGAAAAGCCTTAGTTCGAAGATGTACTCCGAACCAATGCCTATCTTCGTACTTCGAACTTGGTTCCGGGTATCTTCGAAGATGATCGTCTGAGAACCTTCGAATCCACTGTCTGCCTTTATGTTGCTTCGGCAATAACCCCGAAGATGAGATATTTTCCCCCAACAGCTATGATCTAGGATTTGATAGTTGTTCTCGCCGTGAAGGAAATTCCAAAGGAGGCTAGCTCGACAGGCCATTTTCCGATCCTACCCATAGAATCTTTGCTCCGAAGCATGTCACCAAGAGGATACGAGGTAGGAACGATTAGGTTATACACTAGAAAGTAATGCCTTAGCTTCCGCGAGGCCATTACTAGGGATTAAGCAAATTTCTCGAGCTCGGAGTATCTTGTCTTTGCTCCGGACAAAGCTTCTGAGACGAAATAAACTGGGTTTTGCATCAGCTTCCCTTAAGCTCAACTTCTTTGACCAGTACTGCACTTACTGCGGAGCCTGTTGCTACAAGATAAAGGAGGAGAGTTTCTTCTGGGAGGGGCACAGTAAGTGTCGACAGGCTTCCAAGGTATTCCTTGATATCATCGAAGCTCTTCTGGCACTCCGGCGTCCAGTTGAAACTTTCGGACACCTTTAGAGCTTTGAAAATTGGAAGGCTTCATTCGGCTGACCTGGCCAGGAATCTGCTGAGAGCTGCGAGCCGTCCTGTTAGCTTCTGGACTTTCTTCAAATTTTCTGGTGGAGCCATACTTTGTAGTGCACTTATCTACGTTGGGCTAGCTTCGATTCGCTACTCGAAACTAAGTACCCTAGCAGTTTTCCTGCTTGTGCCCCGAATATACATTTTTCAGGGTTGAGGTGGACTCCACATGCTCGGAGGCTCTCAAATGTTTCAGCTAAGTCTAGACTATGCTGGTGCTTTTCAGCACTCTTTATTACAATATCATCCATATAGGCTTCGACATTTCAGCCTATTTGGTGACCTAGAGCCTTAGCTATTAAACGTGAGAATGTGGCTCCGGCATTCCGCAAGCCAAAAGACATTCTTACATAACAAAATACTCCGGATGGAGTTATGAAACTTGTCTTGGCTTCGTCTTCGTGCTTTAGCCAGACTTGATGATAACCAGAGTATGCATCGAGGAAACTCAGCAATTCGGAGCCAGTTGTAGAATCCACTAGCTAGTCTATTCGAGGCATATGGTAGGGGTCTCGTGGGCATGCTTTATTTAATGATGTAAAATCGATGCACATGCGCCATTTTCCAGGGCCCTTTTTCCTGACAAAAATAGGGTTAGCCAAACACTCCGTGTGGGCTACTTCCCTGATGATGCCAGCCCTTAACAATTTTTCCACTTCGATCTTGGCGAGGTCTTCCCTTTCCACAGACAGCTTATGGAGCCCCTGGCGTACCAGCCTAGCCTTCGGGTTGACGAGCAAGCTATGCTCGATGATACTCCGGTCAACCCCGGTGATGTCTTCGTCAGTTCAGGCAAAGATGTCCAAATTTTGCTTGATTACTTCTCCCAATGAGGCAGCTATCTCCGGAGATAGCCCCTTGCCGAACTGTATTGGGTATTCTTTGCCATCCTTCAAAATTATTTTCGTCATGACATCACCTTCCGGGCTTGGCTTGAGGGAAAGGCCCTTCGAAGAGTTCGAAGACTCCGGAACCTCCTCGGTGTGCTACGTCACACTGTGTACTTGCCGAGGGTCCAACGGCTTGCCGTGACCATATTCTGTCCTTCGGGCTATAGCTTGGTCTCCTGAAATAGTAAGAACTCCACCTTGCGTGGGCATCTTGAGACATAGATAGTTGTGATGTGTTATAGCCCCAAACTAATTCAGCATCCCACGTCCGAAAATTGCCTTGTAGGAATATGGGGCGTCGACGATGTTGAAGATCACCTCTTCCACCCTGGCCAAGGGCCCCTCTCTGAAGGCAACCTCGAGGCCTATTTGGCCGAGGGCATCGAGAGGCGGACCCGCAAAACCTTGAAGTGGCTGGGCCGCCGGAAGTAAATGCCTCCGAGGTATGCACATTTGATCGAAGGCCTAGACAAAAATTATGTCTGTGGAGCTTCCGCCGTCCACCAGGATTCTTCGAACATCCACCCCAGCTATATGTGCTGAAATGACCAAGGGGTCAGCATGGGGGAACATCACCCCCATGGCATCATTGGCAGTGAAAGAAATAGGTACATGAGACCATTCAGGCATTCCCTCCACGGAATGCGAGGTCCCTATGTGTCCCACTTCACGGACGTACTCTCATCGCTGCCTTTTGGACATGTTACCGAGGGTTCCCCCTCTAGAGATGGGCAGGACCACTCGCTTGCCGCGGTCTTGGGGGTCTTCCTGCTTCGGTGGTGGCATAATGTTGGCCACCGGTAGTTGCATGGGGGGCTTCGGGGACACCGGCTCGGGCCACAATTTGCAAAGGCTCCGACCGTGCCGCTGGAGGGGTTCGATCTGAAGTACCTCACCCAATACTTCATCCTAGGTATTCACCCCGAAGGGTTAATACCGCCTTGCAATCCTTCTTGTCATGGCTTCTATTGTCGCCATGCACGCAGCAGAAAAAGCTCTAGCGCCTGCCAGGTATTCTTTCTTGGGGCTTCGGTGCTCCAGCCTTGACGCTTTGCGCCTGCTGAATGTTGGCAGGTGCCTTCTGAATGGAGGGTGCAATGTTCATAACCTCCGAGCGGAAGTGTTTCTTTCCCCGCCTATGATCATTGAAGCGATTGTCTTGAGGGGGTTGCGGAGAAGTTGAGGCTTCGGGCTCCGTCTTCACTTCCCGAAGGGCTGGTGCAGGTGTTGCGGCTCATCGGAGACAGCCTTCCTCCGCCTTGGCATACTGTTCGAAGTATGCCATCAGCTATGCCACGGATGACACTGGCTTCCGATGAAGCTTGCTGAGGAGATCTGGGTTCAACACCCCTTCGCGGGCGGCGTCGACTACCGAAGAGGTAGACAAGCCCTTGATCTACGATTTGGTGTGGGCGAAGCGCGTGAAGTATTCCCGAAGCATCTCCCCTACTCGCTGCTTCACCTAAAATAAGATCCCCATTGACATCGGAGCCACAAAGGTACCTTGGAAGTTGCTTACAAACTTCCTCTTCAACTACTCCCAGGATTTGATCAATCCTGGCTTCATAGACCAGAACCATCAGAGAGCCACACCTTCGAGAGCGAGGGGAAAAAACTTTGCCATAGTTTTACGCACCCCTCCACTTGCTTCTATCGCCAGGGCATATGAACGAGCGAATTCTCCGGCGTCAGACCCACCGGAATACTTGTGCAGCTTCGAGGCTTTGAACCTAGGGTCGAAGGGCACCTTTTGCAAGTCCGAATGTACCGGAGACTCGCCATCGATAGATGCGTTCTCAGCCTCCTCCAGTACTTGGAAAACTTCAGGTAGGTTGCGAGCACCACCGTCTTGAGGCCCTTTCGTAGCTTGGGTGGAAGCTTGGGAGCGGAGGCGATCAGCAGCTTCTTGCCTCCACCTAGCCACTTCCTCCTAAAGTCGCGCTACTTGAGTAGCCTCGTCCTATGGAAGGTCTTCGTCTCCATCGGAGGGGAGCTCCGGGTCTCGGGAACTGACATAATCGGTTTGGAGCACCGTAGGAGCGCCCCGAGGGCCTCTAGGTACTCGACGCCCATCGACGCCTTCTGGGGTTGTTGGAACAGCCGAGGGTCCTGCTCTGTTGGTCCGAGGGTCCTTCGGGGAGGATCTAAGGCTAGGCTCTGCTTGGGAGGCATAGCTAATGAAAAAGAGGTCTGAAGACCGAGGACTTTGATTGGTTTGGGAAGGCGAGGAAAGGCCTTCGAACCGCACTAAGAAGCCTCTTACCAAAGGGTGCGCGGAATCTTGAGACTCTAAAGCTCCCTCCGCAAGTGCTCTTCGAAGTGCAGTCAGCAGTAGAGAACTAGCTTTTAGAACTAGGGTCCCCACAGACAGCACCAACTGTTGGCGTAAAAGATTACGCTAACTGGATCTCTAAGATTAAGAACTAACAAATAGTGAATTCATGTTAAGAACTATCTCAAGCCTCCGAATTGGATAATAGCTTAAGTAGTCCGAATGTTTGTATTGAATAGATGAGTATTCGATGCCTATTACAGGGTAAGAAGGGGGGTATTTATAGGCAAAAAAGTCTAAGGAAAAGACCTATTTACCCCTCAATTACAACCGACATATTGGAAACTATTCGGTACCCTGAATAGGGTTAAAATGGTAAAATCTACCCGGAGTAAGTAGATAAGCCAAACATCTTATCAACCTTGCAGTTTTGCACCGGAGCTTCATATCCTGCGAAGGGTTCCTTCGGATTGTAAGTCAAAGCACCCTTCGGTTAATGACTCCACCACCTTCGGGCATAAGCTTATCTGCTCCGAAGCTGATAAGTTATCTTGAATTGTTAATCTCTAAGTCCTGAAGGTGAAGTATTTTCCCCCAACAGGCGCCATGCTCCGCGGACGCCCGGCAGATGCGTCACCAAGTGCTGGCCTCTGAAGGCCACCGGGGTCACCGAGGTCGCTTCTTCAAGGTGGTTGCACCCCGAGTCATGAAGTATATACAACACCCCTTGACCCACCACTCGACCAGCCATCAGAGCGAAGCCCTTTAGGGACACCTCCGCCGTCATAGCCACAGTCTTCAGAAACTCGATGCGATCCCCGATTGGGTCCCAAAGGCTGAAGTCCAGAACTCAGCATTAAGTCCCTATTTGCTCAAGGACTGAGGTCAAGCTCGAAGTGGCTTCGTCGACATTGTGAACAACGAAGTCCTGCAGGTAGTGGCTGGCTTTGCGAAGCTCTGAGTTCTCCACCGCCGACTCCGCTCTGGCCTACTCTGAAGCTTGAAGCTCCGCCCGAAGCTTGTCGGTCTCTGAGACCAAGACCTCCCTTGCCTTCTCGGCCTCGGCCCTCACCGTCTCTGTAGAGGCTTTGGCTCACCTTCGCTTCTGGGCTTCCACCAAGATCTCATGTCGGAGGGTGTCCCTCTCCTCCGCCAAGCGAACCATCCGTTTGTCCGTAGAGAATGCTGCTGCAGCATTCAGCGTGAAGGCCTGAAAGAATTCAAGAAAATCAGAAGTGTTGATTGAAAAGCAAGTATGCCTTGAAGACTGTTTGGGACTTCGCTCAACTGGATGAGGGCTTCATTTGCGTTTGAGAAGAGGTCGAATGGACTCGAGCGGTTGAGTTGAGACACCAAGCCCCCAGACCCTGCAGCAACGCTGCCTTGGTGGAAATCATGAATGGCCACCTCCGTCACAGCCCCCCTTGGCTGCAGAGGCCGGAATATCTCCGCCACATCCACCTCCGGTGAAGGATCCAGCAGAGCCGGGCTCCGGTCCACCACTTCGACGTGCTCATCGGCCCCGTCCCGAGGGTTCCCTTCACCGCGGATGTCGCCTCCGTCCTCCTCGGATGAAGTGTTGTGAGACTCCAAGTTGCTACTGTCGCTGCTGCTGCTGCCGGAGGCCTCTATCGGCTTCGGTACGGTAGACCTCGCACCGACATTGACATCTACAAAAAAGTACAAGTCAATATCCACGTATGAAAAGAGAAGTATATTTAAAGTGTTTACCTTCATCGGAGATTTCTTCGAAGGCGGAGGTAGCGATGTGTGCTCCCTAGTCCCTTCACTACGAGGGCGGAGCCTCAGCCCCCGTGCCCGAAGGTGTCGCCGTTGTGGCCCTCGCCACCACTTTGGTATCTGCCACCAGAGCCACTTCTGGCTCCACTCCATTTCTAGGGCTCGCGGTCATCGCCTCCTCCGCAGTAGGGGCTTCGGTTGTTAGGAGCTCCGAGCGAGCCCTTGAAGCTTCGGGTTCATCATCGTCCACCTTCTTCCTCTTGGAGCCACTCGCTGATGGTGCAGGGCTGGAGAAGTCTGGCAGAGCTTGGACCCCCTCGACTCTGAGCCAAGCCCATACTCTGTTCCAGTGTTCCCAAGTCCCCACTAGAGCGAGCCATTGAGCCTGCTCCTCAGATGCTGGGGCTTCGACAACGCGCTCCGCCGCCACGATGGCCTCCTCTAGAGTCCTTACTTCGCGAGTGGCTTCATCAAGATTCCAAGTCAGAACAAGTTTATTTTGCGAAGTATGAAAGTGAAGAGACTTCGAAGTCTTACCAAGGCATTCTACTGACACCTCACTTTCGCCCTCCGAGCATGAAGGCTGGAAGAGACCCTCCGGCTAAGAGAGCGCGAGGGGTTGAGCCAAAGGGTGATGAACTCCTTTGCGAGATCCCTCATGCTCATCCTCGAAGCTACCCTCCACAGGAGAAAAATCATCGAGCGAAGGATGTCAGGGCTCATCTTCACCACGCCTTCGCATCGGTAGGAGATGAGTGTGTTGGTACTCTGAAGGGGAGAGTTCGCGCCAACTATGGCGTAGAACCACTCTTGATCCCACTTCGAGTACCACTAGCTATTGGCGGCCCTTGTTGGGAAGGCATCCTGGTACTCCTTCAGAAGCTAAAAATTGTTGCTCCCAAAGGCCAAGGTCATCTTGACGCGGTCTGATCCCTCTCTCTGCTTCGGCTTGTAGTTGGCGTCATGGAGGGCTATGAATACATCGGCGCGCCCCTTGCATCCTTCGGCCCTCATAGCCCACTCAAGGAAGCTTGAGGTTGTAGGCATTCAAGACTTCGCTCAGCATCTCCACCGTTGTTAGTCTGAGGCCGGCCTCGAAGAAAGCGTCGAAAAGTACTACTTCATTAGCCCGAGGCCTCGGTACGGCCTCCGACTGCTCCGGAACCCGATGATGGATCTCTGGTGATATATTCCCCTCGCAGGCTTTGCGGACAGACTCCTCCATTGAGGCTGAAGCCCTCATCTCCAGAGTCTGCTCAAACTTATCCGATGGCGACTGAAGGTCCGTCGGCCCCAACTGCCTCGCTACAGGCTTCGCCACCGCTACAGCTGCTGCCTGCGTCTGGGCAGACCTTGAACTCGAGCCCAGGGCCAAAGCTTTCTTCGAAGCAACCTTCTTCGACATTTTGTGGGGCTTCGGCGCGAAGGGCTCTAAAGCTTGCAAAGCTGGCTCCGCACGAAGGATGTGAGGCATTGAGAAAGAAGCAAATGAGAAGTGTGTCGAAGCCATGTGCGGTAAACCCCTTTTATAGGCGGTAAAAGTCTCTGAGAGCCTAGTTCGGAGTTCAGTTCGAAGCACGCTTCGAAGCCCACTTCAGAGTGTCTTTCGAAGCCTTCATCGCAGTCTCGGCCCAAAGAGCTCCGGCCACTACTTCGAACCAGGAAAATATCCCAACTCCGTTGTAGTATAAAGCCATACCGGGGGCCCCTCTGGCCAAGGTATGTCGTTTATCTATCCAGAAGTGATGTTTATCTGACACGTCTGTAAAGCTGTAAAGCACTTTGTATAGTAGACTAGGCTTTTTTCCCTTCTTGCCCCTATAAAGCCTATGACTTATAGAGGGCATTTAAGAATTTTCCTTTGGCCTACGTGCCTATAAATGTAGGGCCAAGCCCTTGTAATAGTTCAGTTCCGCCAGATCCATGAGATCCTTTAGATTCATTAGATTCAACAAGGGCAAACTATGCCAAATCCACCACAAACTAGACGTAGGGCTATTATCCCTTTGGGGAGGTCTGAACCAATATAAATATTTTCTCCTTCTGAGAGAACCCTTCGAGGTTCATTTTATACACCGTATACATACAAAACATGTGCTGTAGCTGACGCAATTGCTACAACAACTTAATTTTCTGAGGGAAAACTATTCTAGCATCGTAAAGCCCCTAGCGCACATGAAACATGCAAAATAGAATAACAGGAACATAAGAAAGCATCACAGGCAATCATATTAACTGTGACATTGCATGGCCTTATTCACATGGCGATCTCCTTCTCCATGGCTTCCGTCATCGAGTGTGTGCTCCTGGCTTCCATGAAGAGTACTAGTCTATCTCGCATAGTCTATACTAATTACATGGGCCAAAGCACCACGGAAATGACATGCAAGCCGTGATGAATTTTACATTAGCCTTGAGCTATAAATAACCATGACACACAGGCCATATTTAATTTACATTAATCATTGCATGCATCTCATACATCACATTTAACGAAGGACATGCCAGTAACGACATTCTCTACAACACAAAGTTAGGCGAGCAATCTACAAATGACTGGATTCTGGATCTAAAAAACCCGGGTGAGCAAGCTCGGCTTTTCAAAATCGTGCCGGTCAGAACTTCCGATCTGGCATCGGAACTTCTGATTTGTTGAAATTTCCGATAAATATCGGAATCCCGCATGACAACAATTGCCTTCTGTATCGAATCATTTTAAGATATCGGAACATCCGATCCGCCATCGAAACTTCCGATCATATCGAAACATTCCTTCGACCGTGGACAGAAACAAATCTAATATGTTTTTCCACCATATATCTCCATACATGAGGGATCCTGATCGAACACTATGCATGTAGGTTCTGATACCAATGTTGGGGAATAGGGGAGCTACGCATGTAGGCTCATGCGTGTGTGGGATCATAGATCAGTACCTTCTAGCACAAGACGCGCTAGGTGTAGCGGAAGAAGATGTTGGAGTAGCGCGTCTAGCCTCTCCTCGCTTCATCCTTGCCGTCCTTCACCGATCCAATCGATGAAGACGACATAGTCGTTCGCATGTAGACGTTCACGAGTGTCGCTATTGGAGCAATGCCTCCACGTAGTCAACATGTATAGGGATGGAGTACCTCCCAGGGCATCGTGCTAGCACAGCACGTGAGAGACTAGGATCCTTGACCTCAACGTTTCAGATCAAGAAGGGGAGGAGAGAACTCTTGGGTGGCTAGGTCTAATCTAGGCTTGTTGTTGTCCCCAAGACGTCCTCCTCCTCTCCTTATATAGGGCTGAGGGCCCCAGGGTCATGCTTATCCTGAAACCCTAAAAACCGTAATAGATCCAATCTGTTTGCCCACATCAAAACTTCCGATCCTGTATCAGAACTTCCGATAGGGTATTTTAGGACCCCTGATACAGTACGACATGCAATAGATCCAATCTATTATTGCCCACCTCACAACTTCTGATACCATATCGGAATTTCCAATCAGTACAAAATTCCCCTTTTCTGAATCAGAACTTCTCGCTTGTTGGAACTTCCGATACCATGTCGAAACTTCTGAAGCAACAATTGCTCTCTGTATCGAGACTAGAAGTTAACTGGAACTTTCGATACTCACTATCGGAACTTCTCATCCATTGAATTTTCTTGGGCACAACCTTCAACTTAGCCTTTCCCTTTTGCTTTTTCTTCTTTCCTTCCTATTGAACCATCACCACATGACTAGGATTCTTTCTGATATTTTCCTTGGCTATCTTGAACATCCCATGCAATTTAGCCATGGTCTTCTTCATACTATTCATATGAAAATTCATAATGAATGATCAAATCTCAAAGGGAGCGAAAGAAGAATAGCATTCGTGGCCAAATCTTCATCAAGAGGAGAGCCAAGCTGCTCCAGGTTCTAAATGTAACCAACCATATTGATTACGTGAGGACTCACTAGATTACCCTCTACCAACTTGCAATTAAACAAGACTTTTGAGTCGTTATATGTATCATCCCTTGCTTGGTTCTCAAACATGACCTTTAGCCCAATGATCATATCATAGGCATCTCTATTCTCAGATTGCTTCTGAAGCTCAGATGACATACATGCAAGCATGAGACAGGTAACATCAACTAAATCACTAGTGTGCTTCTCGTAAGGGTGGCTTTTGGCGAGGGGAGTATCAACCTTGGGTTCTTAAGGGTGGTGTTTGTTGATAGCAAAATTTGGTACTAATGGCTAAAATTGTCAAAAGCCGAAAATGTGTGTCATCCCTGGCAAGGGCTAGTCCAACCGCTAGTACAGGGCCGCTCAGACCGGTGTTGTTACTTCGGTATGACCGTCCATGCCCGATCTTACCGACGGTGTCTGTGTCCGACCCAAAAATGAGTAATTTCAGGGTATTTGATCTCTAATTAATTTTTAACGACTTGGACTTGTATCCTAATCAATCTAGGGAAGGAATTATTCAAAGGGGAGACTCCAATCCAATCCAATCTACCCACATAGAATTATTATTTTTTCAATCTGCTACCTTTTTCCCTAGGTCTAGCCATAGCTCGTCCATCTTTGTTGGTTTGTGATGTAAACCTGTGATCTGTCGAATCATAATCATGATAACCCTTGTTGATTTGCTTGAGAATCATCTGTCTCGCCCCGTAATGAGTTTTATCGGTTTACCTCGATAATTTGGTCTCCGGACCGAATTGCTATTATTTCCACATGATTTGCAGGGGCCAAGAAATCCATATTCATCATTAAATAAACCAAGCATCGAGCCATCATCGACAAGGCAATCGTTAGCAAGTTAGGGATGTTTTGCCCTAGCCGCTGGTCTGTCTAGGCTTATGCAGTCGGTATGACTGCCACTACATGGTCGGTCTCACCGGCCTGCTTTAGCCGGTCTAACTGCCCCCTCTCTCGGCTAAATAGATCACCACTCACAGCGTGATTTGGTTGCCTTGTGACTCTACCCCAAGTTTCTCATCATGGTCGAGGATCGCCGGAACACGACGTTAGTGTCGTTTGGCATTTGGCTAGATAGGCAAGGTGTCTATACACTTTTGGATCATCGAATCGGCGTCAGTGTTGAATGGTGCTTTATCTGGAGATTTTAGTGTCAACACACTTTTTGGTGACTCCGCTGGCAAACACACACCAAGCCCAACAACGTCGGCGATGAGTACGACTACCATGCTACATCGACACCCCCTATGCCGGCGAACATTGTGGGCAGCGTGGAAATCGATGATGATAATATTGTCGTCGCCCCTAGAGGACATCCCTGAGGAGGACAAGGAAGAGATCAAGGCCAAGACGGGAATTGCATGGCCTCATGCTTGGGGGCTACTCAAAGACCCACATGGGCTTCATCAAGTGCAATCCTAATCTCCCCAACATCTCCATGGACAAGTTAATCTCCACTCCCCCTCTATCTACCCTAGACAATGAGAAAAAAATAGTTACAACAATAGATCAAGCGGTTAGCGCTACATTTGCAAACCGTCTAGGGACCGAGGTCGATTCTAGGATGCAGGTGGTGTTTAGAAGATTTGGCTTTTTTGAGGACGCTTCTCCTATCCCAGTTGTTAGCTTACCTCTTGTTCGTCAAATACACAATAGGATGGATGGAAATACCAAAAAAGTCATCGCATCTATAGCCTCAGCCATGGCCTCAACATCCATGGCTGAGACCGCAAAGATCCGCGTTGGTAAGGCCAACCCTTAGGCCGGTCAGACCGCTGCGTGCCAGCCAGTGCTAGTAGATTTTTACCCTAGTGTTACTACTTCATCGGCAAAGGTTGGTCCGACCAGCCTCTAGACCAGTCTAACAGACACATGCCCAACAGAGGCCACCAGGCTAATGCGACTGCGCCACGCTGCCACATTGGTATGACTGGCTACCAGGCCGATCGGACCGACTATTACGTGTCTAATAAAACTGGTCAGATGGCCGGTCAGACCGCCCCATCATGATTTTTTCACCTCCGCCTACGGCACCTGTACTGCCTATGCCCATGCCTGCTACACACCTTGCCGCTACATATGTGCGTAGGCCTGGTCCCGTGGCTTACCACGAGCCTATCCATGAGGGGGATAATCGAGAAGAGTTTTATGGATGACACGCCGAAATACCACCACGTGTCGTGTTGCCACATGCTAGGCGTCCCTAGGATAGAGGCTTAGATGACATAGATGAGCGCATTCACAAGCTATTTAGGGAGTGTGTAGGCTACGCACCCTAGGATCATACTAGGGTTTACCACAAGCTGTACCCGGACTATTTTGACACCATTCCATATCCTCACCGTTTTAGGGTTCTTGAATCCACTAACTTCAACGACAAGGATAATAAAACTACATGGGAGCACATATGCCAGTTCATAGCACATTGTGGTGAGGCAAGTGGGTTGGATGCATTCAAACTCATATTGTTCTCTCTATCTCTATCTAGCACTACTTTTACTTGATTTCATCACTACCACCTAACTCTGTGCAGAATTTGACACAGATAGAATAGAAATTCCATGATCATTTTTATACTAGAGAGACTGATCTTAGACTCTCACACTTGACAATGATTAAACAAAAATTCAATGAAGGTGTCTCCGAGTACATCAGGAGATTCAAAGACACGACAAACTGATGTTTTAATTTGAATATTTCTAAATATTGGGGGGAAATATTTCATCCTCAGCAGTCCAAGGGCTTTCATGTTGACACAAGAAGAAGAAACAAAGTCAGGAACTCTGTTCTCCGAAGACCCTAAGGGCAATAAAGCTCTGTTGGTTTGGAGCCTTATACAGCGGAGACCCCCATCAAAGCTTCAGTGCAACGAAGCCTCCCAAAGGCTCTTCACTCGAAGGGGAGTTGACAGTAGGACAGAAGATTTATCTTCTGACTAATCAGACTAGCTTTTTACTCTTTTACACCTACGAAGAATACTAAATAGTATCTTCTTAGTCGGTT
The DNA here is from genome assembly GCA_019279435.1 of Zizania palustris. Lineage (NCBI taxonomy): Eukaryota > Viridiplantae > Streptophyta > Magnoliopsida > Poales > Poaceae > Zizania > Zizania palustris. The sequence continues at coordinate 14,608,611 of JAAALK010000079.1, forward strand.
GTAATTAGAGGGTAAAGAAGTCTTTTCCACTGTATTCAGAGAGCTTATCTGCTAGCGAGGATGGAAGACTTATCTTCTTTCTGATTAGATTAGACTTTTACCATTGTAACCCTATTAGGGGTACCGAATAGTTTCCACTATGTCGGTTGTAACTGAGGGGTAAAAAGGTCTTTTCCTTACGATTTTTACCTATAAATACCCCCCTTCTCACCCTGTAATAGGGATCGAATACTCAGTTATTCAATACACAACTTCGAACTGCTTCGAGATATTATCCAATTCGGAGGCTTGAAATAGTTCACTTCACAAACACTTCATTTGTTAGTTCTTAATCTACGAAAACTTGTTAGCGTAATCTTTTACACCAACAAATATTTTACTTAAACAAACATTTCATTTGTCAGACACTTAATTTCCTAAACCTATTAGCGTAATCTATTGTGCCAACACTAAAAGAGACCTAGCTGACTTGGATTTTAATGGCTTACATTTCGAACTTAAGGAGAAGCTAGACGGCCAGGATTTTCTAGAGATTAACCAAGTCTTGCAGAAGGCTCTGGCTAGGAAAGCCAAGTCAAAAATAAAAAATTCACTAAGAAATTTAGTAAACCTAAAGCCGAGGTACACGTCATGGAGCACATTGATGAGGAATCATTAGAAAGCGAGGATGACTTGGCCAACATGTATAAAGTCTAGTGGATTTGGTCCAACAAGTCTAAACCATTCACTTTCTTAGAATCGCGGTCATCTCCTAGTAAGAGTCCACACAATGAGGTTAAGTACACTTATGACATGACTAAATGCAATAAAATATTTGATTTCTTGTTGAAACATAAGTTTCTCGGGATGCCAAAAGGTCACGTCATTCCCACTGCCAACGATTTGAAGAAGCACGCTTATTGTAAGTGGCTTGATTCCCATTCTCATTCCACTAATGATTGCAATGTTTTTTGTTCACAAGTTCAATCGGCCTTAGATGAAGGATGATTGAAGGTGGAAACTAGCTCCAAAATGAAGCTAGACGAAGACCCCTTTCCCGTTAACACAATTGACCTTGATGGGAAGAATGTTCTGATTCGGCCCAAACATGTCGAGTCATCCAAAGGGAAAGCAGTCGTAGTAGGAGAACCCCATCCACAAATTCTTGTACCGAATAATCCCGAGGTAGGGTGTGGAAAGTGAACACAAATGGAGCATCTTCGGCTATATCTCACAATAAGCCAAAGGTGACATACGAGATGTTGCTCCAAAAAAACCAGAAGAGGGCTGAGAAGATGAACACTCAGCCAATGCTTCTGACAAGGCCAAAACATCCACAAGGAAATGAGTTTGGTCGCCACTAAGAGAGACCACTAGAGCCGCCCATACCTTTGCCTCCATATCAGATTCTGGTGGCATGGTGGAACCCATGCTATCTTCGTCCTATTGGGTATCTATTTCCATACTTCTTCATGTATGTCCCCTCTGGACCATCTGAGATGCCTATTATGTTGGGACAGGCATACACAAGGGAAGGCGGCATCTTCAATTCAACTATCTGTCATGCCATGAGACAGAGAACAGCCGCCTCAGCTTTAAGATAAAGGAGACAGACATGAAGACACATCAGAGAGGATCTCTAAGGCTATCATCACCAAGATAGGTTCCTATGATGTCCCAATCCCTAAGGGAGCCCTTCTAGTAAAAGACGGAGGCAAGACGAGGGAGGTGGCCAAGGAAAACACTGTAGGTCAAACCGATGCCTCACAGTACACCTGACTGGCTTCCTCCCACCGGTCTGATTGGCCAACTATGGCTAGTTTGACCGAACATTTTTGGTCGTCCGGCAACAGCCGGTCTGACCGGCCCACTATGGCTGGTGTGACCAATGACGCCAGGTCTGACCGGCCTGCATTGGCTGGTCTAACAAACAACATATACAAGAAGGCCCACAGCAACCGAAAAATGGGCGGCACATTTTGGATGCCTAGCGACTCTACCCTAAATTCCCTTGTCACAATAAAGGGTCATCGGAATGCGGCATCAGTGTTGTGTGACGTTTGGATGAATGCTTCAAGCGTCTATATGCTTTTGGATTGTCGGATCGACATCAGTGTTGATTGGCACTTTATTGAAAGATTTTAGTGTCAATAGGGTTCCTTTAGAATGTAATCCATTTTCTTTTTGTTTAGAACAATTCTCATGTTTAGATACCAATTGTTGATGGCAAAAATGACATTAAATGGTAAAGATTGTCAAAATATCAATTTTGGTAATTTGGGCCAAAAATACACAAGTCATGGGTCGGGCAGAAGCCCTAGAGGGCCAAAGGCCCTTTGAGCTATAGGCTTCAGAAGCCTTTCCAGCAGGCTTGCTACCTTCGGCCCGAAGGCCTTCGGAGGCCTGCCTCGCCGAAGCTTTGGCCCTTGGAGCAAGCTTTGGCGGGCCCTACCGAAGGCCCACTTTGGTCTGATTTCTAGAGATAGAGTTTGAGTCTGATTCTGGTTAATTTTATCCCTACGCGTGATTAGGACAAATCCTACCAGATTAAGCTTAGAGATTAGAAGACTAGCCCCAATAAATATAGGGGTGAGCCGGTTCATTAAACCCCCAACACAAATCAATCACAAAGTCCTAGCTTTGAACCGTACCTTTACTTTTATTTTACTTTTCTGTAACCTTCGTGGGTTTGCCTGGAAGCCCTCCACCGGCCACATCGAAACAGTGGTAAGCCTTGCTAATTCATCCATGAAGTAGCCATTAATCTACGTAACAGATTGCTATCGCCTTGTTACTTTGCCTATGAAATATCCATTAATCTACGTAATAGATTGCTATCTTCATTTCCCTACTACAATACATAGCAGATTCGGTCTCTAGGCTGAATTGGCACTTGATCTCTGTTCTATTGCAGGTTTTCATGCTCGGAGCCACTTTGCTGGAGGTGTCCAGAGCTAGGAGACTGGATTCGGAGGGTACCAGAACATCCTTCAGCGGGAATACTGCTTCGACCACCCGTGTCAGACCATCACGCTGTTGTCGGTTTAACCAAATCTCGCGCGCCAACATGCTTTGCAACAGGCTTCGAGAAGACAGGCTTCACCACGTTTTCACCCCGCGCAAGACAAAGTCACGCCCTTAGTGTGTTGCGTTGGAGATTTTTGCCGTGTCAGAGACTTCGCGCCGAACCCCGCTGTTCGGGGGTGGTTTTGCGTCGAGATCTGTTTGGAGCCTATCTTTGGCCAGCTTAGTCTGAACGCCGAAGACTACCTTCGGCGCGACTCTTCGCATCAGACACCGAAGGTACCCTTCGGCGATAACCTTCGCACAGTAGACTTTGAATCAGTCTAGCTCCATTTAGCTTGTTGATTTATTTTATTTAATATATTCCTTTTCGGCTAATCGTATTATTTCTGTGTGATCTGATTACCTGGTGACTCCACCCCCCCTTGCCACTATTAAGGGTAGCCAGAACGTGATGTTAGTGTTCTGTTACCCTTAGGCTTGTCCCTAAGTATCCGCACACTTTTGGATCGTCGAACTGACCCAAGTGCGGGGGCACGTTTTCATGTCAACACACTTTTTCGCGACTCCGCTTGGGAAGGCAAAGATGAAGGCACTCGAAGACCTCATGCTTGGGAGCTACTTCAAGACACGCGCATGCTTCATCAAGCATAACATCAACATCCCCGACCTTGCTCGAACCCAGGTAACACCAGTATCGCCTCGTTTATCTTCTCTAGAGATGGAGCAAAAAATAGTCGCATCGGTATACCAAGCTGTTAGCGCTTCGCTAGCCAACCGTTTAGATTCGGCAGTTAGCTCACAGGTAGCGGGGACACTTGGAAGGTTCAGCTTTACCGAGGTCATACCTCTAGCTCCAATTGCTAGCATACCTCTGATAAATCACATTTACAACAGAACTGACGGTAGTACTGGCAAAGCCATTGCGTCCCCAGCCTCGATATCCATGGACGAAACTAGTCACCATGCTTACGGCCAAACAAGCACCGCCTACTATGCACCACCTCCACCTACGCTGGCGACAACTCTTCACGCACTTCCCACACCACATGCACAAGCGCATAGGCCCAAACACATCGTACATCTCGAGCTAGTGCATGAGGAGCCCAGTGGCCTACACGCCGACATACCACTGCGTGTCACGCCCCCTCATGAGAGACGCGCGCAGGCAGTAGACCAAGATGACATTGAGGAGCGAATTTGCGCACTGTTTAGGAAGGGCACCGGCTTCGTACCTAGGGGTCGAGCTAGGATTTACCGAAAGTCATACCCCGACCATTTCGATATGATACCTTACACTCACGGCTATAGAGTCGTTGAATTCACAAAGTTCGATAGTGAGGGTAACAAAACCACACTTGAGCACGTCAGTCAATTTTTAGCATGGTGTGGAGAAGCTAGTGGGTCTGACGCTTTAAAGCTTAGACTATTTTCTCTCTCGCTGTCCAGCACCGCTTTCACTTGGTTTTCTGCGCTACCATCGAACTCAATCCAAACGTGGGGTGAATTGGAACAAAAATTCCATGACTACCTTTATACGGGTGAGACAGAACTTAGGCTTTCACGCATGACATCGGTTAGACAGAAATCTAGCGAGAGCACCTCTCAGTATATCAAGCGCTTTCGGGATACCAGAAATAGGTGTTTTACTCTTAATATTTCGGAAAGGTATTTGGCGGATCTAGCGTTTAGTGGGTTGCTCTCTAAAATTAAAGAAAGACTAGACAACCAACACTTTTTAGAAGTTAACCAAGTCTTACAACATGCTCTGGTGCTGGAAGGCCGAGCCAAGGATAAAAAGTTTATTAAGACATTTAACAATCCTACACTACTACAAAGCGACAATGTAGCGGTGGGCAAAAACATACTGTAATGGTGGGAAACCAGTCCACCACTGCTAACCCTGGTTAGTAGTGGTGGACGCGCTGACGTAATCTGCCTGCCACTACTATGGATAATAGCAATGGTGGGCAGATAACGTCAGCGCGCCCGCCACCACTGTGTCAATGGCAGTGACTAGTAACACAACATATTCAGAAATATATATTCAGAAATTCACAGCTACACAGCAGTAACACAACATAATAAAACCACAATGTATTCATAGCTCCACACAGCCATCCACAGCAGCAACAACATCAACACAACAACAACATGAATTTACAAATTTACAAAGTTCACATTTATCACAAATCAAGTTTACAAAGTTTACATCTCATCATCGAAACTTCAAAATTAACAATTGTTCACCCTTAAGATTCAAAACTTGTATTCACAACTCCACACAGCCATCCACAGCAGTATACATGATTATTTTGTTTAATGTTTCTTCTCGGAAGGCCAACTCACATCTTGCGCATCTTTTTTTTTACTTCTCAGCTTCAAAATTCTTATCGATTAGTTGTACTTGCCTTTTAGTTCTTCCAACCCAATCATAAAGAGTTGGATGCTTGGCCACTTCACCCTCAGGATTGAAGAATACTCCAAGCTCATGAAGAACTTCATGCATCGTGGAGCAGCACATCCTTGATACAATTCCATACATTTGTGATTCTGAGAGTTGGCTCTTATCGGCAACGGTTGATGGACCTAACGCTTGCATACGTAACATATAAGTACATACGTTGCAAGTTATATTAGATTAACACACAATAAATCAACTTACTTCTTTAGTATCCTCAGATACTGTCCGCACAAACTTTCCTATGTCATTGCTCATGAAATCACAAGTATAATACCCGGAATGCATCGGTCCAGGAGATTGTTTGTGACACTTCAAAATAGACAAAGTTAGAACGATATATAGTTTGGCTTTATCAATTGAATTAAGAAATTTCAAAATATAGTATTACTGGATAGTTGGTTCTGATATGCATATCTTTCGACCTCTGTGGACCATGTGGGCCACCTAACCTTTCCGCGTAATATTTGTATGCACTCAGAATAACAATTAATATATCTTGATATTCTTTTTTGGGTTTGTCGAGAGAGTCGAGCACATAAACCCTTGAGTTCTTTGGGTATATCAGAAGTGCAATCCAATGATCAATATCGAAAGAAGTAATATATGATTATGTTAGTTTGATAATCGATAAAACGTGATTAAGTGGATATAGTGGGTATACTTACTTAAAGTTATATGCCCCACTTATCATTTCTCTGTCCCTTCATTGAAACATGCATTGCGCAATGTACAACGGTACACAATTCCTTTTACTCTTCTTAAGTGCGTCTTGGTATTTATTGAACATCTTCTTTTGAAACTTTTTTTGACCCGCAGTCTAGTACTTGTCATCATTCCGGTTTAGTACTGGGTTCAGTGTACTTTGACTTATCAATGATGGGTTCAAGTACCCATATTTATTAGATGTGTCACAACATGAATTCAAACTGCATATGTTATGAAACAATAGTCAATATAAGACTTGATTGATTTTTGTGTTGTATTGACAAAGTAAAAAGTACTTACATGCACCAGAGCATCATGCTTGTGATGTCGGTTCGCTTCAGACAGAACATCCGATGGAAGTCGTCAAAAAATAATGCAAGAGTAAACTCTATGAAGTTGAATATTTCTTATGGAACCTTCACTTCTATATGTGTAACTCCTAAGGAAGACGCTTCGAGGTACCAGTCATGAAATGTTCTCATCTTCCAAGACATACTCTTAAGTACTTGTTGGGGTAATAATGGTGCGCTTGGTTCGTATTCGAGATAATCCTCGTCTCCGTAGGTCCATTTATCAACAGAAAGTGAGTCTGCCTGCTTTTGTATTGGAGCCTTTAAGGGAGCCGCTACGGGCGTAGAATGTGTTTGCCCCATAGTAGTAAAAAATTTAAGCATTTCAGATTTCGGCGCAGAACACTGCCCAGCCTGAACAAATGTCTTGTGGATTGCGGGATTTGGGTGTGCATCTTGTTTTTCAGGCTTGGCCACTAGCACTGGCTCAACCAGAACTGGCTCTGGCACTTTAGTGTTGGGCTCAGGCAATAGCACTGGATCTACCGGAACTGGCAGTGGCATTTGATCAGGCTCGACCATTGGAACTAACACTTCCACTTGATCAGGCTTGGCCAGTTTAGGTTCTATCACTTCTGCCACTTTATTGGGCACTTGCTCCTTCTCTTCCTCTTCCTCTTCCTCTTCCTCTATCTCACGCTCATCAACGGGTGATAAAGATCCTATATTTTGCACCTCATGAGATGAAGGATATGTCGGGGATTGCGATGAAACAATAGGTGATTTACTCTGAGAACTTGTCTGCAGTAATTTGATATCTCGGCTCGCCCATAGTACAAAGTTATTCAGCGCATCTTCGATTGTCTCAATCCCTCATCAGGCATTGGAAGATCCGAGGGGTCATTCATAAATCTGTCATTGGTGATCTCATTGACCTGAACCTTGGTATACTCTGTAGGAATAGGCCGATTATGAAATAAATCCCCGGGCATAGCAATGCCTCGTGCAGCCTCTTGGGAATGCCGTTTGCTCCCTATCGGTACATGCAGGTTGCACGGTGTGTCCTCTTTGATATAATTTACATGAATTTTTCTTGTACTGAGCCAACACTGCTTGGTACGTCAAGTTGTACCTCTAGCACAATTATATGTCCCGCTGCAGCCTGCATTATGTTTGGATTCTCATTAATAAATTCAAAAAAGTGTCGCTCCCACTCTTCACGGCGCTCTGCGACGTCGTCTGTGCGTGCTTGACGCTTCTTGTATGTGGCACCCTCCTGTTTCTTGAAAGTATTTTTCTAGGGTGCTATAGAAGAGACACCTCAGGTGCGCCCACGATGTTCCTCGTTTTTGACAGGAGATGTAAGCTGGTCATTACATCCCTCGGGCTTGAACTTTCCAGCCTTCTCCAACTCAGGGATTTCCTGTGCTTTCTAAAATAATTCACTAGTCTGTGAGTCGGAGAGCATATATTAGCCCTCAGGTGTTTTTTTAGCTCGACCTAGGAGCCAGCTCTTAGTGCGCTGATCAGTACCTAAAAACTGTCCTGGTAACCCAGCCGCACGGTCCTCCTCCTCCTTTCTACTCCACTCATCCTCCTTTTCCTTATATCCACCTGGGCCATATTTATGTGGGAACTTATTTTTCTTATGAAGTTCTTTGAACATGATGCTTTCTTATTTTGCTTCTTCCGAGCAATGCTGCATTTTGAATTCGTTCCATTCATTTGTCATGATAAATCCGTAGTCGTTGAGCGGTGACTCTCCTTTATGAAGATACTGTGTGTTCAGTTTAGTCCTGAACGTACGAAGAGACTTCCTGATAGTCTTCAATGTGGCAGATTTAGCATCTTCTAAGCGATCTTCCGGGAATCTATAATGTGCTTTTATATGATCCCACAATTCGTTCTTCGTAGCTTCAGGGACAATCTTCGAGATTTTCCAAATTATCATACACCGCTCCCTGGCGAGACATCCACAATCATTACACCACTTAGCTATGATTTCTTTCGGCTTCTTTGGATTCCCATCAACATACACATCTTCAACCTCGTAGATAGAAGCTTATTCTTCTCCCGTTTTCCTCTCCTCTTCGCATTTGCAGAGGATGTAGTGGCAGTGGGCTGAACAACTATTGGCTCAGATGACTCAACAGCTGGGACAATAGTTGTTCTTTTCTCGACTTCGAATAATCGATGCTTTCTTCCTCGCTTTGGAAGATCCTACGATGATAGACAATGTGAGCTTTAGGAATGTAATCCTCGGTTAGAAGATGCTCTGACTTGTTACTAACACAATAATTACCTCTGCTTGATCTTCAGGAACGTAATCCTCATCGGCGTATTCTCTTGTTCTCTTTTTCCTTGGCTCCATTGGATGTTCATTGTCTGGAGAGTGGTATGAAGATTCGCTGTCGGAGGATCCTTCAGATGACCCCTCTTTATTTGTTTTTGTGGGAGACTCGTAGATGAGATCATCGACAAGACGTCCTTTTTCTGACATAGATGAATTATTCATAGTTAAGAGGCTAATGTATCAGAATTTTGGTTATGCAAAAAAGGTCTGTTGTCATATTTTCATGTACGAAACAATGCACAAAGTGTTTGAGGCCTCAGCATATTTTGTGTTGTTTTTCAAATATGTTCATGGCTGCCATGGGACCATGGCACATCCATTCCCTGGCAGCAGCACAAGAAAGAAGAAGTTGTTGAAGGAATGGATGTGTCACATGGCTCGATGACATACATGAGATAACTCAATAACAATTTGCATCATAGGCCTCTAAAAGATAGCAATATAATCTAAACAGAACTATTGAAGATCTAATCCCTAGCAGTGTTCTAAAAGGCACCAGGCGCTAGTCAAGCAGTGGCCTGGTGCCTAGCGCCTAGAGGCGCCTAGGCGGCGCCTAGGGCAGAGCCCATTTTCCTTTATTTTTCAGTGCTACTATACTAATCCTCAAGTTAGGAGATTGTGTTGTTCTCTCTCTCTAGTGTTGTTGAGGCCTCAGCATATTTTGTGTTGTTTTTCAAATATGTTCACGGCTGCCATGGAACTTGTGGGCACATCCATTCCATGCCAGCATCACGGGAAAGAAGAAGTTGTTGCAAGGAATGGATGTGTCTCACAGCTTTGATGACATACATGAGATAACTCAATAACAATTTGCATCATATGCCTCTAAAAGGATTTGCAGAATCTAATGTATGAAAACTCTTCTTGGCTACATAACTCCTCTCTCCCAAGTCCCAACTCCCTTTTTGGATGAAATCACATTGCAAACATTACAATCCGAAGGCCAAAAAATGGATGATATGGTCTTCACTGGTATATGTAATACATTACAATATTTTTTATCACTGTCATCATTAATCGCTCTTTGAACTAAACCAGTCACTACCATCCCCAAGAAAAACAACTTCGGAAATCTCAGCAACTCTCAACTGCTTACTACTTATGTCCAAAAAATGGCTAGCCGTAACTTCCCAAGAAAGTACTAGTAGTAACCAGCCATGAACTGGTACCACCATCAAGTGACTAAACTCTATTTTCCACCCCCTTCTTGTTCCAAGGACAAAACATAGGTTACCTTTATTGTGTTTGTACATGCAATTCTGTTTCTGTTCAATTTAGCTATATCAATGATCTCATCTATGTTGGCCTCATATGGATCCATACTATGTATTGTTTATGTTGTTCCTGATTCATTGTTACATTGATTTATACATTTCTTTTTAGAATATGCTTAACCACAACAATTCTTGACTGTTTGGCACCGACGTTAGTCTATTTTTTCCTCTTAAACAAACATGTTCTTTTTACTCCTCATATCTTTGTCAAGAACAAGGAAACGCATGCTCTGAAGAACTAATCAAATCTATGCCATGCTAGTTATTTTGATAGAATTATGTAACTGTTAGAGAATGAGCCCTTTTCTCTGGCATTAATATCAAATTACCACAAATTATGGCGACGCGGGCTCGGGGATGGCGGCGACGGTCGGAGGGCAGCGGCGCAGACTCCAGGATGGTGGCGACGGGTAGAGGGAGGTTGCATGGGCTCCGGGATGGTGGCGTGGGCTCGGGGATGAAGGCGACGAGCTCCGGAGATGGTGGCAGCGCGTGGTCCAGGATGGTGGCATGGGCTCAGGGATGAAGACGACTGGCTCCGGGGATGGTGGCGGCGCGTGCTCCGCAACGGCAGTGCAGGCTCCGGGATGGCGGTGCGGGCTCCAAGACGGTGGTGCGGGCTCCGGGACGGCGCTCGGCGAAGGGCTATGGGACGGAGGCGACATGTGCGGGAGTTAGAGGCTAATGAAACTAGGTTTCGTCAAGGCGGGCCACCACTACTAAAAGGAATAGCAGTGGCTGGCTGGTGACGTTAGCATGCCCGCCACTGATTAAACACGTGCCCGCCACTGCTAACTCTGAGGAGTATTTTTATTTTTATATCTAGTGTACACTGCCCACAATGTCGAGAAACACTTTGTAGCATAGTGGTGCGGGGGCCATCTTGGGGCCATGAGGTTCGAGATTCGAACCTTGCTGCCGGTAGGCGGTTTGAGGTTTGAACCTTGCTGTTGGTCCCCAAACAATTTTTTCACTTCTTACTTTAAAATTTCAGCACTTTTTTGTATTGATGTTTAAATCCTCGTTTGAACTTGAATTTTTTAACAATAAAAATACATCATAATTTATCAATTTTTTAAAAAACTGTTATTTTTATGAATCAGTTTACTTTTTTATTTCATTAAGTGTGTTTTTATGATCAAAGTCAAAATAAGTTAAATTTGAACTACAAGACATGAAATAATTAACCAAAATTTATAGAGAAACCATATTCATGTTTTTGACTCTATTATTAGTTATTATCCAATAAATTTAAAACCATTATAAAAATGTATCTTTATATCCACACTCACAATCATACACATTTTATATCTAAATTCACATATCACAACAAAAATCACATATCACATCCAAATTCACATTCAAACTTCACATATCACATCAAAAATCACATATCACATCCAAATCCACATATCAATCCAAATTCACATCCAAACTTTATATATAACATCCAAATTCATATATACATCAAAATTCACATTCAAACTTGACACATCACGTTTATTGGAAAGCATGTAAATAGACACAAGTCTAGGCTAGACGAACCAGCTTACACATCGAACCGCACACCAAACGAAAACGCACTTTCAGCCCAAACCCAAAAGGAAGCTATGGTTTGCTCTTCTTCTTCCTCGGTCCACTCTCTTCAAGCGATTCTTCCACTGCAAAATGAAATTCATCAACTTATACCAGCATCACTAGCAATTAATTTTAGGCAATTATTATCAGTAGATTGTAGAATAGTAAACTTCGACAAACCTGAGATATCATTTTTAAGATCAACCCTTTGCTTTGCCTTCTCCAAAATGGGCACCCCATCATGTTTAATTCTAGCACTCTGACGAAGTGCCACAGTTGGCACCACATTCTTCATTGTTCTGGCAGGGTTCTTCTGTCTCTTCCTGATCTCAACAAACCCAACCTCTTTCTAGTTAAACAGATGAAAATCCTCAACTTGCCAATCCTCAACCAACTCGACATCATCAGGCAGTCTGAACCGCTCTACCGTGTTCACATCATCAATACCCCTTGATTGATCATCAATATTCGGATCTGGAACAGGCTCAACAGGCTCAATAGGAACAAGGTGGAGCATTCTCCTGAACTGTTTCACTAGGCCCAGACATGCATTAGCAAATGATTCAATTATTCATTATATAACATACTACAACTCACAATTCACATCAAATTAATCAATTATTCATTAGCAAATGAAATTATAAAGTCCAATAGCGGCAAGCTTTTTACATGCTCCAAACAAGTGAAGTAGTGAACAGCATATATCCTTGAATGGCACATGTATGTATATATAGCATCTGCAATTTTTTGTCTCATTGATTCAGATTTTATAGTACATTAAAAACATTATTGTTATAGTGCATTCTTCTAGTAATATTATACTAAATTATATTAATACGCATAAATGAATATAACAATCAGAAATCATTTTAACCCTAATCTTAGATAAAATAATACCAAAGGTTAATAATCATTTACTGACTGGCGGTGACAGGTAGAGGGCGGCGACAACGGGCGGCGAGGATGGGCTCTGGTGGTGGCACCGACGAGATCTGAGGACAGCGGTGATGGGTGGAGGGGGGCGGCGTGGGAGTTTAGGGTATATGATAGAGGACTTGATGGGTGGCCCGATCTTTCGGTGAGTTGATAGAGATAAGATAACTTCAATTGGTGGGAGACGACGTTGATGACCCGACTACAACCGTACGAGACGTTCGTGTTGCGCCTTAGCGATCGATACACCAACTCCAAGGGTTGTTGATCTTATCGGTGATCAACCTTGTTCCTGCAAGCAATCGAAGAATGAGCAAGAACAAGATAAAGGAGCAACTAGTATTGCTGGATGTGAAAGACGCACAGGGATAGTTGAGGTTCTGAAACGTGAAGCCGGCGATCTAACCAATCACGGGTTTACACGGACAAGTAGCATTGGATAAACATTTATCTAATCAAAACCCAAATTACAACTAAAGTTTCTAGGGTTATTTATAGCCCTAGTGACGTTTCCAAAGTTTGGAAACTTATTACATATGGAAACTACTAATTATTTCCTAAACAGATTGACAAGAAAAAAGAAACACGCATTGATTTTTTGATTGTGATCTCCTTCGATGGAATCTGGATATGTAGCTGGATCCGTTGGAAAGAGGGCGTCTCAATCTTTCCAAAAAGTCCACAATCATCTAAATCGGAGCTGCCATGTAAAAGTTGTGCACGTTTGAATTTGTTGTTGTCCATGCAGTCCGAATCCGTGTCGAAATTGTGTAGACGTTAATCTCCACTTTCTCTTGGCACATAAATAACGTCCCAAAATTGTATATTATGTTTTCCTAGCCTTGACTTGGTCCCCAATCAACTTCCATGATGTTCCATGCTCTTGATGTGCTCTTAACGTGTCGCTTGATCCATGAAAGAATTTCGCTAATTGAAAACAAAGCTAGCTCACTGTGTAGCATCCTTAGCTCAAATATATAAAATGTAAATCTAATATAGGAGTATTAGCAGTGGCGGGCATGCTGACGTCATCCTGCCAACAACTGCTATTTTCTCTTAGTAGTGGTGGACGATAATGTCATCAGCCTACCACTACTAATCCGACCGCTGCTGGTGCTCGACTTAGTAGTGGCGGGCAGCTGATGTCACCTGACTGCCACTACTAAAAGGAATAGCAGTGGGGGTGGTGACGTCAGCATGCCCGCCACTAATTACACATTGTAGCGCAGTGGTGCGGGGGCACTCTTGGGGCCATGCGGTTCAAGGTTTAAACCTTGCTGCCGGCAGGCGGTTTGAGGTTTGAACCTTGCTGTTGGCCCCAAACAATAAAAAATTTCAAAACTTTTTTTATTGATGTTTAATTAAATCCTCGTTTGATATTGAATTTGTTTTAACAATAAAAATACATCATTACTTATTGAATTTACATTAGACATTTATTCACTATAATTAAATAATAACCTATATTACCAATATCTTAAACAAAATGACATAATTGATTTTACAAATACGCACGGTAATAAACATAAATGATCTAGCCTTTCACTAATTTTCCATCGCCATCGGTGCGTAGATAAGCAATCACAGAGCCAAATGACAGTTTTGCTTCATCCACATTGATCCTTGATATGTCAACGAAAAATGGCACCTCGTCAAACTGATTGTATTTTTCTTCGTCTTGGACTCCATCAACTCCAACAATTCTTTGTCTTCGGAAAACCTTTTTAGGAGTTGTAAAAGATCTGAAAAACTAGTGTCAGACCATCCATTGTTGGCCTTCAGTTTCATAAGCTCAAGAGTTGTGTACAACACAGTATACTGCTTATCGCAACCGTGGCGGTCCTCGTAAAGAAGGTTTTTCGATGCTTTGTCAAGTGCTTCAAAGTTATTGTAGCCTTTCATTGTAGTTCTCTGCAACAGCACCTTAGGCACAACATTTCACATCAGTTCCTCCACATCATAGGCGCCATCATCATCATGTTGATCAACATCATGAGTTATGTCAGATGTATGATCACATCGGCTGACATGTTGATGAGCATCTTGTGGCACATTAGAATCATCAGGAGGGTTTTGACCCATCTCACCGTGTTTCGTCCATATATAGTAGTTCTTCACGAAACCATTTTTCAACAAGTGAAATCGTATGGTTTCACAATCTGAACACGAATACATCGCTTCATTTTTACGAACTTTACAAGGACAATATATTGCCGCTTCACTCTGACGGGAAGCATATTGTGCGGTAGCTTCACTAAATTTAGTTACTCTGTTAAAATATGCCACCACATCTCCGTCGTTGGACGAGTACATCTAGGACCTGTGCTCCATCTAAAACATATATATTATTTTAAAATTTTTTAATAAATTCATTATTGTTAATTTTTGTAATTTACAAATTGAAAATATATTGATTTATCTCTCATAACAACATTAATTAAAAATTCTTTAATTCAAACTATGTATTAAGTAGAAAAAATTATTAAATAAATTAACTACATTGGTTTCTCTCTCCAAACAACATAACTCTAGATCTATAATCATAAATCAAATTAAAAAAGAGATTAAAACGACGTAAAAATATATACAAGTGATGAATAATTGTGAGGAGGGTCATGTTTCTTCATTAGGGAGAAAGAAACACTATAAATGGAAGAATATTTGAAAATTTATATTCACAAACACTAAATTAGTAAAACGCTAATAACTCATTATATACATGATTAAATACAAAATAAATGTGAGATTCGACAAGGATTTACCTCCTAGAATGAAATCCTTCAAAAGAAATGAAAACAAAGCCTCCCCCTTCTTTATCTAGATTTTTGTCGCCATTGTACGGACCAAATTAAATGCGAACTCCGGTAGCCTCGGGCTTAGGGAGGAAGAATGTCCGCATTTATAGCCACAATAGTAGTGTCGGTCGCAAGTGATGTCATCAATACATTAGTGGCGGACAGCGTAGCAGCGGCGGGTAGCACCAGCGCCCGCCACTACTATTGGTAAAGTAGTGGTGGTCCGGGCTGACGTCATCAGCGACCGCCACTAGTAGTGGCGGTCACCGGCACGACAGCACCTGGAACCACTGTAGTGGCGGGCGTCTAATAGCCCGCCACTACATTGTTTTTGCCCAATGCCACTACAATGGCAGTTTGTAGTAGTGCTAGGGCTGAGGTCCACGTCATGGAACACTCCGATGAGGAAGAATCAGATGAGGAAGAACATTCGACTGACACGTACACGGGCGAATGGGTTTGGAATGCTAAGAACAAAATGTTACTTGCTCCGAGTTACGGCCGTCTCCTACCAATAATCGGCCTAGCGAAGTCAATTACTCATTTGATATAACTAAGTGTGATAAAATATTTGATTTCCTCTTGAAGAACCAGCTTCCCAGGTTGCCTAAAGGCTAAGTCATTCCATTTGCCGACGAGCTAAAGAAACGCCCATACTGTAAGTGGCATGATTCACATTCACATTATACTAAAGACTGCAATGTTTTTTATCGACAGGTTCAATCATCCATAGATGAAGGACGATTGAAGATAGACCCTAGTCTAAAGATGAAGTTGGACAAAGACCCCTTTCCCGTGAACACTGTCGACCTCGACGAAAAGAAAGTGCTGATTTGGCCGGAGTAGGTCAAGTCAACTAAAGGGAAAGCGGTCGTTATTGGAGAATCACGTACACGCACACTCGTACCTAAGAACACTAAAGTAGGAGTGTGGAAATGGAATGTTAACACGTCTCCTTCGGCTAGGGCTCGCAAGAAGCCAAAGGTGACATATCAAACGATGTTAAACAAGCACCAAAGAAAATCTAAGGAAACAGGCCCCCACGCAAAAAGGCTAAGTCAGCCGAAGGGGCCAAAACAGTCGGAGCGTGGCTTCGGACCACAGTGGCCGAACCCTCCACACGATGACTTTGGGCCACAATGGCCGAACACTCCCTACGGTGGCTTTGGACCCTAGTGGCCAAACCCTTTGTATAGTGGCTTCAGACCATAGTGGTCGAATCCTACGTAGAACGATTTCAGACCAAATAACTGAACCCGGCTCCGCTCTAGACGAACACTCCGGCGGGAGGCTTCGGCCCACAATGGCCGAATATACCTCCATCCTAGCAGGATCCTTCGCTGATATGGTCTGAGATACCGTCCACCTAGTTGAACCCCCCCTCCGGGTAATGGGTTCGCCTCATAGTGGGCGAAGCTATTGGAGCCACTGATGCCTTCGCCATACAATTGGGCGGGGACCCCGTGGGCTCCGAACATATCACAATGAGAGCATTGTCCGCAACATAACACTATCCCTTGTTTTCCTTCGGCCAAAGGAGGTCGGTCTGATTGGCAGGGTCTCTAGTGAAGGGCCCTACGATTGTGAAATATGCGAGGCCGACCTGGGTAGTACCCCTTCGGCCAAAAATCACAAAAACAGGGCAGTGGCACCTGGTACCAAGGCACAACCATCTTGGGAACCTCTAGGCATGTCTAAATCACAGAAAAGGCGTCTTCCTACGGGCACAGGAGATTCATGAAAAGAAAGACGAGGACGAGCGAGACACCATTTTTGAGGAAATCCACCATTGGCCAATGATGAAGCAGATATGGAGACCTAAGCCGGTCGAGATAACAAACTCGGCTCATAGTCCAAGCGATGACGATGATGACACGCTCGATGATGACTACACACCTATCTATGAGGAGCCCGCACCTCAGGCAATGGATATCAACGTCGTCATGCTACCCACCGAGTTCTCCCTACCACAAGATGAGGCCGAGGTCTCTCAATTGAATCTCGGCCCGCGCAAAGCTATTTTTGAGAAACCCGATGATACGGCTCGCCATCTAAAGCCTCTCTACATCAGAGGTCATATTGACGGGAAGCAGATCTCTAGGATGCTTGTTGATGGTGGCACCACTATTAACCTAATGCCTTACTCGCTATTGAAAAACTTGGCAGGGACGAGGAGGACATAAAGAAAACTAACCTAATGCTCAACGGCTTCAACGGCGAGAGTTCCGAGGCCAAAGGCGTACTCTCCATGGAGTTGACAGTAGGCAACAAGATGTTGCTGACAACATTCTTCATCGTTGACGTGCAAGGTAACTACAACATACTGCTCGGGCGTGATTGGATTCATGCAAATTGTTGTATTCCTTCCACTTTGCACCAATGCCAGATTCAGTGGGACGGCGATGAATTAGAGGTCATAATAGTAGACACTTTGGCCTAGGTAGCATTGGCTGATGTGTCCATTGATGCCATCCACAACAAAGTAGAATGTCTACCAGGTAGGGATCTTTCGGATTACGACTTCGTTAGCGTGTCCAAATCAGTAGTTATGTCTAGCAAAAGTAATATAGATTGGCTAAAGTCTCGTGTAGAGCAATATCGGTCTACTAAAGACGGTGTTGCTGAGGCCATCGAAGACTTTAGCAAAGTAGAAAAATTAGGTCAAGGTTTTGCGTCGGCCGACCTGAGAAACCAAGGGTTGGTTTCGGAGTGTGATGAGTGTTTGACAGAGTTTATCCTCTGGTTCGAAGGGGTACCTTCGAAGGGGTTCAGAGGTTGTACCTCCGAAGGTGTTCGGAGGCTGTTTCACCGAAGGGTTTGGTTGGTTTGGTTGCTGCAGCTGTTGCAGCGGAGTGTGCCTGTCGGAGGGGTCCGACAGTACACGATGACTGGGTTTGTACCGAAGGTCTCGGTACTTTGGGCGGTACACCGGAGTGTGTGCCGAAGGGTGCTAACCCGGAGAGGTCTCCGGAGTACTGGATACACTTGTCTGCTTGTCTGTGGTACGCAGGGTACTGCGGAGGCGACAGACGGTTCGTAGCAGGTGAACCTGGGTCAAGCGAGAGGCTTGATGCCAGTGGAGCAAGGAGCTCCGTCACGGAGGCTGCGAAGGGGTCTAGGTTGGACCTCGGGTCGAGGTGCACCAGGAGAAGGCAGTAAGTGCGGAGCGTGGCTCCGGGTGAAGGTACTCTGAGACAAAGTCCTCGGAGGCGAGGCACTTCGAAGGGTACTCTGGATGGAGTGACTTCGGAGTATGGTGGTTCAAGTCCTCTGCGGAGGCAAGGCGTTCAAAGTGTGCTCCGGAGGGAGACACTCGAAGGTACCCGACGAAGGTCTCAGAAGTCGAGGTGCATCGAAGGCATGGTCCGGGTGAGGCTCGTCGAGGAGTGTGCTCGGGGAGAGACACTGCGACGATGTGCTCATGGAATGCTTCGTGCAGAGGCCTTGGACGAAGGAGGGACTTTGAAGGGTGGTACTCCGAAGGAGGGCTTCGGAGTGACACAGGCTTCGGAGCGAGGCTAGCTCCGGAGCGAGGTTGACTTGTGGTACTTCGGCCATGCATGGCTTCGGTACATGGACTGATGGAGTTCGAGCTGGGAGTAGCTGCGAAGCCGTGGTGGTCCACTCCGGAGGTGGTGGTGCGAAGGCCCAAGGGCTTTGGCGGCTTTGGCTCAAAACCGTCACTGTATCGAAGGCTGACTTCGGTGAAGCGAAGGCCGTCAGGCTCAAGGCTTCTCACCGAAGCTACCGCACCCCTCGCGTGCGAAGGGAGGCTCCAGAAAGGTCAAAGACTGCAAAGGCTGACATTGTCTGCTCTGCAAAAAGCTGACGCTGTCCCCTCTGCAAAGCTGACAGAGAAGCCTCCAAATAAAGTTGACTACCTTTTGTACCCCTCTGTTTTGTAGAGACAAAACTGGTGTAAACCCTAGGGGTAAAGTAGTCATTTCACTTGGGTGAATAGTGGCTATAAATATGGGAGCTGGGTAGGTAACATTCAACACTTTGAGCATTTACTGTTGAGCTCCTGTACTAGCCACCACTCCTTGTATTCAGCCAGTGAGTTCTTTTATTGTGTTCCTTGTTCAACCAGCGAAGCCCTGCTTGTGTGTGTGGTTCTTCTTGAGCTTGTTTGCATACCTCGCTAGTCGTAGTGCACCGAATCCTGTCTAGGCGAAGTGTGTTTTGTGTGAAGTGTGCTTTTCAGTGTGCGTTCGCTCTGTGTAACAGAAGGCTAGACCTTGCTGCTTAGTAGCGAAGCCCTGATCGAAGCTCGTGTGTTTATCGTGTCGAAGCCCCTAGCGGTGTCTGTTAGTGTGCGTTTAGACCTTTGGTGTACGAAGCCCAGCACCGGTTGCTGTCGCTAAGTACTTGGTCGAAGTCCTTAGAGGTCAGTCCACTCGTGCGAAGGGTGAAGTGCGAAGCCTGCTCGAAGCACCTTGTGTGCGGAGCCTGCACTGGCTTAGCAGAGTAGATTTTTCAGGATTGTGGGTGGAGCGAAGTCTTCTTGACTTCGAACTTTTGCTCTCTTGCGAAGCCTGTGTTCGGAGCTGTAAATTACCTCCGAACCAGACCTTCGAAGGTTGTGTTCGAAGCCTGTTCCGCAGAAGACAGAATTAAAAACAGAAGGTTGTTTTTAGCCCGAATTTTAAAAAGCTCCCATTCACCCCCCTCTAGTTGTCGTTTCCGGTCCAACAATTGGTATTAGAGCAGGTTAAGATCACCAGTTGACCTTAACTGGTTTTGTGATCTGTTGGCGACATGGACAGAGCCAGTAAAATTCCTCTGTTCGATAGGACTGACTTTGCATACTGGAAGGTGCGCATGGAGGCTTACTTGCTAAGCCAAGGAAATGCAATTTGGGTGATTGTGGACTCACAATACTCCATCCCTGATACTCGCACCTCTCAAACAGAAAAAGATCAGTATAATGCCAACTCCAAGGCTAGGAATATACTGTTCATTGGTTTGAGCCGGAGTGAGTTTGATAGGGTGCAACACCTTAGGACTGCTAGGGAAATTTGGACAACACTCACTATTTTTCATGAGGGCTCTACACAGATCAAGGCCAGGTGCCAAAGCACATACAATCAACAGTATCAGCTGTTTGTGCAGGCACCTGGTGAATCTATAGATGCCATGTTTTCTCGCTTTGATGCGATAGTGAGTAACTTGCGGTCCAACGGGACACTTGCTTACAATGATCATGATAGGGCTATCAAGCTTCTCTATGCTCTTGACCGTAGCATATGGGAAGTGAAGATATCCAGTATTGAGGAGTCCACAGGTTATGACACATTGACCTGTGATGAGCTCTTTAGCAAGCTGAAGTTCACAGAGATTGTCAAGGCATCTCTTGCAGTGCAAAGAAACTCTTTGCCACAGCCATTGGCATTGGTTTCTAGCACTAGCCGTGGCACCACTGCAGAACCAAGCACATCAAGCACTTGTGTTCTTGCAGATGGTTTTGCTTTGTCCTCCCTGGTCTCTGTTACTAAGGAGCAGGTGGATACTCTGGATGATGATGAGCTTGCTCTCATTGCTAGAAGGTTCACTCGCTTTCATCATGAAAGACGGGATCAGAGGAGAAGTGGTTTTAGTGGTTGCTTTGAATGTGGCGACACTTCTCATATCAAGGCAAATTGCCCTAACCTCAAAAATAGAGATGAGAGTGAGCGCCCTAAATACCACAAAAAGGAGAGGAAGCCTTTTGTGAAGGGCAAGCGCGGCAAGGTGGCTAAGAGAGTAGCCAAAGCCGCTTCCAGAGCATTTGTTGCTGCTCTCAGCGACATCGACACTTCCTCAACTGAGGAGTCGAGCTCTGAAGAGGAGGAGTCCCCAAGGAAGGAGGACAAGAAGGACAAGAAGGGACGAGACTTCACAGCGGCGATGAGCTTGACTCATCTGAGGTACCACTATCATCTGACTAGCTTTTAATTAAACTAGATGAACTGAATGAAGTAGTTCTTGGTCAGGATAGATTACTTGTACAAGCCGCTAGAGAAAGTAAAGACCTTAGACTTAGGCTAGAATCTGTTTCTACTGATTATGTCATGCTTAAGTCTAAAGTTAATGATGCTGAATGTGAATCTTGTACTGTTGTCATGGGTGAGCTTGCTCAGTTGCGTTCTATACATGCTCAAACTCTTTCTGAGCTTGAGACTGCACAGAAGCAGCTTTTGGTGGTTGATTCTAGATCTCTTGATATAATTGATTGCATGAACTGTTCTTTATTACGCGAGAGCATTAATTTACGTGATAAACATGTTCATGATTTAGAGGCTAGATTGGATAGGGCCAGTAGTTCTAAGGATGTGCAGCCTGTTTGTGACACGTGCATTAACCTTAAGGACCAGCTAGGCACTGTCAGAGAGCGAGCTAAGAACCTAATGACTGAAAAGGAATACCTTCTTTCTGTGGTTAACAAATGCACTGAGGGAAAGGGTAGGATGGATTTGCTCTTGGCCAAGACATAGATGTGTGCTGATAGAGCAGGGTTAGCTCTAGGCTTGGGTTTTGAGAGGATTCCTTCAGATAGTGGAAACAAAACTGTTTTTACCTCTCCCACTACCCTAGAGAAAGAGAGAGCTCTGTTAGACACTCCTTCAGCCAAGAAACCTACCCGAGCTCAAAAGAAAACCACTCCTCCTGCCAAGAAAATCCCTCCCAAGAAAACCACTCAGCAGAAGCCCAAGGAGCCTGTGAGAGTTGCTCCTATGACCCATGAGAGTGCCCCTAGGAGAATTTTTCATTGTTCCTACTGTCAGCGGGCGGGTCATTTGGTTGGGTTCTATTTTCGTCGCATCAAGGATGAGCGACGCTCTCAGGCGATGAGTTTCTAGGACATGTATTACCCATCTTTAGATATGCATGAGTCTGAGTTTTACTATCATCCTGCTTTTGAGGCTCCTCGTGCTTCTCGGAGAGGTGTTGCTCCTCGAGGTGTTCACCATGTTCCATATGGTGGTAGAGCTCGGGCGAGTAGCTTCGTACCTCGTCAGAGTAGGAGACCTCGACATGTTGTTCGATCACAGCATGTAGGTAGACCTCGCACTTTGCATCATTCTGATTATCCTGTGCGTAGACAGTCTACTTTTACTGTGCCTACTACTCGTGTCACTCAGTGCTGGATGCCTCGTCATATTTTCACTCACCCCAGTACTGAGTGATCGAGATATTCTTATCATGTGTAGGCGACAGACCGAGGCCTGGAGGGCACGTGGATCATGGACTCCGGTTGTTCGTGCCATTTGACCGGAGATGCAGCATGGTTCTCTAGCCTCACCACAACCAAGCAAAGGGAACATATCACCTTCGGAAACAATCGAAGGAGTAGAGTGAAAGGTAAAGGTGTGGTAAGAATTAACTCGAATTTCACTCTCAAAGATGTTGCTTTGGTTGAAAACCTGGGATACAATTTGCTTTATGTATCTCAGTTGCTTGATGAGGGCTTCGAAGTGCGATTCCATCGCGATACTTCGCAAGTGCTCAATTCTGATGGCGTTGTGGTTTGTAAGATCTTTAGAGTTGGGAGAGTTTTTGGAGCTGATTTTTCAGAGTCATCTGGTTCTTCTCATTGTCTTGTTGCACATTCTACTTCTGAGCTTTGGAAGTGGCATAGGAGACTAGGGCATATGAGCTTTGAGTTGCTCGCTCGTCTGAGTGCCCTAGGTCTGATCCGAGGATTGCCCAAGCTCAAGTTTGAGAAGAATTTAGTTTGTGCTCCTTGTCGACATGGAAAGATGATTGTCGCTTCGCATTCGCCAGTCACCATAGTGATGACTGAACAACCCGGAGAACTTCTCCACATGGACACTGTAGGTCCTTCCCGGGTTAGTTCTTTAGGCGGCAAGTGGTATGTTTTAGTGATTGTCGATGATTTCTCTCGCTACTCTTGGGTCTTCTTTCTTGCCAGCAAGGATGAAGTGTTTTCACACTTTCGGAGCTTAGCTTTGAGACTTTTCACTGAACTCCCTAGTGCATTGAAATTCATTCGAAGTGATAATGGCACTGAGTTCAAAAACAGTCTCTTTGTTGACTTTTGCATGGAGCATGGCATAGAACATCAATTCTCTGCTCCGCGGGTTCCTCAACAAAATGGTGTCGTTGAGAGGAAGAACCGCACTTTGGTTGAGATGGCTAGGACGATGCTTGATGAGTACAGGACTCCTAGAAAATTCTGGGCTGAGGCCATGAACACTGCTTGTTACATCTCAAACCGAATATTCTTGCGCTCAATTTTAAACTTGACATCTTATGAGCTACGTTTTGGGAGACAGCCCAAGATTACTCATCTTCGAGTATTTGGCCGTCGTGCTTTATCCTAAAACATGGTAATTTGGATAAATTTGAGTCGCGATCTTCTGACGGGATCTTTTTGGGTTATACTACTCATGGTCATTCTTATCGTGTTTATAATTTGGAAACTAACACTGTCATCGAGTCATGTGATGTGACTTTTGATGAATCAACCCCCTCTGTTAGTTCTGCTCTTGAACAGGCAAATGAACACGACATGGAACAGACCATCTTCGAAGAAGAAGATCCCGAAGATTTCGAGGATGAACCACTACTACCCTCAACGTCAACCCCCGAAGCCGACCCCGCTTCGACTACTTCGGCACAAGGTCCCGAAGAGACTACCTCGACATCGGTCATCTTGGACCACTCCCACGCACAAGTTGAGGGGGAGACTGCATCCCGCCACGAGGCTCCACATCATGTTCAAAGGATGCACCCTCTCGAGCAGATCATTGGTGAGCTTGATCAAAGGGAAACACGTTCTCATGCTCACTTCACTAATTCTGCTTTTGTTGCTTCCTTCGAGCCCTTAGATGTTAGTCATGCACTTTCTGATTCTAGTTGGATCAATGCCATGCATGAAGAACTTGAAAAATTTGAGAGAAACCAAGTCTGGTCTTTAGTTGATCCTCCACCAAATGTTCATTTCATTGGAACAAAATGGATTTTCAAAAACAAACAAGGGGAGGATGGGACTATAGTTAGAAACAAGGCTAGGCTTGTAGCTCAGGGTTATTCTCAACTAGAAGGGATTGATTTTACTGAAACTTTTGCACCTGTTGCTCGCCTTGAGGCCATTAGGATTTTGCTTGCCTTTGCGACATCCCGGGGATTCAAACTCTATCAAATGGATGTCAAAAGTGTTTTTCTTAATGGCTTCATAGGTAAAGATGTTTATGTAAAACAACCCCCGGGTTTTTAAAACCCCAAGTACCCACATAAAGTCCTTAAACTTCATAAGGCTCTTTATGGACTCAAGCAGGCCCCTCGGGCTTGGTATGATAGACTTAAGTCTTTTCTGCTTGGGCGGGGGTATTTGATGGGCTCTGTTGATAAAACCCTGTTTACTCTCAAGCATGGCAAAGATTTCCTTCTAGTACAGATTTATGTGGATGATATCATCTTTGGTGGCTCTTCTCATGCTTTGGTTGCCGAGTTTGCAGATGCCATGAGCAGGGAATTCGAGATGTCCATGATGGGTGAGCTTACATTTTTCCTTGGTTTGCAAATCAAGCAAAGCAAACAAGGTACTTTCGTCCACCAGACGAAGTACACCAAGGACCTGCTCAAGAAGTTCGACATGGTCGATGCGAAGCCCCTTGCCACTCCAATGGCTACATCTGTAGCATTGGATCCTGACGAAGATGGAGAAGCCATAGATCAAAAGGAGTTCCGAAGCATGATCGGCTCCCTCCTCTACTTGACTGCTACGAGGCCGGACATACACTTCGCAGTGTGTCTGTGCGCTCGTTTTCAGCCTTCACCACGAGCTTCGCACCGCCAAGCGGTAAAACGCATTCTAAGGTATCTCAAACATACCCTCGAATTTGGCATATGGTATTCAGCGTCTTCATCTTTATGTCTTCGAGGTTATTCCGATGCAGATTTTGCTAGGTGTAGGATTGATAGGAAGAGTACCTCTGGTACTTGTCATTTTCTGGGTACTTCTCTGGTTTGCTGGTCTTCCCGCAAACAGTCTAGTGTTGCACAATCGACGGCTGAGGCCGAATATGTTGCTGCAGCTAGCTGTTGCTCTCAGATTTTGTGGATGGCTTCCACTTTGCGGGATTTCGGGTTAGATTATAAGAGTGTTCCACTTTTCTGTGATAACACTAGTGCTATTTGTATTGCAAATAACCCGGTTCAGCACTCCAGAACCAAACACATTGATGTGCGATATCATTTTCTCAGAGATCACAATGAGAAGGGTGATATTGAACTTCAATATGTTGATACCCAACACCAGCTAGCCGATATTTTCACTAAACCCCTCGATGCTTCTCGATTTGCCTACTTGCGTGGGGAACTTGGTGTTTGTCACCCTTACGGCATTTTGTGAGGGGGAGCAGATTTAGATTGGTGTGCATTTGCTAATTGTGTGTTGAAATTGCATTTACATCTTTTGCACTTATATGCCTGATTATAATTCATGAAATCATGACAGCTCAGCTCTTTTTAATTCATCTGAAACATTAATGTGCATGATGTTTTCTTTCCAAAATCAAATCGTGCTCACTGCTTATGTCTTGAATCTAGCTTGTGTAGGCAGGACTGTTTTAGCTATCTTTTATCTGCTTGATAGCAAGACACCTTTTCTCTGGATGCTAATTTGTGCAACTTGAAAAATTGTTCTCCATATTCATGGATACTGATAAAGTGCTAAACAACCTGTTCACTTAATCACAATTCCAAAATCCATGATTTGCATGCTTCAAGGTTAAAAGATACAGGTGGGTTTGTTTGTCGCACTACTCTATTCTAGACTGCTTACCATTGCACATTGGTCTGAACTGGAATAGTGTAGTGTCTGCCAAAATCATTGCCTTAAGCTTCTGATGGCTTTCATGCCTAGGCTTGGCCTGATTGGAAAGTATAAGGTGGACAAACAAATAACCCCTGGCATTAAGAAAAGAACAACAAAATTCATTGTTCATCAAGTTTGCTTTCATTGCTCCATTTGAACTGGACTTGTCTATCTAGAGTAGAAATTGACTAGCTTTGCGCAGTCCCTGCTTTTACTTGTCTAGTTTCCTTGACTAAGTGGTGATGCTTTTATTTCAAAACAATGATAAAATCACATGCTGTCATCATGTTTTTAGAGAATGTTAAATTGAGCTGAGCCCATGATCATTGGTATTACTATTGGCATATTTTTGCTTTGTATGTCTTTGCAATTCTGCTCATTTCCAAGCAATGCATCTTTTACATGCTCCTTGATGCTTGCATTGCCAAAGCGGGAGAAATTTTTGAGTTCTCTGTTGCAAGGGGGTACAATTAAATTACTCAGGGGGAGTTTTTATCTTGAAAAAGGGGAGATTTGCCGAAGGGGCTTTTACTCTTTTGAAAAGGGGGAGAAAAATTCATTTGTCAAGTGACACGATTTGGCTCATCTCTATGTTTTTATGGTCACTTGTGTGCTGAAATTTTTCAAATTTTCTTGAACTTGAATTTGGTTGTCAATGCACTCATCAAGGGGGAGATTGAGAAACCAAGGGTTGGTTTCGGAGTGTGATGAGTGTTTGACAGAGTTTATCCTCTGGTTCGAAGGGGTACCTCCGAAGGGGTTCGGAGGTTGTACCTCCGAAGGTGTTCGGAGGCTGTTTCACCGAAGGGTTTGGTTGGTTTGGTTGCTGCAGCTGTTGCAGCGGAGTGTGCCTGTCGGAGGGGTTCGACAGTACACGATGACTGGGTTTGTACCGAAGGTCTCGGTACTTTGGGCAGTACACCGGAGTGTGTGCCGAAGGGTGCTAACCCGGAGAGGTCTCCGGAGTACTGGATACACTTGTCTGCTTGTCTGTGGTGCGCAGGGGACTGCGGAGGCGACGGACGGTTCGTAGCAGGTGAACCTGGGTCAAGCGGGAGGCTTGATGCCAGTGGAGTAGGGAGCTCCGTCACGGAGGCTGCGAAGGGGTCTAGGTCGGACCTCGGGTCGAGGTGCACCAGGAGAAGGCAGTAAGTGCGCACCGTGGCTCCGGGTGAAGGTAGTCCGAGACAAAGTCCTCGGAGGTGAGGCACTTCGAAGGGTACTCTGGATGTAGTGACTTCGGAGTATGGTGGTTCAAGTCCTCTGCGGAGGCAAGGCGTTCGAAGTGTGCTCCGGAGGGAGACACTCGAAGGTACCCGACGAAGGTCTCAGAAGTCGAGGTGCATCGAAGGCATGGTCCGGGTGAGGCTCGTCGAGGAGTGTGCTCTGGGAGAGACACTGCGACGATGTGCTCATGGAATGCTTCGTGCGGAGGCCTTGGACGAAGGAGGGACTTCGAAGGGTGGTACTCCGAAGGAGGGCTTCGGAGTGACGCAGGCTTCGGAGCGAGGCTTGCTCCGGAGCGAGGTTGACTTGTGGTACTTCGGCCATGCATGGCTTCGGTACACGGACTAACGGAGTTCGAGCTGGGAGTAGCTGCGAAGCCGTGGTGGTCCACTCCGGAGGTGGTGGTGCGAAGGCCCAAGGGCTTTGGCGGCTTCGGCTCAAAACCGTCACTGTATCGAAGGCTGACTTTGGTGAAGCGAAGGCCGTCAGGCTCAAGGCTTCTCACCGAAGCTACCGCACCCCTCGCGTGCGAAGGGAGGCTCCAGAAAGGTGAAAGACTGCAAAGGCTAACATTGTCTGCTCTGCAAAAAGCTGACGCTGTCCCCTCTGCAAAGCTGACAGAGAAGCCTCCAAATAAAGTTGACTACCTTTTGTACCCCTCTGTTCTGTAGAGACAAAACTGGTGTAAACCCTAGGGGTAAAGTAGTCATTTCACTTTGGTGAATAGTGGCTATAAATATGGGGGCTGGGTAGATAACATTCAACACTTTGAGCATTTACTGTTGAGCTCCTATACTAGCCACCACTCCTTGTATTCAGCCAGTGAGTTCTTTTATTGTGTTCCTTGTTCAAGCAGCGAAGCCCTGCTTCTGTGTTGTGGTTCTGCTTGAGCTTGTTTGCATACCTCGCTAGTCGTAGTGCACCGAAGCCTGTCTAGGCGAAGTGTGTTTTGTGCGAAGTGTGCTTTTCAGTGTGCGTTCGCTCTGTGTAACAGCAGGCTAGACCTTGCTGCTTAGTAGCGAAGCCCTGATCGAAGCCCGTGTGTTTATCGTGTCAAAGCCCCTAGCGGTGTCTGTTAGTGTGCGTTTAGACCTTTGGTGTACGAAGCCCAGCACCGGTTGCTGTCGCTAAGTACTTGGTCGAAGTCCTTAGAGGTCAGTCCACTCGTGCGAAGGGTGAAGTGCGAAGCCTGCTCGAAGCACCTTGTGTGCGGAGCCTGCAATGGCTTAGCAGAGTAGATTTTTCAGGATTGTGGGTGGAGCGAAGTCTTCTTGACTTCGAACTTTTGCTCTCTTGCGAAGCCTGTGTTCGGAGCTGTAAATTACCTCCGAACCAGGCCTTCGAAGGTTGTGTTCGAAGCCTGTTCCGCAAAAGACAGAATTAAAAACAGAAGGTTGTTTTTAGCCCGAATTTTTAAAAGCTCCCATTCACCCCTCCTCTGGTCGCCGTTTCCGGTCCAACACGACCCTTTAGAAGAAGTCGACATAGGCTACGGTAGCATCCCAATGCCGAGTTTTGTAAACCAACATTACAGGCTGATGAGAAGGCCGAAGTAATAAAGTTGCTTCGGTCGTACATCGATTGTTTTGCATGGGAGTATAGCGAAATGCTCGGATTAAGCCGTGAGCTTGTGGAGCATCGGCTACCTATTAAACCCGGATTTAGAACTTATAAACAGCTTCCGCGTCGCTTTAATTCGGCTATCTATGACCGAGTTAAAGAAGAGGTAGAGCGATTACTCAAGGCTGAGTTTATTTTAGGCCATGCAGGTATGCTGAATGGATCGCTAACATTATGCCTGTAGAAAAGAAGGGGATCGGCAAAATACGAGTTTGTATTGATTTCAGGGATCTAAAAAAGGACACTCCAAAGGACGAGTATCCCATGCCAATAGCCGACACGATGCTTCAGGACACATGGTACTAAGTTTTCTTGATGGCAACGCTGGTTATAATAAGATTTTTATGGCCATAGAGGGCGTCTATAAGACAGCTTTTCGATGCCCTGGTTTTGTCGGCTTGTTTGAGTGGGTCGTTATGACTTTTGGTTTAAAGAATGATGGCGCTACATATCAACGTGCTATGAACTTGATATTTCATGACTTGTTGGGAGTTATGTGAGAAGTATACATAGATGATATTGTAGTCAAATCGGACGCTATGGGAAACCACTTAGCCGATTTTAAAGTTGCTTTTGATAGGATGCGACAGTATGTCTTGAAAATGAACCCTCTCAAATGTGCGTTTAGCGTGTCGGCAGGCAAGTTCTTGGGATTCATGATTCATGAAAGAGGTATATAAATTCATCCTAAGAGGCTTGAAAAGATTAGAAACTTTGCAGCGCCGACATGCAAGAAAGATGTGCAAAAGTTGCTAGGCAAGATGTGTTGGCGTAAAAGATTACGCTAACAGGTTTCTGTAGAAAAGAAACTAACAAACGAAGTGTTTGCGAAGCAAACTGTTCTAAGCCTCCGAAAGGATAATAACTTAGAATAGTTCGAAAGTGTGTATTGATTCACTTGTAATCGGTCCTCATTACAGGGTAAAATGGGGGGTATTTATAGGCCTAAACATTAAGGAAAAGACCTATTTACCCCTCTATTACAACCGACATTAAGGAAACTATTCGGTTTCCTTAATAGGGCTAAAATGGTAAAAGACTAATCTAATAGGATAGAAGGTAAGTCTTCCATCTTAGCTGGCAGAAAAGATCCTGAAGGACTTTGGTTCGAAGACATACTTCGAACCAATGCCTGCCTTCGGGCTTCGAACCAGGTTCCATACACCTTCGAAGATGGACTTCGGACAATCTTCGAACTGGTCGGCTGTCTTCATGCTGCTTTGGCAATAACCCTGAAGATGAGATATTTTCCCCCAACAGTAGCCCCTCGAATACGCTTCTCCGTTCGACCTGTAACGTTAGGAGAGCAGTATACGGAAAGAAAAGATAACCAATCATAGGGGTTATTGATTTTTGTTTTATCTTCGAAATACGTGAAGATATGAACTTCGAATCAGTCATAAGGTAATTACTTTTCGAACTATCTTAGAACTGATTCAAGAAGTTCGAAAGTCTTTTAGACTTAGAAAATATAGCCGTTAGTTTCTGTTTCTAACGGAGTTATACGAAGCGTTATTTTCGGAGGAAAATAACAGGCGGGAATGTGAAGGGGCAGAGCTCAAACGGTAACAAACGGAAAGTTAGACTATAAATAAAGAACTCCAGAACTTACTCGATTACCTTTTCACTGCTCGCTCCCAGTCAAAAGCCTTTTGAGTTCTTGAGTTCTTGAGCCCTAGCTTTCGAGTTCTTGAGTCCTAGTCCCCACTCTCTCAGATCGATTCAGCGATTGCGATGGCGAAGACCAAAGGCTCTGCACCTCCTTCAACCTTGGCTCGTCAACAAGCGGCTGCGGCAGCGGCAGCGGCAACAGTGGCGGCGACGCCTTCGATGCAGGCGACAACTTCCATGGCGGCAAAGGGAAAAAATCCCCAAATCGCCGATGATCAAGGTCTGTGCCCTCCATCGACCAAATATCTGGACCAATCCTTTGAATTAGGACATTCAACCTGCAAAAGAGAGTCCCTGGCAATGGCAGCAGGAGGAAATATAGGTGCAGGAGTTATGATTCGAAAGCCAGGGAAAGAAGCAATCCCATCACCAAGACCCGGAGAAGTCGTAGTGTTCGAAGCTTTTTTCAAAGCAGGCTTGGGCCTCCCTGCTGTAGATTTCTTGGCTGAAGTCCTTGACTTGTTTCATGTAACCCTCCCCCAACTGTCTCCGAATGCTGTAGCTAGATTAGCTATCTTCGAGTGGGCTCTAAGAGCCGAAGGTTGTGAGGGGAGGGCTGAAATCTTCGCAGCATTGCATAGAGCAACTTGTCAGCCGAAGACCTTTGTAGGCTCCGGAGGTGAAAAAATAGTGGTTGCCTTCGGAAGCATCAATTTCAGGCTTCGAGATGAATACGCTCTGCGATTCCCTACTAAGGCCATCAATGCTAGATGGTATACTGATTGGGTGCTGAAATGGTTCTATGCCGAAGTCGGGGCAAGCAATCCTCTGGCCGGACCTCTTAAAGAAATCCAGTTCCGAAAAGAAGCTTTGGTGCGTCCTGACGAAGGTCAATTCGAAGCCCGTCTGAACTTGCTTGAGAAAGTTAGCCGAAGACTCAGTATGCGGGATTGGCCGAAGAGTTCATCGGTCTTCAAATTCCTCCGTTGATGGCTAACTGGCCTATTATCTTCGAAGATGATTCCGAAGGTGGTCTTCGTAGAATTAACTTGACTTCAAGTCCTACAGGTAACTTCGAAACCAACATGCATAGTACATATTACTTCGAAGAAAGATTAACTTGAATTATTTTTTAGCTTCTTCAGCCCCTATTACTTCAGAGCAAATTGTAAGGGCTTCGGAGAAGATTCTGGGTGCTCCAACTCCGTCAGAAAAAGAATGGCGAATCAAATTAGTCGGAAGTTGGGAGCGATTTAACAGAGTATGGGGAATGCTGAAACTCACTCCTCCCCCTCTGATGGATTGGGCACCTTTGGAGAAAAGGCTTCAAAAAGAAAAGCCGAAGCTGGAACTTCAAGTTCAGCAAAAACTCCGGTGAAGAGGGTGGCTCGGAAGCCGAAGAACCTCGCACCTT
>JAAALK010000079.1:14641699-14663353 GCA_019279435.1 Zizania palustris
AGTATAAGGTGGACAAACAAATAACCCCTGGCATTAAGAAAAGAACAACAAAATTCATTGTTCATCAAGTTTGCTTTCATTGCTCCATTTGAACTGGACTTGTCTATCTAGAGTAGAAATTGACTAGCTTTGCGCAGTCCCTGCTTTTACTTGTCTAGTTTCCTTGACTAAGTGGTGATGCTTTTATTTCAAAACAATGATAAAATCACATGCTGTCATCATGTTTTTAGAGAATGTTAATTGAGCTGAGCCCATGATCATTGGTATTACTATTGGCATATTTTTGCTTTGTATGTCTTTGCAATTCTGCTCATTTCCAAGCAATGCATCTTTTACATGCTCCTTGATGCTTGCATTGCCAAAGCGGGAGAAATTTTTGAGTTCTCTGTTGCAAGGGGGTACAATTAAATTACTCAGGGGGAGTTTTTATCTTGAAAAAGGGGAGATTGCCGAAGGGGCTTTTACTCTTTTGAAAAGGGGGAGAAAAATTCATTTGTCAAGTGACACGATTTGGCTCATCTCTATGTTTTATGGTCACTTGTGTGCTGAAATTTTTCAAATTTTCTTGAACTTGAATTTGGTTGTCAATGCACTCATCAAGGGGGAGATTGAGAAACCAAGGGTTGGTTTCGGAGTGTGATGAGTGTTTGACAGAGTTTATCCTCTGGTTCGAAGGGGTACCTCCGAAGGGGTTCGGAGGTTGTACCTCCGAAGGTGTTCGGAGGCTGTTTCACCGAAGGGTTTGGTTGGTTTGGTTGCTGCAGCTGTTGCAGCGGAGTGTGCCTGTCGGAGGGGTTCGACAGTACACGATGACTGGGTTTGTACCGAAGGTCTCGGTACTTTGGGCAGTACACCGGAGTGTGTGCCGAAGGGTGCTAACCCGGAGAGGTCTCCGGAGTACTGGATACACTTGTCTGCTTGTCTGTGGTGCGCAGGGGACTGCGGAGGCGACGGACGGTTCGTAGCAGGTGAACCTGGGTCAAGCGGGAGGCTTGATGCCAGTGGAGTAGGGAGCTCCGTCACGGAGGCTGCGAAGGGGTCTAGGTCGGACCTCGGGTCGAGGTGCACCAGGAGAAGGCAGTAAGTGCGCACCGTGGCTCCGGGTGAAGGTAGTCCGAGACAAAGTCCTCGGAGGTGAGGCACTTCGAAGGGTACTCTGGATGTAGTGACTTCGGAGTATGGTGGTTCAAGTCCTCTGCGGAGGCAAGGCGTTCGAAGTGTGCTCCGGAGGGAGACACTCGAAGGTACCCGACGAAGGTCTCAGAAGTCGAGGTGCATCGAAGGCATGGTCCGGGTGAGGCTCGTCGAGGAGTGTGCTCTGGGAGAGACACTGCGACGATGTGCTCATGGAATGCTTCGTGCGGAGGCCTTGGACGAAGGAGGGACTTCGAAGGGTGGTACTCCGAAGGAGGGCTTCGGAGTGACGCAGGCTTCGGAGCGAGGCTTGCTCCGGAGCGAGGTTGACTTGTGGTACTTCGGCCATGCATGGCTTCGGTACACGGACTAACGGAGTTCGAGCTGGGAGTAGCTGCGAAGCCGTGGTGGTCCACTCCGGAGGTGGTGGTGCGAAGGCCCAAGGGCTTTGGCGGCTTCGGCTCAAAACCGTCACTGTATCGAAGGCTGACTTTGGTGAAGCGAAGGCCGTCAGGCTCAAGGCTTCTCACCGAAGCTACCGCACCCCTCGCGTGCGAAGGGAGGCTCCAGAAAGGTGAAAGACTGCAAAGGCTAACATTGTCTGCTCTGCAAAAAGCTGACGCTGTCCCCTCTGCAAAGCTGACAGAGAAGCCTCCAAATAAAGTTGACTACCTTTTGTACCCCTCTGTTCTGTAGAGACAAAACTGGTGTAAACCCTAGGGGTAAAGTAGTCATTTCACTTTGGTGAATAGTGGCTATAATATGGGGGCTGGGTAGATAACATTCAACACTTTGAGCATTTACTGTTGAGCTCCTATACTAGCCACCACTCCTTGTATTCAGCCAGTGAGTTCTTTTATTGTGTTCCTTGTTCAAGCAGCGAAGCCCTGCTTCTGTGTTGTGGTTCTGCTTGAGCTTGTTTGCATACCTCGCTAGTCGTAGTGCACCGAAGCCTGTCTAGGCGAAGTGTGTTTTGTGCGAAGTGTGCTTTTCAGTGTGCGTTCGCTCTGTGTAACAGCAGGCTAGACCTTGCTGCTTAGTAGCGAAGCCCTGATCGAAGCCCGTGTGTTTATCGTGTCAAAGCCCCTAGCGGTGTCTGTTAGTGTGCGTTTAGACCTTTGGTGTACGAAGCCCAGCACCGGTTGCTGTCGCTAAGTACTTGGTCGAAGTCCTTAGAGGTCAGTCCACTCGTGCGAAGGGTGAAGTGCGAAGCCTGCTCGAAGCACCTTGTGTGCGGAGCCTGCAATGGCTTAGCAGAGTAGATTTTTCAGGATTGTGGGTGGAGCGAAGTCTTCTTGACTTCGAACTTTTGCTCTCTTGCGAAGCCTGTGTTCGGAGCTGTAAATTACCTCCGAACCAGGCCTTCGAAGGTTGTGTTCGAAGCCTGTTCCGCAAAAGACAGAATTAAAAACAGAAGGTTGTTTTTAGCCCGAATTTTTAAAAGCTCCCATTCACCCCTCCTCTGGTCGCCGTTTCCGGTCCAACACGACCCTTTAGAAGAAGTCGACATAGGCTACGGTAGCATCCCAATGCCGAGTTTTGTAAACCAACATTACAGGCTGATGAGAAGGCCGAAGTAATAAAGTTGCTTCGGTCGTACATCGATTGTTTTGCATGGGAGTATAGCGAAATGCTCGGATTAAGCCGTGAGCTTGTGGAGCATCGGCTACCTATTAAACCCGGATTTAGAACTTATAAACAGCTTCCGCGTCGCTTTAATTCGGCTATCTATGACCGAGTTAAAGAAGAGGTAGAGCGATTACTCAAGGCTGAGTTTATTTAGGCCATGCAGGTATGCTGAATGGATCGCTAACATTATGCCTGTAGAAAAGAAGGGGATCGGCAAAATACGAGTTTGTATTGATTTCAGGGATCTAAAAAAGGACACTCCAAAGGACGAGTATCCCATGCCAATAGCCGACACGATGCTTCAGGACACATGGTACTAAGTTTTCTTGATGGCAACGCTGGTTATAATAAGATTTTTATGGCCATAGAGGGCGTCTATAAGACAGCTTTTCGATGCCCTGGTTTTGTCGGCTTGTTTGAGTGGGTCGTTATGACTTTTGGTTTAAAGAATGATGGCGCTACATATCAACGTGCTATGAACTTGATATTTCATGACTTGTTGGGAGTTATGTGAGAAGTATACATAGATGATATTGTAGTCAAATCGGACGCTATGGGAAACCACTTAGCCGATTTTAAAGTTGCTTTGATAGGATGCGACAGTATGTCTTGAAAATGAACCCTCTCAAATGTGCGTTTAGCGTGTCGGCAGGCAAGTTCTTGGGATTCATGATTCATGAAAGAGGTATATAAATTCATCCTAAGAGGCTTGAAAAGATTAGAAACTTTGCAGCGCCGACATGCAAGAAAGATGTGCAAAAGTTGCTAGGCAAGATGTGTTGGCGTAAAAGATTACGCTAACAGGTTTCTGTAGAAAAGAAACTAACAAACGAAGTGTTTGCGAAGCAAACTGTTCTAAGCCTCCGAAAGGATAATAACTTAGAATAGTTCGAAAGTGTGTATTGATTCACTTGTAATCGGTCCTCATTACAGGGTAAAATGGGGGGTATTTATAGGCCTAAACATTAAGGAAAAGACCTATTTACCCCTCTATTACAACCGACATTAAGGAAACTATTCGGTTTCCTTAATAGGGCTAAAATGGTAAAAGACTAATCTAATAGGATAGAAGGTAAGTCTTCCATCTTAGCTGGCAGAAAAGATCCTGAAGGACTTTGGTTCGAAGACATACTTCGAACCAATGCCTGCCTTCGGGCTTCGAACCAGGTTCCATACACCTTCGAAGATGGACTTCGGACAATCTTCGAACTGGTCGCTGTCTTCATGCTGCTTTGGCAATAACCCTGAAGATGAGATATTTTCCCCCAACAGTAGCCCCTCGAATACGCTTCTCCGTTCGACCTGTAACGTTAGGAGAGCAGTATACGGAAAGAAAAGATAACCAATCATAGGGGTTATTGATTTTTGTTTTATCTTCGAAATACGTGAAGATATGAACTTCGAATCAGTCATAAGGTAATTACTTTTCGAACTATCTTAGAACTGATTCAAGAAGTTCGAAAGTCTTTTAGACTTAGAAAATATAGCCGTTAGTTTCTGTTTCTAACGGAGTTATACGAAGCGTTATTTTCGGAGGAAAATAACAGGCGGGAATGTGAAGGGGCAGAGCTCAAACGGTAACAAACGGAAAGTTAGACTATAAATAAAGAACTCCAGAACTTACTCGATTACCTTTTCACTGCTCGCTCCCAGTCAAAAGCCTTTTGAGTTCTTGAGTTCTTGAGCCCTAGCTTTCGAGTTCTTGAGTCCTAGTCCCCACTCTCTCAGATCGATTCAGCGATTGCGATGGCGAAGACCAAAGGCTCTGCACCTCCTTCAACCTTGGCTCGTCAACAAGCGGCTGCGGCAGCGGCAGCGGCAACAGTGGCGGCGACGCCTTCGATGCAGGCGACAACTTCCATGGCGGCAAAGGGAAAAAATCCCCAAATCGCCGATGATCAAGGTCTGTGCCCTCCATCGACCAAATATCTGGACCAATCCTTTGAATTAGGACATTCAACCTGCAAAAGAGAGTCCCTGGCAATGGCAGCAGGAGGAAATATAGGTGCAGGAGTTATGATTCGAAAGCCAGGGAAAGAAGCAATCCCATCACCAAGACCCGGAGAAGTCGTAGTGTTCGAAGCTTTTTTCAAAGCAGGCTTGGGCCTCCCTGCTGTAGATTTCTTGGCTGAAGTCCTTGACTTGTTTCATGTAACCCTCCCCCAACTGTCTCCGAATGCTGTAGCTAGATTAGCTATCTTCGAGTGGGCTCTAAGAGCCGAAGGTTGTGAGGGGAGGGCTGAAATCTTCGCAGCATTGCATAGAGCAACTTGTCAGCCGAAGACCTTTGTAGGCTCCGGAGGTGAAAAAATAGTGGTTGCCTTCGGAAGCATCAATTTCAGGCTTCGAGATGAATACGCTCTGCGATTCCCTACTAAGGCCATCAATGCTAGATGGTATACTGATTGGGTGCTGAAATGGTTCTATGCCGAAGTCGGGGCAAGCAATCCTCTGGCCGGACCTCTTAAAGAAATCCAGTTCCGAAAAGAAGCTTTGGTGCGTCCTGACGAAGGTCAATTCGAAGCCCGTCTGAACTTGCTTGAGAAAGTTAGCCGAAGACTCAGTATGCGGGATTTGGCCGAAGAGTTCATCGGTCTTCAAATTCCTCCGTTGATGGCTAACTGGCCTATTATCTTCGAAGATGATTCCGAAGGTGGTCTTCGTAGAATTAACTTGACTTCAAGTCCTACAGGTAACTTCGAAACCAACATGCATAGTACATATTTACTTCGAAGAAAGATTAACTTGAATTATTTTTTAGCTTCTTCAGCCCCTATTACTTCAGAGCAAATTGTAAGGGCTTCGGAGAAGATTCTGGGTGCTCCAACTCCGTCAGAAAAAGAATGGCGAATCAAATTAGTCGGAAGTTGGGAGCGATTTAACAGAGTATGGGGAATGCTGAAACTCACTCCTCCCCCTCTGATGGATTGGGCACCTTTGGAGAAAAGGCTTCAAAAAAGAAAAGCCGAAGCTGGAACTTCAAGTTCAGCAAAAACTCCGGTGAAGAGGGTGGCTCGGAAGCCGAAGAACCTCGCACCTTTAGATCCTATACCTTCGAGCTCCAGAGCTTCGGTCTCCGATTCCCAAGAAGAAGTGGAAAGGTTACTTGTGCGCCTAATGGAAGAGAATGAAACTCAAAGGGCCGCACAAACCGGAGTGCCTGTGAACGTACCGGAGTCCGGAGAAAATGTTGATCAACCAAGGACTTCGGCAGTTCAAGAAGATGTAGCTCAGGACGAAGTTCCTGTGGATGAAAGTGGGGTCGAAGTCACTATGGCTTTGATTCCCGAAGAAGCAGCGAGGACTACCCAGGACGATGCTCCTGCAGTCCATGATTCAACGGCTGATTCAGATGAAGAATTAGCTTTCGATCCACCAATTAGTCCGACAACAACTCCTCCACGGACTGCCGAAGGTAGAATTCGAAGAACTTTTGTATTTATTTGAATTTTTATAATATGTATAATACTTTTGATTGTTTTGCAGAACCCACTTCTATGGAAGAAGTCCGCCAGGAGGAAATAATTCCTGAACCTTCGACGACTTCGGAGCCAGCCCCAAGAGTTACTCAAAAGGGGCCTGGAAGAGGCAAAAGACAAATAGAGCCCCTGCCTGCTATAAGCTCCGAATCAACTCCGTCTGATTCAACAGACGAGAGCCAATCTTCCAGGGAGGTTCGAACTCCAGTGGCTCCGAAGTCCGCAGGCCAAAGCTCCGGTCCTTCATTGAACGAAGATGACCAAGAGGCAATAAGCATGCTCCCCTTGCTGGCTCCTTTCTTAGGGCAAACAACTGGTCTTCGGACTTTGCTCGAACCTTTGGATCGAGCTAGTCGTGAGATAGGGGAGACCGAATTAGTGGCCATCCTGCGCAAGGCTGACAGGACGGAGCTTAATGCCATTATTGAACGTACAGCTTATCAGGTATGAAACAACTGCAAATTATTATAGAATTTATCTTCGAATGAATATTTACTTTGATTTTTACTTTGGCAGCAAACTGTCTTGGCCCGAGCTGCAAGTCTATGCAATGACGAAGAAATCGCTCGGCTTCGGGAAGAAAATAGCACTCTTCGAAGGAATTTTAACATCTCTGAAAGTCGAGTGACTCAAATGGACAATATAATATTAACAGAGCGAAGGGCCAGGCAAAGCTTGGAGGTTGTAAAGAAAGAGCTCGAAGCGGAAAGGATTGTGCTTCGAGCAGAAGTTGACAAACTACGGACGGAGCATGCTACTGCAGGGTCTAGGCTCGTCCGGCTTGAAGAGGAAGCTAGCCAATTGTTGACACAGAAAAATACTTTGACCACTGAGAATGCTAGGCTTTCTGGGGTTTTGGACGAAGTTACTTCGGCGAAGGATGCGCTCAACGAAGATAAGTTGAAGTCTGAGAAGGTGGCTGCGGAGGTTATGAATCAGTTGTTAGAAGTCCTGGAGTACTTCGGTACTACTGGAATTCTCCCTTCTGATGATAACATCTGCCTTCTGCGCCGGTTGAAAAGGATCCAAGGGGTATTGAAGCAGATGAAGACGGCGGGCATTAGATACGGAGATCTCTCCGGACATGTGTCTGCTGTTGGTCTACTTCGCTATTACGAGGATTTGGGCCGATCAATAACTCCGGACGCAGGAAGAGGTCCAATCACCTTCGACGACGACCGACTTCTCAAACCTTCCGAAGGTGTAGCTGCTGCTTGGCGGGCCTTCCAAACTTCGTGGAGAGCCGAAGGTCGATCTGCGATCAAGGCTTGGATTGATGAAGGCCAATGCCAGAAGCATGTTCGGAGCCAAGCTTCGAGCAGCCAACCTCCTTCAAACCCACAGGTTTAGGAATGTTTTAGGATTTTTAACCGTGTAAAGCTTTGTGCTTGTAAACATTTATCAATGAAAATCTTGTTTGTCATATTTTTAGGCTTTGCCTCTTATCGAAGATATCGAAGTGTTAGAGCTTAACAGCGAACTTCGCTCACTGTGGAACACCTTCGAACTTCTAAAGAGTTATAAGCGTCCTCGATTTCTTATCCCTCGAGATGACTCCGGCGTTATTGCGCCCGAAGTAATCAAAGACGTATTGTCTTATATTAAAGAGGAAGATAAAGAAATCGACGCAAACACCTCGTCTTCTGAAGACACTAACTGGTCCGAAGACGAAGGTGAAGCCCAAAATAAAAGATCTGAAGGTCTTAGAAGCTGGGAGAGAAGTCCTGAGCGGCTTCGAACTTGGGCCGAGCTTCAACAAGAACAGAAGGATTTTAGAGCTTCGAAGGGGAGAAAGAGAGTTAAACGCAAAGTTCTTAGAACTTCCGATGTTGGAACTAGTCGTTCCACCCCTAGCTCTCGGGACCGAAGAGGTCTCCGATTCCTTCTTGGTATAGATACCAATTTTTCATAATGTAATCTGTAAACACATTTGTTTCAATAATGAATGCCGATTTAAAATTGTCTCCATATTTACTAGCCCCTCTTTGGGTATAAGCAACTTCGAACTGCATTCAAAGATGGTTATGCGCAAAGAAAAAACTTCGGAGTACAATTTTTTGGGGGTTCGGAGCCCCTCTGTCATTTTTAAAGATCTTTTGAAATCTTATGAAATGTCTTTGACCTTTGTAGTCAGAAGAATGGTAACTTGGTACCTTTGTTTGCTTTACGAAAGAAATCAATTAAGATAACTTCGAGGACACTTTAGTGTCTTAAGAAATTTGTCACTTTGGACTTATATGAACAAACATTCGAAGCTCATGGCTTAAATGCTGTTTTGCTTTAGCCACCTTCGGCTGTTTTTTGCAGAAATCTACCAGCCGGAGCTTGGATTTCGCAGAAATTGTAGCCACCTTCGGCTATTTTTGCAGAAGTCTACCAGCCGGAGCTTGGACTTCGCAGAATTTGGCCAACTTGGGCTCTTTTTTGCAGAAGTCTACCAGCCGGAGCTTGGACTTCGCAGAATTTGGCCAACTTGGGCTCTTTTTTGCAGAAGTCTACCAGCCGGAGCTTGGACTTCGCAGAATTTGGCCAACTTGGGCTCTTTTTTGCAGAAGTCTACCAGCCGGAGCTTGGACTTCGCAGAATTTGGCCAACTTGGGCTCTTTTTTGCAGAAGTCTACCAGCCGGAGCTTGGACTTCGCAGAATTTGGCCAACTTGGGCTCTTTTTTGCAGAAGTCTACCAGCCGGAGCTTGGACTTCGCAGAATTTGGCCACCTTCGGCTCTTTTTACGGATGTCTGCAAGCTGCAGCTTGGACTCCGCAGATTTTGGCCACCTTCGGCTCTTTTTACGGAAGTCTACCAGCCGAAGCTTGGACTCCGTAGAATGTGGTATTGGCTCTTTTACGGATGCCTACAAGGTATCAGCTTGGGCTCCGGATGGATTTCAGCCACCACACCGGAGGCTTCGACTTTATGGGTACGAAGTCCGGAAATACAACCCAGCTTAATGACACTTCCCTCTCGATCGACTTCTGTCCCAGCGCGTCCGCTCGGGAAACTAGGAGTGTCAAGGGGAAGGCAACTATCAAGGTGTATGCTTTATTAATTTAGAGGTGATTACAAGCGAATTACAAGGAGCCCTTATGCGAAGTATCGCTTTAGGTGCTCCGCATGCCAAGTATGTGCTAATTCTTCACCTTCTAAATTAGCTAATTTAAACGAACCAGGGCGTCCCGAGCGGACGATTAGATATGGACCTTCCCATTTATTGCCTAACTTCCCTGGTGCTATAATGCTTCGTAGAACAAGATGACCCGGCCTTAACTCGCTGAGCTTAACCTTCGGGTCATACCAAGTCTTCGTCTGCTGATGATACTTTGATAAATTAGCTACAGCTCGAAGTCTTGTTTCTTCTGACAAATCTAACGAAGCTTGTCTTTCTTCTTCGACGTCTGGTTCGGTGCTGCGAAATGAGCCCCCTTTGAGCTCCGTTGGAGTCATTGCTTCATCTCCGAATAGTAGTCTGAACGGAGTAAAACCTGTGGACCTTGTTTGCGTAGTCCGAATGGACCATAAAATCTTTGGAAGCTCTTCGGTCCACAGTCCCTTTGACAACCCTACTATTCTTTGATTTAGCCCTGATAAGATATTTCCATTGGCTCGCTCAACGGCTCCATTCGACTGAGGATGTCTCACTGCAGCAAAACATAGTTGAATGCCTAGGTCTTCGCAAAACTTCTTGAAGGGTTCTGCGTCGAACTGTGTTCCATTATCAACCGTGAGATATCTAGGCACTCCGAACCGGCAAATAATGTTCTTCCAGAAGAATTTC
Source organism: Zizania palustris (assembly GCA_019279435.1). Classification (NCBI taxonomy): domain Eukaryota; kingdom Viridiplantae; phylum Streptophyta; class Magnoliopsida; order Poales; family Poaceae; genus Zizania; species Zizania palustris. The sequence goes on from JAAALK010000079.1 coordinate 14,651,716, forward strand.
TGTACATTATTCGAAGTGATAGCTGTTAAGGGCTCTGCTTCCACCCACTTAGAAAAATATTCGATAGCTACCACTGCGAACTTCAGATTTCCCTTTGCTAACGGAAAGGGACCAATTAGATCCATACCCCATCTGGCCATAGGCCATACCGGAGCAATGACTTGAAGAGCTGTTGGTGGGCGATGACTCCGTCGACCCATCCACTGGCATCCTTGACAAGTGCGGACCAAGCTCTCCGCATCAGCTGTTATTGTGGGCCAATAAAGCCCCTGGCGAAGTGTTTTTCCTGCCAGAGCTCTAGGGGCTAAATGACTTCCACAAAGGCCTTCGTGAATTTCTCGAAGAATTTCTTGGCCTTCGGCTTGAGATATACATCGGAGTAGAGGGGAACATACTCTGGCCTTGTATAATATACCGTTGATTAACTGATAGTTTCTTGCTCTGAGCTTTAATCTTGACAATTGGGGCTCTTCGGGCAAATTTGTTCCTCCTTGCAAAGTTCTATGATTGAATCTTTCCAATCTGCACTAGGAATGCAGAGAATCTCTGCAGAAGCAACTTGTGGCACCGAAGGTATATTGAGCTCCTCATAGAAAGCTTCGTCAGGCACATCCACAGCTCCGGCAGCAGCCTTCGCTAAAATGTCCGCTTGCACGTTTTCAGCTCTCGGTATACTCCGAATGGAAATACCCTTGAAATGTGCTTCGATCTTGCGAATTTCTTCCAAGTACTTTGCAAGCTGTGGATGTCGGACTTGAAAACTTTTGTCTACGTGCCCTGCTACTATCTGAGAATCTGTTTTTATAATTATTCTTGTAGCCCCTAGAGCACGTGCTTTCCGAAGTCCCAATAATATTCCTTCGTACTCCGCTATATTATTGGTAGACTTAAAGTTGAGTCTTGCGGAGTACATTGCTCTTTGTCCTGATGGTGAAATTAATACTGCCCCAATGCCTGCTCCGGATGCTTGAAAAGCCCCATCGGAGTAAATAATCCAAACTCCGTCATCTGATTTTTCCGGAGTCAACTTCGCAGGTGGAGTCCACTCTGCTACGAAGTCTGCTAGGACTTGAGATTTGATAGCTGTCCTTGCCAGGAAAGATATGCCGAAGGGTGCTAGTTCTACTGCCCACTTTCCAATCCTTCCAGTGGAATCTTTGCTTCGGAGCATATCTCCTAAAGGATATGAAGTTGGTACAATTACATTATGAGCCAAAAAATAATGCCTTAACTTCCTCGAAGCCATTATCAGAGCGTAAACGAACTTTTCAAGTTCGGAGTATCTTGTCTTTGCTCCTGACAATGCTTCGGATACAAAATAGACAGGATTTTGGACCAACTTCCCATTGATATCGGCTTCTCTGACAAGGACTGCGCTGACAGCTGAGCCTGTAGCTGCAAGATATAGAAGTAGGGTTTCGTCCGCAATAGGCACCGTAAGTGTAGCAAGATTGCTGAGATAATTTTTAATGTCTTCGAAGCTTCTCTGACACTCCGGTGTCCATGCAAAATCTTCCGACCCTTTCAAAGCTTTAAAGATTGGCAAACTCCTCTCTGCAGACCTTGATAAAAACCTGCTAAGTGCGGCAAGACGTCCAGTCAGCTTTTGCACTTGCTTTAAATTCTCGGGAGGAGCCATCTTCTGCAGCGCAGTTATTTGAGTAGGGCTAGCTTCAATTCCCCTGCTTGAAACTAAGTACCCTAACAACTTTCCAGCCTTAGCTCCGAATATACATTTTTCGGGGTTAAGGCGGATCCCACATGCCCGAAGGCTATTGAATGTTTCTGCTAAGTCTAGGCTATGTTGGTGCTTTAAAGCACTCTTTATTACAATATCATCCATATAGGCCTCCACATTGCGACCTAGTTGATGACCTAGAGCCTTAGCAACTAATCTTGAAAAAGTAGCCCCGGCATTTCTTAAGCCGAAGGGCATTCTTACATAGCAGAAGACTCCCGAAGGAGTTACAAAGCTCGTTTTGATTTCATCTTCGCGCTTCAACCATATTTGATGATAACCTGAATACGCGTCGAGGAAGCTTAGTAACTCCGAACCTGCAGTGGAGTCAACTAGCTGGTCAATTCGGGGCATGGGGTAGGGGTCACGTGGGCACGCTTTATTCAGAGATGTGAAATCAATGCACATGCGCCACTTTCCGGAGGACTTCTTCCTGACGAAGACTGGGTTGGCTAACCATTCTGTATGGGCCACTTCTCTGATAATCCCAGCCTTCAGCAGTTTTTCAACTTCGTCCTTAGCTAAAGCAGCTCTCTCTGCAGACATCTTCCGGAGCCCTTGTCGAACAGGCCGGGCCTTCGGGTTTACAAGCAAACTATGTTCAATAATATCCCGATCGACTCCGGTAATATCTTCGTCAGACCAAGCGAAGACATCCAAATTTTCTTCTACGACCTTTTCCAAGGAAGTTGCAACTTCGGGAGGTAAATCTTTACCAAATTGAAAAGTGTATTCTTTACCATCTTTGACAATGACCTTCGTTGCAATTTCTCCTTCGGGACTTGGTCTTGGAAATGACTTCTTCGAAGCTTCGGAGGAGGCTGAAAAAATTTCTCCATCATCTTGGACACTGTTTACTTGCCTCGGATCAAGAGGAGGACCATGACCATATTCTGCCCTCCGAGCTATGGCTTGATCTCCGAAGATTGTCAGAACTCCTGATTGTGTGGGCATCTTCATGCACAAGTAGTTGTGATGCGCCACAGCTCCGAACTGATTCAACATGCCTCGCCCAAAGATGACATTATAAGCATACGGGGCGTCCACCACATCAAAGATAACTTCTTCAGTTCGGGCTAGTAAACCTTCTCCGAAGGTTACTTCCAGGCCTATTTGGCCAAGTGCATCTAGCGGAGGTCCTGCAAAGCCTTGCAGAGGACGAGCCGCTGGGAGGAGATGCTTCCGGGAAATGCATAACTGATCGAAGGCTTGTACAAATATGATATCTGCCGAGCTACCTCCGTCAATTAGCACCCTTCGAACTTCCGTTCCTGCAATATCAGCAGTAATAACCAATGGATCTGCATGCGGGAACTTGATACCAGCTGCATCCTCCGCAGAGAAAGATATTGGAACATGAGACCACTCCGGCATTGCAGCTGCAGATGACGAAGTCCCAATGTGGCCTACTTCTCGAACGTACTCTCTTCGCTGTCTCTTGGACATGCTTCCGAGGGTACCTCCTCCGGAGATAGGGAGAACTACTCTCTTCCCTCTATCTTGCCCTTCTTCTTGCTTCGGAGGTGGCATAACATTGGCCACCGGAGGATGCCTTGCAGCATCAAAATTTTCTATCCGCGCCACAGCCTGGACCGGCTCCGAGCGCACTGCTGCTGCTGGACTTCGGTCGGTACTACCTCGACCCGAAGTTCTCTCCAAGTATTCTCCTCGAAGGGTAAGAATAGCCTTGCAGGTGTCAGTTGCATGGCTTCGATTCTCTCCATGAATACAGCAAAAAAGGGTCTGGCCCTTGCCAGCCGTTTTCCCTGGCGGCCTCCAGCCGCTGGACTTGTTCCCCGCAGACTGTGGAGCTCTTGGCGCAAACTTCTGCGGGGGTGCAATGTTTAAGACCTCAGAGCGAGGGTGCTTTTGCCCTCTTCTTCTATCATGTTGCACTTCGGAGACTGGTTCTTGCGGCTGAGCCGAAGTCTTCACCTCTGCTTTAACTTCTGTCAACACTGTCGAAGTAGCAGTAGTCCTCCGAAGCCAACCTTCTTCTGACTTCGAGTACTCCTCGAAGTACGACATCAGCTGTGATACCGTGGTGATGCTCTTTCGATGCAATTTATCCAGAAGGCCTTTATGACTGACGCCTTCCCGAGCCGCATCAACCACTGAAGATGTAGACAGCCCCTGGATTTGCGACTTCGTGTGAGCGAAGCGCTTGAAGTACTGTCTCAATGTTTCTCCGGGGAGCTGCTTCACTTGGAAAAGGCTCCCTGTCGACATGGGGGGCACGAAGGTGCCCTGAAAGTTACTTATGAACTTCTTCTTCAACTGTGACCATGAAGTGATTGATCCTGGTTTTAAAGACCAGAACCATCTCAACGCCACTCCTTGAAGGGCTAACGGGAAGCACTTCGCCATAGTTTCTCTGTCTCCGCCACTAGCCTCGATTGCTAGGGCATAAGAACGCGCAAATTCACTAGGATCTTCGTCTCCGGCATACTTGCAAAGCTTTGAAGCTTTGAACCTCGGATCGAAGCGAACCTTCTGAAGCTCGGGATGCAACGGAGATTCATTGTCGTAAGAGGCGTTCTCCGGGGCTTCGGGATAATCGAGATCGTCGTCTTCGTGCACTTCGGGGATAGCTGGGGTGGCTTGAGGACGAAGCCTGTTCGCAGCCTCTTGCCGCCACCTCGCTACTTCGGCTTGAAGATTGGCCATTTGAGTGGCCATGTCTCCAAGGCTATCTTCATCTCCTCCGGAAGGACCTTCCGGGTCTTGAGAGCTGGTATGATCAGTTTGAATCGGAATGGAGGGTGGCAGAGTGGCTCCGGGTGGTCGGAGTGTGGAAGGGGTTGGTGGAGAGGTTTCGTATCCTCGAGGGATAAAAGCCCCTTGCGGAGTTTGAGGTGGAGGGATAGTCGAAGACCCTCCGACTTCGACTGTGTCGAAGGGTATCTCTCCGGAGATCCGAGAGGACCTCCGAGTGGGATTGCGAGGTGCGCTCCGCTTAGGAGGCATGATGCAAGAGGTTGGTAGAGAACGAAGTTTTTTGGACTAGGTTCCCCACGGACGGCGCCAACTGTTGGCGTAAAAGATTACGCTAACAGGTTTCTGTAGAAAAGAAACTAACAAACGAAGTGTTTGCGAAGCAAACTGTTCTAAGCCTCCGAAAGGATAATAACTTAGAATAGTTCGAAAGTGTGTATTGATTCACTTGTAATCGGTCCTCATTACAGGGTAAAATGGGGGGTATTTATAGGCCTAAACATTAAGGAAAAGACCTATTTACCCCTCTATTACAACCGACATTAAGGAAACTATTCGGTTTCCTTAATAGGGCTAAAATGGTAAAAGACTAATCTAATAGGATAGAAGGTAAGTCTTCCATCTTAGCTGGCAGAAAAGATCCTGAAGGACTTTGGTTCGAAGACATACTTCGAACCAATGCCTGCCTTCGGGCTTCGAACCAGGTTCCATACACCTTCGAAGATGGACTTCGGACAATCTTCGAACTGGTCGGCTGTCTTCATGCTGCTTTGGCAATAACCCTGAAGATGAGATATTTTCCCCCAACAAGATGAATTATGAGAAACCAAGGGTGGTTTCGGTTTGGATGATGAGTGATTGACAAAGATGAGCGAATGAGTGGTCAAGAGTATGCGGAGTGCATCGAGGGTTTCGATGTGGAGTGAAGGTGTGGCTGCCGAGGGTTTCGGTAGTGCGTCGCGTTCTTGTTTTGGCTTTTCTTGTTTATGCAGGGTGGAGATGCTGACCGACTGTCGACGGTGGGTGATCGAGGGTTGAGCGGGGAGCTTGATGCTGAGGATCAAGGAGGTCGAGCGAAATTGGAGAAGATCTCAAGAGTGCACGAAGAGATGGAGTGAGACTCGGACGGAAGGCTGACTGCGATGGCGTGTCGACCGTGTTCGCGAGAGGGAGGCCAAGACAAGCATTCACATGGCTTGAGGGGATCGAGAGAGGAAGTGGCTTGCTGGCACTCGGAGTCACGAAGCGGTGTCACGAGTTGAAGAGCTGAAAAGGCTTTGTCGGTTTTTGCTAAAAACCGTCGAAACTTTTATCGTTTTTACTAATTCAATAAAATAGTGTCAAAGTGTTAGTTTAAATTTTTAGTGTCAATGTGTGTACTTTTTAGAGTATTTTTGGAGTATACATATTCTGAAAATATTCTAAAGAGAAGTCATTTGTAATTTTCTAGAGTAAAATATGGTATTTTCTATTTGTATTTTCAGTTTTGTAAATAGTGTCTTTTCTAGGGGGCTTAGTGCAAAATATGCCTTCTAGAACATGGAGTTGTTGGGATAAATATCCCCCTCCATGGCTGTCATTCGGGTAAGACATCTAGAAGAATCCAAAAATCAAATTTGTTTTTGCATCCAGAGCTTGTTCTGCCGAGAGAGCATTTTCTCCTATTGATTACACGTGATGATGAATAGCGCCGGGACTTTGCCGGAAGATCAATAGTGTTATCGACAAATATTTTTGCTACAGCGCAAGATCAGGCACTAGAGGTATTCATCTTGCTGAATGCGATTTGAAGTCCTATTTTCTTGTAATTTTTCTATAGAACTCGATGTGGATGTCTATACATGATTTGTTGTATAAGTTTTGAATGTTACATTTTCGAAATTTGGATCAAGGTTCAGTTAGTCTGTGTATTTCGTTTGCTCAATCCAAGTGATACATCTGAATCTATTTTTCTGGCAGAACTGCTTTCATCTGTTAGTGCTGAAATTCATTTTTAAGGTGTTTGATCAAATGTTTAGCCCATACATGTTTGTTGTTGATCAGATTCTGTGATTGATATAATTTTATCTGGATAATTTCTTTCCTTAAACCTCTTGAATAGGCATTTTCTGTTTTGAAATTCTAGTTTGCCTCATATGTGTTGTGCTGCACGGCTGCATGTAGTCATCTATCTTCTGTGTGTGCTTGAATTGAAGGTGTACTAGTTTTATAGTTGAGACATATTTAGATAAAGTTGCTGCATGATTAATCTGAAATCAGAAATAAGTTTGGTTCAGAACTTGTGATGTTGTTCGTGTTCATCCTTGTGTTCTGTACTCGAAACTCAATTGAAGTACAAGATTGTAGTTTGATTCTGAAATGAAACAAACTTTCAGTTCTGATTTGGCTTAAATCTGCTGTAGTTTCAAATCTAGTTGCTACATGGTTGCTGAATTAATGAATACTGCTTTTGTGCTGTAGTTACATTTGTTGAAACGATTATAAGTGTTGTGTGATTTTGAGCAGTAAGTGCTGTAGTTTCAAATCTGGCTGCTACATGGTTGCTGAATTCAAATCTGAAGTGAGTCTAACTTGTGTTCCTGTTCAATTGCTTAAATCTGTTTGCCTGAAACTTTCGTTGTCGAATCTGCTACCGTGAATGCAGTGTTGTATTCTCGTCAAGTTTTCTGCATGTGCATGTTCTGAATTGTACTAGTTCAGTTCTAGGTTGTTTGTCAAATTCTGAATATAGATTATCTAGAACTTTCCATGCAACAGAACTATCATTGAATTTGTTTTGCAAAATTGTTCATCCGGGAGCTCCTGTTTGGATTGCTTGACGCTGAATAGTGACTTTGATTTGTGCCGATAACCCTGTTTACCATCTGGAGCATCAAAGTTTTCAGCTATTTGTTCAGGATGCATAATGCGTATCATATTCTGAAGGTGTTTATACTGAACTGAAGTGAAATTGATAAGAACACTTGCCATCTGAAACAAATATTGTCAAACACAATTTGCTGAAATTTCTTTTACTATTCACAGTCCGAAAAATTTCAGATTTGAATGAAACTCATTTGAGATTGAATTGAAACTGTCAGAGCTACTCTTTAATTTTATATTTGATCTTTAGAGTGAGTGTTTGATTGTTGTTGTTCAAGAATCTTGAAACAAAGCTATTTTTGAGCTTTTGACACTATTTGAATTTAACATTCGTTCTGTTTTGAATTGAATCGTGAATTTGTGTTTTGAAAGGTGTGTTGGGTGATTGGATTAGGCCATCACTTAGAAAGAAAGTGTCGAGGCGCCTATTCACCCCCTCTAGTTGCCATTCCGATCCCACAAATTATTTGTGTTGCTTTATATATAACTTGTCTAGCAAAATCGATGCCTTTGTCCCTATACTCCGGCTAAAGAATGAAGCCGAGTTCACTTGGGGGGCAAGTCAGTAAAATGCCTTTGAAAAGATTAAAGAGTGCTTGTCATCACCGCCCATGTTAAGAGCGCCAAAAGCCGGAATTCCGTTTCAGCTGTACATCGCCGCAGAAGATAGCGTGATAGGAGTCGTGCTAACCCAGGAGGTGGAGGGAAGAGAGTACATCATCACATTCTTGAGCCACCGCCTGCTGGACGCCGAAAGTAGGTACGTTTTTGTGCAGCATTTATGTATGTCACTTTATTACGCATGTACCAAATTACGTTACTATCTTCTCCCTACTACATGTATTGTCGCTTGCTGTTGGGGGAAAATACTTCATCCCCAAGATCTTTAAGATTATTAGACAAAGACAATTTACTAGACCGAAGTCCAAGACTTGTCTCCGGCCTAGCATATGATCGAGTCCTAGAGATCTATCTAGACTCCCGTTCAAAGATACACTTCGAAGGTTCAATCTCCGCAGTGGATAACTACCAGCAAGGACAGAAGACTTATCTTCTTTCTGACTAGATTAGTCTTTTACCATTATAGCCCTATTAGGGGTACCAAAATAGTTTCCACTATGTCGGTTGTAACTGTGGGGTAAAAAGGTCTTTTCCTTAAAGTTTTTACCTATAAATACACCCATTCTCACCCTATAATAGGTATCGAATATTCAGATATTCAATACACAACTTTGAACTACTTCGAGCTATTATCCTACTCGGAGGCTTGAAATAGTTCAATTCACAAACTCTTTGTTTGTTAGTTCTTAATCTTAGAGAACCCGTTAGCGTAATCTTTTACGCCAACAGTTGGCGCCGTCCGTGGCGAACTTTGTTCTAAAAGCTAGTTCTCCGTCGCTAACTGCACTTCGAAGAGCACTTGTGGAGGGAGTTTCGGAGTTTGAAGAATCCACGCACCCTTCGGTAAGGGGCTTCCTAGTGTAGTTCGAAGGCCTCTTCTCGCATTCCCAAATCATTCGAAGTCTTCGGTCTTCAACCTTAACTACGTTAGCCATGCCTCTCAAGCAGAGCCTAGACACCGATACTCCCCGAAGGTCCCCTCGGACTAACGGTGCAGGACCCTCAGTCATTCCACCAACTCTCAAAGTGGTCATCAGACCTCAAGCACCCACAGTTCCCCGAGCAGCTCCCTCGGTGCTTCGAACTGATTATCAGAATTCTCAAGATCCGGAGGTCCCCTCTGGAGGAAGCGAAGACCTTCCTGAGGATGCGGCTACCCAAGTAGCGCGACTTCAAAAGAAAGTAGCAAGGTGGAGGCAAGAGGCTACAGATAGGCTTTGCCCTCAAGCCTTCACTCTTGCATCGGAGGTGCCTCAAGATGACGGTCATGACTATCCACAAGCTCCTTGAGTCTTGGAGGATGCAGAGAATGCATCCTTCGACGATGAATCTCCACTGCATCTGGACTTGCAGAAAGTGCTCTTCGACCCCAGGTTCAAAGCCTCGAAGTTGCACAAATACTCCGGTGGGTCCGACCCCGGAGAGTTCTCTCGTTCGTATGCCTTGGTGATAGAAGCCAGTGGAGCGGTGCGGAGAACAATGGCGAAGTGTTTCCCCCTCGCGTTGGAAGGTGTGGCTCTCCGATGGTTCTGGTCTCTAAAGATAGGATCGATCAGGTCATGGGAGAAGCTGAAGAGGAAGTTCGTGAGTAACTTCCAAGGTACGTTCGTAGCCCCAATGTCTACTTGAAGCTTGTTCCAGGTGAAGCAGCAAGCAAGAGAGACCCTTAGGAGTACTTTACACGCTTCGCTCACACCAAGTCCCATATTAAAGGCTTGCCTACCTCTTCGGTAATGGATGCGGCGCACGAAGGGGTATTGAACCCAGACCTCCTCAGCAAACTTCACCGGAAGATAGTGTCGTCTGTAGCACAGCTGATGGCATACTTCGAACAGTATGCCAAGGCAGAGGAAGGATGCCTCCGAATAATTGTGGTGCCTGCACCAGTCGTTCAAGAAGTGAAGACGGAGCTAGAAGTCCCGACTCCTCCGCAAGCCCCCTTGATAATCGCTAAAATGATCATAGACGGGGAAAGAAGCACTTCCGCTCCGAGGTATTAAACATCGCACCCTCCGCCCCGAAGATTCCTTTCAACTTTCAACAGGCACAAGCTACCAAGACTAGTACCTCGAAGCCTCAAGAAAAGACGGCTGGCAGGCGTCAGACCTTCTTCTATTGTTTGCATGGCGAAAATAGAAGCCATGACACAAAAGATTGTAAGTCCGTATTGACCCTTCGGGGCGAGTATTTAGGGCGAAGCTCAAGGCAAGGTACTTCGGATCAGGCCCCTCCGGCAGTGCGTTCGGAGCCTATGCAGGCTGTGGCTTGGGCCGACAATCCTAAAGCACCGATGCAACTCCCGGTGGCCAACATTATGCCACCACCAAATTAGGAGGATCCCCAAGATTGCGGCAAGCGGGTGGTCCTACCCATCTCCGGAGGAGGGACCCTCGGTAGCATGTCAAAGCGATAGCGGAGGGACTATGTTCGCGAAGTAGGACACATAGGGGCCTTGAGCTCGGTTGCAGAGATGCCTGAGTGGTCTCATGTACCTATTTCTTTTACTGCCCACGAAGATGTAGGGGTGAAATTCCCCCATGCTGACCCCCTTGTTGTTTCAGCTGAAATAGCGGGAGTTAAAGTCCGAAGGATATTGGTGGACGGTGGAAGCTCCGCACATATACTCTTCGTCCAGGCCTTCGACCAGATGTACATTCCCCGAAGACACTTACTTCTGGCAGCTCGCTCACTCCAAGGTTTTGCAGGTCCTCCTCTCGATGCCCTCGGCCAGATAGGTCTTGAGGTTTCCTTCGGAGAGGGGCCCCTGGCTAGGGTTGAGGAGGTTATCTTCAATGGCGTCGATGCCCCGTATGACTACAATGCAATCTTCAGGAGGGGAATGCTAAACCAATTCAGAGTTGTAGCACATCATAACTATTTGTGTCTCAAAATGCCCACGCAAGGTGGAGCTCTAACTATTTCAGGAGACCAAGCTACAGCCCGGAGAGCGGAGTATGGCCATGGTCCACCTCTGGACCCCCGGCAGGTGAATAGTGTGCTAGAGCACTCGGAGGAAGCTTCGGGGTCGTCAGACCCCTTGAAGGGCCCTTCCCTAAAGCCAATCCCAGAAGGTGATGTGATCATGAAGATGATCCTAAAAGATGGCAAGGAATATACAATCCAATTCGGAAAGGGGCTACCTTCGAAAATATCTACTTTGTTGGAGGAAGTAGTTAAAGAAAACTCAGATATCTTCACGTGGACTGATGAAGATATCCCAGGAGTTGACCGGAGCATCATCGAGCACAGTTTACTTGTCATCCCGAAGGCTCGGCCAGTGCGCCAGGGGCTCCAGAAGTTGTCAACTAAAAGGGCAGACCTCACCAAGGCGGAGGCGGAGAAATTACTAAGGGCAGGAATTGTCAGGGAAGTAGCCCACATGGAGTGGTTGGCTAACCCCGTTTTTGTAAGAAGAAGGGCTCTGACAAGTGGTGCATGTGCATCGACTTCACGTTAATATATAAAGCATGCCTGCGAGACCCCTACCCTATGGCCCGTATTGATCTGCTTGTGGATTCTATGGCTAGCTCTGAACTGCTAAGCTTCCTGGACGCATACTCCGGGTATCATCAAGTTTGGCTAAAGTGCGAAGACGAAGCCAAGACGAGGTTCATAACTCCTTCCGGAGTATTTTGTTATGTTCGAATGCCTTTTGTCTTGTGGAATGCCGGGGCTACCTTTTCACGTCTTATTGCTAAGGCT
>JAAALK010000079.1:14664353-14910988 GCA_019279435.1 Zizania palustris
TCCCGCAAAAGACCCGAGCAGAAGTCGAGACAAAGATGAAGGCGCTCCGGACTGATGCGTTGAACTATGGTCAAGATGCGTGCGGGCTTCATCACGCGCGACATCATCGCCGCCCCAACCTTGCTCGGATCTAGGTACCCCTGTATCACCTCGTTATCGTCTTAAGATGAGCAAAAATAGCTGCATCGGTAATCAGGTCATTCGCACTTCGCTAACCACCTTTAGATTCGGCAGTTAGCTCTAAGTAGAGGCGTACTTAAAGGTTCGGCTTTACTAAGGTCGGACCACTAGCTCTCTAATGCTAGTATACTCCGGTAAGTCATGGTGTACATAGAACTGACGGTAGCACTGGTAAGACAGTTGCGTCTTTGGTCTCAACATCCATGGCTGAACTATAATTATGGCTTATCGGCCAAGCTAGCACCCGTACCACCGCACAACCGCCACCTGCATTGGCGCCAGCCCTGCTCACACTGCCCGCGCCACATGCACAGGCCCCTGGGCTCGAGCACGTCTACAGCTAGCGCATAGGGAAGAGCCCATGGCTGAACCGCCGATATCCTGCCACTGTCGCGCCGCCGCACAAGACCGCAGGTACAGGCCAATATGACCTAGAGGCGCGAATCCGCGCACTATTTAGGGAATGTGCCGGTTTCGTGCCTAGGGGTCGGGCTAGGTTTACCGGCCATATCCATCATTCGATACAATAACCCTAACCCACGGCTATAGAATCCCCCGAATTCACTAGTTCGGCGGCGAGGGTAACAAAACCACACGATAGCATTTTAGTCAAGTTTAGCACAGTGGTGGAAAACTAGCGGGTCAAAACGCTCTAAAACATAGACTATTTTTCTCTCGCTATCCGGCACCGGCTGGCACTTGGTTTTTGGCACTCCCGTCGAACTCCGCCAAACAGGGACGAATTAGAACAAAAATTCCATGACTACTTTTATAGGGGTGAGATAGAACTTAGGATCTCACACTTGACATCGGTTAGGCAGAAGTCTACGAAGGCGCTCTGAGTAATCAGCATTTTAGGGACACTAAAACCGATGTTTTAGTCTTAATATTTCAGAAAGGGATTTGGCGGATCTAGCTTTTAGCGGGTTGCGTTCCGAATTAAAGAAAGATTAGACAACCAGAACTTTTAGAGGTTAGCCAAGTCTTGCAACAAGCTCTAGTCCAGGAAGACCGAGCCAAAGATAAAAATGTATTAAGACGTTTAATAAGCCTAGGGCTGAAATCCACGTCATGGAACACTCCGATGAGGAGGAAGTAGAAGAGGAGGATTCGGCCGACATGTCGTGGCCGAATGGGTTTGGAACGAAGAGTAAACCTATCACTTGCTCCGAGTTCGACCGTCTCCCACGAAGAATCGGCCTAGTGAGGTCAAGTACTCATTTGACATAACTAAGTGTGATAAAATATTTGATTTTGTCTTAAGAACCAGCTTCTCAGGTTGCCTAAAGGCCAAGTCATTCCATCTACCGACAAGTTGAAGAAACATTCATACGTAAGTGGCATGATTCGCATTCGCATAATACTAATCTGCAATGTTTTTCGACGGCAGGTTCAATCGTCCATAGAAGAAGGACGATTGAAAATAGACCATAATCCAAAGATGAAGCTGACAAAGATCCCTTCCCCATCAACACCGTCGACCTCAATGAGAAGAAGGTTTTGATTCGGCCAGAACAGCCGAGTCAACTAAAGGGAAGGCAATAATTGTTGGAGAGCAGCGCGCACGCACACTCATACCTAAGAACCCGAGGTGGGAGTGTGGAAGCAAAACGTTAGCATTCCTTCGGCTAGGGCTCGCAAGAAGTTGAAGGTAACATATAAGATGTTGTTAAACAAGCACCAAAGAAACGCCAAGGAACAGCCCCCGCGCTAAGAAACTGTCAGTCGAAGGTCCCAAGGAATCCAAGGGTGGCTTCGGACCATAGTGGTCGAGCCCTCGTCATGATGGCTTCAGACCACAATGGACGAACCCTCCGCATAGGGACTTTGGGCCACAATGGCCTAACACTCCGTACAATGGCTTCGGACCTCAGTGGCTGAACCCCCGTACAGTAGCTTCGGACCCCAGTGGCCAAACCCCATGCGGAGCGAGTTCGACCCCCAATGGCCGAACCCCGCACCACTCTGGACGAACCCTTCGATAGAAGGCTTCAGCCCACACTGGCCAAACGTACCTCCGGCCTAGTAGGACCCCTCACTGATATGGTCCGAGACACCGTTGACTCTGTCGAACCCCCCTCAAGGTAATAGGTTTGGCTCACAGTGGGCGAAGCCACTAGAGTCGCCGATGCCTCCGCCGTACAACTGGGCGGGGACTCCGTGGGCTCCATACGTATCACAGCCAGAGTACCCTCCGCAACTTAATGTTATGCCTTGTTTTCCTTCAGACTATTATGAATGGCAGGGACAAACAGACGCAGCGGAGGGAGGCATCGTCCACAGGCTGTCTGTGGTACCTCCAAATCGGCTCGTGCAGAGCGAAGTCGAAGAATCGGGCGCGAAGAGGCAAAGGACAGGCAGTCTGAAGCTATCACGGTCAGAGTAGGGTCTTAGGAAGTCCCAATCCTGAAGGCCCCTTCGCTGAAGTCTGACGGAGGTAAGTCCCCTGCTTCGGCCGAAGCCCGCGCCGGAGCCTGGTCCGATCGGCCAAATGAGGACGGTCCGATTGCCGGGGTCCGCAGCGAAGATTCCTCCGATACAAAGTGCGTGAGGCCAAGGTGGCAGTACCACTTTGGCTAGAGTTAATAGGAACCTAGCAGTGGCACTTGGCACCAAGCCACAGCCATCTTGGGCACCTCCAGGCATGTCCAAATCGCAAAAGAGGCCACTACAACGACTACGGGCATAGGAGATGCACGAGAAGAAGGCCGAGGATGAGCGAGATACTATTTTTGAAGAAATTTGCCCGTGGCCAACGATGAGACAGTTATGGAGGATGAAGCTGGTTGAGATAGCCAACCCGGCTCCTAGTCCGAGCGACGATGATGACGACATGCTCAACTACGACTACTCACTCGTCTGAGGGGCCCGCACCCCAGGCAATGGACATCAACGTCGTCACGCTACCCGCCGAGTTTGCCCTACCACAGGACGGGGCCGAGATCGCTCAGTTGAACCTCGGCCCACGCAATGCTATCTTTGAGAAACCCAAGGACTCGGCTCGCCATCTAAAGCCTCTCTACGTTAGGGGTCACATTGACGGAGAGCCAATTTCCCGATGCTTGTTGATGGTGGCGCCACTGTTAACTTAATGCCTTACTCGCTATTGAAGAAATTTGGCAGGGACGAGGATGATCTGAAGAAGACCAACTTGATGCTCAACGGCTTCAACGGCGAGAGTTTCGAGGCCAAAGACGTGCTCTCCATGGAGTAGACAGTAGGCAACAAGACATTGCCAACAACATTCTTCGTCATCGATGTACAAGGTAACTACAGCATGTTGCGTGGCGCGACTATTCACACAAATTGTTGCATCCCTTCTACTCTGCACCAGTGCCTAATTTAGTGGGACGGCGATGAAGTAGAAGTCATACCCGCATACACTTTGGCCCAAGTGGCATTGGTCGATGTGTCAGTTGACGCCGTTCACAACAAGGTAGAGTGCCTGTCATGTAGAGATCTTTCGGATTACGATTATTGTTAGCGTGTTTGGAGGGACGTTTTGTACCAGTGTCTATAAGTCGCTGGTGTAGCACAACTGTTTTTATATTAGTATTCATGTCTACAAGAGTAATCTAGATTTGGCTAAATCTCGTGTAGAGCAGTGTCGGTCTATTAAAGACTGTATCAGGCCGAAGCCAGAGAGGACTTTAGCAAAGTAGAGAAATTAGAGACAAGGTGTTTGCGTCGGTCGATCCCTTAGAAGAATTTGACATAGTGTGATGTAGCATCCGAGGCTGACTTTTGTTAAGTCCAACAGATTATAGCCTGATGAAAAGGCCGAAGTAATAAAGTTGCTTCGTCATATGTCGATTGTTTCGCATGTGGTATAGCAAGATGTCGGGACTAAGCCGCGAGCTCATGGAGCATCGGCTACCTATCAAGTCCGGATTTAGGCCTTATAACAACCTCCTCGTCGCTTTAATTCAGTCGTCTATGACCGAGTTAAAGAAGAAGTAGAGTGACTACTCAAAGATGAATTTATTAGGCCATGCAGGTACGCAGAATGGGTCGCTAACATTATACCTGTAGAGAAGAAAGGGAGCAGCAAGATACGTATGTATTGATTTCAGGGATTTGAACAAGGCCACTCCGAAAGACGAGTATCCAATGCCGATAGCCGACATGCTAATCAACGATGCTTCAGGACACAAGGTACTAAGTTTCCTTGATGGCAATGCTGGATATAATCAAATCTTTATGGCCAAAGAGAACGTCTACAAGACAGCCTTTCGATGCCCTGGTTTTGTCGGTTTATTCGAGTGGGTCGTTATGAATTTTGGTTTGAAGAATGCTGGTGCTACATATTAGCGTGCTATGAACTTGATCTTTCATGACTTGCTAGGAGTTATGTTAGAGGTCTACATTGATGATGTTGTAGTCAAATCGGACGCTATGGGAAACCATTTAGCTGATTTGAAAGTTGCTTTTGATAGGATGCGACAGTATGGCTTAAAAATGAACCTACTCAAATGTGCTTTTGGCGTTTCAGCGGGTAAGTTCTTAGGTTTCATGATTCATGAAAGGGGCATAGAGATTGATCCTAAGAGGCTTGAGAAAATTAGAAATATCGTGGTGCCGACATGCAAGAAAGATGTGCAGAAGTTGCTAGGCAAGATGAATTATATGTGTCACTTTATATCTAACTTGTTTGGCAAGATTGATGCCTTTGTCCACATACTCCAGCTAAAGAATGAGGCCGGGATTACTTGGGTGGCAAGTCAGCAAAAGGCCTTTGAGAAGATCAAGGAGTGCTTGTCATTGCCACCTGTGGTAAGAGCACCCCAAGTCGGGATTCCATTTCAGCTGTACATCGCTGCTGAAGATAGCGTGATCGGGGCCGTGCTAACCCAGGAGGTAGAAGGAAAAGTACATCATCACGTTCTTGAGCCGCCGCCTGCTAGACGCCGAGACCAGGTACGCGTTTGTGGAACGTTTATGTTTATCACTTTACTACGCGTGTACCAAATTACTCCACTATCTTCTCCCTAATACATGTGTTGTCGTTTGCCAAACCGATGTATAAAGCACATGTTACAAAAGCCGATTCTAAGTGGAAGAATCAAAAAGTGGGCTTACGCTTTGATTGAATATGATTTGGCCTATGAACCCCTAAGAGCTATGAAAGGCCAGATTGTAGCCAACTTTATGGTTGATCACCACATAGATGTCAGTTGGAGCGAAAATGTTGCTTTGATTGAGGTAATACCGTGGAAACTTTACTTTGATGGTTCATCTTGCAAGAATGACCAAGGTATTGGAGTGGTTCTCATATCACCTAGTGGGGCGCACTTTGAAACCTCGGCTCGTTAAGAGTTTCCCTCTACTAATAACCAAGCTGAATACGAGGCTTTACTGCTAGGGCTTGAATTGTTGGAATCCATGGGTGTTAAATATGTTCATGCGCATTGTGATTCCCTTAGTGGTGCAACAAGTGGGCAAGAGTGCTCAATGTTTTAATGGCTTGCTAAACAGCCACATGGATAAGTGCCTGGACATAGTTGCTACTTTTGATGACTTCAAAATTTCTCATGTGTCAAGAGAGGCCAATTCAGTTGCAAATGATTTGGCTCAGCAAGCATCTGGTTACCAAGTCAGGAGAGGAAGATTTTTTGTATGGGAAAAGCTGATGTTTGGTCTCACTGCCGAAGCCAGTAACTTCGGATAGGCGCACCCTTCGGGTCAGACCCCTCCGACTGATGGAAACTACCACGCGCCAAGGTCCTGGGGCCGGAGTACTCCACCCACCGAAGGGTCTGGCATGTCAGATCCCGTGAGCCGAAGTCCTCGGGACAGTGAGGGCTTCTCGGAGCCCGGACCCTCTGGCAGGGGGCTTCGGCCTGATGCGCTCCGCATAGCCAGTCCAGCCAGGCTTCGGTAGAAGCAAAGGGCTCGGGGGCACCCCGAAATCAGTAGCTTAGACATTTTTTCAGGGAGTGAGCTAGCGAATCCCTTAGAAGTCCATAAGGGCGATTAGAGAACCTCAATCGTCCAGTATTTAAGAAACCCTAGCTAACGGGCTAATCGAAAGTTCGGCGATAAGCGTTTAAATTTGTGTTACTAGACGATACACTGTATCACCGAACTATTGATGGAGTACTGTTGAGGTGTCTAGACCATGAACGATCCCAGGTGGCTACGGGAGAAATCCATGAAGGACTTTGTGGCACTCATCAGTCGGCCCAGAAAATGAGTTGGATGCTCAAAAGGGCGGGTTTCTACTGGCCGACTATGACTGAGGATTGCTTAAAGTACTATAGAGGTTGTGAAGCATGTCAGAAGTTTGGCAATATTCAGTTGGCTACTGCTTCATTACTTAATCCTATTCAAACCATGGCCGTTCCAAGGTTGGGGTTTAGACTTCATCGGCCAAATTTACCCTCCTTCAAAGTGGCATCGGTTCGTGTTGATAGCGATGGATTACTTCACTAAGTGGACCGAGGCCATACCTCTCAAGAACATGACTCACACCAAGGTAATTGACTTTATCTTGAAGCACATCATACATAGATTCAGCATTCCTCAAACTCTCACTACAGATCAAGGTAGTTCATTTGTTTCTAAAGAAGTGATGGACTTTACCGAATATTATGGTATTAAGTTTATAAACTCTTCGCCCTACTATGCTTAGGCCAATGGTCAGGCCGTGTCTAGTAATACACCTGTGATTAAGATCATTAAGAAGAAAATTGAAGAGTTCCCTAAAAGGTGGCATGAAGTGCTCTTTGAGGCGCTATGGGTTTGTAGAATTGCAAAGCACGGTTCTACCAAAGTTAGTCCATATGAGTTGGTATATGGACAAGTTGTTCTACCTATAGAAGTAGATCTTGGCTCTCTAAGAGTGTTAAAGCAAGATGGCTTATCGGTCGACGAGTATGAGACTCTTTTGAAAGACAGTCTAGAAGAAGTGACCGATAAGAGATTGAGGGCTTTAGAAGCTATAGAAATAGACAAGATGAGAGTAGCTAAAGCCTCAATAAGAAGGTTAAACCAAAATCGTTTCAAATAGGTGACTTGGTTTGGAAGACGGTTTTACCCTTAGGCACTAAGAGTCCCAAATTTGGGAAATGGTCGCCTAGTTGGGAAGGCCCTTTCAAAATAGCTGAAATCGCTCCTTGCAATGCATATGTGGTATAATCTCTGAAAGGAGAGCGGTTTCGAAGAGCTTTGAATGGTATACTTGAAAAGGTATTTCCCAAGTGTGTGGCAAACAGCTTGACAGATGTCGAAAGGCCGATATAGAAGGTATCGTCTTTAGCCTGTTGTGCTAATTTGGGCCATAAATGCACATGTCCCGGGATAGGTCGAAGTCCTATAGGGCTGAAGGACCACTGGGCTACGGGCTTCGGAAGCTTCCAGCCAGCCGTTGGCCCGAAGGCCTTTAGAGGCCCACTCCACCGAAGCTTCGGCCCGAGGAACAAGCTTCAGTGGGCCTGACCGAATGCCCACTTCGAGCAAGAGTTAGAGATTGAGTCCGATTTTTGACTAAGTCTTTTACGTGATCAAACAGAATTCCACCAGATTAGGCTTAGAGATTAGAAGTCTAGCCCCTATAAATACTTGACGGTGACGAGACCAGACATTCAGTTTGCCATGGGACTGTGCGCGCGCTTCCGGTCTTCACCACGTGCATCTCATCGGCAGGCTGTCAAGCGCATTTTCAGGTATCTTACCTATGCACCTGATCTTGGTCTTTAATATTCAGCATCATCTCTTGAGTTATTTGGCTTTTCCGACGCTGATTTTGGTGGGTGTCGGTTGGATCGCAAGTTGACTTCTGGTACTTGCCAGTTTCTCGGTTCTTTGCTTGTTTCTTGGTCTTCTCGAAAACAATCTGGAGTTGAGATTTCCACTACTAAGGCTGAGTATGTAGCTGCTACTAGGTGCTGCTCACAGTTGGTTTGGATGATTTCCACCTTGAGAGATTTTGGGTTGTTTTCCCTACCAGAGTACCTTTGTTTTGTGATAGCACCAGCGCGATTAGTGTAGGGAAAAACCCATGTCTTCATTCAAAAACCAAACATATCGATGTGCGCTTTCACTTTCTAAGGGATCAATATGAGAAATGTGTCATTGACCTTGTTCATGTTGATACCCATCATCAGTTGGCTGACATTCTCACCAAACCCCTAGATCAGTCTACATTTGAACATTTGCGAGGGGATTTGGGAGTTGTGTATCCTTTTTAGGATATTTTTGAGTCTTTTCTTTCTTCTTTACTCTTTTATTGAGTCTTTTCATGTGAGTTCATACCATGCACATTCATATATCACACTTTGAGCTTGCTTCTGTTTATGATTGAATTGCTTTACTTATTCTAGCTAGTATATGATTTTCAATACTTGTCGATGATCATGCTTTGCTTCAGTTCACATAATATATCTGATATCTGTCATATGCATGGCTTTTATGTTTTAAAATTAAAAATGATCACCATTGCTTCTGGTAACTAGCATGTGTAGGTTGAATGTTTTTTCTATCTTTTACATGCCTGGTAGCTAGTTCCTTATTTAGATGCAGATATGCAACTTGGACATCTTTATGTTTTAACATGGAAAAATGCTATAAAATTATAAAAAATAGAAAAATGAAAAATCCATGCCATTTATGCATAATTGTAAAGATCCTAGTGGATTTGCTTTGTCGCATTGCATTGTTCTGGACTGCTTAACATAGCACTTTGGTATGAACTAGGACATTGTAATGTATGCCAAGACCAATGTCTTAAGCTTCTGATGGTCCTGTTCTGGCCTAGGCTTGACTTGGTCGGTTAGCATAAGGTTGACATGCAAATAACCCTGGCAAAAATGAAAAAGGAAAAGAAAAATCATGAAAATTAAAAAGATAACAAGTTTGCTGAAGCTCTTTGTTCTGTACAATGCTTATCTTGGTAGATATCAGCTAGCCTTTGCATCTCATGTTTTACCTTGCTTGTCGACTAGAAAATGTGGTGATGATTTTGTTTGCAAAAATTAAAAATGTGTGCTAATGAATTTCTTTGGATATCATCTATTGCACTGATCATGGCATGTGTCTTAGACAGTATTTTGTGGTATACTTCTAGATGTTGTAATTGTAGTCAATCATATCTGAGAAGCATGCTTTTTACACTCCACTTGCACCCCAGTTGCATTCATTGCATATTTTGAGGGGTTCCATTTCAGAGGGAGTTTGAGTCTGTGTCTCTTTTGAGTGCATTTAATCTCACTTGATGAGTCAAATTATCAACAAGGGGGAGAAATTTTGGGTTACTTAATCTTTTAGAAGAAAATTTTGGATTACTTGATCTTTTAGAAGAGTTTAGAGGGAGTTTTGGCTTTCTCTGGGATTTGTTTCAGGGGGAGTTTTAGTCTCTTTTGGCCTTTACTCTTTGGATATCCTTGTTGATAATTCTGAGATTGCACTTGTTTGAGTTTTTATTTTTGTTCAACCATAATGACTATTTTCTGGCTTTTGTTCGGCTTTTGGTTATTAGGGTTAAACTTTTTATTTTATTTTCTTCTTTCTGTCTTCTTGTGTTTGTTTTCGTGTTTCCACATGTTTTGCAGGTTCTGAAGCGATGATGAAGAGAATGTTGACAATGCACTCATCAAGGGGGAGATTGAGGAGCCATGTTGAAGATCATGGCCTCATGGCTCGAGATGTGATGAGTGATTGTCAACGGAAGTCAACGAAAAGGAGATGAAGACGAGACGAGACTTGTCATGTCTTGGGCCGCGTGTGACTCAGGTACACAGGCGCGAGCGACTACTGGGCAGAGGGCTGCGGAGTTGGGTCGGCCCAATCCAGGTACATGGGCAGGACCGACAGGGTCCGTTGGTCTGTTGACCGGGTTTGACCCAAGTAAACGGGCAACGAGCGATTGCCGGGCTGAGGGAGCTGCGGAGTCGGGCCGGCCCAATCCAGGTACCCGGTGCGAAGACAGCGGACACCTTGACGGTTTGGGCATAAAACCGATGCAACCATCCAAGACCGCTCATCGGGGATCCGACTGTTCTGAAGTGAAGCCGTAGCTGCTACGAAAGCTCCACTTCAAGACAAGTTACCTTTAGTTAGGATTTTACTATTTTGCCTTTAGGCCCATAGTTTGTGTTTGTCGAGTCTGTAAATATCCTAAGGGCACTTTGATCTTTTCCAGTTTATTTTTGCGTCTGTGTAAATTACCCTAGGGGTAAATCTGTCTTTTCCCATTTAATGGGCTGCCTATTGTTGCCGTAAAAGATTACGCTAACAGGTTTCTGAAGTTAGAAACTAACAAACGAAGTGTTTGTGAAGTAAACTATTTCAAGCCTCCGAAAGGATAATAACTTAAAATAGTCCGAATGTATATTGAATAACTTGTATTCGGTCCTCATTAGAGGGTAAAACGGGGGTATTTATAGGCCCAAACATTAAGGAAAAGACCCTTTTACCCCTCTATTACAACTGACATAGTGGAAACTATTCGGTACCCTTAATAGGGCTAAAATGGTAAAAGACTAATCTAATGAGAAAAGATAAGTCTTCCATCCTAGCTGGCAAGGAAGCTCTTGAAAGAGTCCTAGTTCGAAGATATACTGCGAACTAGAGTTCGCCTCCATACTTTGAACTTGATCCACTGCATTCCTGGAGTTATATGCTGGAAACCTTTGATTCAATCACCTGCCTTTGTCCTGTTACAACAATGGCTCTGAGGATGAAATTTTTCCCCCAACAGTAGCCCCTCGAATACGCTTCTCCGCTAGACCTGTGATGTTAGGAGAGCAGTATACGCAAGAAAAATAATCATGCACAGAGACTAACAGTTTTAATCAGCCTTCGAAATAGTAGAGATTCGAAACTTCGAATCAACTTATAAGAAAATTATGCTCGAACTATTTTTTAGAATTAACTTAAAAAGTCCGAAAGATTTTTTAGGCTTAGAAGAAATAGTCGTTGGCTTTTTCCTCAACGGAAATTAAAGGAATGTGTTAAGTTCGCAAAGAGATAACCGTCAGGAATGTGAAATGGCACAACACCAAACAGTAAAAATCGTGGCCTGGGCTATAAATAAGGGACCCAGATCCTTCCCAAATACTTTCTCACCGCTTTCGTGCAAACAAACTAGTAGAAAAGCCCTAGCTTCCATTTCTTCTTTGAGCAACCAGAGCAAATCCATGGCGAAGACCAGTTTCAAGGTTCCTGGGGCGGCTTTAGCCTTGGCTCGCAGCAGGCTGCGGCTGCAGTGGCGGCAGCGACATCGGTGATGGCGACTCCGACAGCAACAGTAGCAGCAATGGCAGCGCCAGGAAGAAATCCCCAACGCGATGATCCTCAAGATCTCCTTCCAGTGTCGTCGAAGTATGCGGATCAGTCTTACCAACTAGGACCTTCAACCTGTAAGAGGGAGTCGCTCGCGGCAGCGATTGAAGAGAAGATTAGTTCGGAGATTGTGATTCGCAAACCTAGAAAAGAAGCTATTCCTTAGCAA
Source organism: Zizania palustris (assembly GCA_019279435.1). NCBI lineage: Eukaryota > Viridiplantae > Streptophyta > Magnoliopsida > Poales > Poaceae > Zizania > Zizania palustris. The sequence goes on from JAAALK010000079.1 coordinate 14,675,983, forward strand.
CTTAGGATGATTAAAATCTCACATAATGTCTTCGACTACTTGGAGTCTGAAAACTAGTACTTAGTGTAACACCCCAATTTTTCAAAACAATAAAATATTATTAAATTCAATTTCTTGGAATTATTATTCAGAAAATACTTTTAAATCCCTTTTATACCCTTTTGAACTACAACATAGAGTAGATGACCAAATTAGGAGGTGAAACTTTTGTATATGATCCTAAGGCCAAAAGATAATTTTGAGAATTTTTATAAATTTTACCAGCCTTGGAAGTAGCCCTAATCTTTTAATCTATTTTCTGGAATTATTTTATTCAAAAAAGCATTAGAACAGTAATGGGCTCCTCCCCCCTCCCTTCTCTCTCTCCCGGCCGGCCCAGCCCGTTACCGCGCTCCCTCTGGCTGACAACCCGGTCCACCTGTCGGCGCCAACTTTCTCCCCTCGCGCCCGAGCCCGACCCCACCCGTCAGTCGCCACCCCACTCGCTCGCGCCCGCTGGCCAGTAGGCCCCACCTGTCAGCTTCGCCTTCTACCTCGCGCCGTCGCCCCCAAACTTCGCCGGCCACCTTTACTCCCTCGGATCCGCTCGTCGCCGGTCCCCTCCCCTTCATTATTCGCCAGCATTAAAACCCCCGGATCGCGTCGCCCGTTTTCCCTTTAATCCCACGCGTAATCCCCCCCCGCTGTCGCCCGCATGCAGAGAAAACGCTCGCCGGCGTTAACTCACTGCCTCCCCCGATGGCGCCCTCCCTGTCCCCGCCGGCACCACTATTTATACCCCTGCCCTCCACCGCGTTCGGTCCACGCTTCAATTCGCACTCAGAACGAACAGAGCGCCCCTCCTTCGCCTTTGAGCATTTTTCCCTTGCTTCGCCTCCGGCCGCCCCTCGCCGTCGCCTCGGACCACCCCGGCCCTCGCCTCCGCCACCGTCGTGACCGCCAGGACGTCCCCTACCTCGGCCACGTCCCCGCCGGTCAAGGAGATCGCCGGAACCCCATCGCCGACGAGGAGCCCGAAGTGCTTCGCCGTCTACCCTCGCCGCCGACCACTTCCCGTCGACCCCTCGCCTCGCCTAAGGTACCGTCATGACCGCCGTAGTGCCCTCTTTCATTTCTAGGATTAGCTAGGACCGCCGTCGCTCGCTGTGGCCGCTGGCCCGCTCGCCGTCGTCGGAGGAAGACGACCGGCACGGGTCGAGTACCCGTGCCGTGTCGGATCTGATCTCGACCGTGCGATCGCGATCGGACGACGCGCGTGAGTCCACGTACGCGATCTAATCCGCACCGTCGGATCTGGTCAAAGCGGTATGTTTTAATCTCGCGCGTTGGTTTTCATTTAAACCCGCCAGGCGATCTCGTGCGTCCACGTGGTACCCCTTCGCACGTTTTAATCCTGGCCGTTCCGTTATCACTTACGCGTCCCGCCTCGTCCTCGCGCGTCGGATCTGGATCCGACGGTCCAGATCGACCCGGCGCACGCGCACAGTGCGCGGGTTCACCGTGGGCCTGGCTCACCGTGGACCCGAGAGGTTTAAAATTTGAAAATAAATTCCAGAAATGCTTTTAAACTTGTAAATTCATATCTAATACATTTGAACTCTAAAAATTACCATTCCAATTTCAGAAAATTCATAAAATTATTCTCTACACGTTCATGCAATAAAAACAGTAGGTTTACTTTGACATTTTCATGTTTATTTAAATAAGTATTCAAATGCCCTTAGGATTAAAATGCAAATTTAAATATTTAAACTCCAGAAAATTTATGTAATTGTTCCTTTCTGTTTAAACACTAGGACCACTGAGTTTTCTCTGAATCATTCATATTAAATTGATTATAAAACTTAATGTGGTATTATTCACACTTAAAACCCTTTTTATGAAAAACAATAATTCATTTTGATTATTTATGAAATAAACTACAGAACCCTAAACACTGATTCTCTTTAAAATCAAACCAACTTAAACCCATATGCTTGTTGTGTGATTTTACGTTGTTTATATCGAATGTTGTATTTATTTTACTTTATTATTATTGAAAAGACTACGACGCCGTCGAGGAGCCGGAATACTTCCCGGAAGTCCCTCCCTCGCCTTTCGCTGAACAAGGCAAGTCACCAAACCAATCTCTTGAACATATTGAACCCATGTTTGAATTGATTATCGCTAAAACACATAGGTTATGTATATGCATTAGTCAAATGAACCCTTACATTATATTTATTTAGGATCCCCCGACCTTGATGTGCAACCCAAGCCATGCTATCTCGCCTAACCTCCTTGTCACCATATGATCAATGATATTAGCTAGTGTCCAATGTATTGGCACGGCCGCTATAGGGTAAAAATGAGTCGTAGTGAAATGGTTCTATTATATGATCCCGTTACTTCTTATCTTTGGAAATTCTGTTGGTGATGAGTCATGGTTGTGAGTGTATGCATGGTGGTTCCGGGTGCAAGCTAGGGCATTGGTCAGTCGCACCCGGGGCACTATAAGGACCGGTCTGAGGGATCCGTTGCAATACACTTACGTACTAACCACAAGTCTAGTGGGTAAGTCCTAACTAAAGTATGGGTTGTTCCAAACCGAGGCCACCACTTGGAGATGGGTCAAGTTGCACCTGCGGGTGACTTGTACCAATGTGGCGCAAAGGGGGGTGCGACGTTAGCCGGGATGCGGCCCGGCGCGCCGGCAAAACCTAGAGCGGGTGGTTATCGCTTGGAACATCTCATATTGAGGTTTTGGCATGAGTTCCCGTGAAATGGGTCATCTCGTTGAGATGAGTGCGTGCCTTGTGGGTACAGTAGTACATCTCTGATCAGAGTCTTAAATCTTTTCGAAAAGCCGAGCCCACGGTCAAGGGCGGGTTGCGTGACATCCCCCAGTTAGTTTACTTGAATATGGATGTGCATGTTGTTTGTCATGTAAGGACCGTTGTGCGAGGAGGTAAAACGTACTCCTCGAGTTAGTTGATGTTGATGATGCTCATGTTTACTTTCCGCATGATTAAAATATGATTACACTAAATGCCATAACTGCAACTGCTTTATTCCGCATTGTTAGCCTTTATCCTTCCTTGTTTATTATCCTGCATTATTATTTGCATTTGCGGTGGCTTGTTGAGTACTCTTTGTACTCATACCCGTTGGACCCCACAGAGGATGCTTATCTCGAAGACGGTCTGGAGTAGCGACCCAGTCAAGAAGAAAAATCCTGAAGAAGAAGTTCGTCATGCCGTTTTCTAATTATTTTACTCTACTGTTTTATTAAAACAATGTTGTAATAAATATGGTCTGCGTACCATGAATTTTACCGTATGTACGTTGTCGCATGATGAACCTCTTGTATTATTGTTTTTCTATGGAAATTCAATAATGTCTCGATTTTGTATAAATCGGGGCGTGACAAGATGGTATCAGAGCCGACTTGACTGTAGGAAGCCAAACAGACCCGCCTAGCCATTAAGCCATAGGAAATTATTTCTTGAAAATCTACTTCATAAACTTGGTTCCTCTCCTCACTTTTATTCAACTTACTGTTTTGTAGATGCCAGTCTACCAAGTTCACAGTTACTGCCGCCACTATGAGGGCTTCGTCCGGGAGCTCCGCATGATGCTTACCTTCCTCGGGTTCCTCTTCGAACCCGAATTTCAAGGAGTCTACCCCGACGAGTTCGCCGGGCCTTGCGACGTCTCCCTCACCGTCCATGGCTCCGGAGAACATCTGCCGCCCTACACCACCGCACTTGGAGGCCCGACTTTCGACGTCGCGTGCCAACGAGTCGCCCTCCAGGCCCTCATGGAGCTGAGGATGATCTACGACGATCGTCTTCAGAACTCATCCTTCCGGCTGGTGCCGAAACGTACTCCCGGAGCCCACCGTAGCATCTACCTCGGAGTTCACTCCGTGCGTGATCCGGTCATGGCCCGGCAGTCGCGTCTTCTGCAGGCCATGGATGATCTCCACACCGAGGCGGTGCTCGACGCCGACGAGCACCATGAGGCGGTTGCGTTTCTTCGTGAAGAAACGAAGAACCTGATCCAACAGAACGGCGAGCTGCAGCGCAAGATCATGCAACTGCAGAAGGACATCGCTGAGATGGTTCCTCTTCTTCCAAGGAAGAAGAAGCCCATCCGTGAGCCCCTCCCTCGCCCCAAGAGGATCTCGCCACGACCCTCCCCCGCCAGGCCTTCTACCAGCGCCCCTCCTCCACGCCCCGGCCTCGTCTCCGACTCCATCATCGAGAATTTTCTCGAGCCCACCATCCCGCTGGAGCCGCGCACTCGTGGTTCCGAGAGCACGGAGACCGCCTCCGGTGGCGAGTAGGCGTTAGGAGACGCGAGATTAAATAAAAAGCATTATTTTGTATGTGGTGCTACCCATGACGAGTGTGTTGTGGGTAGAATAAGAAATTGATTGTAATGAACATTTTTACCACTTAATTTATATGCTTGAATATTCTTGTTAATTGTGTGGTCGACTTTTTGCCTTATAACCTTATGAATTCAGAAGATGGCCGACCACCAGAACACCGGCTCCAACAACGGAGCAGGAGGGAGCCGAGATGCGCCCGAGGGCGTTGTGCCCAACTGGGGTGCGACAGGCCCGCGCCAATCCGGGTCGCCTTCCGCCAACCACCCCACCTTGGCGGAAATGATGGCGAATCAGAACCACCTGATTACCGCCCTCCTCACCCAAATGCAGCACCAACAGGCTCAGTTGGACCGTCTGCAGAATGGGGAGCCCGCCCCTCGCGCACCAGCACCCGCGGCCGCTCCGCAACTCTCCGAGTTCTTGCGCGTGCGCCCGCCCATCTTCTCGAGCACGACCAACCCGATGGAGGCCGGAGATTGGCTTCGCACCATCGAGAAGAAGCTCGACCTCCTCCCATGCACAGACCGTGAGCGAGTGGCCTTCGCCACTCATCAGCTCCAGGGTCCCGCCGCTGAATGGTGGGATAACTACCGTGCGTCCCAGCCGGAGGGTCACATGGTGACTTGGGCGGAGTTCACCATCGCCTTTCGTGCCGCCCACGTCCCCCGCCGGTGTCATCGCGGTGAAGCAGCAGGAGTTCCGCGACCTGCAACAAGGCAACCGAACTGTCATGGAGTACCTCCATGAGTTCAACCGCCTCGCACGCTACGCACCGGAGGAAGTGCGCACCGACGCCCTCCGCCAAGCCAAGTTCCTCAGGGGACTTAAGGATGAGCTGTCCATCCAGCTCGTCGCCGCCGACTTCGCCGACTTCCAGCGGCTGGTCAACAAAGCGCTCATCCAGAGACTGAGCAGAACAAGCTGGACCTCAAGAAGAGGAAGATGATCGCCTTCAAGCATCAACAGGCGAACTCTCAGAGGCCCCGCTTCGTCCCTCCGCCACCAGCGCCCGCCTACCATCCTCGGCCCGCCTACAGGCCACCTCACGCAGCCGGTGGATCCAACGCCGGGCATCCTCGCCCCGCTCCACCAGCTCCGGCCGCTCAGCCCGCACCGGCCGCCAAAGCCCCGATCTTGAGAGATCGTCAAGGAAGGCCGGTTGTCTGCTTCAACTGCCGCAAGGAAGGGCACTACTCGCACCAGTGTCCTCACCCCAAGCAGAACCAAGGCGCAGCACCCCACCAGGCCGTTCGCGCCCGCGTCAACCACATCAGCGCGGAGGAAGCTCAGGAGGCTCCTGAAGTCGTACTCGGTACGTTTACTGTGAATTCCGTACCGGCCGTCATATTATTCGACTCTGGAGCAACCCACTCTTTCGTCTCGGAAGATTTTGCAAAAACAAACAATCTGGACGTGCTCCCTCTACCCATTCCCATGGTGATTGCCACCCCCGGCAACAGGACCTCAGCTCGCTTCTACAGCCCTAAGGTTCAACTTGACATCCAAGGAGTGCTGTTTCGGGCCGAGCCTGTCCTCATCCAATGCACTGGACTCGACCTTATACTAGGTATGGATTGGTTGATGAAGCACAAGGGAGTGATCGACTGTGCCAACAAGTCCGTCACGGTGACCAGTCCTGAAGGCGTAACCGTCACTTTCCGGATGGTCAGTCGCAAACCACTCGGAGCATCCCTTCGCTCTATAACTCTTGAAGAGGTGCCAATAGTCAAGGAGTTTGCAGATGTTTTCCCCGAAGATCTGCCCGGAATGCCTCCCAAACGGGACATCGAATTCAGAATCGAGCTTGTCCCGGGGACCACTCCAATCTCCAAATGCCCATACCGCATGGCCGCCAACGAACTAGCCGAAGTCAAGAGCAACATCGAAGACCTAGAGCAGAAAGGTTACATCCGACCGAGTACCTCACCTTGGGGTGCACCGGTTATATTTGCTATGAAGAAGGACAGGACCAAGAGGATGTGCGTGGACTATAGAGCCTTGAACGACGTAACCATCAAGAACAAATACCCATTGCCTCGGATCGACGACCTGTTCGATCAGCTGAAAGGATCCTCGGTGTTTTCCAAGATTGACCTCAGGTCAGGTTATCACCAGTTGAGAATCAGGGAGGAGGATATACCCAAGACTGCGTTCACCTCCCGCTATGGACTCTACGAGTACACTGTGATGTCGTTCGGACTCACGAATGCCCCGGCCTTTTTCATGAACATGATGAACAACGTATTCATGGAGTTCTTGGATAAGTTCATTGTGGTATTCATCGACGATATCCTCGTTTACTCCAAGACCAAGGAAGAACACGAGACTCACCTCCGTCTGACCCTCGGAAAACTAAGGGAGCAGCAACTGTACGCCAAATACAGCAAGTGCGATTTTTGGTCGTCTGAGGTGAAGTTCCTCGGTCATGTCATATCTGCCGGAGGAATAGCAGTGGACCCAACCACCGTAGAAGCGGTAACCAACTGGCTACAGCCAACGACCGTGACCGAGATCCGGAGTTTTCTCGGATTGGCCGGATACTACCGCCGGTTCATCGAGAATTTTTCCAAGATCGCAAAGCCTATGACCAGACTTCTGCAGAAGGAAGTGAAGTTTGATTGGACCCCCGACTGCGAAGAAAGCTTCCAGACTCTCAAGAAGAAGCTAGTATCAGCCCCCATTCTGACTCTGCCAGACATCCGGAAAGACTTCCACGTCTACTGTGATGCCTCTCGTCAAGGATTGGGATGTGTCTTAATGCAAGAAGGGAAAGTAATATCCTACGCCTCCCGGCAATTGAGACCGCATGAGCTGAACTACCCAACCCACGACCTGGAACTAGCAGCCGTGGTTCATGCCTTGAAGATATGGAGACATTACCTTGTGGGAAACCGGTGTGAGGTCTTCACCGACCACAAGAGCCTCAAGTACATATTCACCCAACCAGATCTGAACCTCAGGCAAAGGAGATGGTTGGAACTGATCAAGGATTACGACTTGGGCATCCATTATCATCCAGGCAAAGCGAATGTGGTGGCAGACGCCCTTAGTCGAAAAGGGTACTGCAATGCCATCATGATTCAAGACCAGGCTCCTCTACTTTATAAAGAGATGGAAAGGCTAAACCTAGGGATCACCACCCGAGAGTACCTCGCTGCCTTGGAGTCTCGGCCTGTCTTAATAGACCAGATCCGAGAGAAGCAGAAGGAAGACCCGGACATCCTGGAGATCCAGCAAAACATGAGGAAGGGTAAAGCCCCCGGATTCTCCGAGGATGAACATGGTACCATTTGGTTCGGAAACCGAGTATGCGTACCCAACCTACCTGAGTTGAAGACTCTCATCCTTCAGGAAGCCCACGATACTCTATACTCCATCCATCCCGGGAGTACAAAGATGTACCAAGACCTGAAGGAGAAATATTGGTGGGTCAGCATGAAGAGAGAAATAGCTGAGTATGTGGCCAAGTGCGACACATGCCGGCGAGTCAAGGCAGAGCATCAGAGACCTGCCGGACTTCTTCAACCCCTCAAAGTCCCTGAATGGAAGTGGGAAGAAATAGGAATGGACTTCATCACGGGACTGCCCAGGACCCAAGCTGGTCATGATTCTATCTGGGTGATCGTTGATCGACTCACCAAGGTTGCCCACTTCGTTCCGGTCAAGACAACTTACACCGTCGCCAAGTTGGCTGAGTTGTATATGACCCGGATCGTGTGCCTCCACGGAGTTCCCAAGAAGATTGTATCTGACCGCGGGAGTCAGTTTACCTCCAAGTTTTGGAAGAACCTTCAAGAGGAACTCGGCACCCGGCTGAACTTTAGCACCGCCTATCATCCACAGACCGACGGTCAAACCGAAAGGGTCAACCAGATATTGGAGGATATGCTTAGAGCTTGTGCTCTAGACTTTGGCGGAATGTGGGACAAGAACTTACCTTATGCAGAGTTCTCCTACAACAACAGCTATCAAACCAGCCTGCAAATGTCCCCGTTCGAAGCACTCTATGGGCGTAAGTGCAGAACGCCGTTGCTCTGGGATCAAACCGGAGAATCACAACTGTTTGGGACGGATTTATTGAGAGAAGCCGAAGAGAAAGTTAAGATCATAAGAGACCGACTGAAGGCAGCCCAATCCAGGCAAAAGAGCTACGCCGATAACCGTCGAAGAGATCTAGCCTTTGAGGAGGGTGATTATGTCTACCTCCGAGTCACTCCCCTCCGTGGCACTCAAAGGTTCAACATGAAAGGCAAACTAGCACCCCGCTACGTCGGACCTTTCCAGATCCTCCGTCGACAAGGAGAAGTGGCATATCAACTTGAACTGCCTCCATCCCTGGCAGGAGTTCATGATGTGTTCCACGTCTCTCAGCTGAAGAAGTGTCTCCGTGTGCCCACCGAGCAAGCCGACCTTCAGCAGCTCAACGTCCAAGAAGACTTGACCTACATAGAGAGACCCGTCAAGATCTTGGAAACCAAGGAAAGAGTAACCAGAAGTCGCGTCGTCCGCTTCTGCAAAGTCCAATGGAACAACCATCCCGCAGAAGAAGCCACTTGGGAAAAAGAAGACGAGCTGAAAGCCCAATACCCCGAGCTATTCGAGTAGCGTTCCAATCTCGAGGACGAGATTCTTGTAAGGGGGATAGGTTTGTAACACCCCAATTTTTCAAAACAATAAAAATATATTAAATTCAATTTCTTGGAATTATTATTTCAGAAAATACTTTTAAATCCCTTTTATACCCTTTTGAACTACAACATAGAGTAGATGACCAAATTAGGAGGTGAAACTTTTTGTATATGATCCTAAGGCCAAAAGATAATTTTGAGAATTTTTATAAATTTTTACCAGCCTTGGAAGTAGCCCTAATCTTTTAATCTATTTTCTGGAATTATTTTTATTCAGAAAAGCATTAGAACAGTAATGGGCTCCTCCCCCCTCCCTTCTCTCTCTCCCGGCCAGCCCAGCCCGTTACCGCGCTCCCCTCTGGCTGACAACCCGGTCCCACCTGTCGGCGCCAACTTTCTCCCCTCGCGCCCGAGCCCGACCCCACCCGTCAGTCGCCACCCCACTCGCTCGCGCCCGCTGGCCAGTAGGCCCCACCTGTCAGCTTCGCCTTCTACCTCGCGCCGTCGCCCCCAAACTTCGCCGGCCACCTTTACTCCCTCGGATCCGCTCGTCGCCGGTCCCCTCCCCTTCATTATTCGCCAGCATTAAAACCCCCGGATCGCGTCGCCCGTTTTCCCTTTAATCCCACGCGTAATCCCCCCCCGCTGTCGCCCGCATGCAGAGAAAACGCTCGCCGGCGTTAACTCACTGCCCTCCCCCGATGGCGCCCTCCCTGTCCCCGCCGGCACCACTATTTATACCCCTGCCCTCCACCGCGTTCGGTCCACGCTTCAATTCGCACTCAGAACGAACAGAGCGCCCCTCCTTCGCCTTTGAGCATTTTTCCCCTGCTTCGCCTCCGGCCGCCCCTCGCCGTCGCCTCGGACCACCCCGGCCCTCGCCTCCGCCACCGTCGTGACCGCCAGGACGTCCCCTACCTCGGCCACGTCCCCGCCGGTCAAGGAGATCGCCGGAACCCCATCGCCGACGAGGAGCCCGAAGTGCTTCGCCGTCTACCCTCGCCGCCGACCACTTCCCGTCGACCCCTCGCCTCGCCTAAGGTACCGTCATGACCGCCGTAGTGCCCTCTTTCCATTTCTAGGATTAGCTAGGACCGCCGTCGCTCGCCGTGGCCGCTGGCCCGCTCGCCGTCGTCGGAGAAGACGACCGGCACGGGTCGAGTACCCGTGCCGTGTCGGATCTGATCTCGACCGTGCGATCGCGATCGGACGACGCGCGTGAGTCCACGTACGCGATCTAATCCGCACCGTCGGATCTGGTCAAAGCGGTATGTTTTAATCTCGCGCGTTGGTTTTCATTTAAACCCGCCAGGCGATCTCTTGCGTCCACGTGGTACCCCTTCGCACGTTTTAATCCTGGCCGTCCGTTATCACTTACGCGTCCCGCCTCGTCCTCGCGCGTCGGATCTGGATCCGACGGTCCAGATCGACCCGGCGCACGCGCACAGTGCGCGGGTTCACCGTGGGCCTGGCTCACCGTGGACCCGAGAGGTTTAAAATTTGAAAATAAATTCCAGAAATGCTTTTAAACTTGTAAAATTCATATCTAATACATTTGAACTCTAAAAATTACCATTCCAATTTCAGAAAATTCATAAAATTATTCTCTACACGTTCATGCAATAAAAACAGTAGGTTTACTTTGACATTTTCATGTTTATTTAAATAAGTATTCAAATGCCCTTAGGATTAAAATGCAAATTTAAATATTTAAACTCCAGAAAATTTATGTAATTGTTCCTTTCTGTTTAAACACTAGGACCACTGAGTTTTCTCTGAATCATTCATATTAAATTGATTATAAAACTTAATGTGGTATTATTCACACTTAAAACCCTTTTTATGAGAAACAATAATTCATTTTGATTATTTATGAAATAAACTACAGAACCCTAAACAACTGATTCTCTTTAAAATCAAACCAACTTAAACCCATATGCTTGTTGTGTGATTTTACGTTGTTTATATCGAATGTTGTATTTATTTTACTTTATTATTATTGAAAAGACTACGACGCCGTCGAGGAGCCGGAATACTTCCCGGAAGTCCCTCCCTCGCCTTTCGCTGAACAAGGCAAGTCACCAAACCAATCTCTTGAACATATTGAACCCATGTTTGAATTGATTATCGCTAAAACACATAGGTTATGTATATGCATTAGTCAAATGAACCCTTACATTATATTTATTTAGGATCCCCCGACCTTGATGTGCAACCCAAGCCATGCTATCTCGCCTAACCTCCTTGTCACCATATGATCAATGATATTAGCTAGTGTCCAATGTATTGGCACGGCCGCTATAGGGTAAAAATGAGTCGTAGTGAAATGGTTCTATTATATGATCCCGTTACTTCTTATCTTTGGAAATTCTGTTGGTGATGAGTCATGGTTGTGAGTGTATGCATGGTGGGTTCCGGGTGCAAGCTAGGGCATTGGTCAGTCGCACCCGGGGCACTATAAGGACCGGTCTGAGGGATCCGTTGCAATACACTTACGTACTAACCACAAGTCTAGTGGGTAAGTCCTAACTAAAGTATGGGTTGTTCCAAACCGAGGCCACCACTTGGAGATGGGTCAAGTTGCACCTGCGGGTGACTTGTACCAATGTGGCGCAAAGGGGGGTGCGACGTTAGCCGGGATGCGGCCCGGCGCGCCGGCAAAACCTAGAGCGGGTGGTTATCGCTTGGAACATCTCATATTGAGGTTTTGGCACGAGTTCCCGTGAAATGGGTCATCTCGTTGAGATGAGTGCGTGCCTTGTGGGTACAGTAGTACATCTCTGATCAGAGTCTTAAATCTTTTCGAAAAGCCGAGCCCACGGTCAAGGGCGGGTTGCGTGACATCCCCCAGTTAGTTTACTTGAATATGGATGTGCATGTTGTTTGTCATGTAAGGACCGTTGTGCGAGGAGGTAAAACGTACTCCTCGAGTTAGTTGATGTTGATGATGCTCATGTTTACTTTCCGCATGATTAAAATATGATTACACTAAATGCCATAACTGCAACTGCTTTATTCCGCATTGTTAGCCTTTATCCTTCCTTGTTTATTATCCTGCATTATTATTTGCATTTGCGGTGGCTTGTTGAGTACTCTTTGTACTCATACCCGTTGGACCCCACAGAGGATGCTTATCTCGAAGACGGTCTGGAGTAGCGACCCAGTCAAGAAGAAAAATCCTGAAGAAGAAGTTCGTCATGCCGTTTTCTAATTATTTTACTCTACTGTTTTATTAAAACAATGTTGTAATAAATATGGTCTGCGTACCATGAATTTTACCGTATGTACGTTGTCGCATGATGAACCTCTTGTATTATTGTTTTTCTATGGAAATTCAATAATGTCTCGATTTTGTATAAATCGGGGCGTGACACTTAGTACCTTTTGTTTGAAAATAGTCACTTCGGACTAATTTTCCGGACACTTTAGCATCCAAAACGATTGGTCACTTTGGACTCTTTTTATAGATATTCGAAGCTTATCAGCTCAAATTCTGTTCTGTTTGGCCTCCTTCGGCTCTTTTTACGAATGCTATCAAACCGGTGGTTTGGAATTCACAATGGTCTCCTTGGACTCTTTTTACGGATGTTTTCAAGCTAGATCTTGGAATCCGCATTATTTAGTCTCCTTCGACTCTTTTTACGGATGCGTTCAAGCTGGTGGCTTGGAATCCATTTTTTAGTGACTTTCCCACCTCGTCGGAAGCTTCGAACCAGTTGTTCGAGGTCCGAAAAATTGGTTCAAATGAATGACACTTCCCTCACAACCAACTTTGTTCTTCCAGTTCGTCCACTAGAAGTATAAAGTGTTTGAAAGGTAGGCATTATCTGAACCATGAGCTTTATTAATTCAAAAGGTGTTTACATATGATTACAAGTAGCCCCTATGCGAAATATCGCTTTAAGTGCTCCGCATGCCAGGCATGCTTTAATTCTTCGCCTTCTAAATTAGCTAACTTAAAAGAACCAAGGCGTCCTGAGTGAAGTTTTCCTTTCTCCTTCTATTTCCAGCTCGGTGCTGCGAAGAGATCTTCCTTTAAGCATCGTTGGCATCATAGCTTCGTCTCCAAATAATAGTCTGAAAGGAGTGAAACCTGTGGACCTTATTTGAGTGGTCCGAATGGACCATAAAATCTTTGGGAGTTCTTTAGTCCACAGTCCTTTTGCCAACCCTACTATTCTTCGATTCAACCCTAACAAGATGTTACCATTGGCTCTTTCTACCGCTCCGTTAGACTGAGGATGGTGCACTGCAGCGAAGCATATTTGTATGCCAAGATCTTCGCAAAACTTCCTGAAGGGATCTGCATCAAACTGTGTCCCATTGTCAACTGTGAGCTGCCGAGGTACTCCGAATCGGCATATAATACTTTTCTAGAAAAAAATTTGTACATTATTCGAAGTGATAGTTGTGAGAGGTTCTGATTCGACCCACTTGGAAAAATACTCGATTGCTACCACTGCAAATTTCAAATTTCCTTTTGCTACTGGAAAGGGGCCAATAAGGTTCATGCTCCATCTGGCCATGGGCCACACTAGGGCACTGACTTGAAGAGTTGTTGGCGGATGATGACTTCTTCTTCCCATCCATTGACAACCCTGGCACGTGCGGACTAGGCTCTCCGCATCAACTACTATTGTAGGCCAATAAAGCCCCTGGCGAAGTGTTTTTCCTACCAAAGCTCGAGGGGCCAGATGGCTACCACAAAGGCCTTCATGAATTTCTCGGAGAATCTCCTAACCTTCGGCTTGAGATATACATTGGAGCAGAGGGGAACATACTCCGGCCTTGTACAGAATACCGTTGATTATATGATAATTTCGAATTCTGAGCTTTAACATTGAAAGTTGTGTCCCTTTAGGCAAATTTGCTTCTCCTTGCAACAATTCCATAATTGAACTCCGCCAATCAGTACTTGGAATGCAAAGAACTTCCGCAGAAGGGATCTGTGTTACCGAAGGTGAACTGAGCTCTTCATAAAAAACTCCTTCCGGAATGTCCATAGCTCCGGCTGCAGCTTTTGCCAAGGTATCAGCTTGCATATTTTCAGCTCTGGGTATTCTTCGGATGGAAATCCTTTTAAATGCTGCTTCAATTTTACGAATCTCTTCCAAATATTTTGCAAGCTGGGGATGATGGACTTGAAAACTTTTATCAACATGCCCTGCTACAATTTGAGAATCTGTTTTAATAACAACTCTTGTAGCCCCCAAAGCACGTGCCTTTCGAAGTCCTAACAAAATTCCTTCATACTCCACTGTATTATTGGTGGACTTAAAGTTGAGCCTTGCGGAGTACATTGCTCTTTGCCCTCAAGGCGAAATTATTACCGCTCCGACACCTGCTCCAGATGCTTGGAAAGCTCCATCGGAGTATATGGTCCAAATAGCTTCATTTGGTTTCTCTGGAGCCCATACTGCAGGAGGAGTCCATTCTGCCACAAAGTCTGCCAACACCTGTGACTTGATTGCTGTCCTTGCCACGAAGGAGATGTCGAAGGGTGCTAATTCAACGACCCATTTCCCAATTCTTCCTGTAGAATCCTTACTTCGGAGCATATCTCCTAAAGGATACGAGGTTGGTACAATCACATTATGTGCTAGGAAATAATGCATGAACTTCCTCGAAGCCATTATCAGAACATAGGTGAACTTCTCAAGCTCAGAATATCTTGTTTTTGCTCCAGACAATACTTTGGATACAAAATAGACTGGATTATGTACCAACTTCCCATTGATATCAACTTCTCTGACAAGGACTGCACTGACAGTGGAGCCAGTAGCCGCAAGGTAGAGGAGTAGGGTTTCGTCCACAACAGGCACCGTGAGTGTAGCGTGGTTACTGAGATAATTCTTAATATCATAAAAACTCTTTTGACACTCCGGTGTCCATGCAAAATCTTCGGACCTTTTCAATGCTTTGAAAATGGGCAAACTTCTCTCCGCAGATCTTGCTAGGAATCTGTTAACTGCTGCAAGGCGACCAGTTAGCTTTTGCACTTGCTTCAAATTTTCTGGAGGAGCCATCCTTTGCAATGAAGTTATTTGAGTAGGGCTAGCTTTGATCCCTCTGCTTGAAACTAGATACCCTAACAATTTTCCAGCCTGAGCCCCGAAGATACATTTTTCGGGGTTGAGACGGACTCCACATGCCCGAAGGCTATTGAATGTTTCTGCTAAGTCTAGTATATGTTGGTGCTTTAGAGCACTCTTTATTACAATGTCATCCATATAGGCTTCTACATTGCAGCCCATTTGATGACCTAGAGCCTTAGCAATTAGCCTCGAAAAAGTTGCCCCAGCATTTCTTAAGCCAAAAGGCATTCTTACATAACAGAAGACTCCCGAAGGAGTTACAAAGCTTGTTTTGAAGTCATCTTCGCGCTTTAACCAGATTTGATGATAGCCAGAATATGCGTCGAGGAAGCTTAATAACTCCGAACCAGCAGTGGAGTCTATCAATTGGTCAATTCGGGGCATAGGATAGGGGTCACGGGGGCATGCTTTATTCAAAGATGTAAAGTCAATACACATGCGTCACTTCCCAGAAGATTTCTTCCTAACGAAGACTGGGTTAGTTAGCCACTCCGTATGAGCTACTTCTCTGATAATCCCAGTCTTCAGCAACTTTTCCACTTCAGCTTTAGCAAGGATGGCCCTCTCCACAGATAACTTCTGGAGTCCTTGCCGAACAGGCCGAACCCTTGGGTTCACAAGTAAACTATGCTCAATAATATCCCGACTGACTCCGGTAATGTCCTCATCAGACCATGCAAAGACATTTAAATTTTCTTCAACTACTTTTTCTAACGAAGTAGCGACTTCTGGAGGCAAATCCTTGCCAAACTGAAATAAATAGTCTTTGCCGTCTTTGACAATAACCTTCGTTATAATTTCTCCTTCGGGGCTTGGTCTTGGGTAGGACTTCTTCGAAGGTTCACCTGAAGCAGAGATATCCTCCAGGTTGCCTTGCACGTTGTTCACTTGTCTCGGGTCAAGAGGGGGGCCATGACCATATTTTGCTCTTCGCGCAGTGGCCTGATCTCCGAAAATAGTGAGCACTCCCGCTTGCGTGGGCATCTTCATACACAAATAAATATGATGCGCCATGGCTACGAACTTATTCAACATGCCCCTCCCAAAGATAACATTATATGCATACGGGGCATCCACAACATCAAAAATCACCTCCTCCGTCCTAGTCAGTAGCCCCTCTCCGAAAGTGACCTCCAAGGCTATTTGGCCGAGGGCATCAAGAGGGCGTCCTGCGAAGCCTTGCAAAGGATGAGCTGCTGGGAGAAGATGCTTCTTGGAGATACAGAGCTGATCGAAGGCTTGAACGAAGATAATACCTGCTATGTCGGCAGTGATGACAAGTGGATCTGCATGCAGAAACTTTATGCCAGCTGCATCATCTGCGAAAAAAGATATCAGCACATGGGACCATTCAGGAATGGTAGCTGTGGACAAAGAAGTTCCAATATGGCTCACTTCTCGGACATATTCTCTTCTCTGCCTCTTCGACATACTACCAAGAGTCCCTCCTCTGGAAATAGGGAGAACTACTCTTTTCCCTCGATCTTGACCATCTTCCTGCTTCGGGGTGGCATAATATTGACCAACGGAGGTTACCTTGCAGGGTCGAAGTTGTCTATACGTGCCACAGCCTGGACAGGCTCCGGACGCACCTCGGAAGGAACTCGGTCAGTAGTGCCTCGACCTGAGGTTCTTTCAAGGTACTCACCTCTTAAAGCGAGTATAGACTTGCACGCATCAGTTGTGTGACTTTGATTATCATCATGGACGCAGCATAAGAAGGCTTGGGCTTTGCCAACAGGCTTCCCTGGCGGCCTCCAGCCGCTGGTCTTGATTCCCGAAGCTTGTGAAATCTTAGAGGCAAATTTCTGCGGAGGTGCAATGTTCAAGACTTCTGAACGAGGATGCTTTCGCCCCCGACGCCTATCATACTGGACTTCGAAGTTAGGCCCCTGCGAAGGTGTTGAAGTCTTCACTTCCAACTTGACTTGTTGCAGGATTGACGGAGTTGAAGCAGTTCTCCGAAGCCACCCTTCTTCTGACCTAGCATACTCTTCAAAATAAGACATCAACTGAGCAACAGAAGATATCTATTTCCGATGAAGTTTATCAAGGAGACCTGCATGGGTAACTCCCTCCCGAGCTGCATCAACTATGGATGATGTAGTCAGCCCTTGAATTTGCGACTTCGTATGGGCGAAGCACTTGAAGAATTGTCTTAAAGTCTCTCCAGGCAGCTGCTTCACCTGGAAAAGACTTCCTGTAGACATTGGGGGTACGAAGGTACCCTAAAAGTTACTTATGAACTTCTTCCTTAATTGCTCCCAGGTTCTGATTGACCCTGGCTTCAGGGACCAAAACCACCGCAGGGCCACCCCTTCAAGAGCTAGAGGGAAACATTTGGCCATGGTGTCTCGCACTCCTCCACTGGCCTCAATTGCCAATGCATAAGAACGGGAGAACTCCCCAGGGTCCTCATCTCCGGAATATTTGCAGAGTTTCAAAGTTTTAAACGTATGATCGAAGCGTACTTTCTGTAGCTCAGGATGCAGCGGGGACTCGCTGTCGAAGGAGGCGTTCTCCGGGGCTTCAGGATAAGGAAGTTCGTCTTCTTGGGGCACTTTAGGAATGAGCGGGGTGGCCTGAGAACGAAGCCTATCTGCGGCTTCTTGCCTCCACCTCACCACTTCAGCTTGGAGACTGGCCATTTGGGTGGCCATGTCGCCAAGATCATCTTCATCTCCTCCGGAAGGACCTTTCGGGTCTTGAGAACTGTACATATTAGTTCGAAGTGGAATCTGAGCTGGAAGGGGGACTTCAGTTGGCCGAAGTATAGATGAAGTTGGGGGAGAAACTCCGTATGCTCGAGGAAGGGGAATTCCTTCGGGAGTCTGAGGTGGAGGAATTGCCGAAGATCCGCCGACCTCGATTGTGTTCGAAGATCTTACTCCGGAGGTCCGAGGGGACGTCCAAGTAGGACTACCACCTGAACTCCGCTTGGGAGGCATGGTTTGAGAACTTGGTAGAGAACGAAGTTTTTTGGACTAAGTTCCCCACGGACGGCGCCAACTGTTGGCGCAAAAGATTATGCTAACAGGTTTCTAGAGATTAGAAACTAACAAACGAAATGTTTACGAAGTGAACTATTTCAAGCCTCCGAAGTGGATAATAGCTCAAAATATTTCGAAGATGTGTATTGAATAACTCAGTATTCGATGATCATTACAGGGTAAAACGGGGGGTATTTATAGGCCAAAACCTTAAGGAAAAGACCTTTTTACCCCTCTACTACAACCGACATAGTGGAAACTATTCAGTACCCTTAATAGGGCTAAAATGGTAAAAGACTAATCTAATGAGAAAGAAGATAAGTCTTCCATCTTAGCTGGCAAAGAGGTTCTCTGAAGAGTCTACATTCGAAGATATACTCCAAACTAGAGTTCGCCTCGATCCTTCGAACTTGTCCTTGTACTAAGCCGAAGTTAGATGCTGGAAACCTTCGACTAAATAGTCTGCCTTTGTCTTGTTACAGTAGTGACCCTGAGGTTGAAGTATTTTCCCCCAACAAATGGCCTCGTCGATGCTAAGGCATTACTTCTTAGCACATAATCTCATCGTCCCTACCTCTGTGGGATTGAAATGGCGACTAGAGGGGGGTGAATAGACGCCTCAACAAATTCTCGCGAATATGATGGCCTTTTCAAATCACCCAACGCACCTCTAAAAGGAACAAAAACGGAAGCTAATAATCTTTCACAACAAAATCCCGAATAAAGCAAGTGCCATTACTCTCCTGTCAGATATGATGTGATATAACAGTTTGAGAGATCACAAGCACTACTCTTATATCAAATAGACAAATCACCAAACATTTCAACAATTCTTAGGCATTTCATCATGTTCATGGCAAGTATACGAATTTCACACATATTTAATCATAGCACAATGATCAAGCTAGATTAGACAGGCTCACAGATGAATTATACTAAACATCACAGATTCATAGGTATATTATCAAAAGGAGCACAAGTAAAGTGCATGAAGCAATTTAATCTATCACAAATTAATCATCTAGAAATAATTCATGTGCATGAGGATTGAAAATACTCTACAGTTCTTAATCAGTTCTATCAACAGAAACCCAGCAGAGAGGTAATCAAATACAGAAACAATCTATTGGGAGTCTTTGAAAATACATTGAAGAAAATCACCTGAGTCTGCCGGCAGCGGTACAACTTCCAGATATTGCGGAAATTTCTGTTCCAAAATTCTCAGCTGAAATCTCAATTTTTTAGAATCAGTTAAGCATATTGTTGGACAGAAAAATATATGTAGCAGTGGTCAAAACCTTTTGCAAATTTCAAACAAAATTCAAATTTCAAGTCTGAATCAAACAGTGCAAATCAGAGCGAAAACATGTTTCAAAATTCAGTTCATATCAAATCAGAGTTTGAACAGTCGATCTGTGTTGTCGGTATTTGAACCTCTAAAATACAGATACTATTTCGGCAAACGAACAGTCGACAGGAAGGTGTCGATCAATGTAACTCCGACAAGATCAGAGAATCAACAAAACACTCAGCAATTCAAATACATCACTATGTTTCAGACAATTCATAATATCACCAATTGAACAACTTAAACAACCTGGATATCAATCATCAAGTATACCAAAAACTTAACTCAACTATCAGTTTAATATCTGAACTCAAAATAGATGATCAGAAAAGGAAAACTAATTGGTTCTGATAGAATTTAATTGAATCCAATTCTGAAAACTTCCTGGAGATGATCAATAACTAGACATGTTCAGATTTAAGTAACATCTTTAAAGAGTTTATGATTCAAACACATTACTGCTGCAAATTCAGTAACCAACCCAATTATCAAACTGAACACAAAGAAAATGTTGATTGGTAATACAGAGATCAGGCAGCTGTTCAAATCAGAACCAATTTATATTCAACCCTGAAAACATATTGCAAATTAAGAGTTCACCTCATACACAATTTTCTGGTATACACACTCACACAGAATTTCAGATGTTGAAATAGATCAACTCAAAGAGATTAAACTTCTGTTTACATTCAGATTTCAGAACTGAACAGACCACTTAATACTTCAGAACTGGTAACAGATTACAACAACAATTCTTTTCAACTCAGATTCTGAACAGGTTCTGATTTAATTATTACTCCAAAATTACTTGACCATCATTCAACCATGATATTACTCAAGAACCTACCCAACAATCAGACAAGATGCTGTTGAACACTTGAAGAAACATTTTATCAAACATGTAAAGAGCTAAACCAAAAACCTGAAACAATTTTCAGAGAAATTTTTCAGTGTTGTGGTGCCTAATTTGATCAGCAAAAAGATCAAGAAGATATAGCAGAAATCACATGAAACTTTCAAAAATGGATCATTCAAATCATGCACAACAAAAGATGTATAAACATCAATATCAACTTTTGCACTAGATTTACCAGAAATCGCAGCACAAAAACGAATTCAGCCACATAGTGTACCTGCGCTGGAAACAGAGAGGAAACTGGCGCTGTACTATAGCCGATCCAAAAATCGCTGGCAGATTCCTGTTCCTCATAAAAAGCTCCTTCAAACTCAGTTTTTCTGATGAATTTTCATTGGAGAAATTTGTCTCAAATGTTTTCCATGGTTCAGCCAACTCTAGAGGATAATATCCTACCAACTCATGTTCTAGATGCCCTCTATTTACACTTTGCCGCTTAGTAATTTCAGAAATCACAATTCTGAAAATTACCATTAAAGACCTAAAGTAAAAATTACAATTTGACTTTCCTTTTAATATAATTTCAGAGTAGAACCACTCTAAAAATTATACCAAAAGGTTACACTACAAAACTGAATTATTTGAACTAATACAAGACACCTATTTATTGAATTAACAAAAACATTTAACGTTTCGACGGTTTTTAGCAAAAACTGACAAAGTCTCTCAACCTTTCGACTCGTGACACCGCTTCACGACTCCGCGCGCTAGCAAGACACTTTCGCTCTCGATCCCCTTGAGCTGCCTGAATGCTTGTCCTGGCCTCCCTCTCGCAAACCCGGTCGACACGCCGTCGCAGTAAGACTTCCATCCAAGTCTTGCTCGGTCTCTTCATGCACTCTTGAGTTCTTCTCCAACTTCGCCCGGTCTCCCTTATCCTCGGGAATCAAGCTCCCCAATCGATCACCCGCCGTTGACAATTGGTCAGCGTCTCCTCCCTGCACATACAAGACAAGCCAAGACACTAACGCGACAAACCACCGAAACCCTCGGCAGCCAAACCTCCATTTCACATCGAAGACCTCGATGCACTCAAACCACTCTCAACCACTCAACCACTCACCCTTGTCAATCACTCATCATCTAGACCGAAACCACCCTTGGTTTCACAATCTCCCCCTAGATGAGTGCATTGACAACCCAAAGTAAAGACATGATGAGGATTGCATGTTAAGCGCACAAGTGACCATAAAAACTCATAAAAAGCAAAACATGTCACTTGGTAAAAGATCTCCCTGCTTGGGCAAAAACCTTATGCAAGGAAAGGCAAAAGCAAAAACATCTCAATGCAATGAAACATGAAAGCCAATTACTCCCCCTTAACCAAGCAATCCAAAAGCCTCCAAAAGCATCATGTAGATCATTTCTCCCCCTTTGACAATGCTGGCATCAAGGAGATAAAAAGATGCCAAGAGGGGAAAAGAGGGTAAAGCAGAGATGTGAACTTCTGAAACATGAGCAGCTACAATAACAGTACAAACAAGCATTCTCCTCGAATATCATCTAAAAGTATTGTATGACAACCTCAAATGAATACCATCTAAACAAAAGGCATGAGCAAGCATTTTCAGATTTTAGCAAATAAAAGCATCACTACTCAAACTAGTATACTAGACATGTCAAGGTATGAGATGCAAAAGCTAAACAAGCACACACAAGATAAGTGTATCCCACTTCAAGGTGCTTCAGCAAACATGATGTGCAATGAATTTCAAATTTTTTATTTTTGTGCTAGGGGTTATTTGCATGTCAACCTTATACTAACCGACCATGCTAAGCCTAGGTTGAAACCATCAGAAGCTTAAAGCAATGGTCTGGGCAGACACTTCAATGTCCCGGTTCATACCAAAGTGCAATGGTAAGCCGTCCAGAACAAAGTAGTGCGACAAAAGAAACCCAACTGGATCTTTTCAATTTTTGCACACAATAGCATGAATATCATCCATTTTCATTTTCATTTTCTTTCATTTTTTATTTTTGTTTTCATTCATTTTCATTTCCATTCATTTTTGATGAAATCAAGTTGCGTATTAGCATCCAAGTAAAAGGACCTAGCTATCAGGTGTGTAAAAGCTAGCAAAAGCACTCAACCCATTCAAGCTAGTTTCTACACTAAGTAGTGATCATTTTCAAATTTTCACAAATAAAAGCCATGATCATGACAATTCTCAGATGGAAACATATCAAGTAGTCAACAATATTAAAGACAATAGTTCAAAAGCATTACAAAGCATGTACTTGTAAAAGCAATTAATCATATGGCAGAAGCTCATGCAATGCTACACAACTCCCCCTCAAAATATGCTAGTATCTCTCGGATGCGCAGTGAGAGGGTGAGCTAAAAATTGTTTTGGAATCCAGCAGCGCAAAACTCGTGAACCACACAAAGTAGTATACTGACCATGCACAAGAGATAAGCCATGGTAAAAAGTGTGTGGTCTAGTAATAAAGCGCGAACCTGGAAATCGATGAGGTCTCCCAACCTGTCGAGCATCAAAGCCTCTTATATGTGATCTATCACCATATGAAGCATGGTGTACACCACGAGGGGCAAATTTACTCACAAAGCAATGAGGAGCCTCAAAATCAAAGCAAAAGTGATAACCACAATCATGCAAATCAAGTGAAGAATAATCATGAATGTTCAAGGCATGAGCACGACGTACATCTTTCATGCATCGATAGCAAAAACCAATCAAATGACCTAAACGATGACAATAAGCGCAATGAAAAACTTTCTTGGGTGTAGGTGTATAGGTTTCTAGTGCAAACCTCACAGTTTTCCTAGGTTTTTGCTTGGACTTTGTCCTGAGTGAAGAAATGATTATGTTTTTGGGTTGGGTAGGATTTTCGCTCTCTCATTCTCAAGGGTAGTAGGTAGAGTGAACACAGTTTGGCTTGGGGTATTAGAAGAAGTTCTCTCATAACCTAACCCAAGAGCTAACACTGCACTGTCAGCGCACATTTTTGTTTTGTCCAAAAACAAATCCATTTTCCTTTTCCCTTCAGTGCATTTTTCTACCATGGAAAGCAGATAATCATTCTCACACTTAAGTTTTTCTACTTGCTCTCTAGCAAACCTGAGTTGGTCCTTAAGGGTGACACAGGTGGGACACGACGGCTGCACATCATTAGAACACTCAGCACTCTCCAGTCTAGCCTTAAGCTCATCGATATGCTTATCTCTTAGACTAATGCTTTCAATCAGTAAATAGCAGTTTGAGCATTCATCGATGGCACAAGGACTAGACTCCACCACCAAAAGTTGCTTCTGAACATTTTTAAGGTTTTCAATGTTTTGAGCATGTATCAGACGCAACTGAGCAAGTTCATCCATAATGATAAGACAAGACTCACAATCAGCAATTTCAGACTCAGACTTCAACAAAGCAAGTTCAGTAGAAAGTGATTCAATTTTAAGCTTTATTTCCTTTCGTTCTTTAGCAGCAAGTTTAAGCAGTCTATCTTGTGAAATAATTGCATCATGTAATTCATCGTTTTGAACAAGTAATTGGTCATGTGATAGACTAACCTCAGATGAGTTAGGCTCATCGCTGTTGTACTTGTCATTTGTCATGAAGCAGAGGCTGTGGAAGTCCTTCGTCTTTTCCTTCTTTTCTTAACTCTTGTAGAATTCTTCTTCATCAGAGCTTGGCTCTTCACTCGAGGTGTTGTCGATGTAGCTGAGTGCAGCCACAAAAGCTCTATCCATCCTTTTTGCCACTTTTCCTCTTTTGCCTGCAAAGAAGGATTTTTTGTCTCTTTTCTGGTGTTTGAATTCATGTTCATTCTTTGTGTTCAGTTTTGGGCAATTCTCTTTAATATGATTAAGATCACTGCACTCAAAACACTCTCGAGAGCCTCCTCTTCTTTGATCTCTTCTATCATTGTAGAATCTAGTGAACTTTTTGAGTATAAGAGCAAGCTCTTAATCGTCCAAGGTGTCCACTTGTTCCATTGTGATAGAGACCAATGAAGACAAGGCAAAACCCCCAGATAAAGTGCAAACTCTAGACGCACTACCTCCAGATGAGGTGCCACTGCCAGGACCAGAAAACAAAGCAATCGAAGGCAATAAAGATTTTCCAGCTCCCAGTCAAGACACCTTGGCAATCTCGGTGGACTTAAGCTTACTAAAGAGTTTGTCGCAAGTCAGAGTGTCAAAGCTTGCCGACTCTTCAATACTGAAGATCTTCACCTCCCATATGCTACGATTAAGAGCATAGAGAAGTTTGATTGCCCTATCGTGGTCAGAGTAAGCCAAAGTCCTAGTGGCGCGCAAATTACTCACAATTCCATCAAAACGCGTAAACATGACATCTACAGATTCGCCAGAGCCTTGCACGAACATTTGGTATTCTTGATTATATGTGCTCTGCCTCCTAGCCTTAATGTGCGATGTGCCCTCATGAAAAGTACTCAAGGTCGTCCAGATTTCTCGTGCAGTCCAAAGATGCTAGACCCTGTCAAACTCGTTGCGACTCAAACTGATAAAAAGAATGTTTCTAGCCTTGCTATTACATTCATATTGTGCCTTCTCAGTCTCTAAGGTACGAGTGTCAGGAATCACATACTGGGATGCAACTATGTCCCAAATCGCACTTCCTTGGCTAAGCAAAGAAGCATAATCCCGACCATCAAACATCGGAATCTTTGAGTTCCTTTCTATGTCGCCAAAAAAATCACAAACCGGTTAAGGTCAACTGGTGATCTATCCGGCTCTGATACCAATTATGGGATCGGAATGGCAACTAGAGGGAGGGTGAATAGGCACCTCAACACTTTCTTGTGAATGTGATGTCCTGTTGAAAACACCCCAACGCACCTCTACAAAATTCAAATTTCATGTCTAAATCAAACAGTGCAAATCAGAGCAAAAACGTGTTTCAAAATTAAGCGTTACTTCAAATCAGATGTAAAAACTTTACTTCTTATCTTGAATTCACTCACACACAATTTTGAAATTAGAATCAGTATTCAGATCAATCTTAGCACTAACTATATTCCAGACCCAATTAAAATTCAGAACTGATTCAGATTCAATTTTCAGACAGGCTACAGTTCTGGACCAAAAAAATCAAACTGGATATGAAGTTCAGAGTTTCAAATCAAACAGAACTTGATTCAAACAATTCTATCATCAGATGAGCTAAGCAACATTTTTAGAACTTTTAGAGAATTTTCAGCAATATTGAGAACTCAGATTTCAATTGAATCACTTTTTATCACACAAAAACTGAAAACTACACTACTGAAACTGAACCAGCACATTCAAGATGAAAAGTATTCCATGTTGTACCAAAACAGAATTTTCAGGACAACTCTGAAATGCAGGTTCAAAGTTGAATTCAGATCAAAGCTCTTAACATTTCACAACAGCTACTGGTATGAATTTGAAATTTGCTAGATGAAGTAAAGTGAGATGATTGTTCAAAAGTGATTCAGAATGTGATACTACACAAATTAAAGCTACAATATAACACAGACTGCACACTGAATTCAGAGTATAATTTTGAAATAGTGACAACAATTCTGAAAAATTGCTTGATGATTAGTAGTAGCACTGGATACAGATCTGAACATAGAATCAGTTTTCAGATACCTTTCAATTAGGTTAGTTCCAATCTGTAATGCACACTCAACCAAAAATCTGAACCAGATATTAAATTTCTGAACTTCTACAATATTTTCAGTAATAAACAGTACTCAAATTTTGGGCTGTAATTCAAACAAATTCAGAATACACCACTCTGTTTTTAGTTTAGAACAAAACACTCAGCAATTCAAATACAACACTATGTTTCAGACAATTCATAATATCACCAATTGAACAACTGAAACAACCTGAATATCAATCATCAAGTGTACCAAAAACTTAACTCAACTATCAGTTTAATATCTGAACTCAAAATAGATGATCAGAAAAGGAAAACTAATTGGTTCTGATAGAATTTAATTGAATCCAATTCTGAAAACTTCCTGGAGATGATCAATAACTAGACATGTTGAGATTTAAGTAACATCTTTAAAGAGTTTCTGATTTAAACACATTACTGCTGCAAATTCAGTAACCAACCCAATTATCAAACTGAACACAAAGAAAATGTTGATTGGTAATACAGAGATCGGGCAGCTGTTCAAATCAGAACCAATTTATATTCAACCCTGAAAACAGATTGCAAATTAAGAGTTCACCTCATACACAACTTCCGGCTATACACACTAACACAGAATTTCAGATGTTGAAACAGATCAACTCAAAGAGATTAAACTTCTGTTTACTTTCAGATTTCAGAACTGAACAGACTACTTAATACTTCAGAACTGGTAACAGATTACAACAACAATTCTTTTCAACTCAGATTCTGAACTGGAATTCAAAACTACACACACGCATTCTGAAATTACTTTGATGAAGATGATCAATGCCCACAAGATTTAGATCAGAACCTAAGACACAAAGCAGTACAAGCTGAGATGAAAATCTTTGACAATCAAAACAGGTTCTGATTTAATTATTACTCCAAAATGACTTGACCATCATTCAACCATGATATTACTCAAGAACCTACCCAACAATCAGACAAGACGTTGTTGAACACTTGAAGAAACATTTTATCAAACATGTAAAGAGCTAAACCAAAAACCTGAAACAATTTTTAGAGAAATTTTTCAGTGTTGTGGTGCCTAATTTGATCAGCAAAAAGATCAAGAAGATATAGCAGAAATCACATGAAACTTTCAAAAATGGATCATTCAAATCATGCACAACAAAAGATGTATAAACATCAATATCAACTTTTACACTAGATTTAACAGAAATCGCAGCACAAAAACGAATTCAGCCACATAGTGTACCTGCGTTGGAAATAGAGAGGAAACTGGCGCAGTACTATAGCCGATCCAAAAATCGCTGGCAGATTCCTGTTCCTCATAAAAAGCTCCTTCAAACTCAGTTTTTCTGATGAATTTTCATTGGAGAAATTTGTCTCAAATGTTCTCCATGGTTCAGCTAACTCTAGGTGGGATAATATCCTACCAACTCATGTTCTAGATGCCCCTATTTACACTTTGCCCCTTAGTAATTTCAGAAATCACAATTCTGAAAATTACCATTAAAGACCTAAAGTAGAAATTACAATTTGACTGTCCTTTTAATATAATTTCAGAGTAGAACCACTCTAAAAATTATACCAAAAGGTTACACTACAAAACTGAAATATTTGAACTAATACAAAACACCTATTTATTGAATTAACAAAAACATTTAACGTTTCGACGGTTTTTAGCAAAAACTGACAAAGCCTCTCAACCTTTCGACTCGTGACACCGCTTCACGACTCCGCGCACTAGCAAGACACTTTCGCTCTCGATCCCCTTGAGCTGCCTGAATGCTTGTCCTGGCCTCCCTCTCGCAAACCCGGTCGACACGCCGTCACAGTAAGACTTTCATGGAAGTCTTGCTCGGTCTCTTCGTGCACTCTTGAGATCGTCTCCAACTTCGCCCGGCCTCCCTTATCCTCCGGCATCAAGCTCCCCGCTCGACCTTCGATCACCCGCCGTTGACAATTGGTCAGCGTCTCCTCCCTGCACATACAAGACAAGCCAAGACACGAACGCGACAAACCACCGAAACCCTCGGCAGCCAAACCTCCATTTCACATCAAACACCTTGATGCACTCAAACCACTCTCAACCACTCAACCACTCATCCTTGTCAATCACTCATCAGCCAGACCGAAACCACCCTTGGTTTCACACTCTTGTAAATTCCCAAAATGGAACCCTAGAAACTTGATCTTCAAAGGCTATGAAGAACTTAGATCCAAAAACAGTACCAAAACATATCAAACATTTCCTAAAAGATTGAATCCAGACTGAAAACAGAACACTGTACTCAGATCCAAAATCAGCATAAAAACTGCTCAAAAATCGTATTCAAAAGTGATCACACAAGAAAACTAATCTGGTATCAGAACTCTCTGCAGGAACAAAACAAAATGGTAGAAAGGATTAATTCTCAATTTCTGCAAAAAGTGTTATGGAATACCTTTGAATCCCTTCAACCATGATATTACTCAAGAAACAATCAAAGAATCAGCCAAGATGCTGATGAAAAGTTGAAGCAACAATTCATCAAACATGTAGAGGGTTACACAAACACAACCATTTCAGCTAGAGTTAAATTCTAGAACTGTGATGCCTTGTTTGATCAGCAAAAAAATTAAGAAGGAATCACAGAAATCACTTGCAACTTTCAAAAATGGATCATTCAAAACATCCACGACAAAAGTTGTATAGACTTCAACAACAAGTTCTACCCAGAAATCACCTGAAAATCGCTCTAAAAAATGAATCTAGATAGAATTTACATCCTGCGCCCAACACTATTCCTTTTCAAGAGGAACTCATATCTAAAACAGTGATTCTTCTCTAGAAAAGGTGATTAAAAATTTGTTTAGAGTTTGTATGGTTCAGCCAAAAGAACAGCCAAAAAAAATCTTCACCTGTCCATGGATATGGTCCCCTATTTATAGGCCAACCATGGGGGGTATTTTCTAAAAAGAACGCTCTAGAATTAAAAATTACACAAAAGTCCTATTCCTTGTAATATATTTTCAGAATTAGAAAATTCTGAAAAATATACCAAAGGAGTACACTAACTCTAGACTCACAACCTTTATTACACACTGACTCAAGATAAAAAGACTCCAAACTATTAAAATTAACAAAACTAGAAATGCTACGGTTTTCAACAAAAACCGACAAAGCCTCTCATCTTTTGTCTTCAAGGCGTACGCCTAAGATCACTTTTTGATTCCAACTGGTATTCTTGATCATTTGGCTCTTGACTCCATGTCTCACCTTGGTCACCCACCATCGGCAGTCGACAAAGCATCTCCTCTAGTACACATAAGACAATTCCACACAAACCGTCCATCCATTCTTGATCGATCTTTTCGTGCACTCTTGAGATCTTCTCCAGCTTCACCCGGCCTCCCTGATCCTCCGGCATCAAGCTCCCCGCTTGACCCTCGATCACAAACAGTCAACAATTGGTCAGCATCTCCTCCCTGCACATAAAAGACAAGCCAAGACACGAATGCGACGCACCACCGAAACCTCGACAACCAATCCTCCATTTCACATCGAACCCCTCGATGCACTCAAACCAACCTCAACCACTCAAACACTCATCCTTGTCAATCACTCATCATCCAGACCGAAACCACCCTTGGTTTGACAACCTCGTATCCCCTTGGTGATATGCTTCGGAGCAAAGACTCCACGGGTAGGATCGGAAAATGGGCTGTCGAGCTAGCCCCCTTCGGTATTTCCTTCACAGCAAGAACATCAATCAAGTCCCAAGTCATAGCGGACTTCATGGCCGAGTGGACTCCATCCGTAGTTTAGGCTCCGAAAGAAACCTCTGAAGGTCTGTGGACAATTTTTTCTGATGGAGCTTATCAGGCATCTGGTGCCGGAGCTGGAGATGTGATAATATCGCCGTCAGTGAAGAAGGCCATGTATTCTGTGAGGCTCAACTTTAAGACCACCAACAATATCGTAGATTACGAGGGGATCTTGCTAGGCCTCGGAAAGGCAAGGGCACTTGGAGCAACAAGGATTATAATAAAAACAGATTCCAAAGTCATCGCAGGGCATGTTGACAAGAGCTTCCAAGCCAGAAATCCGCATCTTGCAAATTATTTAGAAGAAATCCGCAAGAACAAAGCATTGTTTAAAGGAATTTATATTTGAAGCATCCCTCGAGCAGATAATCAACTTGTAGATATTCTAGCGAAGGCTGCAACTAGAGCATTGGACATCCCGGAGGGCGCTTTTTATGAAGAACTTATTAACCCTACGGTGCATCAACTACCCTCCGTAGAGGTCCTTTGCATTCTAGTCGCTGATTGGCGGAATCCAATTTTGGATGTTTTACAAAACAATGCAGTTTTAGTAGAAGGTTCAGATATCCCAAGGCTCCAAGCAAGGGATCGCAATTATGAGCTTGTCAACGGAATACTTTATAAAGCCGGAGTTTGTTCTCCCCTACTCCGGTGCATCTCACAACCCGAAGGCCAAGATATACTTTGGGAGATTCACGAAGGCCTGTGCGGCAGCCACCTAGCTCCTCGTGCTCTAGCAGGAAAGATACTTCGACAGGGGCTCTATTGGCCAACAATTATAAGAGATGCAGAAGAATTGGTTCGAACCTGGTAAGGGTGCTAGTGGATGGGTAGGCGGAGCCATCGTCCACCGACACCTCTTCAAGTTATTGCTACGGTATGGCCAATGGCGCGATGGGGAATGGATCTCATCGGCCCTTTTCCAATGGCAAAAGGAAGCTTGAAGTTTGCGGTGGTAGCAATCGAATATTTTTCTAAATTGGTCGAAGTTGAACCCTTAACTGCTATCACTTCAATAAATGTGCAAAAATTCTTTTGGTAGAATATCATTTGTAGGTTCGGAGTGCCTAGGGAGTTAACTGTTGATAACGACACTTAATTTGACGTTGAGCCCTTTAAAGAGTTTTGCGAAGGCCTAGGCATCAAGTTATGCTTTGCAGCTGTTCGCCACTCCCAATCCAATGGAGCCGTCGAGCGGGCAAATGGAAATATTCTCTCCGGTTTGAATCGAAGGATTGTCGGGTTAGCTAAGAGCTCCCTAAGATTTTATGTTCCATTCGGACCACTCAAGCTAGGTCCATGGGCTTCACCCCATTTAGGATGTTATTCACAGACGAGGCCATGAATCATACGGAGCTTAAAGGTGGATCCCTTCGCTTAACGGAGCCTGGGAATGACGATGAAAGAAACACTTCACTGGACTTGTCAGAAGGGACAAGGCTTCGAGCTGTCGCCAATCTGACGAAGTACTAAGACCAAACGAAGGCATGGTATGACCCGAAGAGAAAACTGAATGAGCTTAGACCAGGTCTTTTGGTGAAGGAAGTGTAATCGCTCCGGGAAAGACCATATATTATCCTATGCTCAGGACGCCCCTGGTCATTTAAGTTATCTAATTTAGAAGGAGAAGAGTTGAAGCATGCATGGCATGCGAAGCACCTTAAACGTTAGTACGCTTAGGGGCTCCTTGTAATCAATTGTGAAAGTACCTTTCTAAGTTAAATAAAGATGGAGGTTCAAATTATGCTTACTCTTCAAATATTCCTTGCCCCTGGTGGATGCAACAGGGGAACGGAGATGCTTGCGGAGGTAAGCATCTTTCATCGGAACCCACTAAATGGCATTTGAACCATCGGTTCAAGGATTCCGTAAAAGAGCCGAAGGTGGCCAAAGCCTACGAATTCTAGACTCTAGCTTATTAGGATTCGTAGAAGAGTCTAAGGACTTTAAAAGAACAGATTTCCGGCCTCCGGGTTCAAAGCATCTATAAAAGAGCTGAAGGTGGCCAAAGCCTATGGATTCCAGGCTCCGACTTGTTAGGATCCATAGAAGAGTCTAAGGACTTTAAAAGAACAGTTTTTCGGCCTCCGGGTTCGAAGCATCTATAAAAGAGCCGAAGGTGGCCAAACCCTATGGATTCCATGCTCTGGCTTGTTAGGATCCGTAGAAGAGTCTAAGGACTTCAAAAGAACAGATTTCTGGCCTTCGGGTTCGAAGCATCTGTAAAAGAGCTGAAGGTGGCCAAACCCTACGTATTCCAGGCTCCGGCTTGTTAGGATCCATAGAAGAGTCTAAGGACTTTAAAAGAACAGATTTCTAGCCTTCGTGTTTGAAGCATTTGTAAAAGAGTCATAGGCGACCAAGCAATAAGGTTTCACGGCTCTAGCCCAATGAAACACTTTTTAATGTCGTAAGCGACTGTTATCGGACCTTACAAGTTTATTTCCAAAATTAATAAACATCACAATACGAACGTGCAGTTCAAAGAACTCTACGAAAGATTAAAATATAATTACCAAGTGTTATGCGAAGCATCAGGTTGTTATATCATTGTGTCTGACGGACCCTATCGCAATGCGTATGGTCCACCACCCACAAGGAGGGGCAGGAAAATAAGGAACAATCAAGTGATGCTTCTAAAACAGATTATATTAATCTGGTAATCATATTACATTACATCATGAAAAAATTGTATCTATACCAAGAAGGAAATGAAGACCTCTTCGATCCATAGAGCTACTATCAAAACTAGCATGACTTCGAGGCTCAGAAGTCCTTTTGCTCTTGCTGAAGTTCAGCCCAAGTTCGAAGTTGTTCGGGGCTTCCTTCCCAGCTTCAAAGCCATTCAGGGCTCTTTTCTACTTGTTCTTTATTAGTATTTTGTTCTTCGGACCATTCAATGTCCTCGAAAGATGAAGTTTCTAAACTAACTTCCTTTTTCTCCTTTTTAATATAAGCTAAAACTTCTTTACATATGTCGGGTATAACTTCCCCGGAGCTTCCTCGAGGAATAGAAAATCGAGAACGCTTATGTGGTCTTAGAGCTTCGAAGGTGGCCCATTGCAGGCGAAGTTCTTCGTTAATCTCTAACACTTCGAGATCATCCAAAAAAGGTTGGAAAGCCTAAAAACATTTACAAATAAGTCTTTTAATTCATAAAAGGATAAAAGCATAAGTTTATACATAATTGGGGTCCTAAGTAGAACTAAACCTTTGGGTCCAAAGGAGGATGGCTGCTCGAAGGCTGCAACCGCGCTTATTTTTGGCGGAGTCCTTCATCAATCCATGTCATGATAGTTGATCAGCCTTCAGCTCTCCAAGATGGAACAAAGGCCTCCCAAGCCACAACCACATCAGCCGAGGGAGTCAGGAGCCGGTCATCACCGAAGTTGATAGGGGCTACTTCAGGTTCCAGGGCAACAGATAGCCCTAAATCTTCATAGTAGTGGAGCACTCCGAGAGCAGCTACTTTGCTGGAGATTTCTCCATACCGAATACTTACTCTCTTCATGGTCTTCGCTGCTGCTTGAATCGTTTTCAGCTTCCGTAGTAGGGGGACATCGCCAGTCGAAGAAGAAGCACAAGAAGTGCCAGAGTAACCCAAGATTTCCCGAAGGTTGTGTCCAAATCCACTTTATCACACTTAATATTGTCTTTAGACAAAGCATTGTTCAACGAACACAGCTCGTCTGTCAAAGATGAGAGCCTAGTTGCCTAAGTCATCAAACAATTCTTTTGTCCGAGCAAGTTGTTAGACTCCTCCGTCAACTTCAGTTGCTCTTCTCGGAGCTTGACCAATTCAAATCCCGTCTTTGCTTGCTCCCCCCGCAGCCTTTCCACATAGGCCCGAAGCACAACCCGTTCAGCCTCGAGCTTATTGTTGGTACCCTCCAAGCAAAGTCTAGCCTTTCTTTCTACGGCCACCATCTCTTCTAGGACAAAGGTCTGAACCTCAGAACTAACAAGACTCCCTTGAAGAGCTGTTATATTCTCCTTGAGTCGGTTGTTATCTCGCTCATTTGATACGGCCGCAGCTCAAGCTAGGACTATTTGCTGCGAAGGAACAAAAAGAGAAATGTAAGTAAAGTTTACATATGTTTGAACTAATTCTATTGTTGCAGATACTTCATACCTGATAGATCGCCCACTCCAAAGATGCATCTAACTCTGACCCCTCAGCTTCCCCAAGAATGGAAACCAAGTTAGTCTCCCCAACTTCGTGACTAGCCTGAGCCAGAGGCTCTAGCAAAGTCCGAAGTCCAGTCCTTCGCTCCAGAAAAGGAGCTAGGAGGGGGAGCCTGGACAAGGCACTTTGGTCGTATTCATTCGCAGATGGGCCGGAGCGCAGCGGGGCATCTTCGGAGGCATCCGTGTATTGGCCTCCGTCCATAGACTCTGACGGGGTCCACCCTAGAACAGGAGCAGGCAAAGGTCCCCCTTTAAATTTACCTTTCCCAGGACCTATCTTCATGGCTACTTCAGGAATTGGCTTCGAAAACATGGTAGCCTCTACCACAACCTCTGTAGCAGGGGTCGTCTCCATGGGAATCGATCTTGTAAAAACCAAAGGTATTCGTTATTTCATAAATTTTGCAGGACACGAAAGAAGAAAAAAAGAAAAGATATTTTGCTAAAGTCTACGTTCGACGTCCTACTGCCGAACGAGCACTGGACTGCATGGAGGCTCGAATATCTGCTCGAAGTCCTCTTCAGACTCCGGGCTTCGAACCGAAGGATCAACTTCGAAATCTATGACAACTGCAGCTATAACTTCGTCCGGAGGCGAGACTTGGGCATCCACTGTCTCGACTCCACCTTCTTCCGCAGCGGGGACTTCTTGACTAGGCAAGACATTTTGAGTCTCTTCCTGCTCGAGGTTGTCTCGAGTGGCGGGCGCCACCACTACTTCGTCTTGAGCGGGGACTTCAGCCCCCATTCATGATAACTCATCACCTGTTAGAAGAGCTTCGAACTGCCTTCCCATTTGTATGTTGGCTTCATCTTCAGATGACTCCGAAGATGAAGTAGAGGATTTAGAAGGGGCAAGGGCCTTCGGTTTCTAGGCCACCTTCTTCACAGGTGTCTTAGCTGGCACTGAAGTCCCTGCTTCTGCTTTCCTCTTTTTGGGAGCTTGATCAGAGATGTCCCAGTCTGGAAGAGTGGGAGATCCAACTCCGAGTACGCTCAATACCCAGTTGAATCGCTCCCAGCTACCAACTAACTCCACCCTCCACTCCTTTTCGGTGAGCGTAGGAGCTCCGAGGATCTTCTCCGAAGTCCAGACATTTGCTCCGGAGTGAGGGTGGCGCGTGGAGCTGAAAGATAAGATTTCCTTTCAGTTAGATCATTTTTATAAGATCACTACTGCATGTAAAACATTTTGTAGGGCATTCGAGGTTACCCGCGGCACTTAAAGAAATTTCTCAGAGTCCACCCTCTAGTTTTCTTCGAAGTTTATCGGCCAATTGGCCATGAGAGGCAGAATTCGAAGTCTAATGAACTCCTCTGCTAAGTCTCGCATGCTCGTGCGGTGACTTATGACTTGCAGCAGTCTGAGGCGAGCTTTGAGCTGGCCTGGGTCCAGATGAACCTCCGCTTCCCTCTGGTAGAAGATATCTTCGAGGGGTCCCACCAAGGCATTGTCCGCTCCTACATCGGCATAGAACTAGCGAAGGACCCAATCTATGTACCATCTGGCATTGATGGCCTTCGCTAGGAACTGAGTTTGGTATTCATCTCGAAGCCAGATGTTGATGCTGCCAAAAGCAATCACCATCTTCTCTCCTCCAGTCTCGAGGTAAGTCTTCGGTTTGCAGGAGGCCTTGTGAAGCGCTGTGAAGATTTCAGCTCTCCCTTCACAACCTTTGGCTCGTATCGCCCATTCGAAGATAGCTAGGCATGCTATGGCATTGTGTGACAGTTGAGGAAGGGTAACATGGAGCAGTTCTAGTACCTCAGAGAGAAAATCTACCGCCGGAAGTCCCAATCCAGCCTCACAAAAAGCTTCGGACACGACCACCTCTCTAGGCCGAGGCGAAGGAATCACTTCTTTGCCGGGTTGGTGAATCTTGATCCCCAGACCCGTCTTCCCCTCAATCGCTGTTGCAATGGATTTCTTAGAGCACGTCGATGGTCCCAGGATATATGACTGGTCTGAGTACTTGGATGACTCCAGGAGATGATCATGGGGACCGGCCGGATGAGGATTGCCCGAAGGCACCACTGCTGCTGCCACCATCGCCTATTGCCTAGCCACGTTTTAAGCCAGAACAGGAGCTTTGTGACTGGCTTTCGCCATGAGAGAAGGTGGAACTCAGAGTTCGAGCTCAGAAAGTAGAAAGGGGGAAAATGCGGGAGCAGTTTGTAAAGTATCCCAAACACACTCTTACCCCTCTATTTATAGTATGTGTTCTCAGGTATTGTACCGTTCATATGCATCTTTTCATCTTTTTAACCGTTGCAATTTATCACGACTCTTCGTGAGAACTCATTTCTCCAGAAATGAAGCGGCACCATAATTCCTTCTGAGAAAAGGAGTAACGATTACTTATGTACGTCTAACGGTTATTTCAGCTTCGTAAAAATTGTTTTCGAAGCTTCTTTGACGATGCCTTCGCATGAAAGCCAATTCGAAGATTGTGAATCTTTGAATGCTTCAAAGGATGGTAAATTTCGCTAAGTCCCTGAGCATGAATATATTTCTTGTGTATACTGCTTCCCTTGCCTTACAGGTTAGTCGAAGAAGCGTATTCGAGGGGCTACTGTTGGGGGACAATACTTCATCCCCAGGATCGTCAAGATTATAAGACAAAGACAATTTACTAGACTGAAGTCCAAGACTTGTCTCTGGCCTAGCATATGATTGAGTCCTAGAGATCTGTCTACACTCCCGTTCGAAGATACACTTCGAAGGTTCAATCTCCGTAGTGGACAACTGCCAGCAAGGACAAAAGACTTCTTCTTTCTGATTAGATTAGTCTTTTACCATTTTAGCCCTATTAGGGGTACCGAAATATTTTCCACTATGTCGGTTGTAACTAAGGGGTAAAAATGTCTTTTCCTTAAAGTTTTTACCTATAAATACCCCCATTCTCACCCTATAATAGGCATTGAATATTCAGATATTCAATACACAACTTCGAACTACTTCGAGCTATTATCCTACTCGGACGCTTGAAATAGTTTGCTTCACAAACTCTTTGTTTGTTAGTTCTTAATCTTAGAGAACCTGTTAGCATAAACTTTTACGCCAACACTTGCCAAATCGATGTTATAAAATACATGTTGCGAAACCCGATTCTAAGTGGAAGAATCGAAAAGTGGGCTTACGCTTTGATTGAGTACAATTTGTCTTATGAACCTCCAAGGGCTATTAAAGGCCAAATTATCGCTAATTTTATAGTTGATCACCACGTAGATGTCAATTGGGGTAACGATGATGCTCTAGTTGAAGTAGTACCATGGAAGCTTTATTTTGATGCTTCAGCTTGTAAGAATGGCCAAGGTATCGGGGTAGTCCTCACATCACCTAATGGTTTTCAATTCGAAACCTCGGCCCGTTTAGAATTTCTGTCTACCAATAACCAAGCTGAATATGAAGCTTTATTGCTAGGACTTGAATTTCTAGAATCTATGGATGCTAAGCATGTCCATGCATATGGTGATTCTCTGTTAGTAGCGCAACATGTAGCTAAAAGTATTCAATGCTTTAATGGCTTGCTAAATAGTTACTTGGATAAATGTTTAGACATAGTTGCTACTTTCGACGACTTCAAAATTTCTCACATGTCAAGGGAAGCTAATTCAATTGCAAATGATTTGGCTCAGCAACATATGGCTATCAAGTTAGGAGAGGAAAATTTTCTGTACAGAAAAAGCCAATGCTTGGTCTCATTCCCGAAGTAAGAAGCTTTAGGCAGGAGCGAGGTCTGACGAACCCTACGGGTCGAACCACTCTGGCCACTGGAGGGTGTCACATGTTAGAGCCCTCGTGCCGGAGCACTCCATCCGCCGAAGGGCCTTGCATGACAGACCCCTTGCGCTGAAGCCCGTTGAATAGAAGAGGTCTTTGGGAGCTGCACCCCTCCGGTAGGAGGCTTCAGTTTGATCTGCTTTGCACGGCTGATCTAGTCAGCCTTTGGCAAAAATGGGAAATGCTCGGGGGGCACTCCGAATTCAGCAATGTAGACATCACTTTAGGAAAGGAGTTAGCAAACCCTCCGGATGTTCGGAAGGATGATTGGAGAATTCCAATCATCCAATATTTGAGAAATCCCAATCAAAGGGTTGATCGGAGAGTTCGGCGACAAGCGTTTAAGTTTGTGTTGTTAGATGATGTACTGTATCGCCGAACTATTGATAGAGTACTTTTAAAGTATTTAGATGATGAATAGTCCAAAGTAGCTACAATAGAGGTCCATGAAGGGCTTTGTGCCACTCATCAGTTGGCCCGAAAAATTAGTTGGATGCTCAAAAGAGCAGGCTTCTACTATCCGACTATGACTGAGGATTGTTTTAGATATTATAGAGGGTGTGAAGCGTGTCAGAAGTTTGGTAATATTCAGCTACCTCCTGCTTCATTACTTAACCCTATTATCAAGCCATGGCCGTTCCGAGGTTGGGGTTTAGACTTCATCGACCAAGTTTATCCTCCTTCTTCAAAAGGGCATCGGTTCGTGTTTATGGCAATGGACTACTTCACCAAATGGATCAAAGCCGTGCCTCTCAAGAATATGACTCACAATGAGGTAACTGATTTTATCTTGAAGCACATTATACATAGATTCGTTATTCCCCAAACTCTCACTATAGATCAAGGTACTTCATTTGTTTCTAAAGAAGTGAGAGACTTTTCCAAATTTTATGGTATCAAGTTGATAAAGTCTTCACCCTATTATGCTCAGGCCAATGGTCAGGCCGAGTCTAGTAATAAAACTGTGATTAAGCTCATTAAGAGGAAAATCGAAGAGTTCCCTAAGAGATGGCATGAAGTGTTTCTCGAGGCGCTATGGGCTTGTAGAATTGCGAAGCACGGTGCTACCAAAGTTAGTCCATATGAGCTAGTATATGGGCAAGAGGTCGTTCTACCTATAGAACTGGATCTTGGCTCTTTAAGAGTTCTAAAGCAAGATGGCTTATCGGTCGATGAGTATGAGACTCTTTTGAAGGACAATTTAGAAGAAGTGATTGATACGAGGCTAAGGGATTTAGAAGCTATAGAGCTAGACAAGAGGAGAGTAGCTAGAGCCTACAATAAGAAAGTTAAACCAAAATCGTTTCAAGTTGGTGACTTGGTTTAGAAGACGATTTTGCCCTTAGGCACTAAGAGCCCCAAATTTGGTAGGTGGTCACCTAGTTGGGAAGGCCCTTTAAAAATAGCAGAAATTGCTCCGGGTAATGCATATGTGCTAGAATCTCTACATGGAGAGCGATTTCGAAGAGCTTTGAATGGCAGGTACTTGAAAAAGTATTTCCTGAGTGTGTGGCAAACTGCTTGAAGGTGTCGAGAGGTCGATATGGAAGGTATTGTCCTTATCTTGTTATGCTTTTAGTTCATTTAGTTCACTAAAAGGCAGGGAGCATGTGTTGATAGCAAAAAATTGCATTAAATGGTCAAGATTGTCAAAATATCAATTTTGGTAATTTGGGCAAAAATACACATGTCCTCGGTTGGGCCGAGGCCCTACAGGGCCGAAAGCCCATTGAGCTATGGGCTTCAGAAGCCTTTCCAGCAGGCCTGCTACCTTCGGCCCGAAGGCCTTTGGAGGCCTGCCTCGTCGAAGCTTCGGCCCGAGGAGCAGGCTTCGGCGGGCCCTACTGAAGGCCCACTTCAGGCTGATTTCTGGAGATAGAGTTTGAGTATGATTTTGGTTAATTTTATCCCTACACGTGATTAGGCCGAATCCTACCAGATTAAGCTTAGAGATTAGAAGACTAGCCCATATAAATATAGGGGTGAGGTTGGTTCATTAAACCCCCCAACACAAATGAATCACAAAGCCCTAGCTTTGAACCGTACCTTTACTATTATTTTACTTCTCTACAACCTTCGTCGGTTTTCCTGGAAGCCCTCCGCCGGCCACGTCGAAACAGTGGTAAGCCTTGCTACTTCGCTCGTGAAGTACCTGTTATTCTACGTAACAGATTGCTATCGCCTTGTTACTTCGCCTGTCAAGTATCCGTTAATCTAAGTAATAGATTCCTACCTTTGTTTCCCTACTGCAATACTTACCAGATTCGGTCTATAGCCGAATTGGCACTTGATCTCTATTCTATTGTAGGTTTTCATGCTTGGAGCCACTTCGCCGGAGGTGCCCGAAGCTAGGAGACTGGTTTTGAAGGCTGCTAGAACATCCTTCAGTGGGAATACTGCTTTGACCACCCGCGTCGGACCATCACGCTATTGTCGGTTTTACCAAATCCCACGGGCCAACACACTCCACAACAGGCTTCGTCAAGACAGGCTATACCACGTTTGCACCCCACGCAAGACGAAGTCATACTAGTGCGTTGCGTTGGATATTTTTGCCATGTCAGAGACTTCGCGTCGAACCCCGCTGTTCGGAGGTGGTTTCGCGTCGAGATCTATTTGGAGCCTATCTTCGGCCAGATCAGTCCAAACGCCAAAGACTACCTTCAGCGAGACTCTTCGCATCAGACGCCGAAGGTATCCTTCGACGATACCCTTCACACAGTACACTTCGAGTCAGTCAGGCTCCAATCAACTTGCTGATTTATTTTATTTAATATATTCCTTTTTAGCTAATTGGATTATTTCTATGTGATCTGATTACCTGGCGACTCCCGCCCCTTGCCACTGTTAAGGGTAGTCGGAACATGATGTCAGTGTTGTGTTACGCTTAGGCTTGTCCCTAAGTATCCACACACTTTTTGATCGTCGAACTAACCCAAGTGTGGCTCCATGTTTTCGTGTCAACACACTTTTTGGCGACTCCGCTTGGGAAGGCTACACCAACATGACATGTACATCTACATCGGCCACGAGCACATCTACAATGACTACTACATCTACAATGCCGATGGATCCCATGGGAAGCATAGATATCGATAACCGCAATATCATGATGCCTACCCTTGAAGATATTCCCACAAAAGACGGAGAAGAGATTGAGGCAAAGATGAAGGCACTCCAAGACCTCATGTTTGGGATCTACATCAAGACACGCACAAGCTTCATCAAGTGCGACGTCAACGTCGTCGACCTCACTTAGTCCCTTTGAATAGGTTCGAAGCTGTGTTCACCAAAGGGCTCAATGATTGTTGGCTCCACATGTTCGCAGCGAGGTATATCTCTTGGAGGGTCCGACAGTATATAGTTCGGACGTTGTATCGAAGGGGTCGGTACTTTGGGCAGTACACCGGTGTGTACTAGAGGGTGTTATACCCAGAGAGGTCTCTAGGGTATCAGATACACTTGTCTGCTTGTCGTTGGTGTGCAGGTGATTTCGGAGGCGACGGGACGGTCAGCACAGTAGGTGAACTAGGTCAAGTAGGGAGCTTGGCGGCAGGAAAGCAGGGAGCTTAGTCACAGAGGTTGTGTGAAGTTGAGATGCACCAGTCGAAGGCAGGAAGTGTGGAGGGGGACTCCGGCTAAAGATACCTCGAGGCAAAGTCCTCGGAGGCAAGGCACTTTGTAACACCCCATAATTTAAAAAGAATTAAAATAAAAGAAAAGTATTAAATACATTTTTGGAATTTATAATTAAAGGAAAAACCTTAAAGAGCTCTATTAAAGCCAAACAGAGAGAAATATTCAAAATCTGGACTTGAAAATTTTATGAGATGAACTAGAGGCCAAGATATAATTTTAGGATTTTTTACAAATTTTTATCAGCAGTGATTCAACCCTTAATCAAATAAATGAATTACTGGAATTACTTTAAATCAGAAAAACATTTAAAAACCATATTGGGCCTCAACCCCGAATTCACCCCGAGCCCGGCCCAATCCAGCAGCGTGCCACCGACAGGTGGGGTCTGCCTGTCGGCGCA
This sequence comes from Zizania palustris, assembly GCA_019279435.1. Lineage (NCBI taxonomy): Eukaryota > Viridiplantae > Streptophyta > Magnoliopsida > Poales > Poaceae > Zizania > Zizania palustris. Next base: position 14,717,759 of record JAAALK010000079.1, read on the forward strand.
CTCCCCCCGCCTCTCTCTCCCGCCCACGCTTTCTTCGGCCCCCCATGTCAGACTCATGCGCCCGCCCTCTCCCTCTGACCGCTCGGCCCTGCCTGTCGGCGCTCGTTTTCCCCGTCCGCCCACTGACAGGTGGAGCCCACCTGTCAGATTCGTCTTCTCTATGGAAGGGGATCCCCCCTTCCTTCTCCCCGGTGATCCCCTTCTGATTTCCTCACCACCGGCCACCGCTTTTGCTCGGATTTCCCCGGATCGCCTTCCCCAAGCGCCACCGCTCCCTTTCCATCTATAAGCCACGCGTTTTCGCGATTATGGAAGCTTGACCGTAGCTTGGAAGCCTTTGTCGGAGCTCAAGGGAACCCCTCGGTTCCTTGCCATCTGAACGCCGACGACCCCCTATATAAACTCCCTTCGGCCTCCGCACTCAGCCCACGCCAACACAGCCATCCTAGAGCGAAAGCAGAGCGCCGCTGCCCTCTTTTTGGCCTTCGGTTCTGCTTCGCCTCCGGCATGCCCTCGCTGTCGATCCCGGCCCCCATCGGCCTAGCCACCGCCACCGTCGGGTCCGCCGTCGACTGCTCGACCTCGGCCACACCTCCGTTGGCCGTGAACGCCGCCGGATTGTCGTCGCCGTCAAGCTCCCAAAGACCCCTCACCGTCTACCCTCGCCGCCGGTCACCTCCGGACTTCCTTCTTCGCCGTCGACGGTACGGTCATGACCGCCCTCCCCTCCTCATTCCATTTTTGCCATTAGCCAGGTCCCTAGGCGCTCGCCGCCGCCGTCGCAGCCGCACCCGAGGCTGCCATCACCGGAGACGAAGGGGGGTACGTGCCCCCTTACGTCGTGCCGTGTTGGATCGCGCCGCGACAACAAGATCGCGATCGGAGGGCTAGGATTAAATCCCTCTGGGATTTAATCTAGGCCCTCAGATCTGGTCAAAGGGTATCGAGGCCTCTCGGCCGTCGATCGCCACTTAAAACCCTCGAGCGATCTGGTGCGTCCACGTCGTACCGATTCGCAGGATCTAATCGCAGCCGTCCAATTTCATTTAAATGTTCCGCCTCGCGCCTGGCCGTTTGATCTGGATCGGACGATCTAGATCAGCCCGGTCCACGCGCACAGTGGCCCAGTCCACCGTGAGCCTGGCTCACCGTGGACCAGAGCTGTTTTTCAGTTTAAATAAAATTCCAGAAATTGATTTAAACTTTGAAAATTCATAACTTGCTCATTTTAACTCCAAATTTCACCATTTAAATTTTGTTAAATTCAACATATTATTCTCTACACATTAATGCCATAAAAACAGTATGTTACTATTACCCAAAATATTCTTAATAAATAAATGACTAAAAACCCCTTAGGGTTAAAATTATTTCAGAAAAAAATAAATTAGAAAAGCCTTAAGAAAATATGGGTTTACTGTTTTTCACCAAAAACTTCAGATTATTAAAACCTTATTACACATAATAAAACCCACAAATATGTATGTTTATTATTTGGTGGATTTTTATCTGTTTATTGAATGTACTGTTTATTTTTCCGTATCAAGAAGACTACGAGATCGTCGAGGAGCCGGAGTTCTACCCCGAGGTTCCTCCATCCCCATTTACTGATCAAGGCAAGTCATCGAACACCCCTGTGGAAACAGTTGATCATCATTGAGCCCATGTTTTAATAAATTATCGCTATAACTCATAGGATATTATTGCATTAGTCAAATATCAAAGCCTTACACTTATATATTTAGATCCCCGTCCTTGTGTTCAAACCCAAGCCATGCTTATTGAGCCGTAACTCCTTGTCACTCTACTATAAAATTATTAGCTAGTGTCCAATGTACCGGCACAACTGCTATAGGATAAAAAGAATGAGTCGTAGATGGCTGGATTCTGATATATAAATTTCCCCGTTATTCTCGTCTCTGGACTCTGTTGGAGTTGGCTAAGTTATAAGTATGGTGGGTTTCGGGTGCAAGCTCGGGCATTGGTTTGTCGCACCCAGGGCACTATAAGGACCGGTCTGCGGGATCTGTTGTAAAGCACTTCCGTACAAACCACAAGTCTAATGGGTAAGTCCTAACTGGAAGTATGGAATACTCCGACTCGATGCACCATAGTGGAGGGGGCAAGGGGCAAGCCCGCGGATGACTTGTGCCGACGAGGCTCAAGGGGGGGTATGGTGGGGCTCCGACGCGTCGGGACACCATATGAAACCTATAAGAGGGTGCAGTTGAGTCGGGGAGGACTATATGGAAGGTTTTGGCACGAGTTCCCATGAAATGGGTCATCTCGTTACACTTTGGTGTAGGTGATGAGTGTGTGCCTTGTGGGTACAGTGGTACATCTCTGATCAGAGTAATTTAATTTTTCGAAAAGCCGAGCCCACGGTCAAGGGCGGGTTGTGTGACTACTCGCAGTTAGTATACAATTGTTTGAAATGGTTGAGTTATTCATGGCATGTAAGGACTGTTGAGCGAGGTGGGGCTGACTGTACCCCTCGAGTTAGAAGATGATGATGCATACACATGTTTACGTTTCAGTACTAATAAATTGTTCACATTAAATTGCTTTACAAATTACTCGCTTCCGCAAAATTAGCCACTATCTCCATTGTCATTACCTTGCATTATATTTGCATTCGGTGGCTTGCTGAGTACCCCTGTACTCACCCCGTTGACTTACACCCTCAGAGCCCGTCTACTACGAGGAGGATGCACGTCTGGAGTAGCGACCCAGTCAAGGCGAGACTGGAAGGAGGCGTTCATCTAGGACCCTTATTTTATTAGTTTCTCTTCACCTTTATTCACTTTTGTATTAATGCGGTCTACGAACCGTGAATGATTGCCCATATTGTACGAGGTCGCATGATGAACGTCTTGTTTTATTGATTTTCTATGGAATTTCAATAAAGTCCTGATTTATTAAATCGGGGCGCGACACACTTCGAAGAGGGGACTCCAAAGGAGTAACTTCAAAGGCTGGCAGACGAAGTCCTCAGGAATGAGGAAAGGCTCCCAAGTGTGCTACGGATGGAAAAATTTGGGAGGACACCTGACGAATATCTCAAAAGTCGAGGTGCATCGAAGGCATTGTCCGGATAAGGCTCTTCGTGGAGTGTGCTCGGGGCTGAGACACTGTGAAGGGGTGCTTATGGAAGTGCTTCATGCGGAGGCTTTGGAGGAAGGAGGGACTTCAAAAGGTGTTGGATAAAATCCTTTGTAAGAAGGTACTTCGAAGGAGGGGTTTTGAAGTCAGGGTGACTTGACATTCTTTAGCCATGCATGGGTTCGGTACACGGACAGGCGGAGTTTGAGCATGGAGTAGCTGCGAAGTCGTGGTCATCCACTCCAAAGGTGATGGTGCAAAGACTAAAGGGCTTTGATGGCTTTAGCTTAAAACCATCACTATATCGAAGACATACTTTAGAAGTAGCGAAGGCCTACGGGTTCGAAGCCTACTACCAAAGCCACTGCAACACTTCGTGTGCAAAAGGGGGCTCCAAAGATTCCAATCTGCAAAGCTAACACAAAAGGAGGTTCTAATAAAGTAGACGACCATCTGTACCCTCATGACTGCCAGAGGCAGTAAAGTTGTAAGCCCTAGGGGTATAGTAGTCTATTCGTAGGTCAGAGTAGTGCCTATAAAAGGAGAGGTTGACTGAGGTCTAGGGCAACACTGCGCACTTCACTTTTAGAATCTCTTGTACTCACTGTAGCTTTAGGCCGGCCGCCATGAGTAGTACTCTGAATCTATGAGTTTTGTGTTCCCTGTTCTTGCAATGAAATTTCCATTATGTTTTCATTGATTGCATGAACTTGTATTTATGTTTTGGCACGATTTGGTTGTGTTTTCTGTAGTCCATTTTATTCTGAGCAAACCCAGTTTTATACTTTGTGTTTGTCCAAACAAAGTGCTTTGTCTCTGATGCTTGCGGTTTCTCGGAGTGTTTTTGATGAATGTCCGCTCTGTATAAATCGGAGATTTGTCCTTACTGATTACTAGCGAAGCATTTTTGAAGTATGCATTCGGAGCCAATTTTCTTACCATATTCGAAGTCCTTCTGATCTGTCAGTTTTGCTAAGTCCTGTTTAGAGCACTCTAAAGTGCGAAGCCTAGTACTTGTTACTAGTGCAGAGCATCTGATAGGGCATCTTTTGGGAGAAATGCACTTGTGCGAAGAATAGTTGTGTGAAGCCAGCTCGAAGGCACCTTGGTGTGTAGAGCCTGCACAATCGTTGTTGTGTTTAGTGCTTTTTGGGTTTCTGAGTGCCAGCAAAATCTTCTGAACTTCGAACTTTTACACCGTGCAAAGCCTATGTTTGGATTGTGTTCAATACCTCCGAACCAGACACTTTGAAGGGTGTGTTCGAAGTCTGTTCAGTAGACGAGAAATTTTAAAAGCTCCCATTCACCCCTCCTTTGGTCGCATGTTTTAGTCCAACAATTGGTATCAGAGCAGGTTAAGATCAGTAGTTGACCTTAACTAGTTTTGTGATCATTTGGCGACATGGACAGAGTCAGCAAAATTTCTCTATTTGATGGAAATGACTTTGCTTACTAGAGGGTTTGCCTGAAGTCTTATCTTCTAAGTCAAGGAAGTGCGGTTTAGGATATTGTGGAGTCAGAATATGTTATTACTGAGACCCACACTACTCAGGCTAAGAAACAACAATATGAGAGAAACAACAAAGCTAAGAACATACTATTTACAAGTCTGAGTAGGAGCGAATTTTATTGAGTTCAGCATCTCAAAACTGCTAGGGAAATTTAGGCCACACTCATAATTTTTAATGAGGGCTCTACACAGATCAAGGCTAGGCGCTAGAGCACATACAATCAACAATATCAGCTATTTGTGCAAGGCCCTGACGAATCTATAGATACCATGTTTTCTCGCTTTGATGCGATAGTGAGTAATTTGCGCTCCACAGGCACGCTTGCTTATTCTGATCACAATAGGGCTATCAAACTTCTTTATGCTCCTGATCGTAGCATATGGGAGGTGAATATATCCAGTATCAAGGAGTTTGTAGGTTGTGACACATTAACCTGTGATGAGCTCTTTAGAAAGCTCAAGTCCATAGAGATTACTAAGGCATCTCTTGCAAGGCATAGAAATTCTTTGCCTCCTTCTTTGGCACTAGTTTCTAGCTCTACCCGTGGCACCTCAGCAGAACCAACCACATCTGGTACTTGTGTTCTTGCAGGAGGTTTTGCTTTGTCCTCCCTGGTCTTTGTTACAAAAGAACAAGTGGATACTACGGATGATGAAGAGCTTGCTCTCATTGACAGAAGGTTCACCCGTTTTTACAATGAGAGACGGGATCAGAGGAGAGGTGGTTTTAGATGGTGTTTTGAGTGTGTTGACACTTCTCACATTAAGGCTAACTGTCCTAAGCTTAAGATGAGAGAAGAGAGTGAATACCCCAAACACCACAAGAAAGAGAGGAAACACTTCACTAAGGGTAAGCGCGGCAAGGTGGCTAAGAGGGTAGCCAAGGCTGCTTCCAAAGCCTTTGTGGTGGCTCTCAGTGACATCAACACATAATCAGCTGAGGAGTCTAGTTCTGAGGAGGAGTTTTCAAAGGAGGATAAGAAGGCAAAAGATTTCACAGGCCTTTGTTTCATGGTTGATAGCATCCATAGCAGCGATGAGCTAGACTCATCTGAGGTACCATTATCGTATGACCAGCTTTCTTTCATAATAGATGAACAGAATGATGTAGTCAATGGTCAGGATAGGTTACTAAAACAAGCTGCTAGAGAAAGAAAAGAACTTAGACTTAGGTTTGAATCTGTTTCAACTGAATATGCCATGTTTAAGTCTAAGATTGATGATGCTGGTGGTGAATTGTGTACTGTTGTCATGAGTGATCTTGCCCAACTTCATTCTATGCATGCTCAAGCTATTGATAAGCTTGAGGCTATAGAGAAGAAGCTTTTGGAGGTGGATTCTAGACCTACTGTTGTTAATGAATGCATGAACTGTCCTTTACTTATTGAAAGCATTAATTTGAGGGACATGCATGTAAATGAATTAGAGCCTAGATTGGAGAGTGCTGAGTGCTCTAAGGATGTGCAACCTTTTTGTTCTACCTGCATCACCCTTAAAGACCAACTCAGTTTTGCTAGAGGGCAAGTAGAAAAACTCATGAGTGAAAATGATTACCTTCTGTATGTTGTTGATAAATGCACTAAGGGAAAAGGTAGAATAGATATGCTCTTGGCTAAAACCAAAATGTGTGCTGATAGGGCAGGGTTAGCTCTAGGTTTGGGATATGAGCGAACCACTTCATTTACACCAAACAAATTTGTTTTTACTCCTCCCATAACCCTTGAGAAATAAAGAGCCTTATTAGACACTGCTCATAAAGCCAAGGTGCCTATCAAGCCTTCCAAGAAATCACCACATCCACTAAAGAAAAATCCATAGTAGAAACCCAAGGAGCCTGTGAGATTTGCTTCTAAAGCTAATGTGAGCACCGCCAAGAGAGTTTTTCATTGCTCTTACTGTCAGCATGTGGGTCATTTGGTTAGGTTCTATTTTTGTCATATCAAAGATGAGCGACGCTCACAGAAGATGAGGTTTTAGGACATGTATTACCCATCCTTAGGTCTGCATGAGTCTTTTTATCACTCTCATCCTGTATTTGATGCCTCCTAATCTCACTTGAGAGGTTTTGCCCATCGTGGTGTACACCATGTCTCATATAGTGATAGACCATGTATTAGAGGCTTTGATCCTCGATAGGTTGGGAGACCTGGATGGTTGTCTAGTTTTCATCATGTAGGTAGAACTCGTACTTTACATCATGATACTCATCCTATGCGTAGACACCCTACTATTTATTTTCCTACTACTCGAGTCTCTCGGTGCTGGATACCTCGTCAGTATTCCACTCACCCCAGCATTGAGCGCTCGAGATTCTCTGATTTTGTGTACGTACCGGATAGAGGCTTGGAGAGCACGTGGATCATGGACTACGGTTGTCCGTGCCATATGACCAAAAACTCATCATGGTTCTCTAGCCTCACCACAACCAAGAAAAAGGAGCATATCACCTTCGGCAATAACCGAAGATGTAGAGTGAAAGGTAAAGGTGTGGTAAGAATAGACTCAAATATCACTCTCAAAGATGTTGCTTTGGTTGAAAATTTGGGATACAATTTGTTCTCTGTATCTCATGTACATGATGAGGGCTTCGAAGTGTGTTTTCAACACGATATTTCGCAAGTACTCAATTTTGATGGCGTTTTGGTTTGCAAGATTTTTAAAGTTGGGAGAGTTTGGAGCTGACTTTTCTGAGTCATAAAGTTCTTTTCACTGTTTAGTGGCTCAATCTTGTTCTGAGCTCTAGAAGTGGCATAGGAGACTAAGGCATATGAGCTTTGAATTGTTTGCTCACTTGAGTGCCCTAGGTCAGATCCGAGGATTGCCCAAGCTCAAATTTGAGAAGGATTTAGTTTGCGCTCTGTATCGATATGGAAAAATGATTGTTGCTTCATATTCACCCATCAATATGGTGTTGATGGAACAACCTGGGGAACTTCATCATATGGACGCTGTAGGTCTTTCACGGGTTAGTTCTTTAGGCGACAAATGGTATGTTCTTGTCATTGTCAATGATTACTCTCATTACTCCTGGGTCTTCTTTTTGGCTAGCAAGGATGAACTGTTTTCACACTTTTGGAGCTTAGCTTTGAGATATTTTACCGAACATCCAAGTGCATTTAAATTCATTCGAAGTGATAATGGCAGCGAGTTCAAAAATAGTCTCTTTGTTGATTTTTGCATGGAGCACGACATAGAACATCAATTCTCTACTCCATGGGTTCCTCAAGAAAATGGTGTTGTTAAGAGAAAGAACATCACTCTGGTTGAGATGTTTAGGACAATGCTCGATGAGCATAGGACTCCTAGAAGATTTTGGGCGGAGGCCATGAAAACAGCATGTTACATCTCAAACCGTATCTTTCTGCGCTCAATTTTGAATCTAACTTCTTATGAACCACTACTACAAAGCGACACTGTAGCGGCAGGCAAAAACGTACTATAGTGGCGGACAACCAGTCCTCCACTGCTCTAACACCACTGCTAACCCTAGATAGCAGTGGCGGGCAAAGTGCCCACCACCGCTGTGCCAACAGTGGTATCGGGCAGGTTGACATCAGCGCACCCGCCACTACTGCTAGCTGAAGCAGTGGCGAGCAGATGACGTCAGCGCACCCGCCACTACTTCTAGCCGAAGCAGTGGTGGGATGATGACGTCAGCACGCCCGCCACCACTGTGTCAACAACAGTGATGGGCACGCTGACGTCATCTTCCCTCCACTGCTATGGCTAACATCAGTGGCGGGCAGATGACGTCATCCTGCCCGCAGTACTGTGTTTTCCCCATTTTAAAGAAATGTTAAATAAACCTTAAATCAAACAGTCTCCAGAATATATAACCAGAAATTCATAGCTCCACAGTAGTAACAGAACATAACAAAACCACAATGTATTCACATCTCCACACAGCCATCCACAGTAGCAACAACATCAACATGTACAACAACAACATCAATTTACAAATTTACAAAGTTCACATTTATCACAAATCAAGTTTACAAAGTTTACATCTCATCATCGGAACTTTGAAATTAACAATTGTTCACCCTCAAGATTCACAGCTTGTATTCACAACTCCACACAACCATCCACAGCAATAAACATGATTGTTTTGTTTAATGTTTCTTCTCGGAAGGCCAACTCACATCTGGCGCATCTTTTTTTTGCTTCTCAGCTTCAAAATTCTTATCGATTAGTTGTACTTGCCTTTTAGTTCTTCCAGCCCAATCATACAGAGTTGGATGCTCGGCCACTTCACCCTCAGGATCGAAGAATACTCCAAGCTCATGAAGAACCTCATGCATCCTGAAGCGGCACATCCTTGGTACGATGTGGTACATTTTTTATTCTGAGAGTTGGCTCCTCTGGTTAATGGTTGATGGACCTAACGCCTACATACATAACATATAAGTACATATGCTGCAAGTTATATTAGATTAACACACAATAAATCAACTTACTTCTTTAGTATCCTCAGATACGGCCCGCGCAAACTTTCCTAAGTTATTGCAAGTTATATTGTGATGTCGGTTCGCTTAAGACGGAGCATCCGATGAAAGTTGTCAAAAAATAATGCAAGAGTAAACTTTGGGAAGTTGAATATTTATTTTGGAACCTTCACTTCTATTTGTGTAACTCCTAACGAAGATGCTTCGAGGTACCAGTCATGAAATGTACTCATCTGCTAGCACATACTCTTAAGTACTCATTGGGGTAATAATGGTTTGCTTGGTTCGTATTCGATATAATCATCATCTCCGTAGGTCCATTTATCAACAAAATGTGAGCCCGTCTGCTTTTGTACTGGAGCCTTTAAGGGAGCCGCTACGGGCGTAGAACGTGTTTGCCCCATAGTAGTAAAAAATTTAAGCATTTTAGATTTCAGCGCAGAACACTGCCTAGCTTGAACAATTGTCTTGTGGATTGTGGGCTTTTGGCCTGCATCTTGTTTTTCAGGCTTAGCCACTAGCACTGGCTCGACCGGAACTGGCTCTGGCACTTTAGTGTTGGGCTCAGTGGGCTCAGGCAATAGCACTGGCTCGACCGGAACTGGCAGTGGAATTTGATCAGGCTCGGTCGCTAGAACTGACACTTCCACTTGATCAGGTTCAGCCAGTTTAGGTTCTGTCACTTCTGCCACTTTATCGGGCACTGGCTCCTTCTCTGCCTCTTCCTCTATCTCACGCTCATCAACGGGTGATAAAGATCCTATATTTTGCACCTCGTGAGATGAAGGATATATGGGGGATTGCGATGAAAAAATAGGCGATTTACTCTGAGAACTTGTATGCAGTAATTTGATATCTCGGCTCGCCCATAGGACAAAGTTATTCAGTGCATCTCCGATTGTCTCAATCCCCTCATCAGGCATTGGAATATCCAAGGTATCATTGATAAATCTGTCGTTGGTGATCTCATTGACCTGAACCTTGGTATACTCTACAGGAATAGGTCGATTGTGAAATAAATCCACGGGCATAGCAATGCTTCGTGCAGCCTCTTGGGAATGCCCTTTGTGCCCTATCGGTACATGCAGGTTGCATGGTGTGTACTCTTTGATATAATTTATAGGATTTTTTCTTGTACTGAGCCAACACTTTTTGGTACGTCAAGTCGTACCTCTGGCACAATTATTTGTCTCGCTGCAGCCTGCATTATGTTTGGATTCTCATTGATAAATTCAAAAAAGTGTTGCTCCCACTATGCACGGCGCTCTGCGGCGTTGTCTGTGCGTGCTTGATGCTTCTTGTATGTGGCACCCTCCTGTTTCTTGAAAGTATTTTGCCAGGGTGCTATAGAAGAGAAACCTCGGGTGCGCCCTCGATGTTCCTCATTTCCGAGAGCAGATGTAAGCTCATCATTACATCCCTCGGGCTTGAACTTTCCAGCCTTCTCCAACTCAGCGATTTCCTGTGCTTTTTGAAATACTGCACTAGTTCGTGAGTCGGAGAGCATATATTGGCCCTCGTGTGTTTTTTTAGCTCGACCTAGGAGCCATCTCTTAGTGCGCTGATCAGCACCTGAAAACTGTTCAGGTAACCCAGCCACACCATCCTCCTCCTCCTTTCTACTCCACTCATCCTCCTTGGCCTTATATCCACCTGTCCCAAGTTTATCTGGGAACTTATTCTTCTTATTATGTTCTTTGAACATGATGCTCTCTTGTTTGACTTCTTTCGAGCAATGCTGCATTTTGAATTCGTTTCATTCATTTGGCGTTATAAAGCCGTAGTCGTTGAGCGGTGACTCTCCTTTTTGAAGGTACCGTGTGTTCAGTTTAGTGCTAAATGTACGGAGAAACTTCCCGATAGTTTTCAATGTGGCAGCTTTAGCGTCTTCTAAGCGATCTTCTGGGAATTTATAATGCGCTTTTATATGCTGCCACGATTCATTCTTTGTAGCTTCAGGGACACTCTTCTAGTTTTTCCAAACTATCTTACATCGCTCCCTAGCGAGACATCCATAGTCGTTTCGCCACTTAGCTGTGATTTCTTTCGGCTTCTTTGGAGCCTCATCAACATGCACTTATTCAACCTCAGAGATAGCTTTATGCAGCTTGTTCTTCTCCCGTTTCCCTCTCCTCTTCACATTTGCAGAGGATGTAGTGGCAGCGGGCTCAACATCTGTTGGCTCAGATGACTCAACAACTGGGACAATAGCTGTTCTTTTCTCGACTTGGAATAACTGATGCTTGCTTCCTCGCTTTGGACGATCCTACAACGATAGACAATGTGAGCTTCAGGAATGTAATCCTCGGTTAGAAGCTGCTCTGACTTGTTACTAACACAATAATTACCTCTGCTTGAGCTTCAGGAATGTAATCCTCATCGGTGTCTTCTCTCGTTCTCTTTTTCCTAGGCTCCATTGGATGTTCATTCTCCGGAGAGTGGTACGAAGATTCGCTGTCGGAGGATCCTTCAGATGAACCCTCTTTATTTGTTTTTGAGGGAGACTCGTAGATGAGATCCTCGATGGGACATATTTCTTTCACCATAGATGAACTATTCATAGTTAAGAGGCTAATGTATCAGAATTTTGGTTATGCAAAAATGGTCCGCTGTCATATTTTCATGTACGAAACAATGCACAAAGTGGTTGATGCCTCATCATATTTTGTGTTGTTTTTCAAATATGTTCATTGCTACCATGGAACCATGGCACATCCATTCCCTGGCAACAACACAACCAAGAAGAAGCTGTTGAAGGGAATGGACGTGTCACATGGCTTGATGACATACATGAGATAACACAATAACAATTTGAATCATAGGACTCTAAAAGATAGCAATATAATCTAAACAGGACTATTGAAGATCTAATCCCTAGCAGTGTTCTAAAAGGTGCTAGATGCTAGTTGGGCAGCGGCCTGGCACCTACCGCCTAGAGGCGCATAGGCGGCGCCTAGGGCAGATCACATTTTCCTTTATTTTTTAGTTCCCTAGGGGTTTCTTGGAATAAGGCAAGAAAATATAGTGCTACTATACTAATCCTCAAGTTAGGAGATTGTGTTGTTCTCTCTCTAGTGTTGTTGAGGCCTCAACATATTTTGTGTTTTTTTTAAATATGTTCATGGATGCCATGGAACCCGTGGGCACATCCATTCCCTACCAGCATCACGAGAAAGAAGAAGTTGTTGCAAGGAATGGATGTGTCTCACGGCTTTGATGACATACATGAGATAACTCAATAACAATTTGCATCATAGGACTCTAAAAGGAATTGCAAAATAGGAAAAAATACATAGAATTGCAATAGAGAAAAAAGACCTCTCCAGGTATGGGAAAGGGTGGCTTTTCCTACTGCAAAATCATCACATTGCAAAAGTAAGATATGGCATTTGAGAACATGGCAAAGAACTTCGTGGCAAATGAGCCACTGCCTTGGAGCCTCAGGCTGAAGAAGGCAACAGTGTCAACAAGAAGGCAATTGCCAGATGCCAATAGCAGCCATTAGGTGAGAAAGTGGAACTAACATTTTTTATGTACAAATACATTAGCTAACAATATTGATATAATGGTTAAAGAATAGCACCAGAACAGGGAAATCAGATTGAGTACATTAGTGCACCAAAAACAACAAATGTTATATAGTTGTTCATATTTATGCACTAAGGAAGGGCTTGTTGAGGAGGATTCCATAAAAAGCCAGAAAGATTGTAAAAGTTAGGATTTATGATTATGCATTGTACAATAAATATACATGTCACAATAAGTCATATAAACACCTATCTATTTATTATGATATTAAAAGAGAGTGAAAAGGAGCCACCACATTCACTCAAAGTCCTAGAAATTACCAAGTGAATCAGAGAAAAAAAGAATGATATGCGTCGTTTGATCATGGTTGGTCTAAATTATAAGAGAGTAAATTGATCAATACTACTATACAAAATACAGTTGTATATCAAATCCGATTCTACTTTTAAGAGGAAGGGGCTTTCCACATTTCGGTTATCATCAGAATATATGCAGCAACAAGTGAAATAGCCATTGTAATGCCCTACTACAAGAAGCACTACTACAAACACTCATTGTGGTCGCGTGCTCCTAGGGGGGTGATGGGCTCCGGGGGTGGCGGCGATGGGCTCTGAGGGCGGCGCTGACTCCGGGAGCGATGGGCGGAGTTCGGCAGCGACGGGCTTCGAGGACGACGGAGATGGGCGGAGTTCAACGGCAACGGGCTTCGGCGATGACGGCAACTGGCTTCGGCGATGACGGCGATGGGCTCTAAGGGCGTCGTGGGCTCCGGAAGCAGTGGCAACTGGCGGAGTTCGGTGCGCGGGAGTTAGAAATGAAACTAGGTTTTCGGACGGCGGGAGCAAAAATTTTATATAGGTGTATTAGCAGTGGCGGGCATCAGCCCGCCACTGCTATTTTCTCTTAGTAGTGGTGGGCAATGACATCACCAGCCCACCACTACTAATCCGTCCGCCGCTGGTGCTCGACTTAGTAGTGACGGGCCGATGACGTCACCCGACCGGCACTACTAAAAGGAATAGTAGTGGCGGGCTGGTGACGTCAGCATGCCCGCCACTGATTACACCCGACCGTCACTACTAATATGGGTAGTAGGGATTATCTAGCATACGCTGCCTACATTGTCGAGAAAGCTTTTGTAGCGTAGTGGTGCAGGGGATCGTTGGGTCCATTCGGTTCGAGGTTTGAAACTTGCTGCCTGCAGGCGGTTTGAGGTTTGAACCTTGCTGCTGGCCTCAACACATTTTTTTAATTTCTGTTCTAATTTTCATCACTTTTTTATTGATGTTTAAATTCTCGTTTGAACTTGATTTTTTAACAATAAATATACATCATAACTTATCAAATTTAAAAAATTGGTATTTTTCTGTCTCACTTTACTTTTTTTTATTTCATCAAGAAACCTGAGATTCTCCGACGATGAATTAGGGTTTACAGATGAAATGACTGAGGTTTGAAAGCAAAATCTATAGTTGATTCTTCCTTTGAACTTGAAACATTTTGTACAATAAAAAAACAACACAACTATTCTAATTGCAAAAATTGGTATTTTTCTACCTCAGTTTACTGTTTTTATTTCATTAAGTGTGTTTTTATGATCAAAGTCAAAATAAGTTAAATTTGAACTAGAAGAGATGAAATAATTAACCAGAATTTATAGAAAAACCATATTCATGTTTTTAACTCTATTATTAGTTATTATCCAATAAATTTAAAACCATCATAAAAAATGTAGGTTGCCACAACACTCGATCGACAACTTGTATTTTTATAGTTTTTTAATCCTCAAAAAATAAAATAAAGTCTAGAAAAGATGAGACTTGTCATGTTGTTACGATATGATCGATCCATAGATGTTGTCATAAAAAATAAAATTGTTTCGAGAATATAATCATGTAGGGCGTTAAGAAACCTGAGATTCTTCGGGGATGAATTAGGTTTTAGATATGAAACGACTCATGTTTGAAAGCAAAACCTATAGTTGATTCTTCCTTTTAACTTGAAAATTTTTGTACAATAAAAATATAACACCAATATTCTAATTGCAAAAATTGGTATTTTTCATTAATAGAAATTGGTATTTAAATGCAAATATGTCCTGGTAGCGGTATGCATTATCTAGCATACACTTCCAACATTGCAAAGAAAGACTTTGTAGCGCAGTGGTGCAGGGGCTCTCTTGGGGCCATGCGGTTCGAGGTTCGAACCATGCTGCCGGTAGGCGGTTTGGGGTTTAAATCTTGCTGCTAGCGCCCAAACAACATTTTTTATTCTATTAATGTACTTTTTAAAATTTTCAGCACTTTTTTATTGATGTTTAAATCCTCGTTTGAACTTGATTTTTTTAACAATAAAAATAAATCACAACTTATCAAATTTAAAAATTATTATTTTTCTGCCTCAGTTTATGTCACATGACTTAGTATTGGCGGGCCGATGACGTCATGCGACCACCACTACTATAAGGAATAGCAGTGGCGGTCTGGTAACGTCAGCATGCCCGTCACTTGGTACACATGCCCGCCACTACTAATAGGGGTAGTAGGGATTATCTAGCATGCACTGCCTACATTGTCGAGAAAGACTTTGTAGCGTAGTGGTGCGGGGACTATCTTGGGGCCATGCGGTTCGAGGTTCGAACCTTGCTGCCGGCAGGCGGTTTGAGGTTTGAACCTTGCTGCTGGCCTCCAAACATTTTTTCATTTCTGTTCTAATTTTCAGCAATTTTTTTATTGATGTTTAAATCCTCATTTGAACTTGAATTTTTTTAACAATAAAAATACATCTGTTGGCGTAAAAGATTACGCTAACAGGTTTTCAGAGTTTAGAAACTAACAAACGAAGTGTTTGTGAAATGAACTATTTCAAGCCTCTGAATTGGATAATAGCTCGAAGTAGTTCGAAGATGCGTATTGAATAACTCAGTCTTCCATCCTCATTACAAGGTAAAACGGGGGGTATTTATAGGCCAAAACCTTAAGGAAAAGACCCTTTTACCCCTCTGTTACAACCGACATAGTGGAAACTATTCGATACCCTTAATAGGGCTAAAACGACAAAAGACTGATCTAATGAGAAAGAAGATAAGTCTTCCATCTTAGCTGGCAAGGAAGCTCTCTGAAGGGTCAATGTTCAAAGATATACTCCGAACTAGAGTTTGCCTCTATCCTTCGAACTTGTTCCAGTACACTTCCGGAGTTAGATGCTGGAAACCTTTGATTAAATCACCTGCCTTTGTCTTGTTGTAGCAGTGGCCCCGACGATGAAGTATTTCCCCCAACAGTAACCCCTCGAATATGCTTCTCTGGTAGATCTGTAACGTTAGGAGAGCAGTATACGCAAGAAAAATAATCATGCATAGGGGTTAACAGATTTAATCGACCTCCGAAGTTTATGAAGATTCAAAACTTCGAATTGATTCCTAAAGAAGTTACATTCGAACAATCTCGGAATTAACTTAAGAAGCCAGAAAACCTTTTAGACTTAGAAGAAATAGCCGTTGGCTTTTTCCTTCCGGCAGAAGTTACATGATGCGTTAACTTCGCAAACAGTAACAGTCAAGAATGTGAAACGACAAATATGAACGGTAAAAAATCGTGGGCCTGGGCTATAAATAGGGGACCCAGACACTTCTCGAATACCTTTCTCACCGTCTTGTGCAACCAATACCTAGACTCCAGACTCTAGCTTTAGCATTCGGTGCGAGTTCATGGTGAAAACCAGCTTCAAGGTTCCTGGGGCGGCTTAGGCCCTAGCCCGACAGCAAGTTGTGGCTGCGGCAGCGGTAGCAACAGTGGCTACGCCAGCGGCGGCGACGGCGGCTCCGACGGGGAATCCCCAACAGACCGATCGTCAAGATCTCCTTCCGGCCTCTTCGAAGTATCCGGACCAATCTTATACCTTGGGGCCATCTACCTCAAAGAGGGAGACGATCGCAGCAGCAATAGAAGGGAAGATTGGCTCAGGGGTCATCATCCGGAAACCAGGAAAAGAAACCATCCCCGCTCCGAGGCCTGGAGAAGTTGTGGTCCTCGAAGTCTTCTTCGAAGCGGGGTTAGGACTCCCAGCAGTGGACTTCCTTCCGGAGGTATTGGACTTGTTTCATGTTACCCTTCCTTAGCTATCTTCGAATGCGATAGCGCGCTTAGCGATCTTCAAATGGGCGCTGCGAGCTGAAGGCTACGAAGGAAGAGTAGAAATTTTTGCAGCACTGCACAGGGCATCTTGCCGACCAATAACTTACCAAGGTTCTGGAGGAGAGAAAATTGTGATAGCCTTCGGCAGTATCAACTTCAGACTCTCGGACGAATTCCAACTGAGATTTCCAGCAAAAGTCATCAACGCCAGATGTTACATAGATTGGATTCTCCGGTTGTTCTATGCCGAAGTTGGAGCACGCAGTCGTCTGGCTAGACCTCTGCAAGATGTACACTTCTGAAGAGAAGCCCAAGTTCACCCAGACCCCGGCCAGCTCGAAGCTCTCCTTAGCCTGCTCGAAAGGATTAGTCACCGCATGAGCATGCAGGACTTAGCAGAGGAGTTCATGGGGCTCCAAATTCCACCTCTGATGGCCAACTGTCCTATCATCTTCGGAGAAGATCCGGAGGGTGGACACTGAAAGATTTCTTCGGACTCGATCCCTACAGGTAGCTTCGAAACACAACATGTTTTATATATAATTATTTTATGAAATAACTAATGCAAACTTATCTTGTAGCTTCTTAACCGAGTATGGGGTGTACTCGGAGTTGCACCCCCTCCTCTTCCGGATAGGGTACCTTCTGAGCAAGGGTCGAAGAAGAGGAAAGCGGATGCTTGGCCTTCGGCTCCGGCTAAGACCCCAGTGAAAAAGCTAGCCCAAAAGCCGAAGAAAGTGGCTCCAAGTCCGGTCGCTTCGCCCTCTGAATCCTCTGAAGATGAGGGAAGGGTCCTTGTGGACCTAATTGCCGAAGACAAAGCCCGAGCGGATGCGGACACTAGGGACGCAGCCAGCGTGCCAGATGCTCCAGAAAGCTCTAGACAGGCTGAGACCTCAAGCGTCCAGCCGGGCTTACCACATAAAGAAGCCTCTGTTGCTGAAGGTGGAGTCGAAGTTCCAGCTGAACAGGGTTCGATTCTGGACGAAGTGGTAGCTGTTACTCCCAGGGAGGCTCCAGCAATCAACCCTTCGGTTCCAGCCACCGAGTCCGATGACGACTTCGAAGTGGCCTTCGATCCTCCGAGCAGCCCCGTGCTCCTCCGCCGATAGGGCTTCGGACGTAAACTTCACTTGAACTACATTTTTCTTTACCCTTCAAAATTATGCATTACATAATACCTTTGTTTTGATAGGGTCTGCTCCCATGGAGGTGACTCCTCCCGAAGATACTGTTCCTGGAACCTCGACATCTCCGCGGTCGGTTCCAGCAGCTGCGCAGATGGGACCTAGGAAAGGTAAAGGCAAAATGGACCCCATTCCTGCTCCGAACATAGGATTAACTCCGTCTGAATCAACAGACGGAGGTCAATCTACAGAGGGGGGCCAGTCCACCGAGGTCTCCGAAGATGCAGTGCAGCACTCTGACCCTTCGCTGAACGAAGACGATCAAATGGCTCTGTCTATGCTCCCCCTCCTAGCTCCTTTTTTGGAGCGAAGGATCGGACTTCGGGCCCTTCTCGAGCCTTTGGATCGAGCCAACCGTGAAGTTGGGGAGACGAACCTAGTAGCCATACTTAGCGAAGATGAGGGTTCGGAGCTCAACGCAGCCTTGGAACGGACAGCGTACCAGGTATGAAGTACCTGCAAAACAAGATTAATTTCAACTTTTGAATAATTCCTCACCTTGTTTTTTCTCTTCGCAGCAAATAGTTTTGGCTCGAGCTATAGCCGTCTCGAACGAGCGCGGAATCCTTCGTCTTAAGGAGAGGAGTACTGCTCTTCAGAGGAGTCTTGACGGGTCCGAAGTTCGAATCTCTAGCTTAGACGAAATGGTTGCAGCAGAGAGGAGGGCCAGACTTGCTCTGGAGGCTGCGAATAAGAAGCTCGAAGCCAAACAAATCGTGCTTTGGCCCGAGATAGAGAAGATGCGGGCAGAGCATGCCACGGCGGGGGCTGAGCTAGTTAAGCTTCAAGAAGAGAAGGCTAAAGCCATGGAGGAAGCCAACAACCTGCTTAGCGAGAAGAGTTCTCTGGCTACGGAGGCAGCTAGACTATCTGCTATGGTAGATGAGCTAACTTCGTTAAGAGATGCTTTAATTGAAGATAAAGTGAAGTCAAAGAAGGTAGCATCGGAGGTTATGAATAATCTTCTAGGTGTTCTAGAGTACTTCGGTACTCTTTGGACACTACCTTCGAGTGACATCGTCCCCTTGCTGCGACGGTTAAAGATAATCCAAGGAGCAGCGAAGATGATGAAGACAGCAGGTATTCGGTATGGAGAACTCTCCGGCCAAGTAGCTGCTCTCGGAGTACTTTCCTACTACGAAGATCTAGGGCTATCAGTACCACCAGATTTGGGGGTGGCTCCCATTACCTTCGACGACAACCAACTGCTAAACCCTTCCAAAGATGTGGTCGCAGCTTGGCAAGCCTTTCAAGCTTCATGGAGAGCCGAAGGTCGAACAGCGATCAAGGCTTTGATCGATGAAGGGCATCGCCAAAAACAAGCTCGGTCTCAAGCTTCGAGCAGCCAGCCTCCGCCGGACCCGCAGGTTTAGCTTTGTTTAGGGGTCCGAATATGTAAAAATTATGCTTTCATATATTATGAATGAAAACTTATTTATCATGTTTTTAGGCTTCTCAACCTCGTATGGATGATGTCGAAGTATTAAATGCTACCGAAGAACTCCGCCTGCTATGGGCTACCTTCAATCTTTTAAAACTTCACAAACGACCTTGATTTTTGGTTCCTTGAGAAAGCTTCGGTGCAATTGCGCCCGAAATATGTAAAGATATATTATCTTATATTAAAGAGGAAGAAAAAGAAGTTAACTTGGAAGCTTCGTCTTCTAAAGACGTTGAATGGTCCGAAGACGAGGGTATTGCTGAAGAACAAGGAAAGAAGCCTGAAGAACATCAGAGCTGGGAAAGAAGACCCGAGCGACTTCAAACTTGGGCTGAACTTCAACAAGAACAAAAAGATTTTCGAGCTTCTAAGGGAGGAAGAAGAATAAACGTAAAGTTATCACGACTCCTGACTCTGGAACTAGTCCTTCCGACTTTAGTAGTAGCTCTAGAGATCGAAGAGGTCTTCGATTCCTTCTTGGCATAGACACAAATTTTTCGTAATGTAATGTAATCTGTTCGAATAATAAAGATTGATTTTTAAAATTGACTCTCTACTTCCCAGCCCCTCTTTGGGCGTAAGAAACTTCGAAGTGTAGTCGAAGATGGTTAGGCGCAAAGAAAAAACTTAGGAGTACAATTTTGGAGGTTCGGAGCCCCTCAGTAATTTAAAGATTGATTAAAATCTTACAAAATGTCTTTGACTGCTTGGAGTCATAAAATCTTACAATTTTGTTTGGAAGAAGTCACTTCGGACGAACTTTTCGGACACTTTAGCGTCCCAAACGATTGGTCACTTTGGACTCTTTTCATAGATATTCGAAGCTTATCAGCTCAAACTCTGTTTTGTTTTGGCCTCCTTCGGCTCTTTTTGCGAATGCTATCAAACCGGTGGTTTGGAATTCGCAGTGGTCTCCTTGGACTCTTTTTACGGATGCTTTCACGCCGGAGCTTGGAATCCGCATTATTTGGTCTCCTTCGACTCTTTTTACGAATGCTTTCAAGCCGTTGGCTTGGAATCCGTTTTTCAGTGACTTTCCCACCTCGTCGGAAGCTTCGAACCAGTGGTTCGAAGTACGAAAAATTGGTTCAAATTAACGACACTTCCCTCCCAGCCAACCTCATTCTTCTAGTGCATCTACTGGAAGTAGGAAGTATTTGAGAGGTAGGCGTTATCTGAACCATGAACTTTATTAATTCAGAAGGTGCTTACAAATGGTTACAAGGAGCCCCTATGCGAAATATCGCTTTAAGTGCTCCGCATGCCATGTATGCGATAACTCTTCGCCTTCTAAATTAGCTAACTTAAAAGAACCAGGTCTTCCTGAGCAGAGAATTATGTATGGACCTTCCCACTTATTCCCTAACTTCCCTGGTGCTATAATATTTCGCAAAACAAGATGACTCAACTTAAGTTCATTAAGCATAACCTTCGGGTCAAACCAAGTCATCGTCTGCTTCTGATACTTTGACAAATTGGCGATAGCTCGAAGTCTTGTTTCTTCTGTTAAATCAAATGAAGTTTGCCTCTCTGCTTCTATTTTCGGTTCGGTGCTGCGAAGGGATCCTCCTTTGAGCTCCGTTGGCGTCATAGCTTCATCTCCGAATAATAGTCTGAAAGGAGTGAAACCCATGGACCTTGTTTGAGTGGTCCGAATGGACCATAAAATCTTCGGGAGCTCCTCGGTCCACAGTCCTTTTGCCAATCCTAGTATTCTTCGATTCAACCCTGACAAGATATTACCATT
Source organism: Zizania palustris (assembly GCA_019279435.1). NCBI lineage: Eukaryota > Viridiplantae > Streptophyta > Magnoliopsida > Poales > Poaceae > Zizania > Zizania palustris. Next base: position 14,738,855 of record JAAALK010000079.1, read on the forward strand.
GGCTCTTTCAACAGCTCCGTTAGACTAAGGATGTCGCACTGCAGCGAAGCATAATTGTATGCCAAGATCTTCACAAAACTTCTTGGGCTCTGCATCAAATTGTTTCCCATTGTCAACTGTGAGTTGCCGAGGCACTCCGAACCGACATATAATATTTTTCTAGAAAAATTTTTGTACATTGTTCGAAGTGATAGCTGTGAGGGGCTCTGCTTCGACCCACTTGGAAAAATACTCAATTGCTACCACTGCGAATTTTAAATTTCCTTTTGCTACTGGGAAGGGGCCAATAAGGTCCATGCCCCATCTGTCCATGGGCCACACTAGGGCAATGACTTGAAGAGTTGTTGGCGGACGATGACTTCTTCTTCCCATCCATTGACAACCCTCGCAAGTGCGGACTAAACTCTCTGCATTAGCTACAATTGTAGGCCAATAAAGCCCCTAGCGAAGTGTTTTTCCTGCCAGAGCTCGAGGGGCCAGATGGCTACCACAAAGTCCTTCATGAATTTCTCGGAGAATTTCCTGACCTTCGGCTTGAGATATACATCAGAGCATAGGAGAACATACTCCGGCTTTGTATAAAATACCGTTGATTATATGATAATTTCGAATTCTGAGCTTCAACCTCAAAAGTTGTGGCCCTTCAGGCAAAGTTGTTTCTCCTTGCAGCAATTCCATAATTGAACTCTGCCAATCTGTATTTGGAATGAAAAGGACTTCTGCAGATGGGATCTGTGGTACCGAAGGTGAATTGAGCTCTTCATAAAAACTTCTTCTAGAATGTCCATAGCTCCGGCTGCAGCTTTTGCCAATGTATCAGCTTGCATATTTTCAGCTCTAGGTATACTTCGAATGGAAATCCCTTTAAATGCTGCTTCAATCTTATGGATCTCTTCCCAATATTTTGCAAGCTGTGGATGACGAACTTGAAAATTCTTATCTACGTGCCCTGCTACAATTTGAGAATCTGTTTTAATAACAACTCTTGTAGCCCCCAAAGCACGTGCCTTTCGAAGTCCTAACAAAATTCCTTCATACTCTGCTGTATTATTGGTGGACTTAAAGTTGAGCCTTGAGGAGTACATTGCTCTTTGCCCTGAAGGTGAAATTATTACTGCTCCGACACCTGCTCCAGATGCTTGGAAAGCTCCATCAGAGTATATGGTCCAAATTCCTTCACTTGGTTTCTCCGGAACCCATACTGTAGGGGGAGTCCATTCTGCCACGAAGTCTGCCAACACTTGTGACTTAATTGCAGTCCTTGCCACGAAGGAGATGCCGAAGGGCGCTAAGTCAACAGCCCACTTCCAAATTCTTCCTGTAGAATCCTTACTTTGGAGCATATCTCCTAAGGGATACGAAGTTGGTATAATCACATTATGTGCTAGGAAATAATGCCTTAACTTCCTCGAAGCCATTATCAGAGCATAGGTCAACTTCTCAAGCTCGGAATATCTTGTTTTTGCTCCGGACAATGCTTCGGATACAAAATAGACTGGATTATGTAACATCCCATTGATATCAACATCTCTGACAAGGACTGCACTGACAGCGGAGCTAGTAGCCGCAAGGTAAAGGAGTAGGGTTTCATCTGCAACAGGCACCGTGAGTGTAGCGAGGTTACTGAGATAATTTTTAATATCATCAAAGCTCTTTTGACACTCCGGTGTCCATGAAAAATCTTCGGACCCTTTCAAAGCTTTGAAAATGGGCAAACTTCTCTCCGCAGACCTTGCTAGGAACCTGCTAAGTGTTGCAAGGTGGCCAGTTAACTTCTGCACTTGCTTCAAATTTTCCGGAGGAGCCATCCTTTGCAACGCAGTTATTTGAGTAGGGATAGCTTCGATCCCTTTGATTGAAACTAGATAACCTAACAATTTTCCAGTCTGAGCCCCGAAGATACATTTTTTGGGGTTAAGACGGACTCCACATGCCCAAAGGCTATTGAATGTTTCTGCTAAGTCTAGGCTATGTTTGTGCTTTACAGCACTCTTTATTACAATGTCATCCATATAGGCTTCTACATTGCGGCCTATTTGATGACCTAGAGCCTTAGCAATTAACCTCGAAAAGGTTGCCCCGACTGTTGGGGGAAAATATTCCATTTTGAGGGTTATTGCAGTAACAGGACAAAGGTTGGTGATTAAGTCCAAGATTTCAAGCATATGACTCCGGGGATGCATTGAATCAAGTTCGAAGTATGATGACAGACTCTAGTTCGGAGTATATCTTCGAACTTGGACTCTTCCGAGGATTTCTTTGCCAGCTAAGATGGAAGGCTTATCTTCTTTCTCATTAGATTAGTCTTTTACCATTTTAGCCCTATTAAGGGTACCGAATAGTTTCCACTATGTCGGTTGTAATAGAGGGGTAAAAGGGTCATTTCCTTAATGTTTGGGCCTAAAAATACCCCCTGTCTTACCCTGTAATAGGGACCGAATACAAGTTATTCAATACACACTTTCAAACTATTTTAAGCTATTATCCTTTCGGAGGCTTGGAATAGTTTACTTCGCAAACACTTCGTTTGTTAGTTTCTAATCTGCAGAAACCTGTTAGCGTAATCTTTTACGCCAACAGTTGGCGCCGTCCGTGGGGAACCTAGTCCAAAAAACTTCGTTCTCTACCAAGTTCTCAAACCATGCCTCCTATGCGGAGTGCAGGTAGTAATCCTGTTCGGAGGTCCCCTCGGACCTCCGGAGCAAGATCTTCAGACACAGTTGAGGTCGGAGGACCTTCGACATTTCCTCCACCTCAAACTCCGTAAGGGATTCCCCTTCCTCGAGCATACGGAGTTCCTCCACCAACTCCATCTATACTTCGGCCAGCCGGAGTCCCTCTTCCACCTCAAGTTCCACTTCAAACCAATCCCTACAGTTCTCAAGACCCGGAAGACCCTTCCGGAGGAGATGAACATGGTCTTGGTGATATGGCCGCTCAAATGGCCAGTCTCCAAGCCGAAGTAGCAAGGTGGCGGCAAGAAGCCGCGAATAGGCTTCGTTCTCAAGCCACCCCAACCATTCCCGAAGTGCCCGAAGACGAGGAGCTTATTTATCCCGAAGCCCCGAAGAATGCTTCCTTCGACACCGAGTCTCCGCTGCATCCTGAGTTGCAGAAAGTACGCTTCGACCCTAAGTTCAAAACTTCGAAGCTTTGCAAGTATGCCAGAGATGAAGATCCTAGAGAATTCGTCCGTTCTTATGCTTTAGCAATTGAAGCCAGTGGAGGAGTGCGGGACACTATGGCAAAATGCTTCCCCTTAGCTCTTCAAGGAGTGGCATTGCGGTGGTTCTGGTCTCTGAAGCCAGGATCAATCAGTTCATGGGGGCAGTTGAAGAAGAAGTTCGTAAGCAATTTCCAGGGCACCTTCGTGCCTCCAATGTCAACAGGAAGTCTTTTCCAGGTGAAGCAGCTCCCTGGAGAGACCTTAAGACAATATTTCAAGCGCTTCACTCATACGAAGTCGCAAATTCGAGGGTTAACTACGTTTTCAGTAGTTGACGCAGCTCGAGAGGGAGTTATTCATCCAGGCCTCCTTGATAAACTTCACCGAAAAAGCATATCTTCTGTTTCTCAGTTGATGTCTTATTTCGAAGAGTATGCAAGGTCAGAAGAGGGATGGCTTCGGAGAACTGCTGCAACCCCGTCAATACTGCAAGAAGTTAAATTGGAAGTGAAAACTTCAGCACAGCTGCAAGGGCCTAGCTTCGAAGTTCAGCATGACAGGCATAGGGGGCAAAAGCATCCTCGTTCATAAGTTTTGAACATCGCACCCCCGCAGAAGTTTCCCCAAAGAACTCCGCAACCTTCAAGAAGCAAGACCAGCAGCTGGAGGCCGCCAGGGAAACCGGCTGGCAACGGCCAGACCTTTTTCTGTTGTATTCATGGTGAAAACCGGAGTCACGCAACTGATGCGTGCAAGGCTATACTTGCTCTGAGAGGAGAGTATTTGGAAAGAACTTCGGGTCGAGGCACTACTGACCGAGTTCCAGATGAAGTCCGTTCGGAGCCTGTCCAGGCTATGGCGAGGATAGAGAACTTCGATTCGGCAAGACGCCCTCCGGTGGCCAATATTATGCCACCTCCGAAGCAAGAAGAGGGGCAAGATTGAGGAAAAAGAGTAGTCCTCCCCATCTCCGGAGGAGGGACTCTCGGAAGTATGTCAAAGAGGCAGAGAAGAGAATATGTCAGAGAAGTGGGCCATATTGGAACCTCTTCATCTTTAGCTGCTATGCCCGAATGGTCCCATGTACCAATATCCTTTTCTGCATATGATGCAGCTGGTGTTAAATTTCCACATGCAGACCCACTTGTCATTACTGCCGACATAGCAGGAACTGAGGTTCGGAGAGGGCTACTTGACGGAGGGAGTTCGACGGATATTATTTTTGACCAAGCTTTTGATCAACTCTGCATCTCCAGAAAGCATCTTCTCCCAACAGCCCGTCCTTTGCAAGGATTTGCAGGACCCCCTCTTGATGCCCTCGGCCAAATTGGCCTGGAAGTTACTTTCGGAGAGGGGCCACTGGCCAGGACAGAGGAAGTGATCTTCGATGTTGTAGATGCTCCATATACATATAATGTCATCTTCGGAAGAGGCATGTTAAATCAATTCGGAGTTGTGGCGCATCATAATTACTTATGTATGAAGATGCCCACACAGGCAGGAGTGCTCACTGTTTTCGGAGATCAGGCCATCACGCGAAGAGCAGAGTATGGTCATGGCCCTCCTCTTGACCCGAGACAGGTGAACAGTGTGCAAGATGATCCGAAGAATTTTTCTGCTCCTAGCGAATCCTCGAAAAAATCCTTCCCAAGACCAAGTCCTGAAGGAGAGATTGCAACGAAGGTTATTGTCAAAGATGGCAAGGAATATTCATTTCAATTTGGTAAAGACTTGCCTCCAGAAGTTGCTGCCTCCTTAGAAAAAGTAGTTGAGGAAAATTTAGATGTCTTTGCTTGGTCCGATGAAGACATCACCGGAGTCAGTCGGGACATTATTGAACACAGTCTACTTGTGAACCCGAAGGCTCGGCCTGTTAGGCAAAGACTCCGGAAGATGTCTGCGGAGAGAGCTGTTCTTGCTAAAGACGAAGTTGAAAAGTTGCTGAAGGCTGGGATCATCAGAGAAGTGGCTCATACGGAGTGGTTAGCCAACCCAGTCTTCATTAAGAAAAAATCTTCAGGGAAGTGGCGCATGTGTATTGATTTTACATCTCTGAATAAAGCATGCCCCCGCGACCCCTACCCCATGCCCCGAATTGATCAATTGGTCGACTCCACTGCTGGTTCGGAGTTATTAAGCTTCCTCGACGCGTATTCCGGCTATCATCAAATCTGGTTAAAGCGCGAAGATGAAATCAAGACAAGCTTCGTAACTCCTTCAGGAGTCTTTTGTTATGTAAGAATGCCCTTTGGCTTGAGAAACGTCGGGGCTACTTTTTCGAGGTTAATCGCTAAGGCTCTGGGTCATCAATTAGGCCATAATGTAGAGGCCTATATGGATGATATTGTAATAAAGAGGGATTGAAGCTAGCCCCACTCAGATAACTGCGTTGCAGAGGATGGCTCCCCCAGAGAACTTAAAGCAAGTGCAAAAGCTGACCGGTCGTCTTGCAGCACTTAGCAGATTTCTGGCAAGGTCTGTGGAGAGAAGTTTTCCTATTTTCAAAGCATTGAAAGGGTCCGAAGATTTTGCATGGACACCGGAGTGTCAGAAGAGCTTCGAAGATATTAAGAATTATCTCAGTAACCTTGCTACACTCACGGTGCCTGTTGCGGACAAAACCCTACTCCTCTACCTTGCAGCTACTCGCTCTACTGTCAGTGCAGTCCTTGTCAGAGAGGTTGATTTCAACGGGAAGTTGGAACAAAATCCAGTTTACTTTGTGTCCGAAGCATTGTCCGGAGCAAAAACAAGATATTCTGAGCTTGAGAAATTCGTTTATGCTCTGATAATGGCTTCGAGGAAGTTAAGGCATTATTTCTTGGCACATAATGTCATTGTACCAACTTCGTACCCTTTAGGAGATATGCTCTGAAGTAAGGATTCCACTGGAAGAATTGGGAAGTGGGCTGTTGAGTTAGCACCCTTCGACATATCTTTTCTGGCAAGAACAACAATTAAGTCGCAAGTATTGGCCGACTTCGTGGCAGAGTGGACTCCCCCTGCAACATGGGCTCCGGAGAAGTCAACTGAAGAAATTTGGACTATTTACTCTGATGGAGCTTTCCAAGCATCTGGAGCAGGTGTCGGAGCTGTGATAATTTCACCTTCAGGGCAAAAGGCAATGTACTCCGCAAGACTCAACTTTAAGTCTACCAATAATACAGCGGAGTATGAGGGAATTTTATTGGGATTTCGAAAGGCACGTGCTCTAGGGGCTACAAGAGTCATTATTAAAACAGATTCTCAGATTGTAGCAGGCCACGTAGACAAGAGTTTCCAAGTCTGGCATCCACAGCTTGCAAAGTACTTAAAAGAAATCCGAAAGATCGAAGAAGCATTTAAAGGGATTTCCATTCGGAGTATACCTTGAGCAGAAAATATGCAAGCTGACATCTTAGCAAAAGCTGCAGCCGGAGCTATGGACATTCCCGAAGAAGCTTTTTATGAAGAACTCAGTACATCTTCGGTGCCACAAATTCCTGCTGCGGAAGTCCTTTGCATTCCAAGTACAGATTGGCGAAGTTCAATCATGGAAGTGTTGCAAGGAGAGGCAAATATGTCTGAAGGGCCACAACTTTCGAGGTTAAAGCTTAGAACTCGGAATTATCAAATAATCAACAGTATTTTATACAAGGCCGGAGTATGTTCCCCTCTGCTCCGATGTATATCTCAAGCCGAATGTCAAGAAATTCTTCGAGAAATTCATGAAGGACTTTGAGGTAGCCATCTAGCCCCTCGAGCTTTGGCAGGAAAAACACTTCGCCAGGGGCTTTATTGGCCTACTATAGTAGCTGTTGCGGAGAGCTTGGTCCGTACTTGCCAAGGATGTTAGTGGATGGGACGAAGGAGTCATCACCCACCAACAGCTCTTCAAGTCATTGCCCTAGTCTGGCCCATGGCCAGATGGGGCATGGATCTTATTGGTCCCTTCCCAGCAGCAAAAGGAAATTTTAAGTTCGCAGTGGTAGCAATTGAATACTTTTCAAAGTGGGTCGAAGCAGAGTCCCTAACAGCTATCACTTCGAACAATGTACAGAAATTTTTCTGGAAGAATATCATTTGCCGGTTCGGAGTGCCTAGACAACTCACAGTTGTCAATGGAACACAATTCGACGCAGAACCTTTCAAGAAATTTTGCGAAGATCTAGGCATCAGCTATGCTTTGCTGCAGTGCGACACCCTCAGTCTAACAGAGCTGTAGAAAGAGCCAATGGTAACATTTTGTCAGGGCTAAATTGAAGGATAGTAGGATTGGCAAAAGGACAATGGACCGAAGAACTTTCGAAGATTTTGTCGTCCATTCGGACCACTCAAACGAGGTCCACGGGTTTCACTCCATTCAGACTATTATTCGGAGATGAAGCTATGACACCAACAGAGCTCAAAGGAGGATCACTTTGTAGCACCGAACCGGAAATAGAAGGAGAAAGACTAGCTTCGCTGGATTTAATAGAGGAGACAAGACTTCGAGCTGTGGCAAATTTGTCAAAGTATCAGCAGCAGACGAAGGCTTGGTTCGACCCGAAGGTCAAGATTAATGAACTTAGGCCGGGTCATCTCGTATGGGCGAAGCGCTTGAAAAATTGCCTTAAAGTCTCTCCGGGGAGCTACTTCACTTGGAAAAGACTTCCTGTTGACATTGGGGGTACGAAGGTATCCTGAAAGTTACTTATGAACATCTTCCTTAATTTCTCCCAAGTTTTGATTGACCCTGGCTTCAGGGACCAGAACCAGCGCAGTGCGACCCCTTCAAGAGCTAGAGGAAAACATTTGGCCATGGTGTCTCACACTCCTCCACTGGCCTCAATTGCCAATGCATAAGAACGGGAGAACTCCACAGGGTCTTCGTCTCCAGAATATTTGCGGAGCTTCGAAGTTTTAAACTTAGGATCGAAGCGCACTTTCTGCAGCTCGGGATGAAGCGGAGACTCGCTGTCGAAGGAAGCGTTCTCCGGGGATTCGGGATAATGTAGTTTGTCGTATTGGGGCACTTCGGGGATGACCGGGGTGGCTTGAGAACGAAGCGTATCTACGTCTTCTTGCCACCACCTTGCTACTTCAGCTTGGAGATTGGCCATTTGAGCGGCCATATCACCAAGACCATCTTCATCTCCTCCAGAAGGACCTTCTGGGTCTTGAGAACTGTACGCATCAGTCCGAAGTGGAATCTGAGGTGGAAGAGGGACTCCGGTTGGCCAAAGTATGGATGGAGTTGGGGGAGGAACTCCGTATGCTTGAGGAAGGGGAATCCCTTCTGGAGTCTGAGGTGGAGGAAAAGCCGAAGGTCCTCCAACCTCAACTGTGTTCGAAGATCTTACTCCGGAGGTCCGAGGGGACCTCCGAGTAGGACTACCACCTGGACTCCGCTTGGGAGGCATGGTTTGAGAACTTGGTAGAGAACGAAGTTTTTTGGACTAGGTTCCCCATGGACGGCGCCAACTATTGGCGTAAAAGTTTACGCTAACAGGTTTTTAGAGTTTAGAAACTAACAAACGAAGTGTATTTGAAATGAACTATTTCAAGCCTCCAAATTGGATAATAGCTCGAAGTAGTTCGAAGATGCGTATTGAATAACTCAGTCTTCCATCCTCATTACAGGGTAAAACAGGGGGTATTTATAGGCCAAAACCTTAAGGAAAAGACCCTTTTACCCCTCTGTTACAACCGACATAGTGGTAACTATTCGGTACCCTTAATAGGGCTAAAATGGTAAAAGACTAATCTAATGAGAAAGAAGATAAGTCTTCCATCTTAGCTGGCAAGGAAGCTCTCTAAAGGGTCAATGTTCGAAGATATACTCCAAACTAGAGTTCACCTCTATCCTTCGAACTTGTTCCAGTACACTTCCGGAGTTAGATGCTGGAAACCTTCGGTTAAATCACCTGCCTTTGTCTTGTTGCAGCAGTGGCCCCGACGATGAAGTAATTCCCCCAACAACATCATAACTTATAAATTTTAAAAAAATTGGTATTTTTCTGCCTCGGTTTATGTTAGACATGTATTAAAAAAATTGCTATTTTTCTTTCTCAGTTTACTGTTTTTTATTTCATTAAGTGTGTTTTTATGATCAAAGTCAAAATAAGTTAAATTTGAACTACAAGAGATGAAATAATTAACCAAAATTGATAGAAAAACTATATTCATGTTTTTGACTTTATTATTAGTTATTATCCAATAAATTTAAAACCATCAGAAAAAATGTAGGTTGCCACAACACTCGATCGACAACATGTATCTTTATAGTTTTTTAATGCTCAAAAATCAAATAAAGTCTAAAAAAGACGAGACTTGTCATGTTGTTACGATATGATCGAGACTTTGGAGCGCAGTGGTGCGGGGCTCGCTTGGGGCCATGCGGTTCGAGGTTCCAAACTTGACACATCACATTTATTTGAAAGCAAGTAAACAAACACAAGTCCAAGCTGGGGAAACCAGCTTACACATCGAACCGCACACCAAACCAAAATGAACTACCGGTCCAAACCCAAAAGAAAGATATGGTTTGGAGCTTCTTCTTCTTCCTCGGCACAAACCGAACCTATTTCTGGTTAAACAAATAAAAAGCCTCAACTTGCCAATCCTCAACCAACTCGGCATCATCAGGCTGTCTGAACTACTCTCCATGTTCCTGAACAAGAATATACACGCGGCGGCGATAGTGAAAACAACTTATCATACATGCAGCAATGTAAAAAATATCGTTCAATGATTGAATTGGCTGATAAAAATATAACATTTGCATAAAAAGAGGATCTTGCCTCCTGCCTCCTCTTGCTACCGCATTGCTCTGCATGCTTCCCTTTTCCAACGCTAGCCTCGGCATGTTTCAATCTTAGGAGGAGCCATTGTGAACCGGCGAGGAGGGCACTATCGTCGAGGTTGGGGGTCGACGATGAGGCCGGGTGGAGGGCGCTATCGTCGAGGTTGGGGGTCGGGAATGGCTAGTGGGAAATTTGTGGGCAACATATATACTTTGGTTAATTAATCTCATGAATGGCTCATGTATATATGTATATATAGCATCTGCAATTTTTTTGTCACATTGATTCAGTTTTTATAGTAAATTAAAAAAAATTATTGTTATAGTGCATTCTACTAGTAATATTATACTAAATTATATTACCATGCATAAATTAATATAACAATCAGAAATCATTTTAACCCTAAGCTCGGATAAAATAAGACCAAAGGTTAATAATCATTTACTGACTGGCGGCGATGGGCGACGAAAATGGGCTCTAGGGGTGGCGGCGATAATGGGCTCTGGTGGTGGCGCCGACGGGCTCCGAGGACAGCGGCGACGGGCGGAGGGCGACGGCGACATGCTCCGAGATGGCGGCGACAGGCGGAGGGGGGCGACACGGGTGTTTAGGGTTTAGAAATGAAACTAGGTTTTCAGACAGTGGGAGTGGAAAGTATATATAGGTGTATTAGCAGTGGCGTGCATGCTGATGTCATCTTATCCACTATTGCTATTTTCTCTTAGTAGTGGCGGGCCGATGACGTCACCTGACCACCACTACTAAAAGGAATAGTAGTGGGGGCTGGTGACGTCACCCGACTGCCACTACTAATAGAGGTAGGGATTATATATCTAGCATATAATACACTGCCTACAATGTCGAGAAACACTTTGTAGCGTAGTGGTGCGAGGGCTCACTTAAGGCCATGTTGTTCGAGGTTCGAACCTCACTGCCGGTAGGCAGTTTGAGGTTTGAACCTTGCTGTTGGCCCCAAACAATAAAAAATTTCAAAACTTTTTTATTGATGTTTAATTAAATCCTCGTTTGATCTTGAACATGTTTTAACAATAAAAATACATCATAAAAAATACATGTATTAACTATAATTAAATAATAACCTATATTACCAATATCTTAAACAAAATGACATAATTGATTTTACAAATATGCATGCTAATAAACATAAATGATCTAGCCTTACACTAATTTTCCATCACCATCGGTGCGTAGATAAGGAATCACAGAGCCAAATAACAGTTTTGCTTCAACCACATTGATCCTTGATATGTCAACGAAAAACGACACCTCATCAAACAGATTGTATTCTTCTTCGTCTTCGACTCCATCAACTCCAACAATTCTTTGTTTTCCTGGAGCAACGATGTATTTTTTTCTCGTCTTTAGGATCAAGTATGTAAAATACTTGTGCCACAGATTGAGCGAGTATCCAAGGGTCATCATTATAAGCCACCTTATTAAGGTTAACTATCGTAAACCCATAATCATCCACCTCCACACCTTCTAGATGTCTAACCCACTGGCACTTAAATACAGGGATTTCTATAAAGTTCTCGTAGTTAAGTTCCCATATTTCTTCGATGTATCCATAGTAAGCATTTTTTTGTCCAGAGTTGTCTTCTGCATCTACTCTGACACCACTATTTTGGAGCTGATTCTTTTGATCCTTTGCTTTGGTATAGAATGTGAAACCATTGATGTCATATGCTTGCCATGTTTTAACCATGCTCAATGGACCATAAGACAATTTATTTATCATCATCTCTTCGTCGGTTTCTCCAATCAAAAGGTTTAGATCCCTTAGCCATAAAGTGAAATGAATTTTGTGTTGTTTCATAATCAATTGTTCATCACAATCTTCATTCTTTTCACGAAGCTATTGCAGGTGTTGTTCAACATATGGTCTCATAATCGCCAACTGATGCATTACATTGTAATGTGATTCTCTTATTATTTGGTAGCTATTGTCTCGTATGATTTTCCTGCCTTTAGTTCCTTTACTGGTGAGTCTTCCATGGTGCCGGGACATGGGAACTTCTATTGGTTTTCCATCTCTTATGTAATCTGCGTAGCACTCAATGACTTCCACAGTCGTGTTGCCCTCTATCATGGAACCCTTTGGATAAGCATGATTTCGTCCGTAACCCTTGATGATAACGATTAGACGCTCGTACGCATACATATTGTGCAGGTATGTTGGACCGAGAACACAGATTTGGTATGCTATGTGTATCATATAGTGCTCCATAATATCAAAATATGATGGAGGAAAGCACGTCTCAAGCTGACACATAGTCTCCCTCATTTGTTTACGTAATTCATTTAACTCTTCAGTGTCGATCACCTTCTTTGATATGACGTTGAAGAAGTGACACATGCGTGTTATCACCATCTTCAGAAATGAATGTTTGATTCCTCTTACTGCGATGGCGAGGAATAGCCCAAGCATAACATGATAATCATGAGTGTTGTAGCCGCTCATCCTCAAATCTGCTATGGAGACAATATTCTTTATATTCGTTGAGGATACTGTTGTAACTCTGATTCCATATAGACACCTGCAGATTGATCTTTTCTCGTCAATTGTGAGGTTATAGCTAGCAGCCGGAAGGAAAAATTTTCCATTGGCCCTTTCCTGTGGGTGAAGCTCGGGTCTAATTCCGAGAGTTTGAAGGTCCCTTCGTACTTTGAGTCCATCCTTTGACTTGCCCGGTATGTCTAACAAAATACCGATGGTGCTTTCGAAGACATTCTTCTCAACGTGCATTGTATCGATAGCATGACCAATGTTCAATTCCTTCCAATAGGGCAAATATCTAAATAAGATTGACTACTTTTTAAATGGAGCATCCTTTGAATTTTTTTCACATTTCTTCCTCTTTTTTATGAAAACAACTTTGATATTCTTCACCATTTCGAATAGAAATTTGCCGTCTCGATGTCGTGGAGGTTGTCCAAGCTCGATTGTACCATCAAAATGGTTCCTATTTCTTCGATATTTGTGGTTTCTTGGTAAAAATATGAGGTGTCGCATATATATCGTCTTAACGAATGATGGAAGATGCACAAATTCTGTCTGGTCCACACACAATACACATGTTGTATTTCCTTTAACCTGTCCTATTAGGGACATACGTCCCGGGTTGTCTGCTATGGTGCAAAAGATCATGGCTCTTAGATTGAAGTGATCTTTCTAATGCTCATCCCACACACAGACACCATGTTCCCACAGACTTTTAATATCCTCCATCAAAGGTTCTAGAAAGATATCAATATCATTGCCAGGTTGTTTTGGACTGGAAATTAGAGTAGTGAGCATAAGGTATTTTCTTTTATGGCACAACCATGATGGAATGTTGAATAAGCACAGAAAGACCGGCCATGTACTGTGTGGGTTCCTCATCTCACCGAAGGGATTCATTCTATCTGTGCTAAGTCCCATCCTGATATTTCTGGGATCCTCTGAGAAATCTGGATGGGCCAGGTCAAATGATTTCCACTGCCTAGCATCAGCAGGGTGCCGAAATTTTCCGTCCTTCTTCCGCCCAGCGAAATGCCATATTAATAGTTCAACATATCTGGGATTAGAGAACATATGTTTCAAGATATCAATCACCGGTAGGTACCACATTACTAAGGTTGGAACTTTCCTCTCCGTCTTATATCCGTGCTGGTCTGCAATAACATTTTTCTTCCTCTTCTGTAACCTCTTATTCTTCTTCCGGTAGTCATTGTAGTCCTCCACACAGTCATTTGCATGTTTGTATCGACTTGCGTTGCACTGCGGACAGCTCTCTAACAATTCATACTCTTTTCGATATAGGATACAGTGGTTTGGGCATGCATGAATCTTCTGAACGCCCAAAGTCAATGGATAAATCATCTTCTTTGCTTGGTACGTATCAGATGGTAGACCATTGGGTTTCGATAAAACCTTTTTTAGGAGCTATAAAAGATCTAAAAACTAGTGTCGGACCATCTATTGTTGGCCTTCAGTTTCATAAGCTCAAGAGTTGTGTACAGCACTGTATACTGCTTATCGCAACCGTGGCATTCCTCGTAAAGAAGATTTTTCGATGCTTTGTCAAGTGCTTCAAAGTTATCGTAGCCTTTCATTGTAGTTATCTACAATAGCACCTCAGGCGCAACATTTCGCATCAGTTCCTCCACAACAAAGGAGCCATCATCATCATGTTTATCAACATCATGTGTTATGTCAGATGATGTATGATCACAACCTCTTCTATGTTGATGAGCATCTTGCGGCACATTAGAATCATCAGGAGGGTTTTGACCCATCTCACCATGTTTTGTCCATATATAGTAGTTCTTCACGAAACCATTTTTCAACAAGTGAAATCGTATGGTTTCACATCCTGAACACGGATACATCGCTTCATTTTTACAAACTTTACAAGGACAATATATTGCCGCTTCACTCTGACGGGAAGCATATTGTGCGGTAGCTTTAGTACATCCAGGACATGTGCTCCATCTAAAACATATATATTATTTTAATAAATATTAATAAATTCATTATTTTTAATTTTAGTAATTTACAAATTGAAAATATATTGATTTATCTCTCATAACAACATTAATTAAAAATGCTATAATTCAAACAATGTATTAAATAGAAAAAAATATTAAATAAATTAACTACATTGGTTTCTCTCTCCAAACAACATAACTGTAGATCTGTTGGCGTAAAAGATTACGCTAACAGGTTTCTGTAGAAAAGAAACTAACAAACGAAGTGTTTGCGAAGCAAACTGTTCTAAGCCTCCGAAAGGATAATAACTTAGAATAGTTCGAAAGTGTGTATTGATTCACTTGTAATCGGTCCTCATTACAGGGTGAAATGGAGGGTATTTATAGGCCTAAACATTAAGGAAAAGACCTATTTACCCCTCTATTACAACCGACATTAAGGAAACTATTTGGTTTCCTTAATAGGGCTAAAATGGTAAAAGACTAATCTAATAGGATAGAAGATAAGTCTTCCATCTTAGCTGGCAGAAAAGATCCTGAAGAGCTTTGGTTCGAAGACATACTTCGAACCAATGCCAGTCTTCGGACTTCGAACGAGGTTCTGGGCATCTTCGAAGATGGTCTTCGAACAACCTTCGAATTGATTGGCTGTCTTTATGCTGCTTCGGCAATAACCCCGAAGATGAGATATTTTCCCCCAACAGTAGCCCCTCGAATACGCTTCTCCGTTCGACCTGCAACGTTAGGAGAGCAGTATACGGAAAGAAAAGATAACCAATCATAGGGGTTATTGATTTTCATTTTATCTCCGAAATACATGAAGATATGAACTTCGAATTAGTCATAAGGTAATTACTTTTCGAACTATCTTAGAACCAACTCAGGAAGTTCGAAAGTCTTTTTAGACTTAGAAAATATAGCCGTTAGTTTCTATTTCTAACGGAGTTATACGAGGCGTTATTTTCGGAGGAAAATAACAGACGGGAATGCGAAAGGGCAGAGCCTAAACGGTAACAAACGGAAAGTTTAGACTATAAATAAAGAACTTCAGAACTTACTCGATTACCTTTTCACTGCTCCCTCTCAGTCAAAAGCCTTTTGAGCCCTTTGAGTTCTTGAGCCCTAGTTCTCGAGTTCTTGAGCCCTAGTCTCCACTCTCTCAGATCGATCCAGCGATTGCGATGGCAAAGACTAAAGGCTCTGCACCTCCTTCAACCTTGGTTCGTCAACAAGCGACTGCGGCAGCGGCAGCGGCAACAGTGGCGGCGACGCCTTCGATGCAGGCGACAACTCCCATGGCGGCAAAGGGAAAAAATCCCCAAATCGCCGATGATCAAGGTCTGTGCCCTCCATCGACCAAATATTTGGACCAATCCTTTGAATTAGGACCTTCAACCTGCAAAAGAGAGTCCCTAGCAGTGGCAGTAGGAGGAAATATTGGTGCGGGAGTTATGATTCGAAAGCCAGGGAAAGAAGTGATTCCAGTGCCTAGACCCGGAGAAGTAGTAGTGTTCGAAGCTTTTTTCGAAGCCGGTTTGGGTCTTCCTGCAGTGGATTTTCTGGCAGAGGTACTCGAACTGTTCCATATAACTCTTCCTCAATTATCTCCGAACGCAGTAGCTAGATTAGCTATTTTTGAATGGGCCTTAAGAGCCGAAGGATGTGAAGGAAGGGCGGAAATCTTCGCTGCATTACATAGAGCAACCTGCCAGCCAAAAACCTTCGTAGCTCCCGGAGGTGAAAAAGTAGTAACGTCTTTTGGCAGTATCAGCTTTAGACTTCGGGATGAGTACGCCCTTCGCTTTCCTGCTAAAGCCATCAACGCTAGGTGGTACACCGACTGGATTTTGAAATGGTTCTATGCCGAAGTCGGGGCAAGCAATCCTCTGGCCGGACCCCTTAGAGAAATCCAATTCCGAAAGGAGGCTTTGGTGCGTCCTGACGAAGGTCAATTCGAAGCTCGTCTGAACTTGCTTGAAAAAGTTAGCCGAAGGCTCAGTATGCGAGATTTGGCCGAAGAATTCATCGGTCTTCAAATTCCTCCACTGATGGCTGACTGGCCTATTATCTTCGAAGATGATTCCGAAGGTGGTCTTCGCAGAATTAACTTGACTTCAAGTCCTACAGGTAACTTCGAAAACAACATGCATTAAACATATTTACTTCGAAGAAAAACTGACTTGAATTATTTATTTTGTAGAGTTTTCAGCCCCTGTTACTTCAGAACAAATTATAAGGGCTTCGGAAAAAATCTTGGGTGCTCCAACTCCGACCGAAAAAGAGTGGCGAATTAAGCTGGTTGGGAGTTGGGAAAGATTTAACAGAGTATGGGGAATGCTGAAACTCACTCCTCCCCCTCTGATGGATTGGGCGCCTTTGGAGAAAGGGCCTCAAAAAAGGAAAGCTGAAGCTGGAACTTCAAGTTCAGCAAAAACTCCGGTGAAGAGGGTGGCTCGGAAGCCGAAGAACCTCGCACCTTTAGATCCTATACCTTCGAGCTCCAGAGCTTCCGTTTCCGATTCCCAAGAAGAAGTGGAAAGGTTACTTGTGCGCCTACTGGAAGAGAATGAAACTCAAAAGGCCGCACAAACCGGAGTACCTACGAACATACCGGAGTCCGGAGAAAATGTTGATCAACCAAGGACTTCGGTAGTTCAAGAAGATGTAGCTCAGGACGAAGTTCCTGTGAATGAAAGTGGGGTCGAAGTCACTATGGCTTCGATTCCCGAAGAAGCAGCGAGGACTACCCAGGACGATGCTCCTGTAGTCCATGATTCAACGGCTGATTCAGATGAAGAATTAGCTTTCGATCCACCAATCAGTCCGACAACGACTCCTCCACGGACTGCCGAAGGTAGATTTCGAAAAACTTTTGTATTTATTTGAATTTTTATACTATGTATAATACTTTTGATTACTTTGCAGAACCCACTCCTATGGAAGAAGTCCGCCAGGAGGAAATAATTCCTGAACCTTCGACGACTTCGGAGCCAGCCCCGAGAGTTACTCAAAAGGGGCCTGGAAGAGGCAAAAGACAAATAGAGCCCCTGCCTGCTATAAGCTCCGAATCAACTCCGTCTGATTCAACAGACGAGAGCCAATCTTCCAGGGAGGCTCAAACTCCAGTGGCTCCGAAGACCGTAGGCCAAAGCTCCGGTCCTTCATTGAACGAAGATGACCAAGAGGCAATAAGCATGCTCCCCTTGCTGGCTCCTTTCTTAGGGCAAACAACTGGTCTTCGGACTTTGCTCGAACCTTTGGATCGAGCTAGTCGTGAGATAGGGGAGACCGAATTAGTGGCCATCCTGCGCAAGGCTGACAGGACGGAGCTTAATGCCATTATTGAACGTACAGCTTATCAGGTATGAAACAACTGCAAATTATTATAGAATTTATCTTCAAATGAATATTTACTTTGATTTTTACTTTGGCAGCAAACTGTCTTGGCCCGAGCTGCAAGTCTATGCAATGACGAAGAAATCGCTCGGCTTCGGGAAGAAAATAGCACTCTTCAAAGGAATTTTAACATCTCCGAAAGTCGAGTGACTCAAATGGACAATATAATATTAACAGAGCGAAGGGCCAGGCAAAGCTTGGAAGCTGTAAAGAAAGAGCTCGAAGCGGAAAGGATTGTGCTTCGAGCAGAGGTTGACAAACTGCGGGCGGAGCATGCTACTGCAGGGTCTAGGCTTGTCCGGCTTGAAGAGGAAGCTAGCCAATTGTTGACACAGAAAAACACTTTGACCACTGAGAATGCTAGGCTTTCTGGGGTTTTGGACGAAGTTACTTCGGCGAAGGATGCGCTGAACGAAGATAAGTTGAAGTCTGAGAAGGTGGCTGCGGAGGTTATGAATCAGTTGTTAGAAGTCCTGGAGTACTTCGGTACTACTGGAATTCTCCCTTCTGATGATAACATCAGCCTTCTGCGCCGGTTGAAAAGGATCCAAGGGGTGGCGAAGCAGATGAAGACGGCGGGCATTAGATACGGAGAACTCTCCGGACATGTGTCTGCTGTTGGTCTACTTCGCTATTACGAGGATTTGGGCCGATCAATAACTCCGGACGCAGGAAGAGGTCCAATCACCTTCGACGACGACCGACTTCTCAAACCTTCCGAAGGTGTAGCTGCTGCTTGGCGGGCCTTCCAAACTTCGTGGAGAGCCGAAGGTCGGTCTGCGATTAAAGCTTGGATTGATGAAGGCCAACGCCAGAAGCATGTTCGGAGCCAAGCTTCGAGCAGCCAACCTCCTTCAAACCCACAGGTTTAGGAATGTTTTAGGATTTTTAACCGTGTAAAGCTTTGTGCTTGTAAATATTTATCAATGAAAATCTTGTTTGTCATATTTTTAGGCTTTGCCTCTTATGGAAGATATCGAAGTGTTAGAACTTAACAGCGAACTTCGCTCACTGTGGAACACCTTCGAACTTCTAAAGAGTTATAAGCGTCCTCGATTCCTTATCCCTCGAGATGACTCCGGCGTTATTGTACCCGAAGTAATCAAAGACGTATTGTCTTATATTAAAGAGGAAGATAAAGAGATTGACGCAAACACCTCGTCTTCTGAAGACACTAATTGGTCCGAAGACGAAGGTGAAACCCAAAATAAAAGATCTGAAGATCTTAGAAGCTGGGAGAGAAGCCCCGAGCGGCTTCGAACTTGGGCCGAGCTTCAACAAGAACAGAAGGATTTTAGAGCTTCGAAGGGGAGGAAGAGAGTTAAACGCAAAGTTCTTAGAACTTCCGATGTTGGAACTAGTCGTTCCACCCCTAGCTCTCGGGACCGAAGAGGTCTTCGATTCCTTCTTGGTATAGATACCAATTTTTCATAATGTAATCTGTAAACACATTTGTTTCAATAATGAATGCCGATTTAAAATTGTCTCCATATTTACTAGCCCCTCTTTGGGTATAAGCAACTTCGAACTGCATTCAAAGATGGTTATGCGCAAAGAAAAAACTTCGGAGTACAATTTTTTGGGGGTTCGGAGCCCCTCTGTCATTTTTAAAGATCTTTTGAAATCTTATGAAATGTCTTTGACCTTTGTAGTCAGAAGAATGGTAACTTGGTACCTTTGTTTGCTTTACGAAAGAAATTAATTAAGATAACTTCGAGGACACTTTAGTGTCTTAAGAAATTTGTCACTTTGGACTTATATGAACAAACATTCGAAGCTCATGGCTTAAATGCTGTTTTGCTTTAGCCACCTTCGGCTGTTTTTTGCAGAAATCTACCAGCCGGAGCTTGGATTTCGTAGAAATTGTAGCCACCTTCGGCTATTTTTGCAGAAGTCTACCAGCCGGAGCTTGGACTTCGCAGAATTTGGCCATTTGGGCTCTTTTTTGCAGAAGTCTACCAGCCGGAGCTTGGACTTCGCAGAATTTGGCCACCTTCGGCTCTTTTTACGGAAGTCTGACAAGCTGCAGCTTGGACTCCGCAGATTTTGGCCACCTTCGGCTCTTTTTACGGAAGTCTACCAGCCGAAGCTTGGACTCCGTAGAATGTGGTATTGGCTCTTTTACGGATGCCTACAAGGTATCAGCTTGGGCTCCGGATGGATTTCAGCCACCACACCGGAGGCCTCGACTTTATGGGTACGAAGTCCGGAAATACAGCCCTGCTTGATAACACTTCCCTCTCGAACGACTTCTGTCCCAGCGCGTCCGCTCGGGAAACTAGGAGCGTCAAGGGGAAGGCAAGCCACAGGGTGTATGCTTTATTAATTTAGAGGTGATTACAAGCGAATTACAAGGAGCCCTTATGCGAAGTATCGCTTTAGGTGCTCCGCATGCCAAGTATGTGCTAACTCTTCACCTTCTAAATTAGCTAATTTAAATGAACCAGGGCGTCCCGAGCGGACGATTAGATATGGACCTTCCCATTTATTGCCTAACTTCCCTGGTGCTATAATGCTTCGTAGAACAAGATGACCCGGCCTTAACTCGCTGAGCTTAACCTTCGGGTCATACCAAGTCTTCGTCTGCTGATGATACTTTGATAGATTAGCTACAGCCCGAAGTCTTGTTTCTTCTGACAAGTCTAACGAAGCTTGTCTTTCTTCTTCGACGTCTGGTTCGGTGCTGCGAAATGAGCCCCCTTTGAGCTCCGTTGGAGTCATAGCTTCATCTCCGAATAGTAGTCTGAACGGAGTAAAACCTGTGGACCTTGTTTGCGTAGTCCGAATGGACCACAGAATCTTCGGAAGCTCTTCGGTCCACAGTCCCTTTGACAACCCTACTATTCTTCGATTTAACCCTGATAAAATATTTCCATTAGCTCGCTCAACGGCTCCATTCGACTGAGGATGTCTCACTGCAGCAAAACATAGTTGAATGCCTAGGTCTTCGCAAAACTTCCTGAAGGGTTCTGCATCGAACTGTGTTCCATTATCAACTGTGAGATATCTAGGCACTCCGAACTGGCAAATAATGTTTTTCCAGAAGAATTTCTGTACATTATTCGAAGTGATAGCTGTTAAGGGCTCTGCTTCGACCCACTTAGAAAAATATTCGATAGCTACCACTGCGAACTTTAAATTTCCCTTTGCTAATGGAAAGGGACCAATTAGATCCATACCCCATCTGGCCATAGGCCATACCGGAGCAATGACTTGAAGAGCTGTTGGTGGGCGATGACTCCGTCGACCCATCCACTGGCATCCTTGACAAGTGCGGACCAAGCTCTCCGCGTCAGCTGTTATTGTGGGCCAATAAAGCCCCTGGCGAAGTGTTTTTCCTGCCAGAGCTCTAGGGGCTAAATGACTTCCACAAAGGCCTTCGTGTATTTCTCGAAGAATTTCTTGGCCTTCGGCTTGAGATATACATCGTAGTAGGGGGGAACATACTCCGGCCTTGTATAATATACCGTTGATTAACTGATAGTTTCTTGCTCTGAGCTTTAATCTTGACAATTGGGGCTCTTCGGGCAAATTTGTTCCTCCTTGCAAGAGTTCTATGATTGAATCTTTCCAATCTGCACTAGGAATGCAGAGAATCTCTGCAGAAGCAACTTGTGGCACCGAAGGTATATTGAGCTCCTCATAGAAAGCTTCGTCAGGCACATCCACAGCTCCGGCAGCAGCCTTCGCTAAAATGTCCGCTTGCACGTTTTCAGCTCTTGGTATACTCCGAATGGAAATACCCTTGAAATGTGCTTCGATCTTGCGAATTTCTTCCAAGTACTTTGCAAGCTGTGGATGTCGGACTTGAAAACTTTTGTCTACGTGCCCTGCTACTATCTGAGAATCTGTTTTTATAATTATTCTTGTAGCCCCTAGAGCACGTGCTTTCCGAAGTCCCAATAATATTCCTTCGTACTCTGCTATATTATTGGTAGACTTAAAGTTGAGTCTTGCGGAGTACATTGCTCTTTGTCCTGATGGTGAAATTAATACTGCCCCAATGCCTGCTCCGGATGCTTGAAAAGCCCCGTCGGAGTAAATAATCCAAACTCCGTCATCTGATTTTTCCGGAGTCAACTTCGCAGGTGGAGTCCACTCTGCTACGAAGTCTGCTAGGACTTGAGATTTGATAGCTGTCCTTGCCAGGAAAGATATGCCGAAGGGTGCTAGTTCTACTGCCCACTTTCCAATCCTTCCAGTGGAATCTTTGCTTCGGAGCATATCTCCTAAAGGATATGAAGTTGGTACAATTACATTATGAGCCAAAAAATAATGCCTTAACTTCCTCGAAGCCATTATCAGAGCATAAACGAACTTTTCAAGTTCGGAGTATCTTGTCTTTGCTCCTGACAATGCTTCGGATACAAAATAGACAGGATTTTGGACCAACTTCCCATTGATATCTGCTTCTCTGACAAGGACTGCGCTGACAGCTGAGCCTGTAGCTGCAAGATACAGAAGTAGGGTTTCGTCCGCAATAGGCACCGTAAGTGTAGCAAGATTGCTGAGATAATTTTTAATGTCTTCGAAGCTTCTCTGACACTCCGGTGTCCATGCAAAATCTTCGGACCCTTTCAAAGCTTTAAAAATTGGCAAACTCCTCTCCGCAGACCTTGATAAAAACCTGCTAAGTGCGGCCAGACGTCCAGTCAGCTTTTGCACTTGCTTTAAATTCTCGGGAGGAGCCATTTTCTGCAGCGCAGTTATTTGAGTAGGGCTAGCTTCAATTCCCCTGCTTGAAACTAAGTACCCTAACAACTTTCCAGCCTTAGCTCCGAATATACATTTTTCGGGGTTAAGGCGGATTCCACATGCCCGAAGGCTATTGAATGTTTCTGCTAAGTCTAGGCTATGTTGGTGCTTTAAAGCATTCTTTATTACAATATCATCCATATAGGCCTCCACATTGCGACCTAGTTGATGACCTAGAGCCTTAGCAACTAATCTTGAAAAAGTAGCCCCGGCATTTCTTAAGCCGAAGGGCATTCTTACATAGCAGAAGACTCCCGAAGGAGTTACAAAGCTCGTCTTGATCTCATCTTCGCGCTTCAACCATATTTGATGATAACCTGAATACGCGTCGAGGAAGCTTAATAACTCCGAACCTGCAGTGGAGTCAACTAGCTGATCAATTCAGGGCATGGGGTAGGGGTCACGTGGGCACGCTTTATTCAGAGATGTGAAATCAATGCACATGCGCCACTTTCCGGAGGACTTCTTCCTGACGAAGACTGGGTTGGCTAACCATTCTGTATGGGCCACTTCTCTGATAATCCCAGCCTTCAGCAGTTTTTCAACTTCGTCCTTAGCTAAAGCAGCTCTCTCTGCGGACATCTTCCGGATCCCTTGTCGAACAGGCCGGGCCTTCGGGTTTACAAGCAAACTATGTTCAATAATATCCCGATCGACTCCGGTGATATCTTCGTCAGACCAAGCGAAGACATCCAAATTTTCTTCTACAACCTTTTCCAAGGAAGTTGCAACTTCGGGAGGTAAATCTTTACCAAATTGAAAAGTGTATTCTTTACCATCTTTGACAATGACCTTCGTTGCAATCTCTCCTTCGGGACTTGGTCTTGGAAATGACTTCTTCGAAGCTTCGGAGGAGGCTGAAAAAATTTCTCCATTATCTTGGACACTGTTTACTTGCCTCGGATCAAGAGGAGGACCATGACCATATTCTGCCCTCCGAGCTATGGCTTGATCTCCGAAGATTGTCAGAACTCCTGATTGTGTGGGCATCTTCATGCACAAGTAGTTGTGATGCGCCACAGCTCCGAACTGATTCAACATGCCTCGCCCAAAGATGACATTATAAGCATACGGGGCGTCCACCACATCAAAGATAACTTCTTCAGTTCGGGCTAGTAAACCTTCTCCGAAGGTTACTTCCAGGCCTATTTGGCCAAGTGCATCTAGCGGAGGTCATGCAAAGCCTTGCAGAGGACGAGCCGCTGGGAGGAGATGCTTCCGGACTTCGGTCGGTACTACCTCGACCCGAAGTTCTCTCCAAGTATTCTCCCCGAAGGGTAAGAATAGCCTTGCAGGTGTCAGTTGCATGGCTTCGATTCTCTCCATGAATACAGCAAAAAAGGGTCTGGCCCTTGCCAGCCGTTTTCCCTGGCGGCCTCCAGCCGCCGGACTTGTTCCCCGCAGATTGTGGAGCTCTTGGTGCAGACTTCTGCGGGGGTGCAATGTTTAAGACCTCAGAGCGAGGGTGCTTTTGCCCTCTTCTTCTATCATGTTGCACTTCGGGGACTGGTTCTTGCGGCTGAGCCGAAGTCTTCACCTCTGCTTTAACTTCTGTCAACACTGTCGAAGTAGCAGTAGTCCTCCGAAGCCAACCTTCTTCTGACTTCGAGTACTCCTCCAAGTACGACATCAGCTGTGATACCGTAGTGATGCTCTTTCGATGCAATTTATACAGAAGGCCTTTATGACTGACGCCTTCCCGAGCCGCATCAACCACTGAAGATGTAGACAGCCCCCGGATTTGCGACTTCGTGTGAGCGAAGCGCTTGAAGTACTGTCTCAATGTTTCTCCGGGGAGCTGCTTCACTTGGAAAAGGCTCCCTGTCGACATGGGGGGCACGAAGGTGCCCTGAAAGTTACTTATGAACTTCTTCTTCAACTGTGACCATGAAGCGATTGATCCTGGTTTTAAAGACCAGAACCATCTCAACGCCACTCCTTGAAGGGCTAACGGGAAGCACTTCGCCATAGTTTCTCTGTCTCCGCCACTAGCCTCGATTGCTAGGGCATAAGAACGCGCAAACTCACTAGGATCTTCGTCTCCGGCATACTTGCAAAGCTTTGAAGCTTTGAACCTCGGATCGAAGCGAACCTTCTGAAGCTCGGGATGCAACGGAGATTCATTGTCGTAAGAGGCGTTCTCCGGGGCTTCGGGATAATCAAGATCGTCGTCTTCGTGCACTTCGGGGATAGCTGGGGTGGCTTGAGGACGAAGCCTGTTCGCAGCCTCTTGCCGCCACCTCGCTACTTCGGCTTGAAGATTGGCCATTTGAGTGGCCATGTCTCCAAGGCTATCTTCATCTCCTCCGGAAGGACCTTCCGGGTCTTGAGAGCTGGTATGATCAGTTTGAATCGGAATGGAGGGTGGCAGAGTGGCTCCGGGTGGTCGGAGTGTGGAAGGGGTTGGTGGAGAGGCTTCGTATCCTCGAGGGATAAAAGCCCCTTGCGGAGTTTGAGGTGGAGGGATAGTCGAAGACCCTCCGACTTCGACTGTGTCGAAGGGTATCTCTCCGGAGATCCGAGAGGACCTCCGAGTGGGATTGCGAGGTGCGCTCCGCTTAGGAGGCATGATGCAAGAGGTTGGTAGAGAACGAAGTTTTTTGGACTAGGTTCCCCACGGACGGCGCCAACTGTTGGCGTAAAAGATTACGCTAACAGGTTTCTGTAGAAAAGAAACTAACAAACGAAGTGTTTGCGAAGCAAACTGTTCTAAGCCTCCGAAAGGATAATAACTTAGAATAGTTCGAAAGTGTGTATTGATTCACTTGTAATCGGTCCTCATTACAGGGTGAAATGGAGGGTATTTATAGGCCTAAACATTAAGGAAAAGACCTATTTACCCCTCTATTACAACCGACATTAAGGAAACTATTTGGTTTCCTTAATAGGGCTAAAATGGTAAAAGACTAATCTAATAGGATAGAAGATAAGTCTTCCATCTTAGCTGGCAGAAAAGATCCTGAAGAGCTTTGGTTCGAAGACATACTTCGAACCAATGCCAGTCTTCGGACTTCGAACGAGGTTCTGGGCATCTTCGAAGATGGTCTTCGAACAACCTTCGAATTGATTGGCTGTCTTTATGCTGCTTCGGCAATAACCCCGAAGATGAGATATTTTCCCCCAACAAGATCTATAATCATAAATCAAATTAAAAAAGAGATTAAATGACGTAAAAATATATACAAGTGATGAATAATTGTGAGGAGGGTCATATTTCTTCATTTGGGAGAAAGAAACACTATAAATGGAAGAATATTTGAAAATTTCTATTCACAAACCCTAAATTAGTAAAACGCTAATAACTCATTATATACATGATTAAATACAAAATAAATGTTAGATTCGGCATGGATTTACCTCCTAGAATGAAATTCTTCAAAAGAAATGAAAACAAAGCCTCCCCCCTCTTTATCTAGATTTTTGTCGCCATTGTACGGACCAAATTAAATGCGAACTCTGGTAGCCTCAGGCTCGGGGAGGAAGAAGGTCCACATTTATAGCCAAAATAGTAGTGACGGTCGCATGTGATGTCATCAATACATTAGTGGTGGACAGTGTAGCAGCGGCGGGTAGCACCAGCGCTCGACACTACTATTGGTAAAGTAGTGGTGGTCTGGGCTGACGTCATCAGCGACCGCCACTAGTAGTGGCTATACGACTAGCGGTCAGTGCTGACGTCAGTACCGACCACCACTAGTAGTGGCGGTCAACGGCGCGGCAGCGCTTGGAACCACTGTAGTGGTGGGCGTCTAATTGCCCGCCACTACATTGTTTTTGCCCAACGCCACTATAGTGGCAGTTTGTAGTAGTGAACTATGTTTTGGGAGACAACCCAAGGTTACTCATCTTTGAGTGTTTGGTTGTCGATGCTTTATCGTAAAGCGTGGGAATTTGGATAAATTTGAGTCGCATTCTTTACATGGGATCTTCTTGGGTTATACCACTCATGGTCACTCCTATCGAGTTTCAATTTAGATACTAACACTGTCATCAAGTCATGTGATGTGACTTTTGATGAATCAACCCCTTGTGTTAGTTCATCTTTTGAGCTTGCCAGTGAAAAGGATACAGAAGCTACCATCTTTGAAGAAGAAGATCCCACAGACATCGAGGACGAACCCCTACTTCCATCGACATTGATTACAAAAGCAGACCCCGCTTTGATCACTTTGGCAAGAGGCCTCGAAGCATCTACCTCAACATCGTTCATCTTCGGCCACTCCCCGGCACAAGTTGAGGGGGAGACTACATCCCGACGCGAGGCTCCACACCACATCCAAAGGATGCATCCTCCCGAGTAGATCATTGGTGAGCTTGATCAAAGGGTAACACATTCTCATGCTCATTTCATTGATGATGCATTTGTTGCTTCTTTTGAGCACTTTGATGTGAGTCATGCTTTATCTGATTCTAGTTGGATAAATGCCATGCATGAGGAACTTGAAAATTTTGAGAGAAACCAAGTCTGGACTCTTGTAGACCCTCCTCCTAATGTTCATTTTATTGGAACAAAATGGATTTTCAAAAAACAAGAAAGGGCAGGATGGGTCTGTGGTTAGAAACAAAGCTAGACTTGTAGCCTAGGTTTTTTCTCAAATTGAAGGAATTGATTTTGCTGAAACTTTTGCACAAGTTGCTCGTTTCGAGGCCATTAGGATTATGCTTGCATTTGCTGCATCTCGTGGATTCAAACTTTACCAAATGAATGTAAAAAGTGTTTTTCTTAATGGCTTCATAGATAAAGATGTTTTAGTAAAACAACCCCGTGGCTTTGAAAACCCCAAATACCTCCATAGAGTCTTTAAACTTCATAGAGCTCTTTATGGACTCAAGTAGGCCCCTCGGGCATGGTATGATAGACTTAAGTCTTTTCTGCTTGAGCGAGGGTATTTGATGTGATCAGTTGATAAAACTCTTTTCACTCTCAAACATGGAAAATATTTCTTCTTAGTCCAGATTTACGTTGACAATATCATCTTTCATGACTCCTCCCATATTTTAGTTGCAGAGTTTGCAGATACCATGAGCAGGGAGTTCGAGATGCCTATAATGGGCGATCTAACATTTTTCCTTGGTTTGCAAATCAAGCAAAGCAAACAAGGTACTTTTGTTCATCAGACGAAGTACACCATGGACCAGCTCAAGAAGTTTGATATGGCTGGTTGGAAGCCCCTTGCCACTCCGATGTCTACTTCGGTAGCATTGGATCCAGATGAGGATGGAGAAGTCGTAGATCAGAAGGAGTTCCGAAGCATGATCGACTCCCTTCTTTATTTGACGTCTACGAGGCCAGACATTCACTTCGCAGTATGTCTATGCGCTCGTTTTCAGGCTTCGCCAAGCGGTTCGAACTGACAAGCAGTAAAGCACCTTTATGCTATCTCAAACACACTTTAGAATTCGGCATTTGGTATTCTGCATCTTCTTCATTATGCATTCGAGGTTATTCAGATGCGTATTTTGCTGGGTGTAGAATTGATAGGAAAAGTACTTATGGTACTTATCATTTTCTGGGTACTTCTCTTGTTTGTCGGTCTTCCCGCAAATAGTCTAGCGTTGCACAATCTACAATTGATGCTAAATATGTTGCTGCAGCTACCTGTTTCTCACAAATTTTGTGGATGGTTTCCACTTTGCAGGATTTCGAGTTAGATTACACGAGTGTTCCACTTTTTTGTGATAACACCAGTGCGATTTGTATTGCTAACAACCCAGTTCGGCATTCCAGAATCAAACACATTGATGTGAGATATCATTTTCTCAGAGACCACAATGAGAAGGGTGATATTGAACTCCAATATGTTGATACCTAAAACCAACTTGCTGATATTTTTACCAAACCCCTTGATGCTTCTCGATTTGCTTATTTGCGTGGGGAACTTGGTATTTGTCATCCTTATGGCATTTTGTGAGGGGGTGCATGTTTTAATTGGTCTGCATAAGCATATGTTTATGTGCAATCGCATTGACTTATAGTTTCTCATGTATGCCTTTGCTTAATTGTCTTGATCATGTTAGCTCAAATCTGGCTACTTTATCTATCTTCACTACAAGCATGATTTAATTTGCAAAATTCAAAACATGATCACTGCTTATTCTTGTATCTTGCATGCTTTAGGTCCAATTGCTTTAGCTATCTTTTCTCTACCTGGTAGCTAGAATCCTTTTCTTTTCGATGCAATATGCAACTTGTTAATAAGATGATTTTATGGAAATCTAACATGAAAAAAACAATAAAAATCATAAAAATAATATCCATGTTTTATGTACTGGACATAAAAATATCCAGGCGGGTTTTGTCTTGTTGCACTACTCAATTCTAGGCTGCCTACCAAAATCATTGCCTTAAGATTCTGATGGTCTGTTCTTGACCTAGGCTTGCCATGATTGAGAAGCATAAGGTGGACAAACGAATAACCCCTGACAATAAAAAAAGAATTGCAAGTCTAAATTCATGGCATAATAAGTTTGCTAAATGCTCCATAAAATTGGATATGCCTTCCTTGATAGAAAACTGCTAGCTTCAGCAGTTAATGCCTTTTTCATGACTAAATTATCAGTCTAAGTGGTGATGCTTTTGTTTCAAAAACTATCACGATAATTTGCTTCATGTGAGAATTCGATTTTGGTAAACTGAGCTGAGCACATAATCTCTGACATTACCTTTGACATATTTTTGCACTATATGTCTTTGCAGTTGTCATACTTTACAAGTCTTGCATCCTTTATTGCTCCTTGATTCTTGCATTTCCAAAGGGGGAGAATGTTTGTATTTCAGGGGGAGTAAATTTGTTTGTATTTCAGGGGAGTAAATTATAGCTGCCAAAGGGGGAGAAATGATGCTTTCATGCTTTATCGAATGGGGACGTTTTGCCAAAGGGCTTTTCATGAGAAAGGGGGAAGAAAATATTTTTTTCTCAAGTGACATGCTTTGGTTTGCTCTTTTATGAGTTTTGATGGTCACTTGTGCGCTGCAAAATTTCAATTTTTTCGTCAACTTGAATTTGGTTGTCAATGCACTCATCAAGGGGGAGATTGAGAAACCAAGTTGAGATGTGCCTTTATTTCAGTATGTGATGATTGATTGACAGTGTCTCTTCTGAGTGAAGGGGTAACTTCGAATAGGTTCGGAGGTGTGTTCACCAAAGGGCTCGGTGATTGTTGGCTACACATGTTCGTAGCAAGCTATATCTATTAGAAGGGTCCGACAGTATACTGTTCAGAGGTTGTATCGAAGCGGTCGGTACTTTGGGCAATACACCAGTGTGTACTGAAGGGTGTTATACCCGGAGAGGTCTCCGGGGTATCGACTACACTTGTCTGCTTGTCGTTGGTGTGCAGGTGATTTCGGAGGCGACGGGATGGCGAGCACAGTTGGTGAACTGTATCAAGTAGGGAGCTTGGGACCAAGCAAGCAGAGAGCTTTGTCACGGAGGATGTGTGAAGTCGAGGTCGGTCCTCAGGTCGAGTTGCACTAGTCGAAGGAAAGAAGTGCGGAGGGGGGCTCCGGCTGAAGATACCCTGAGTCAAAGTCCTCAGAGGCGAGGCACTTCGAAGAGGGGACTCCGAAGGAGTAACTTCAAAGGCTAGCGGACAAAGTACTCATGAATGAGGCAAGGCTCCCAAGTGTGCTCCGGACGAAGACATTTGGAAGGACACCTAATGACATGACGTTCTTCGGCCATGCATGGCTTCAGTACATGGACGAGCGGAGTTCAAGCTTGGACTAGTTGCGAAGCTGTGGTGGTCCACTCCGAAGGTGATGGTGCGAAGACTCCAGGGCTTTGACGGCCTTAACTTAAAATCGTCACTGTATCAAAGACATACTTCGGAAGTAGCGAAGGCCTACGGGTTCAAAGCCTATTACCAAAGCCACTGCAACACTTCGTGTGCGAAGGGAGCTCCGAAGATTCCACTCTGCAAAGCTGACACAAAAGGAGCTTCCAATAAAGTAGACTACCATATGTATCCTAGTGATTGCCAAAGGCAGTAATGTTGTAAACCCTAGCGGTATAGTAGTCTATTCGCAGGTCAGAGTAGTGCCTATAAAAGGAGAGGTTGGCTGAGGTCTAGGGCAACACTATACACTTCACTTTTAGAATCTCCTGTACTCATTGTAGCTTTAGACCAGCCGCCATGAGTAGTACTTTGAATCTGTGAGTTTTGTGTTTCTTGTTCTTGCAATGAAATTTCCATTCTGTTTTCATTGATTGCATGAACTTTTATCTATGTTTTGGCATTGTTTGGTCATGTTTTATGTAGTCCATTTTATTCTGAGCAAACCCAGTTTTATACTTTGTGTTTGTCCAAACAAAGTGCTTTGTCTCTCATGCTTGCGATTTCTGGGAGTGTTTTGGATGAATGTTCACTCTGTGTAAATCGGAGACTTGTCCTTATTGATTACTAGCGAAGCATTTTTGAACTATGCGTTCGGAGCCAGTTTTCTTAGCATATCTGAAGTCCTTCTTTTCAGCCAGTTCTACTAAGTCCTGTTTAGAGAACTCCAAAGTGCGAAGCTTAGTACTTGTTACTAGTGCAGAGCATCTGAGAGGGCATCTTTTTATGGAAATGCACTTGTGCGAAGTATAGTTATGCGAAGCTAGCTCAAAGGCACCTTGGTGTGTGGAGCCTGCACAACCATTGTTGAGTTCAATGCTTTTTGGGTTTCTAAGTGCGAGCAAAATCTTCTGAACTTTGAACTTTTACCTTGTGCGAAGCCTGTGTTTAGAGTGTGTTCAATACATCAGAGCGAGACACTTCGAATGGTGTGTTTGAAGTCTGTTCAGTAGATGAAAACTTTTAAAAGCTCCCATTCACCCCCCCTTTGGTCGCCTGTTTCAATCCAACACATAGTATGGCCCTTCACATGGTTATCTCCATCTCCATTGTTCCCATCATTGTGCTTCAGAACTCCATGAACCTATACTAATTACAAGAGTTGAAGCATCGCTTGTCACACTCAGGTCGTACAACCATTAAACAACCTTGGGCTACAATAAACCATGACACACAGGTCATCTTGATTACATTCAATGCATCTCATACATTTTGCAAGGCCGTACCAGTCATAACATTCTTTGCAAAACAAAGTTAGACAAAGAATCTACACGTGACAGAAGTGTATCAGAACTTCTAGTTGATGTAACCTGAAACTTCCATTTCGCAATCGGAACTTTTGAAATATACTCTATGTATTGAATTAAATTAGATCTAGAACATCCGGTTCCAAACCGAAACTTCCGATCTCCAAAACTTCCGGTTCGCAACCAGAAACTTCCAAAAATTAGATGAACAGACCAATAGATCTAATCTATTTCCATCATGTATCTCTCATACCATAGTTGGGATATGGGGATGCTATGCTAGTTGACAATTTTAAATTTTAACACCCTAGCATTGGAACCATACTCGTGAGTGATCAAAGATCGTTACCTTTCTAATGCGAGACATGCTAGTACAATGGAAGAATTTATTGAGGAAGCATGTCCTGGCTCAACCTTGGCTTGATCTGCCTGTTCACCAATGATGAAGTCAACGAAGCCCACCGATTGTAGGACCAAAAGTAGCGACCAGAGGGGGGTGAATGGGCGCCTAAAAATTTCTTGCTAAACTATGTACTAATCCCAACACCCAAACGAACTTAGCTAGACAAATAATATTAGCAAAGCAAATTACAGGAATTAAAATGGTTTAGCCTAAAAATGACCAGTGTCCTAATTAAAATGATATTAAAGATAAACTAAATAGAAATACTGCAGTAAATAAAAATACCTAGCTATCTCATGGAATATTTATATTGTAGTCTAGAAATAAAGTACTAATCAAATGAATAAAACATGGATTATCCAAAAAATAATTGAGAGATAAACCTAAAATATTGCACGTAAAAACTAGAATAAAAATATTACCGCGACTAATAAAATTTTTTGCCCCTTTTTTATATGAGCAGATTAAAACTAAAACAAATAATATGTTAATACAAATAAAATCTATCACATAAAATTAACTACGAAATAACTACCAGAATTAATCTAACTAAAAATTAGGAGATAATAAACTAACCTGCATGACGTCGTCGTTGACCTCGCCGCGTCGATCCGCAGAAGATATGGCTGGCCCACCTACTTCTTCCCTCCACACGACAGGACATAGCCTGCTAAGTTTTGTGTTGCCTCGTGCCGCGTGGAGCAAAAGCGCAGTCACCGAGCTGCCGTGGGACCCGAGCAAAAACTGCGAATGCTGCTACAGTGAAAAAAGGCATTGTGTGCCCTGCGTGCAAGCCGCACGTGGAAAGCAGAAACTGATTTACCGACGGGTCCCACGGAAAAAGCACGCTAGCACCTCGGCTTGGATTCTTGTGCGTGATGTAGAAAAACAGCAGGCAGATGCCCTTACTCCCTGACGCAGCGCCCTGACACAGCCTTTTGCTATGATGAAAACAGATCTGCAACTCCTTTTCAAGGCTGCTGCGCTTGACGTCTTCTCAGCCCGGCGCCAGTTGACTCTTCCGGCTGCAGCTGCAAAATCCTCGCGCTTGCGTGAATTTGCCGCACACGTCGTGACAAAAATTTCCGTGCACCGGCTGCAGAGTCAACACCGTTGGGACCGCAATCAAACGCAGCAGCAAGCCGTGTGGAAGAACGCGATGACGCTGGCGAGACAACTTCGGAGGAAGACAAATTTTTTTGATTGAAAAAATACCATACGTGGACTGTAGATTGAAAATTGAAGAAATAGTCACCCTATCTGTTGGCGCAAATGTTACGCCAACAGGTTCTTTGAAATCAAGAACGGACAAACAAGGAGTTTGCGCTTTAGGACTACCTCGAGCCTCTGGATTGGATAATAACTCGAGTGGTCCGAATTAGTGTGATTAATAACTTGTTCTGGATCCCCTTTTACAAGGTACAAAGGAGGGTATTTAAAGGGGAAAAAGCATAAGGAAAAGACCTATTTACCCCTAGATTACAACCGACATAGTGGAAACTATTCGGTACCATAAACAAAGTTATAAAAGGTAAAATACTACAAGGTAGATGGATAAGGCGGACATCCAATCAGTCATGTCCTTCGGCTTCGAGGCCTCCATCTCCCATCCGGAGGGTTCTCCAGGGCTTCGCACCGCTGCACCCTTCGGTGTGGCGACTCACCCTTCGAACCTCTGCTCACTAGCTTCGGAGTAAGCTTCATCCTTTGATGAATTAATCTTTAAGCCTTGGAAATGGAGTAATTTCCCCCAACAGTAGCCCCTCGAATACGCCTCTCTGTGGTTAACCTGTTTAGAAAGAAGGCAGTATACGGAAGGAACATTTCTATTTTTAAGGCTTAAAGAGGATTTGAGCATGTTGCAACTTAGCCGAGAACTTCGAGCTCAACGCGTTCGAACCTCCCCCTTCGGGTTTCCGATGCAATGGGAACGCTCGTGGGGAAGGGAACGGTCTCGGAGTGCAAACGCCGTGGAGCACCGTTTGATTGTAGCCGTTACAACGCAAGTAGCCATTACACTCTGCAAAAAAGGTAACGGTCGATTTTTACAGCGGTTGCTCGTCGTTCCAATTACCGGACCCACTTGTCGGTGATAGAAGCCGAACCTGCAATGTGAAACCAATTGAAGAGTAGCACTGGTCGTGCGGTTATAAAAGGGGAAGACAGGGATTAACCAGGATTTTTTACCGCATCCATTACTCACGATTCACTTTCCCCCAATCCTCCAATCTCTTGAGCACTCGAGCGCAATGGCGAGAACTAGCCACACCACTCCGGCAGCGGCCAACACCCTAGCGCAGAGGCAGGCATGGGCTGCCTCGGCAGCAGTGGCAATGGCGGGGACCTCGAGCGGAGCTTGGCCCAAGAATCCTCGGGCGTTCCATCCGCCCTCCAAGAAGAAGATTGCCCAAAGCTTCATCATCGGCCAATCCGTGAGCACTGCCGAATCTATTGAAGAAGCAGTGGACGGAAAGCTAGGCGCTGGACTAAGGACTCGAGTCCCCGGGACAGAATCAACTCCGAGGCCGCGAAGCGGAGAGGTGGTGGTCTTCGAAGCGTTCTTCGAACCAGGCTTGGGGTGGCCGGCCATGGACCTCTTGGCGGAGGTCTTAGATTTGTTTCACATAACTCTGCCTCAGCTATCTCCCAACGCCATTGCACGCTTGGCCATCATTGAATGGGCGCTCCAGGCAGAGGGGTGCGAAGGACGCTCCGAGATCTTCGTTGCAACCCACGAAGCTATATGCCAACCGAAGCCACAAGACCAGCCCGGAGACTCCAAGGTGACCATAGCCTTCGGCAGCGTTAATTTTCAGCTCTGGAGGGAGCACGCTCTTCATTTCCCTGCCAAAGCCATAAACAACAGGTGGTATACAAACTGGATACTTCGGTGGTTTTACGCCGAAGTCGGAGAGGACTCCCCCCTCGCTGGTCCTCTCCAGGAGATCTGGTTCCGGAAGGAGGCGGACATATCTCCGAACCCTAGCCTGCTCTCGACGAGGCTAGGGTTGCTCACTTCGGTGGCTCGTCGCATGAGCATGCGCGATCTGCCCGAGGAATTCACCGCCCTTCGGATCCTTCCCCTCGGAGCCAACTGGCCGATCATGTTTCCACAGGCCTCGGAGGGGGACCTCCGGAACTTAGGCAAGACTTATTCCCTGCAGCATCATATTAGATGAAGGAACCAATTATATTCATAATTTCATACCTTTTTCTTTCAGCGGCGCCTCTAGCATTGGCTCCGGAGGACATTGTTCGGGCCACCGAACGAGTTCTCGGAGCCCCTTCGGTGGCCGAGAGGCAAAAAAGGCTAGAGCTGGTGGGGAGCTGGGAGCGATCCAACAGAGTGTGGAGAGCTCTCGGAATGGAGCCCCCGAATCTTCCCGACTTCGCCCCGACCGGAGCGGTTGCTCACAAAAGGAAAGCCGCTGCCGAGCCATCCAAGAAAACCGGCATGCAGCCACCCAGGAAGAAGAAGGTAGCGAAGCCCCCTTCGCAGTTGGCGCCTGCCTCGTTTGCTTCATCGCTAGGCGCGCAAAGCTCAGCCTCTGAAGAGGCAGAGGACTCCAACGGTCAAACAGCGGCGGCCTTCGAAGCCTACCTCCTGGACGACGAAGACATTGGGGAGGTCCCCCCTAGCACCTCCGTTAGGGAGGTAGTAAGCGTAACTCCGACGGTTCCTCCTGTGCCCGCCGTTGTGCAAGTGGAGTCAGACTTCGCTACTCCCAACTTGCCTGTACTAGAGGTGGTTACAGTGGAGATCGCGGCTCCGGCATAAAATGTTGGGGGCAGGACCTCAGGAGATGACTTCGCCGACATCCTTCAGATGTATGAGGTCCTGGAGGATCTGGCGATCCTACCCCACGAGGCTCCCGGAGGTACTTTCCGAAGCTCCTTCGTTTTTTAATCAATACCTGCACACTATATCTAGGAATATGCTTATTAATTTTGTTATCGAAGTAGTTACCTCTATGGTCGTTGATGCTTCGGCGACATTCAAAGTTCCTGCACCTACGGAGGCTGCTGCTCGAGCGGACCCTCCCATGCCTTCGGACGCTCCGGGCTTGATGGTGGAGAATGCGTCCGTCGGAGCGGATGATGCGCCTGCCGAGACGAACTCGGTGACGGAGGTCATCCCTACAGTGGCAG
Source organism: Zizania palustris (assembly GCA_019279435.1). Taxonomy (NCBI): domain Eukaryota; kingdom Viridiplantae; phylum Streptophyta; class Magnoliopsida; order Poales; family Poaceae; genus Zizania; species Zizania palustris. Next base: position 14,775,062 of record JAAALK010000079.1, read on the forward strand.
CCCCGACTACCGAGGTTGCCACTGCCGAAGCGGTTCTGGACGAAGGGGTAGCTGCCGACGATCGGAGTGTCCCTGCTTCGGCCTCTTTCGAACCAGGGAGGGGCAAAAGCATATCTAGCCTCGGCCTTCTCCCTGGCCAGGCCGCGACCTCCGTCAGCAATTCGGAGGATGAGGCCGCAGCGAATGATCTTCAGGCTTTGTCTTGGCTTCCTCTGCTGGCTCCGTTCTTGGAGCATCAGAGTGGCCTCCAGAAACTCATGGAGCCCCTGGCAGAGAGAAGCTAGGACATCGCCAATTCGGGCTTGGTCTCCGTCTTGAGCGAGGCCAGGGCTTCATCCCTCAACTCAGCCCTCGAAAGGGCTGCCCTTCAGGTATGAAAAGACACCATAGCTGCTTCGCATTAGTGATCACAAATACTTCAGTACTTACTTGTTCTTTTTGCAGCAATTTGTCCTTGCTAGAGCGGCAGTGACTTCCAACGAGGTCGAAGTTAATCGACTTAAACGGAAGGTTACCACCCTCCAGACAGCCCTTAACGACTCCACCGGGAGATCCCTTCGGCTGGAGGAAGAGATCCTCGAGGAACGGAGGGCTACGGCGGCGTCTGACGAAGCCCTCCGGGTAGCGCGGCAAGACAGCGACGCCCTTCGCTCGTCTGCCAAAGAGGTCGAGGCCGAGCGTGTCGTCCTTCGGGCGGATGTTGAAAGACTCCGTCAAGAGGCTGCTACTTCGAGCGCGCAATTGGTGGAGCTCCAGGGGGCTCTTAGCCATGCGATGGCCCTCAAGAGCTCTTTAATGCTCCGGGTGGCCGAAGTGTCTGCGACTACTGCAGGGCTGGAAGCAGCGGAGAAGAAGAATTCTAGTACTGCGGACCGTACCTTGGAGGCTCTTCAGGGTACGCTGGAGTACTTCAGCACCATGTGCCCTTCGTCTTCTGCTGCGACCCACGAGCCCCTTGACCGAAAGCTGACGAGGATCCAAGTCGCTTCATCGCTGATGAAGAACTCCGACATTCGGTACGGAGAGATCTCCAGACAGTGTGCCAACATCGGGGTTCTTCGTCATCTTGAATCTCTTCGGATCCCCCTCGGCTCAGTCGGGGGTTCGTCTCCTGGAGGCTTCGTAGACGACGACTTGCTGCGTCCATCTTCGGAGGTGGCTTCAGCCTAGGAAGACTTCCGGTCGACCTGGAAGACGGACCACAAGGTCGCAGCTAAAGCTTGGATTGACGAGGCCTGTCGGCAGAAGCAAGCGCATACAAAGCCACCACTTCCTGCTTCGCCAGCCCCTTCGATTCCTGCTCCACCAACCGACCCGCAGGTCTAGCCACTTAGGGTTACTATGTACATGAAGCCTTGTAAAGCCTCTTTTTATTAATGAAAAAGTTATAAACAAGAACTTGTCTTGGGTGTTCTGCTCTTTTTTAGGTTTTGTCATGCCCTTCGAGCCTTGACTTCGAACTTCTAGAAATTACCGATGAACTCCGAAAGGAGTGGGCAAACCTTGAGGGCTTGAGGCCTTACCGCCGCTCCCGTTTTTCTGTTCCTCGTGGAGACGGAGGAGAGATCACCCTTGAAGTTTGTCGGGATGTCTTAGCTTATATTAAAGAGGAAGAGAAGGCGGAGGGATCTTCGTCCTCCGAACCTATTGACTGGTCCGACTCGGAGTACCGGGCCGAAGACCCTGCGGAGGCTGACTCCGAAAGGCTCCTGACATGGGCCGAGCTTCAAGAGGAGCAGAAGAAACTGCGAGCCTCGAAGAAGAAGAGAAGCACCCGAACTAAAAGGACAATTTCGGTGGCTTCGAGCTCCGAAGGGCAAAGTAGTCGTAGAGGTAGCTCTAGAGGCCAAAAAGGTCTCCGATTTTACCTAGGCTTAGACACAAATTTCTCTTGATGTAAAAGTATAATAATTTAATGTGAAATGCTTCGAAAGTATGCTGTGTGACTCCTATCCTCCGACCCCCCTTGTGGGTGGTGGAGCCTTTACTATAGAGAAGGGTTCGCTAGGCACAATGAATCTCCGAACAACCGCATGCTTCGAATTTGTACTTATCATTTGTATTTTTAGTTCGCGCCCGAAGACTAAAAATTTGTTCGCTTTTTAAAGTCTTTAGACTCTTGTACGGATCCTAACAAGCTGGAGCCTGGAATCCATAGGGTGGCCACCTTCGGCTCTTTTACAGATACTTCGCACCCGGAGGCCGAAGGTCTGTTTTACATTAAAGTCCTTAGACTCTTCTACGGATCCTAACAAGCCGGAGCCTAGAATCCGAAGGGTGGCCACCTTCGGCTCTTTTACAGATAATTCGCACCCGGAGGCCGAAGGTTTGTTTTACTTTAAAGTCCTTAGACTCTTCTATGGATCCTAACAAGCCGAAGCCTGGAATTCATAGGGTGGCCACCTTCGGCTCTTTTACAGATACTTCGCACCCGGAGGCCGAAGGTCTGTTTTTCTTTAAAGTCCTTAGACTCTTCTACAGATCCTAACAAGCCGGAGCCTGGAATCCGTAGGGTGGTGACGGAGCCTCTGAACCAATGGTTCGAAGGTAGCTGCCTGGGTCCTAGGAAAAATGTTTGGCTCTACAAGCATCTCTGTCCTCCTAATGCGTCCATCAGGAGTAAGGGATATTCAAAGAGCAAACAAAATTCGACCCTTATCTTTACTCATAGAAGGGAAAGTTTTACAAGTGATTACAAGGGGCCCCTAAGCAAAATAACGCTTAAGGTGCTCCGCATGCTATGCATGCTTCAATTCTTCTCCTTCTAAATTAGCTAATTTAAACGATCCGGGGCGTCCTGAGCGTAAGATAACATATGGTCCTTCCCATTTGTTTCCTAGCTTCCCCGGAGCTATTACACTTCGCAACACTAGATGACCAGGCTTTAACTCATTTAGCTTTATTTTCGGGTCATACCATGTCTTGGTGTGGTCCTGGTACTTAGTCAGGTTGGCGACAGCTCGAAGCCTTGTTTCTTCTGACAAATCCAGCGAAGTGCTCCTGTCATCTTCGTCCCTAGGTTGAATTACGCGAAGCGATCCACCTTTGAGCTCCGTAGGAGTCATGGCCTCATCTCCGAAGAGCAATCTAAATGGTGTAAAACTTGTTGAACTGGTCTGAGTGGTTCGAATGGACCACAAGATTTTGGGAAGCTCTTCGACCAACAGCCCCTTGGCCAATCCAACAATTCGGCGATTCAGCCCGGAGAGGATGTTCCCGTTGGCTCACTCAACGGCTCCATTGGACTGTGGATGTCGCACCGCCGCGAAGCATAGCTTAATGCCCAGTTCTTCACAAAATGTTTGGAAGGTGTCAGCTTCGAACTGGGTTCCATTATCCACCATCAACTCTCTTGGAACTCCGAACCTGCATATAACATTCTGCCAGAAAAGGTTTTGCACGCTTCTCGAGGTGATAGCTGTTAATGGCTCCGCTTCAACCCATTTTGAGAAATACTCGATTGCCACTACCGCAAATTTCAAGCCGCCTTTTGCCACTGGGAAAGGGCCTATGAGGTCCATGCCCCATCTAGCCATTGGCCATACTGGGGCAATAACTTGAAGCTGAGTTGGCGGGCGATGGCTCCGTCTGCCCATCCACTGGCAGCCTTGGCATGTTCGAACCAGTTCCTCCGCATCTCTTACTATAGTTGGCCAATAAAATCCTTGCCGAAGCGTCTTGCCTGCTAGCGCACGAGGGGCTAAATGACCTCCGCACAACCCTTCGTGGATGTCTCGAGTATGTCTTGACCTTTGGGCTGCGAGATGCATCGAAGCAGAGGTGAACATACTCCAGCTTTGTATAACATTCCATTAATAAGCTTGTAATTGCGAGCTCTTGCTTGCAACCTTCGAGCTTCTGGACCTTCGGGAGGGTCCATGCTACCTTGTAACATGTTCATAATCGGAGCCCGCCAATCTGTAATTAGAATGCATAGTACCTCCGAAGAGGGTATTTGAACAGCTGCTGGCTGTGCTAGTTCTTCGTAAAAAGCACCCTCTTGGAGGTCCACTACCCCTGCTGCGGCCTCCGCAAAAATATCTACAAGTTGATTCTCTGCCCGAGGGATACTTCGAACTATAAATCCTTTGAATGCTGCTTCGGCCTTGTGGATTTCTTCAAGGTATTGTGCTAGATGCAGATTCTTTGCTTGAAAACTTTTATCAACATGCCCCGCGACGACTTGGGAATTTGTCTTAATCACTATTCTTGCAGCTCCGAGTGCTTTAGCCTTTCGGAGGCCTAGCAAGATTCCTTCATACTCGGCAATGTTATTAGTGGTTCTGAAGTTAAGCCTCGCAGAATACATGGCCTTCTGCCCCGATGGTGATATGATGACGGCCCCTGCTCTGGCACCTGATGCTTGATAAGCTCCGTCAGAAAATATTGTCCAAAAGCCTTCGGAGGGTTCTTCTGGGGCCCAAATAGCAGATGGAGTCCACTCTGCTATGAAATCTACTATAATTTGAGATTTAATAGTTGTTCTTGCCGTGAAGGAGATTCCGAAGGGTGCTAGCTCGACCGCCCATTTTCCAATCCTGCCCGTAGAATCTTTGTTTCGGAGCATATCCCCAAGAGGATACGATGTAGGGACGATCAGGTTATGCGCCAAGAAATAATGCCTTCGCTTTCGCGAGGCCATTACTAGGGCATAAGCAAACTTCTCGAGCTCGGAGTATCTGACTTTAGCTCCGGATAATGCCTCTGACACAAAATACACTGGGTTCTGGACTAGCTTTTCTTTAAGCTCAACTTCCCGGACCAATACTGCGCTCACCGTTGAACTTGTTGCTGCAAGATAAAGGAGCAGTGTTTCTTCTGGGATGGGAACGGTCAAAATTGATAATCTTCCGAGGTATGCCTTTATATCATCGAAGCTCTTCTGGCACTCTCATGTCCACTGAAAGCTTTCGGACCCATTTAGTGCTTTGAAAATTGGGAGGCTCCGCTCTATTGACCTTGCCAGGAACCTGCTAAGGGCTGCGAGTCTTCCTGCTAGCTTCTGAACTTGCTTCAAATTTTCTAGTGGAGCCATCCTTTGTAGCGCAATTATCTATGTTGGGCTAGCTTCGATCCCCCTGCTCGAAACTAAGTACCCTAGCTGTTTTCCAGCTTGTGCTCCGAATATACATTTTTCTGGATTGAGGCGTACTCCACATGCTCGGAGGCTCTCAAATGTTTCAGCTAGATCTAGGCTATGCTAGTGCTTTTGAGCACTTTTTATTACAATATCATCCATATAGGCCTCGACATTCCGGCCTATATGATCACCTAAAGCCTTAGCTATTAAACGAGAAAAGGTGGCTCCGGCATTCCGCAGCCCAAAAGGCATTCTTACATAACAAAATACTCCAGAAGGAGTTATAAAGCTTGTCTTGGCTTCGTCTTCGCGTTTCAGCCATACTTGATGATATCCGGAGTAAGCGTCGAGGAAACTTAGCAATTCGAAGCCGGCTATGGAATCTACCAGCTGATCTATTCGAGGCATCGGGTAGGGGTCTCGCGGGCATGCTTTATTTAATGAAGTGAAGTCAATACACATGCGCCATTTGTTCGAGTCCTTCTTCCTTACAAAAACAGGGTTAGCCAAACACTCGGTATGGGCTACCTCCCTGATGATGCCAGCTCTTAACAATTTTTCTACTTCGGGTTGATGAGCAGACTATGCTCGATGATGCTTCGATCGACCCCGGTGATGTCTTCGTCAGTCCAAGCAAATACGTCCAGATTTCTCCTGACGACTTCTTCTAACGAGGCAGCTATTTCTGGGGATAGCCCCTTGCCGAACTGTACTGGGTACTCTTTGCCATCTTTCAAAATTATTCTTGTCTCAACATCACCCTCCGGGCTTGGCTTGAGCGATGATCCCTTCGGAGGGTTCGAGGTCTCCGACACTTCTTCGATGCTTTCCGCCACATTATGCACTTGCCGGGGGTCCAACGGCTGCCCATGGCCATATTCCGTCCTCCGGGCTACAGCTTGGTCTCCTGAAATAGTAAGCACTCCACCTTGCGTGGGCATTTTGAGACAAAGGTAATTATGGTGTGCTATAGCCCCGAACTTGTTCAACATCCCTCGGCCGAAGATAGCATTGTAAGCGTATGGGGCGTCAACCACGTCGAAGATCACCTCTTCTACTTGGGCCAAAGGCCCCTCTCCGAAGGCAACCTCAAGGCCTATTTGGCTGAGGGCATCAAGAGGCGGTCCTGAGAACCCTTGAAGCGGCCGGGCTGCTGGAAGTAGATGCTTCTGAGGTATGCACATCTGATCGAAGGCCTGGGCAAAGAGTATGTCCCCGGAGCTCCCACCATCTACCAGGATCCTTCGGTCCTCCACTCCTGCTATATCAGCAGAAATGACCAATGGGTCAGCATGGGGGAACTTCACCCCCGCAGCATCACTGGCGGTAAACGAGATGGGCACATGGGACCACTCTGGCATCTCTTCGGCGGAACTCGAGGTCCCAATGTGCCCGACCTCGCAGACGTACTCACGCCGCTGCCTTTTGGACATGCTTCCGAGGGTCCCTCCTCTGGAGATTGGCAGGACTACTCTCTTGCCGTGGTCCTGCGGGTCTTCTTGCTTTGGTGGTGGCATAATATTGGCCACCGGCCCCCGCATGGGGGCTTTAGGGGCACCGCCTCGGGCCACAGTTTGCACAGGCTCCGAGCGTGCCGATGGTGGGGCCCGATCCGAAGTACCCCGACCGGTACTTCTTTCAAGGAAGTCGCCCCGAAGGGCCAACACTGCCTTGCAATCCTTCGTGTCATGGCTTCTATTGTTGCCATGCACGCAATAGAAAAAACTATGGCGCCTGCCAGGCACCCTTTCTTGAGGCTTCGGTGGCCCAGCCTTGAAATTCTTCACCTGCTGGAAATTGGCAGGTGCCTTCGGAGCAGAAGGTGCAATGTTTAGCACCTCCGAACGAAAATGCTTCTTTCCCCGCTTGTACTCGTTGAAGCGGTTGTCTTGTGGAGGTTGTAGAGGAGCGGAGGCTTCGGGTTCCCTTTTGACTTCTCGGAGGGTGGGCGACGGTGCTTCAGCTCGCCGAAGACAACCTTCCTCCGCCTTGGCATACTGTTCGAAGTATGCCATTAGCTGCGCCACAGACGTCACCGGCTTCCGATGGAGTTTGCTGAGGAGGTCGGGGTTTAGCACCCCTTCACGGGCAGCGTTGACTACCGAAGAGGTAGACAGGCCCTTAATCTGTGATTTGTTGTGGGCGAAGCGCGTGAAGTACTCTCGGAGTGTTTCTCCCACCCGCTGCTTCACCTGGAACAAGCTTCCTGTGGACATCGGGGCCACGAAGGTGCCTTGGAAGTTGCTCACAAATTTCTTCTTCAGCTACTCCCAGAAACTGATCGATCCTGGCTTTAGGGACCAGAACCAGCGGAATGCCACGCCTTCGAGGGCGAGGGGGAAGCATTTTTCCATAGTGCTTCACACCCCTCCACTTGCTTCTATTGCCAGGGCGTAGGAGCGGGCGAACTCTCCGCGGTCCGACCCCCCGGAGTACTTGTGCAGTTTCGAGGCCTTGAATATGGGGTCGAAAGGCACTCTCTGTAAATCCGAATGTAATGGAGACTCGTTATCGAAGGATGCATTCTCGGCTTCCTCCGGGACTTGGATAACTTCTGGGAGATTGTGGGTACCACCGTCTTGAGGCCCTCCAGGAGTTTCGGTGGAAGCTTGAGTGCGGAGGCGATCGGTGGCCTCTTGCCTCCACCTGGATACTTCCTCCTGAAGCCTGGCTAGTTGCATAGCCTCGGTTTCAGGAAGGTCTTCGTCTTCGTCGGAGGGCACCTCCGGGTCTCGGGAGCTGACGTAGTCAGTCTGAAGCACCGTAGGAGGAGCCTGAGGGCCCCGGGGCGCTCGACGCCCAGCAGTCTCGGTGGGAATCGCCGGATTAGCCGAGGGTCTGGCTCCTGTGGTCCGAGGGGACCTTCGGAGAGGACCCGAAACCTGACTTCGCTTCGGAGGCATATCTAGCCACGAAGAGGTCTTGGAGACGGAGGACTTCGAATGACTCGAGGGGTCGAGTGAAGGCCTTCGGGCTGCACTAAGAAGCCCTTAACTGAAGGGTGCTCGGAAGCTTGAGACTCCGAGGCTCCCTCCGTAAGTGCCTTTCGAAGTGCAGTAAGCAGCAGAGAACAAGCTTTTAGAACTTGGTTCCCCAAGGACGGCGCCAACTGTTGGCGCAAATGTTATGCCAACAGGTTCTCTGAAATCTAAGAACGGACAAACAAGGAGTTTGCGCTTTAGGACTACCTCGAGCCTCCGGATTGGATAATAACTCGAGTGGTCCGAATGAGTGTGATTAATAACTTGTTCTGGATCCCCTTTTACAAGGTACAAAGGGGGGTATTTATAGGGGAAAAAGCATAAGGAAAAGTCCTATTTACCCCTAGATTACAACCGACATAGTGGAAACTATTCGGTACCATAAACAAGGTTATAAAAGGTAAAATACTACAAGGTAGATGGATAAGGCGAACATCCAATCAGTCATGTCCTTCGGCTTCGAGGCCTCCATCTCCCATCCGGAGGGTTCTCCAGGGCTTCGCACCGCTGCACCCTTCGGTGTGGCGACTCACCCTTCGAACCTCTGCTCACTAGCTTCGGAGTAAGCTTCAGCCTTTGATGAATTAATCTTTAAGCCCTAGAAATGGAGTAATTTCCCCCAACACTATACCTAGGGGGTAGGGGCCTATTTATAGGCGACTCCTAATACATGAAAAAGACTAATTTACTCCTAGGATAAATTACACTGACTCTAAAATAAAATCCAAAAATACTAAAATACCCTTAGAAAAATCAACTGACTCAAATAAAAATATTATGTACTTAAAAACTAAATATTAATGTCCTAAAAACAAAATAATCATCGGTTGTCAGTTTTGCGCCGAAACTAATAAAGGGTCCACCGTCTTCGCACCGGGTACCCGGATTAGGCCGACCCGACCCTGCAGCTTCCGCAGCTCGGCAATCGCTCGCTGCCCGTGTACCTGAGTCAAACCCAGTCAACAGACCAGTGGATCCTCTGCCGCTCCTAGCCCATTTACCCGGATTGGGCTAGCCTGACTCCGCGGCTCCTCTGCCCGGCTGTCGCTCGCTGCCCGTGTACCTGAGTCACACGCGCCTCAGACACGATAGGTCTTCATGTCTCTTATTTGACTTCCATTGACAATCACTCATCACACCTGGAGTATAAAACCCAAGTTCTTCAACATGGTTTCTCAATCTCCCGCTTGATGAGTGCATAGTCAACATCCTCTTCATCACTTCTTCAGAACCTACAAAAACATGTGGAAACACGAAAACAAAAAACAAAAGAAAATAGAAGGAAGAGAGTAAAAGTTTAACCGTAATGACCAAAAGCCATACAGAAGCAAGAAAATGGTCATTATGGTTAACCAAAAATAAAAACTCAAAAACAAATGCAATCTCAGAACTATCAACAAGGATAACAGAGTAAAGGCAAAAGAGATAACAGAGTAAAGGCAAAAGACTGAAATACTCCCCCTGAAATAAATCTGAGAGAAAGCCAAAAATGTCCCCTAAACTACAAAATTTATCCCCCTTGTTGACAATTTGACTCATCAAGTGAGACTAAATGCACTCTAAAGAGACATAAACACAAAAACTCCCCCTGAAATGCAGCTCCCCCTCAAAATATGTCATGAATGCAGATGGGGTGCAGGTGGAGTATAAAAAGAATGCTTCTTAGATATGATTAACTGCAATTACAAACATCTAACATGTATAACAACGATATACTGTCTAAGATACATGACATGATCAGTGCAACAGATAATATCTAAAAAGAGTCATTAGCACACATTTTTCGATTTTTGCAAATAAAAGCATCACCACATTTTCTAGTTGACAAGCAAAGTAAAGCATGAGATGCAAAAGCTAATTGATATCTAGCAAGATAAGCATTGTCCATAGCAAAGAGCTTCAGCAAACTTGTCATCTTTTTAAATTTTTCATACTTTTTCTTTTTCCTTTTTATTTTTCATTTCTGCGAGGGGTTATTTGCATGTCAAACCTTATGCTAACCGACCAAGTCAAGCCTAGGCCAAAACTAGACCATCAGAAGCTTAAGACATTGGTCTTGGCATACATTAGACCATCCTAGTTCATACCAAAGTGCTATGGTAAGCAGTCCAGAACAATGCAATGCGACAAAACAAACCCACCTAGATCTTTTCTAATAATCATAAAAATGCATAAATTTTTCATTTTTCTGAATTTTTATCATTTTTATAACATATTTTTCATGTTCAAAGCATATAGATGTCCAAGTTGCATATCTTCATCTAAGTAAGGATCTAGCTATCAGGCATGTAAAAGATAGCGAAAGCATTCCGCCTACGCATGCTAGTTACCAGAAGCAATGGTGATCATTTTTCAATCTTAAAGCATAAAAGCATGTGAACTAAAACAGAACATGATCATCGACAAGTAATGAAAAGCATATACAAGCTAGAGAAAGTAAAGCAGATTAATCATATGTTGGACCGGAAACGGTGACCAGAGGGGGGTGAATGGGAGCTTTTAAAATTTCAGACTAAAGATAGCCTTCTATTTTAATTCTGTCTTCTGCGGAACAGGCTTCGAACACAGCTCTGGAAACAGACTTCGCAAGGAGCAAAATTTCGAAGCCAAGAAGACTTCGCTCCACCCACAACCCCGAAAATTCAGCTCTGTTAAGTCAGTGCAGGCTCCGCACACAGGGTGCCTTCGAGCAGGCTTCGCAGTTCACCCTTCGCAAGAGCAGACTTCCCTCTGAGGACTTTGATCAGCTCTGCTAAGTCAGTCCAGGCTCAACACACTAGGTGCCTTCGAGCAGGCTTCATACTTCACCCTTCGCAAGAGCAGACTTCCCCCTATGGACTTCGACCAAATACTCAGCGACAGCAACTTGTGCTAGGCTTCGTACTTCGAAGGTTTAAACGCACACTGAACAACTTCGCCGAGGACTTCATCACGGGAAGAAAACGGGCTTCGACTAAAGTCAAGTAGTGCTTCGCTAGTAATCAGAGAGGTCTAGCCTCTGGTTTACACAGATCGAACATACACTGAAAAACACACACTTCACTCGAACAGGCTTCTCACACACTTCTCCAGAAAAGATTCAGTGCACAAACTCAACTCAAAAGAAGTGAGACACAGAGAGATCAAAGTATGCAGTGAAGTATGCATACAAGTTCAAGCAGTAAATGAAAACAGAATCAAAACTTCATTGCTTGAATGGGGAACACAAATGAACTCACTGGATGAATACAGAGAGTGTGGCGGCTAGCACAGGAGTTCTACAATGGCTGCTCAAAGTGTTGATGTGACCTGACCAGCCTCCACTATTTATAGGCACTATTCAGCCCTGTGAATAGACTACTTTACCCCTAGGGTTTACACCGTTTTTGTCTCATCAGAACAGGGGGGTAAAACTGGTAGTCTACTTTATTTGGAGGCTTCTTTTGTCAGCTTCGCATAGGGGACAACACCAGCTTTTGCAGAGCAGACGCTATCAGCCTTTGCAGTTTTGGACCCTTCTGAAGCCCCCCTTCGCACGCGAGGGGTGCGGTAGCTTCGGTGAGAAGCCTTGAGCCTGACGGCCTTCGCTTCTCCGAAGTCAGCCTTCAATACAGTGACGGTTTTGAGCCGAAGCCATCAAACCCCTTGGGCCTTCGCAGCAACACCTTCGGAGTAGACCACCATGGCTTCGCAGCTTCTCCCAGCTCGAACTCCGTCAGTCCGTGTACCGAAGCCATGCAAAGCCGAAGTACCTCAAGTCAGCCTCACTCCGGAGCCAGCTTCGCTCCGAAGCTAGCCTTAGTCCGAAGTCAGCCTAGTCAGCTTCACTCCAAAGCCAGCCTCACTCCGGAGCCACGCTCCGCACTTACTGCCTTCTCCTGGCGCACCTCGACCCGAGGTCTGACCTCGACCCCTTCGCAGCCTTCGTGACAGAGCTCCCTGCTCCCCTAGCATCAAGCCTCTCGCTTGACCCAAGTTTACTTGCTACGAACCATCCGTCGCCTCCGAAGTCACCTGCGCACCACAGACAAACAGACAAGTGTATCAAGTACCCCGGAGATCTCTCCGGGTAAACAACCTTCGGCACACACTCTAGTGTACCGCCCAAAATACCGAGACCCTTCGGTACAGCCATGTCATTGTGTACTGTCGGACCCCTCTGACAGGCACACTCCGCTGCAACAACTGCAGCAACCAGAGCCCACCGAACCCTTCGGTGAAACAACTTCCGGACCCCTTCGGAGGGACCCCCTCGAATCAGAGGGTAAAATCTGTCAATCACTCATCACAGACTCCGAAACCAACCCTTGGTTTCTCATCATATAACAGAAGCAAGCTCAAAATGTGATTGATGATTATGCATGATATGAACACACACAAAAAGACTCAATAAAAAATAAAGAAAAAGAAAAAACTGACTCAAAGTATCCTAGAAAGGATACACAACTCCCAAATCCCCTCGCAAACGCTCAAAAGTAGACTGATCTAGGGGTTTGGTAAAAATGTCAGCCAACTGCTGATGGGTATCAACATGAACAAGATCAATGACCCCTTTCTCATATTGATCCCTCAGAAAGTGAAAGCAACATCAATATGCTTGGTTTTTGAATGAAGACATGGGTTTTTCCCTACACTAATTGCACTGATGCTATCACAAAACAAAGGAACTCTAGCATGGAAGAACAACCCAAAATCCTGTAAAGTATAAATCATCCAAACCAATTGAGAACAGCAGCTAGCAGTAGCTACATACTCAGCCTCAGTAGTAGAAAGTGCAACTCCATATTGTTTTCGAGAAGACCAAGAAACAAGCGAAGAACCAAGAAGCTGGCAAGTACCGGAAGTCGACTTGCGATCCAGTCGGCACCCACCGAAATCAGCGTCGGAAAAACCAACTAAATCAAGAGACGATGATGCAGAATAGTAAAGACCAAAATCAGGAGCATAAGTAAGATACCTGAAAATATGCTTAATGGCCTGCCGGTGAGATGCGTGTGGTGAAGACTGAAAACGCGCGCGCACACCCATGGCAAACTGAATGTCCGGTCTCGTCGTAGTCAAGTATAGCAGCAATCCGATCATCCCTCGATACTCTCTCTCATTTACCTTGACGTCGTTCTCGTCCTTGTCCAGACCTCCAGATGTACCCATTGGGGTCATCTGTGGCTTCAGCTCTCCCTCAATGTCAAACTTCTTCAGCATATCCCGTGTGTACTGACCCTGGTGGATGAAAATGCCGTCCTTAGTCTGCTTGATCTGGAGCCCTAAAAAGTACTTGAGTTCTCCTATGAGACTCATCTCAAACTCGCTATTCATCTGCTCAGAAAACTTGGACACAAGCTCATTAGTAGAACCACCGAAAATAATATCGTCCACATAAATCTGAGCAACCAATAAGTCTACGCCATCTCTAAGCAAGAAAAGAGTCTTGTTCATAGAACCCATCACAAAAACCTTTATGCAATAAAAACTGCTTTAGGCGATCATACCAAGCCCTTGGGGCTTGCTTCAGACCGTATAAAGCCTTCTGCAACTTGAAAACATGTCAAGGAAACTTAGGGTTCTCAAAACCAGGGGGTTGCTTAACATAGACCTCCTCCTCTATATACCCATTTAGAAACGCACTCTTGACATCCATTTGATAAAGCTTAAAACCTTTAGAAGCAGCAAAGGCCAACGGAATACAAATGGACTCAAGACGAGCAACGGGGGCAAAGTTCTCTTCAAAATCAATACCTTCTTTTTGACAAAAACCCTGTGCCACTAGTCAAGCTTTGTTGCGCACCACAACTCCATCTTCACCTTGTTTGTTTTTAAACACCCACTTGGTGCCTATGGTGTTCCATCTAGGTGGCAGCTCAACTAGTGTCCAAACCCGATTGCGAACAAAATTTTCAAGATCTTCTTGCATGGCGTTTATCCAATTTGAATCAGAAAGAGCATGAGAAATGTATCTAGGCTCAAAAGTAGCAACAAAAGCAGACTCAGCAAACATAGCAAGAGAACCAACTGAGGAACGTAAGGATCTCTCAGTAAGATCACCGATGATGAGCTCTGATGGGTGATCACGCTGAACTGCTCGGGATCCTAGGTGATCTGAAGTCACCTCACCAGAGTCAGCAACTGGCTCCTCTGGACTCGGCTGAGAAGTCATCTCGCTGGAGTCAGCACCTAGCACCTCTAGACTTGGCTGAGGAGGCTCGATCGAAGTAGAAGAAGTGATCAGTGGTCCGTCCTCATCCTTAGTCGAAGTCTCAGAAGGTGTGGGGTCTACAGGTGGTGCAGAGGGCCCACCTTCATCATCAGAAGGAGTGTCATCATCTTCCTCGAAGATGGACTCTCCAAGCTCATCATCTCCAGAAAGCTCAAAAGAGGGAGTTAGTGAAGGCATGGACTCATCAAAAGAAACCTCACAAGTCTCGACAAGCTGCTGAGAGTCTAGGTTCGAAACACGAAAGCCTCTAGAATGCAAAGCATAACCAAGAAAGACACCATCCCAGCAACAAGACTCAAACTTGTCCAAATGCCCTCCCTTCTTGAGCACAAAGCACTTGCATCCAAAAGCTTGCAAGTGACTCACCTTGGGCTATCTGCCAAAACGCAACTCATATGACATCTTACATAAGTAAGCTCTAAGAAAAATGCGGTTAGCAAGATAGAAAGTTGTGTTCATTCCTTCAGCCCAAAAATGCGTAGGAGTCCTATGCTCATCAAGCATCGTCCTGGCCATCTCGACTAGCGTGCGGTTCTTTTGTTCCACAATGTTGTTTTGTGGGGGAGTGTAAGGAGCAGAGAACTGATGATCAAGACCCTGATCACTACAGAAGCTGATGAACTGAGACTTCTTAAACTCAGAGCCATTGTCCGAATGAATCGCGCGCATCAGTCCATTATTCTCGTTCTTCAGCTTCAAAATCAGGTCATGAACATATTGAAAAGTCTCATCCTTAGACCCTAGAAAGTAAACCCACGAGAATCGAGAAAAATTGTCAACTATCACAAGGGCGTACAACTTCCCACCGACTGAGCGTACTCGAGCTGGACCTACTGTATCCATGTGCAACAGCTCTCCCAGGTACGAAGTCATCAATTGAGTCACAAGTGCGTGAAAAGCGGCAACCATTTTCCCATGACGACATGGATGACACACTAGATCCTTCTCCATCTTAAGCTTAGGAAATCCTCGGATAAGGTCCATAGAACTCAATCTGACAAGCAAATCAAAACTCAAATGACCTAACCTTCTATGCCACTTCCAGAGCTCAGAGGAGGATCCAGCCATCAGACAGCGAGAAGGGCCAGAAGATCTAGAGAAATCAATACAAAAAACCTTACCAAAAGGTAAGATCCGGCAGACTAAAGATCCTCTAGAATCAACAACAGAAGGCATGTCCTTCTTAAAGAGAACCTCTAAACCATCCTCAAGAAGTTGCGAAACAGAAATTAGATTAAAATTCAGATTTCCAACTAAAGCAACATTCTTCAAAGAGAAATAATCATAGATGCGAATCGACCCAATACATTGTACCTTCCCTTGACCACTGTTCCCGAAAGTGATGTATTCCTTACAGCTCAGGGGAGTGAGGCTGGAGAACCATCTGTGGTGTCCCGTCATGTGGCGAGAACATCCTAAATCCATGATCCACATGTCCTCCAGTCCTCGATCCTACAAGATCAATGGTGTCACACCCCGATTTAATAAATCGGTACTTTTATTGAAATTCCATAGAAAATCAATAAACCAAGACGTTCATCATGCGACCACGTACAAATACGAGCAATCATTCACGGTTCGTAGACCGTATTAATACAATAGTGAATAAAGGTGAAGAGAAACTAATAGAATAAAGGGTCCTAGATGAACGCCTCCTTCCAGTCTCACCTTGACTGGGTCGCAACTCCAGACCTTCATCCTCCTTATAGTAGACGAGCTCTGGTGGTGTAAGTCAACGGGGGTGAGTACAAATGTAATCAGCAAGCCACCGAATGCAAATATAATGCAAGATAATAACAAGGGAGATAGTGGCTAATTTTGCGGAAGAAGCATAATTGTAAAGCATTAAATGTGATCAATTTATTAGTACTGAAATGTAAACATGCGTATGCATCATCATCTTCTAACTCGAGGAGTACGTTTTACCTCCTCGCACAACAGTCCTTACATGCCATGAAATAACTCAACCATTCAAATGATTGTAAACTAACTGCGAGTAGTCACACAACCCGCCCTTGACCGTGGGCTCGGTTTTTCGAAAAGATTAAATTACTCTGATCAGAGATGTACCACTATACCCACAAGGCACGCACTGATCACCTACACCAAAGTGTAACGAGATGACCCATTCCACGGGAACTCGTGCCAAAACCTTCCGTATGGTTCGCCTCGACTCAATAGACCCCTCTTATATGTTTCGTATCGTGTCTCGACGCGTCGAGTTTCCACCATACCCCCCTTGAGCCTTGTCGGTACAAGGCGCCCTGAGGGCTAGCCCCTTGCCCCCTCCACTATGGTGCAGAGAGTCAGAGTGTTCCATACTTCTAGTTAGGACTTACGCATTAGACTTGTGGTTGGTACGGAAGTGCTTTGCAACAGATCCCGCAGACCGGTCCTTATACTGCCCCGGGTGCGACCAACCAATGCCCTAGCTTGCACCCGGAACCCACTATACTTATAACATAGCCAACTCCAACAGAGTCAAGAGACAAGAATAACGGGGAAATTCATATAACAGAATCCATCTATCTACGACTCATTCTTTTTATCCTATAGCAGTTGTGCCGGTACATTGGGCACTAACTAATATTTATATAGTAGAGTGATAAGGAGTTAAGGCTCAATAAGTATGGCTTGGGTTTACACACAAGGACGGGGATCTAATAAATATAAGTGTAGGTCTTGATATTTGACTAATGCAATAATATCCTATGAGTTATAGCGATAATTTATTAAAACATGGGCTCAATGATGATCAACTATTTCCACAGGAGTGGTCGATGACTTGCCTTGATCAGCAAATGGGGAAGGTGGAACCTCAGGATAGAACTCCGGCTCCTCGACGAACTCGTAGTCTTCTCGGTACGGAAAAATAAACAATACATTCAATAAATAGATAAAAATCCACCAAATAATAAACATACATGTTTAAGGGTTGTATTATGTGAAGTAAGGTTTTAATATTCTGAAGTTTGGTGAAAACAGTAAAACATATATTTTAAGGTTTTTCCCTATTTATTTTCTGGATTTAATATTTCATCCCTAAGGGGTTTTTATTCATAAGATTATTTTTGGCAGTAGTGACATACTGTTTTTATGGCATAAATGTGTAGAGGATAAATTTCTGAATTTAACAAAATTTGAATGGTGAAATTTGGAGTTAAAATGAGCAAGTTATGAATTTTCAAAGTTTAAATCAATTTCTGGAATTTTATTTAAACAGAAAATGGGCTCTGGTCCACGGTGAGCCAAGCCCACAGAGGACTGGGCCACTGCGCGCGTGGACCGGATCAACCAGATCCGTTGGATCCAGATCCAACGATCAGGCGCGAGGTGGGTGGCTTTAATGAAAATGGACGGCGAAGATTAAAACGAGAGAAGGGGTACGCGTGGACGCACGAGATCGATCCAGGGGTTTAAGTAACGATCGACGGCTGCGATCGCTCTGTACCCCTTTGACCAGATCCACGGCTGTGATTAAATCCCAAAGGGATTAAACCTAGGCGCTCCGATCACGATCGTGCAGCTAGGATTCAATCCGGCACGGCACGCGCGTAAGGGGCCACGTACCCTTCGTCTCCGGTGACGGCGGGGCTTGGTTGCGGTGGCGACGGTGACGGCGGGGCCTACGAGTTTAGCTCTAGGCGAAAATGGATAGCGGAGGTCGCGGAGGTCGTGGCGGTCTCGGCCATACCTTCGGTGGCAACGAAGGGCGATGGACGGTGACGACGACGGCGATTGTAGACGGAAGGGGGTCTTCGGGAGCTTGACGGCGACGGCGATCCGACGGGTCCCACGGCCAACTGAGGGGTGGCCGAGGTCGGTTGGGCTCGGGCGGTCACAACGGTGGCGACGTCTAGGGTGACGGTGGCGCAGATCATCGGCGGAAGCTCACCGGAGTCGAAGCCGAACTGAAGGCCAAAAAGAGGGTGGCGACACTCAGCTTTCGCTCTAGTATGGTTGCGTTGGCGTGGGGTTGAGTGCGGAGAGGGGAGGGGTACTTATAGGGTCACCGGAAGCGGTTAAATGGAAGGAAATCGAGGGTTTCCTTCCCTCTCCGGCGAGGGTTTCCAAAAGCATCGGATAGCTTTCCTAAGCGTGAAAATGGGCCGGCTATGGATGGAGAGGAGGCGGTGGTGCTCGGGGAAGGTGATCCGGGGACGATCGGGCGAGATAGGGCGGCCGGCGGCAAGAAATCCGAAGGAGATCGCCGGGGACCCCCTGCCCGGGAGGTAGACGAATTTGACAGGTGGCCCCCACCTGTCAGTGGCCGAGTGCGAGGCCAACGGTGCCGACAGGCGGGCCACGGATGTCAGGGAGCGAGGAATGGGCACGGGTGGCCGACGGGTGGGCCAAGCGAGGACGGGCGCGGGGAGGAGAGAGGGGGCGCGAGCGTCGACAGATTGGTCCCACCTATCGGTGGTTGGTGGCTTGGGCTGGGCTAGGCTGGAGAGAATTCGAGGTTGAGGCCCATTAAGAATAATAAGTGTTTTCTGATTTAAAATAATTCCAGTAATTCATTAATTTGATTAAGGGTTGAATCACTGTTGATAAAAATTTGTAAAAATTCCTGAAATTATGTTTTGGCCTCTAGTTTATCTCATAAAATTTTCAAGTCCAGATTTTGAATATTTATCTCTGTTTGGCTTTAATAGGGCTCTTTAAGGGTTTTTCTTTAATTATAATTTCTGGAAATTCCTTTAATATATTTTATTTCCTTTTTAATTCTGGGGTGTTACAATCCTATCCCCCTTATAGAGAATCTCGTCCTCGAGATTCGGATTAATCCTCGAATAGCCCAGGATGTTGTGCCTTGAGTTCATCTTCTTTTTCCCATGTAGCTTCCTCTACGGGATGATTGCTCCACTGCACTTTGCAGAAGCAGATGACCCGACTCCTGGTGATCCTTTCTTTGAATTCCAAGATCTTGACGGGCTTCTCCACATAGGTCAGATCTTCCTGAACATCCAACTGTTGTAGGTCCACTTTCTCTGTAGGGACTCGGAGACACTTCTTCAGTTGGGACACATGAAACACATCATGCACTCTAGTCAATGAGGGTGGTAATTCCAACTGATAAGCAACTTCGCCTTGGCGTCGAACAATGGGAAATGGTCCAACGTATCGAGGGGCTAACTTTCCTCTCATGTTAAACCGTTGGGTACCACGGAGAGGCGTAACTCGAAGATAGACATGGTCTCCCTCTTCAAAGGCTAGGTCTCGGCGTCGATTGTCCGCGTAGATCTTCTGTCGTGATTGGGCTGTCTTGAGCCGGTCTCTGATAATATGTACCTTCTCTTTGGCTTCACGTAGTAGGTCTGTTCCAAAGACTTGGGATTCACCAGTTTGATCCCAAAGTAGAGGCGTCCTACACTTTCGTCAATACAGGGCTTCGAACGGGGACATCTGTAGACTGGCTTGATAGCTGTTGTTGTACGAAAACTCAGCGTACGGTAAACTCTTGTCCCAAGTTGCTCCAAAATCCAAGGCACATGCCCGAAGCATATCTTCCAATATCTGATTTACCCTTTCCGTTTGTCCATCTGTCTGAGGGTGGTAAGCAGTAGTGAAGTTCAATCTCGTTCCCATCTCTTCTTGGAGGTTCTTCCAAAAACGAGAGGTAAACTGACTTCCTCTATCAGACACTATCTTCTTGGGCACTCCATGAAGACACACGATGCGGGCCATATATAATTCTACGAGCTTAGGGCCACTGAAGGTCGTCTTAACGGCTATGAAGTGTGCTACTTTCATAAGCCGGTCAATGATTACCCAAATAGAATCATACCCAAGCTGGGTCTTTGGGAGTCCAATGACGAAGTCCATTCTGATTTCTTCCCATTTCCATTCAGGCACTTTAAGTGGTTGTAACAGTCCTGCAGGTCTCTGATGCTCTGCCTTTACTCTTCTGCAGGTGTCACATTCGGCAATGAACTGAGCAATCTCTCTCTTCATGCTAACCCACCAATAGCGTTCCTTCAGGTCTTGGTACATCTTGGTACTCCCGGGATGGATGGAGTATAAGGTATCATGGGCTTCTCTTAGGATAAGGGTCTTTATCTCCGGTTTATCAAGCACACATATCTGGGTTCCAAACCATATGGTGCCATCTTCGTCTTCCGATAATCCTGGGGCTTTACCTTGTCTCATGTTCTCTTTGATGGTGGCTATATCCGGATCTTCCAACTAAGCTTCTCGGATTTGCTCGAACAAGATAGGCTGGGTTTCCAGGGTGGCTAGATATGCTCCTGTGGTTAATCCAAGGTTTAATTTTTCCATCTCCTTATATAGCAAAGGCGCGTGATCCTGAATTATTATGGCGGTGCAATATCCTTTACGACTTAATGCATCAGCTACCACATTGGCTTTTCTGGGGTGGTAGTGAATACCTTAGTCGTAGTCCTTTATTAATTCTAACCATCGCCTTTGCCTCAGATTGAGGTCCGGCTGCGTGAAGATGTACTCCAAACTCTTGTGATCCGTAAAGATTTCGTAGCGGTTTCCGACCAAATAATCTCCAAATCTTAAGGGCGTGCACAACTGCGGCCAATTCCAAGTCATGTGTCAGGTAGTTCAACTCATGAGGTCTCAACTGACGAGAGGCGTATGAAATCACCTTCCCATCTTGCATGAGAACACATCCCAATCCTTGGCGAGATGCGTCACCATAAACGTGGAAATCCTTCCTGATATCTGGTAGGGTCAGTATGGGTGCAGACACCAGCCGGGTCTTGAGGGTGCGGAAACTTTCCTCGCATTCGGGAGTCCATTCAAACTTCTCTCCGTTCTATAATAACTTGGTCATAGGCTTGGCTATCTTGGAAAAATTCTCGATAAACCTCCGATAATACTCGGCCAAACCCAGAAAGCTTCGTATCTCCAATACATTTGTGGGTGGCAGCCAATCTGTAACTTCTTATATGGTGGCAGGGTCTACTGCGATACCTTGCGTAGAGATGATGTGTCCAAGGAACTTTACTTCTGTCGTCCAAAATTTACACTTGATGTACTTGGCATACAACTAGTGTTCCCTTAGCTTGCCTAAGGTTAACCGGAGATGATTCTCGTGCTCTTTCTGATCCTTGGAATAAATTAGGATGTCGTCTATAAAGACCATGATGAATTTGTCCAAATACTCCATGAATACCTTATTCATCATATTCATAAAGAAAGCAGGGGCGTTGGTCAATCCAAAGGACATAGCAGTAGACTCATATAATCCATAACGGGTGGTAAAAGCCGTCTTGGGTATATCCTCTTCTCGAATCCTTAGCTGATGATAACCGGACCGCAGGTCGATCTTGGAAAATACCGTAGCTCCTTTCAGCTGGTCAAAAAGATCATCGATCCTGGGTAATGGGTACTTATTCTTGATGATTACTTCATTCAAAGTGCGGTAATCCACACACATACGCTTAGCCTTGTCTTCTTTCTTCTCGACGAAGATGACGGGGGCACCCCACGGTGATGTACTTGGTCTGATGTAGCCTTTCTTCTTGAGATCCTCAAACTGCTGCTTCATCTCAGCTAACTCATTGGCGGCCATCTGGTATGGTCGCTTGTAAATGGGGGTGGTCTCGGGCACCAAATCAATCTGGAATTCGATGTCCCTCTTGGGTGGCATCCCTGGTAAATCCTCTGGAAATACGTCCGGGTATTCGCAGACTACTGGTATTTCTTCCAAGGTAATCTGATGCAATCTTGTTCTTCTGAACTTCAGACTTGGCATCTGAAATGTGACGGCAGTCCCTTCTTCACTAGTCACAGTTACTTGTCTTCGGGAACACCTGATTACTCCTTGGTGTTTATTGAGCCAATCCATTCCTAAAATGAGATCCAAGCCTTGGCATTCTATAAGGATGGGGTCGGCCAAAAATATGGTGCCGTGGATATCTATCCATACCCTTGGGCTATAGGTTAGGGCTAGGGTTTGTTTTCCAGGGGTGACTATTTGCACGGATCTTGGTAGTTCCTTTATGTTTAGGTTGTTCTTTTCCACAAAAGAAGTTGATATGAAGGAGTGTGTAGCTCCAGTGTCAAATAAAACCACTGCAAGTGCTGAATGTACTATGAACTTACCCATCACGATCTCAGGTGTGGCCTAGGCTTCATCGGCGGTGACGTGGTTGACTCGGGCGCGGATGGCGGGGTTTGCTGCAACTCATTGAGCACGCTTGGGATGGGGGCACGAATTAGAGTAATGCCCCTCCTGGCAGCAGTTAAAACATACCACGGGCTTGTCGTGCTTGTCGCGCAGAACCTTTGTCTTATTTGCCAGGGCGGGTGGTGCGGTAGGTGCGGTGGGAGCGGGGCGAGGCTGTCCGGCTCCGGTGTTGGCGGCGGGTGGCACCAGGCGATACACTGGGCAGGGGTGGTATTGTGGCGCCGGTGGAGGAGGGGTGAAGCGAGGCCTTTGGGCCATGCCCTGGTTCTGCCTGAAGGCAATCATTGTCTTCTTCCTCAGGTCATCCTTATTCTGCTGGGTCTCCTGGATGATAGCTTTATTAACCAACTTTTGGAAGCTGGCATAATCTCCGGAGATGAGTTGAAGAGACAACTCATCCTTCAGTCCCCGGAGGAACTTGGACTGTCTGGCCGCGTCAGTACAGACTTCTTCAGGCGCGTACCGGGCCAGCCTGTTAAACTCGTGTAAATATTCTGTCATGGACCTGCTCCCCTGATGTAGGTCCCGAAACTCCTGCTGCTTTTGTGCAATGATGTCGTCGGGGATATGAGCGACACGGAAGGCATCAGAGAATTCCGCCCAAGTATGGATGTGTCCCTCGGGCAGGGTCTCACGCAGGTTGTCCCACCATTCTGCGGCGGGACCCTGGAGCTGGTGGGTGGCGAAAGCCACCTTTTCCTGCTCAGTGCGAGTCAGCAGATCTAGCTTCTTCGCGATAGTTCTCAACCAATCCCTAGCCTCCATGGGGTTGGTAGGGCTTGAGAAGGTGGGTGGGCGGACTCGGAGGAACTCTGAGAGCTGAGAGGCGGGAGCGGGAGCCGGTGTGGCGGGGCGAGGCAGCTCGGGTTGTTGGTGGAGGCGGAAAAACTGAGCCTGTTGCTCTTGCATCTGCTGTTGCTGCTGCTGCATCTGGTTCAATAAGGCAGCGACCAACTGGTTTTGAGTGGCCATCATCTAAGCCACCGTGGGGTGGTTGTCGACTGGGGCTTGCCTCTGTCCAGTTGCTCCCCATTGTGGCAATTTGCCGTTCTCTCCTCCGTTTTGAGGGACGTCGGAGCCTTGAGTGTTAGTCATCCTGAAGTTTCCAAAGTAGATAACATTTTCTTAGAGGAAATCATTAAGCTTTATTCCCAAAATGCCGTTCTTGCGGTTACATTTATTGTCTTTTATTTAATTTTTCACTCATGTCTTATATTTGACATGGGTGGCAATACAAACAAATAAAAGAAAACAATCCATCGTAAAACTACGTCTACGGTAGCTCAGGGAACAACTCGACCATGGGCTCGACGGAAACGGTCGGGGTGGTGGAACTAGAGGGTCCGGCGGGTGGTGCACTGCGTGAAATCCTCTTGGGCCTCACGGTGGGGATCCGAAGCGATTTTCGCTTGCGGGGCGGAAGGGGTGCGATCTCCTCAATATCCTTTTTCAGCTCCTTGAGCTGGTGACGTAGCTTGGCGTTGACCATGGCGCCTTGGCGTAGAAGGTCATTCTGATGCCTCAACTCCTCTACCTCGAGGGTCAACTGGGGGTTCTGCTGGACCTGTCGATGAAGCTCAGCATTCTCACGGTTCAAGTTCTCCGAGGTATGGCTGTAGAAGTCGATGGTGTCATGCTGGCTGTCTGCGTTGAGAACGGCCTCTGTGTGGAGGTTGTCCATGGCCTCCAAAAGACTCATGGTACGGGTGATGGCGGAATTGCTCTGGGCGAGGGGGCTGATGTAGATGCTGCGGTGACTCCCTGGTATGCACATGGGCATGAAGCGGTAGACGGTGTCGCGGAGGTGGCAATCGTAGACCAGACGAAGCTCGGCGAGGGCCTAAAGTGCAGCGCGCTGGCTGGCTACCATGAATGAGGGTTCTCCGACTCCATGGGTTTAGAAGGGAGGCTGCGTGGGGGAGGAGCGGATGACAACCGTGACCTCACCGTAGCTCTCGATCGCATCGAGAAAGATCCCATGGAACGCGGGATCATGGAAGAATCCCAAGAAGTCGACGAGCACGCGAAGCTCGCGGATGAATCCGGCCTCATCGCGAAGAGTCCTGCTTATGGTATGGACCGGCATCTACAAAAGAGAGAAAGTTTCTGTGAAAATCTCGGAAGATGAGAGGGTAAATAATTTTTGTAAGAAAATATAGTAAATATAAGTCCTAAGGTCAGGTCTGTTTGGCTTCCTACAGTCAAGTCGGCTCTGATACCATTTTGTCACGCCCCGATTTAATAAATCGGGACTTTTATTGAAATTCCATAGAAAATCAATAAACCAAGACATTCATCATGCGACCACATACAAATACGAGCAATCATTCACGGTTCGTAGACCGTATTAATACAAAAGTGAATAAAGGTGAAGAGAAACTAATAAAATAAAGGGTCCTAGATGAACGCCTCCTTCCACTCTCGCCTTGACTGGGTCGCTACTCCAGACCTTCATCCTCCTCGTAGTAGACGGGCTCTGGCGGTGTAAGTCAATGGGGGTGAGTAGAAACGTACTCAGCAAGCCACCGAATGCAAATATAATGCAAAATAATAACAAGGGAGATAGTGACTAATTTTGCGAAAGAAGCATAATTGTAAAGCATTAAATGTGATCAATTTATTAGTACTGAAATGTAAACATGCGTATGCATCATCATCTTCTAACTCGAGGAGTACGTTTTACCTCCTCGCACAACAGTCCTTACATGCCATGAAATAACTCAACCATTCAAACAATTGTAAACTAACTGCGAGTAGTCACACAACCCGCCCTTGACCGTGGGCTCGGTTTTTCGAAAAGATTAAATTACTCTGATCAGAGATGTACCACTGTACCCACACGGCACACACTAATCACCTACACCAAAGTGTAACGAGATGACCCATTCCACGGGAACTCGTGCCAAAACCTTCCGTATGGTTCGCCTCGACTCAATAGACCCCTCTTATAGGTTTCGTATCGTGTCTCGACGCGTCGAGTTTCCACCATACCCCCTTGAGCCTCGTCGGTACAAGGCACCCTGAGGGCTAGCCCCTTGCCCCCTCCACTATGGTGCAGAGAGTCGGAGTGTTCCATACTTCTAGTTAGGACTTACCCATTAGACTTGTGGTTGGTACGGAAGTGCTTTGCAACAGATCCCGCAGACCGGTCCTTATAGTGCCCCGGGTGCGACCAACCAATGCCCTAGCTTGCACCCGGAACCCACCATACTTATAACATAGCCAACTCCAACAGAGTCCAGAGACAAGAATAACGAGGAAATTCATATAACAGAATCCATCTATCTACGACTCATTCTTTTTATCCTATAGCAGTTGTGCCGGTACATTGGGCACTAACTAATATTTATATAGTAAAGTGACAAGGAGTTAAGGCTCAATAAGCATGGCTTGGGTTTGCACACAAGGACGGGGATCTAATAAATATAAGTGTAGGGCTTGATATTTGACTAATGCAATAATATCCTATGAGTTATAGCGATAATTTATTAAAACATGGGCTCAATGATGATCAACTATTTCCACAGGAGTAGTCGATGACTTTCCTTGATCAGCAAATGGGGAAGGTGGAACCTCAGGATAGAACTCCGGCTCCTCGACGAACTCGTAGTCTTCTCGGTACGGAAAAATAAACAATACATTCAATAAATAGATAAAAATCCACCAAATAATAAACATACATGTTTAAGGGTTGTATTATGTGAAGTAAGGTTTTAATATTCTGAAGTTTGGTGAAAAACAGTAAAACTTATATTTTAAGGTTTTTCCCTATTTATTTTCTAGATTTAAAATTTTATCCCTAAGGGGTTTTTATTAATAAGATTATTTTTGGCAGTAGTGACATACTGTTTTTATGGCATAAATGTGTAGAGGATAAATTGCTGAATTTAACAAAAATTGAATGGTGAAATTTGGAGTTAAAATGAGCAAGTTATGAATTTTCAAAGTTTAAATCAATTTCTGGAATTTTATTTAAACAGAAAATGGGCTCTGGTCCACGGTGAGCCAAGCCCACAGTGGACTGGGCCACTGCGCGCATGGACCGGATCAACCAGATCCGTTGGATCTAGATCCAACGATCAGGCGCGAGGCGGGTGGCTTTAATGAAAATGGACGACGGAGATTAAAACGGGCGAAGGGGTACGCGTGGATGCACAAGATCGATCCAGGGGTTTAAGTAACGATCGACGGCTGCGATCGCTCCGTACCCCATTGACCAGATCCACGGCTGTGATTAAATCCCGAAGGGATTAAACCTGGGCGCTCCGATCGCGATCGTGCGGCCAGGATTCAATCCGGCACGGCACGCGCGTAAGGGGCCACGTACCCTTCGTCTCCGGCGACGGCAGGGCTTGGTTGCGGTGGCGACGGCGACGGCGGGGCCTACAGGTTTAGCTCTAGGCGAAAATGGATAGCGGAGGTCATGGCGGTCTCGGCCATACCTTCGGTGGCGACGAAGGGCAACGGACGGCGACGGCGGCGAGTGTAGACGGAAGGGGGTCTTCGAGAGCTTGACGGCGACGGCGATCCGATGGGTCCCATGGCCAACCGAGGGGTGGCCGAGGTCGGTTGGGCTCGGGCGGTCACAACGGTGGCAACGGCTAGGGTGACGGCGGCGCAGATCGTCGGCGGAAGCTCACCGGAGTCGAAGCCGAACCGAAGGCCAAAAAGAGGGTGGCGACGCTCAGCTTTCGCTCTAGTACGGCTGCGTTGGCGTGGGTTGAGTACGGAGAGGGGAGGGGTACTTATAGGGTCACCGGTGGCGGTTAAACGGAAGGAAATCGAGGGTTTCCTTCCCTCTCCGGCGAGGGCTTCCAAAAGCATCGGATAGCTTTCCTAAGCGCGAAAATGGGCCGGCTATGGATGGAAAGGAGGCGGTGGTGCTCGGGGAAGGTGATCCGGGGACGATCTGGCGAGATAGGGCTGCCGGCGGCAAGAAATCCGAAGGAGATCGCCGGGGAAAAGGAATGGGGATCCCCTGCCCAGGAGGAAGATGAATCTGACAGGTGGACCCCACCTGTCTGTGGCCGAGTGCGAGGCCAACGGTGCCGACAGGCGTGCCACGGATGTCAGGGAGCGAGGAATGGGCACGGGTGGCTGACGGGTGGGCCAGGCGAGGACGGGCGTGGGAAGGAGAGAGGGGGCACGAGCGCCGACAGATTGGTCCCACCTGTCGGTGGCTGGCGGCTTGGGCTGGGCTGGGTTGGAGAGAATTCGAGGTTGAGGTCCATTAAGAATAATAAGTGTTTTCTGATTTAAAATAATTCCAGTAATTCATTAATATTATTAAGGGTTGAATCACTGTTGATAAAAATTTGTAAAAATTCCTGAAATTATGTTTTGGCCTCTAGTTTATCTCATAAAATTTTCAAGTCCAGATTTTGAATATTTATCTCTGTTTGGCTTTAATAGGGCTCTTTCGGGATTTTTCTTTAATTATAATTTCTAGAAATTCCTTTAATATATTTTATTTCCTTTTTAATTCTGGGGTGTTACAAATGGTCATGAGTGGGAGCAAACAGTCGAACACCAGGTTTAGCAAAGGTGCTAAACCAGTGTTGAGCCATCTGCTCGTATGTGGGAAAGCAGAAGGAATCATATGAGTCTAGACCAAAATGCGACTCAAAACGCGGTCCTCTGTTCTGTCTAAAATCACGGCCACGAGGTCCAAAACCGTATCCATAACGATCTGGAACTCTGCCGGAACGGAAACTACCCTCCGGAGCACGGTCATAAAAACCATCGCCTCTACCACCACCTACACGACGTGGTCTAGCCTCTAGCCTCTCTCTATGTCGAGGAACTCGTTGTCTACCACCCTGCTGGTAGAACTGCTCCTGCCCACCTCGAGCTCTCTCTGCTCGCTCAACCTGCTTCCTCCTGAAGCAAAACTCCTCGAGATGCCCCTCTCTTTGACAAACTCACAGTGATAGGCAGACTTCTTGGGATGTGGTTGAGGCTTGAGATTCTTAGGTTTGGTCGTGTTGGGTGTAGAATCTTTGGTGTGAGAAGGTCGAGGTAAAGAATGAAGAGAAGTGTGGAGAGGTTTAGGATTTGGGACCCAAATTTGCTTCTTGGGTGGAGCTTTAGGTTGTTCTTGGAACACTCCATCCTTGGGCTGACTAACCTAAGAAGACTCAGTGGAGTGAGTCTTGGGATATCTCTGTTTAGGAGTCATCTTGCTCCACTCCACTTCACGACTAATGGCACTCTCAAATTCCACCTTGGTATAGGTATAACCTACCCCAAACCCATCCTATCTCTTGAACTGCTGGATCATCATGCCAAGTTGTGGTTCTCTGGCACTATTCCAACTCAGGATCTGACGGAGGTAAAAGTTCTCGTTCTGAACATCCGCTAGCTCCTCTCTCAAGGAAGATAACACCTCCACATGAGACAGGCAGATCTCACACTCTCTATCAACTTCAATAGACTTCTCAACTTTTAGCTTGATTAACTCCAATCTCAGGGACAAGTAGTTCTCACAAACAATGGGTGGATAGCTAACTCACCCACCTGCTCATCACTCTTCGCTCTCAGCTTAGCTATACTAGCTAAATAGGATGGACAGTCTACACAGGACACGACAACAGTGGCATGAGCCTCTTTCAGCTCCAGCTGAGCGCTTTCAACCTCAGTGGCCATAGCGTCTCTCTCATCTACTCTCTCTGTGTACCTGGACTTCAAAGTTGTCAAGTCACATAACAACACCTCAAAGTTAGGGCACTCACTACTACCATCCAAGCAAGGAGAAGAAGATAGACTCTCAATCTTGCCATTCGCCATGGCAAGCTTACTCTCAAGCTCATCTATCCTCTTCTTAGCCCCTCTAAGCAGTTTCTCATGATACTTCAACTCCTGACGGTTCTATTCTAGTAAATTAACAACTTCATATTCATAGGAAGATACCTTCTCATCGTCGTCGTCGTCGGAGTCATCGGAGGAGCCCTTGTCTTCCTTATCCCCAAGAGCCATTGAATAGAAGCTCTTGCGGTGTCTTTGGTTGTGACGTGAGTGACTCTTAGGATTGTCCCCGAATGCCATGAAGCAGAGGCCCTCCGGATTGTCCCTGTCCTTCCCCTTCCTGATCACAATCTCTTCATCACTTGAACTTGAAGATGAGGAGGAAGATGAAGATCTCTTGGAATAGTTCTTCTCCATCTCGGCGAAGAAGGCCTTGTCTCACTTCTTGTTCTGACGCCTGTAGTCCTTCAGAGCCTTTCGAAAGAATCTCGTCTTGGGCTTTCCCTTTGTGGAAGTGGAGTTGTCGTACTTGCCGGAGTCGTAGGAGTTGCCACCGGTTGCCTTCTTGTAGCTCTTCCGCTTGGGGAAGTCGGCGATGAAATGACCTGGATCACCACACTCAAAGCATCCGGACTTTGTGCCGTGTATTTTAACCATGCGTTTATCATAGACACGTCGCACCCGGTTGTTAAACAAACACTGATCATCATCTCCTAGCGAATCAAGCTGTTCTTCGGAGATAGACATCAAGGAAAAAGCAGTATAACTCAAGGCAGTAGTATCAGCAGATGGTGTCGCAAGTGCCAGAGTTTTTGAGCCAGAACTAGTGAGATTTGATCTCAACTGGATATCGACCTCTGAGGCCTTGAGCTTACTAAAAAGCTCTGCGCCAGTCAAGGTATCATAGGAAGCGCTCTCAACAATAGAAGAAACCTTGACCTCCAAGATCTTAGGGTCCAAGGTATGAAGAACCTTGAGCGCTTGTTCATGATCTAAGACCAGCTGATCACGCTCGGCCTTGTTGACCCGAAGCTTGTTAATGATCGATTGAAAACGACCAAACAAAGCCTCAACAGTCTCACCCGGCTTCTGTGAGAAATTTTCATACTCACGCTGGTAGGTCTGATAGAGCCTAGCCTTGACCTGAGATGTCCCCTCATGGTGTGCCTGGAGGGTAGCCCAGATCTCTCGAGCAGTGGTGAGTTGGCTAACACGCTCAAATTCACTAGGACCTAGAACAGAGAATAAAATGTTCACCGCTTTACAATTGTTTTGATGTTGGCCAATTACATCAGTAGCAGTACCCTCAGCAATAGGCACTATGGTAAAAGTAGGGTGAACACAAATATCCCATATGTCCGAGCTCTGGCTCATAAGATAGGCTCGCATGCGAGTGTTCCAATAAGTGTAGCCAAAAGCTTCAAGGGATGGGATTTTACCAGAAGACGTCATGATCGCTACCTGGGTTTAGAACCGGTTAAGGTATGAGAAAACCCTAACCTTGCTCTGATACCACTTGTAGGACCGAAAGTAGCGACTAGAAGGGGGGCTGAATGGGCGCCTAAAAATTTCTTGCTAAATTATGTACTAATCCCAACACCCAAACGAACTTAGCTAGACAAATAATATTAGCAAAGCAAATTACAGGAATTAAAATGGTTTAGCCTAAAAATGACCAGTGTCCTAATTAAAATGATATTAAACATAAACTAAATAGAAATACTGCAGTAAATAAAAATACCTAGATATATCACGGAATATTTATATTGTAGTCTAGAAATAAAATACTAATCAAATGAATAAAACATGGATTATCCAAAAATTAATTCAGAGATAAACCTAAAATATTGCATGTAAAAACTAGAATAAAAATATTACTGCGACTAATAAATTTCCCCCTTTTTATATGAGCAAATTAAGACTAAAATAAATAATATGCTAATACTAATAAAATCTAGCAGATAAAATTAACTACGAAATAACTACCAGAATTAATCTAACTAAAAATTAGGAGATAATAAACTAACCTGCATGACGTCGTCGTTGACCTCGCCGTGTCGATCCGCAGAAGATCCGGCTGGCCCGCCTGCTTCTTCCCTCCGCATGACAGGATGTAGCCTGCTGCCTTTTGTGTTGCCTCGCGCCGCGTGGAGCAGAAGCACAGTCGCCGAGCTGCCGTGGGCCCCGAGCAAAAACTGTGAATGCTACTGCAGTGAAAAAAAGGCGTCGTGTGCCCTGCGTGCAAGCCGCCCGTGGAAAGCAGAAACTGACCGGCCGGCGGGTCCCACAGAAAAATCAAAATAGCACCTCAGCTTGGATTCTTGTGCATGATGAAGAAAAACAGCAGGTAGATGCCCTTACGCCCTGACGCAGCCTTTTGCTACGATGAAAATAGATCTGCAACTCATTTTCAAGGCTGCTGCGCCTGAAGTCTTCTCAGCCCGATGCCGGTTGACTCTGCCGGCTGCAGCTGTAGAATCCTCACGCTTGCGTGAATTTGCCGCACACGCCGTGAC
Organism: Zizania palustris; assembly: GCA_019279435.1. Lineage (NCBI taxonomy): Eukaryota > Viridiplantae > Streptophyta > Magnoliopsida > Poales > Poaceae > Zizania > Zizania palustris. The sequence goes on from JAAALK010000079.1 coordinate 14,806,740, forward strand.
AAAAATTGCCATGCATCGGCTGCTGTGTCAACGCCGTGGGGCCCGCAATCAAACGTAGCAGCAAGCCGTGCGGAAGAACGCGATGATGCCGGCGAGACAACTTCGGAGGAAGATGAAATTTTTGTAGATTGAAAAAATACTGTACGTGGACTGTAGATTGAAAATTGAAGAAACAGTCACCCTATCCCTAGGGGGTAGGGGCCTATTTATAAGCGACTCATAATAAATGAAAAAGACTAATTTACCCCTAGGGTAAATTACACTGACTCTAAAATAAAATCAGAAAATACTAAAATACCCTTAGAAAAATCGACTGACTCAAATAAAAATATTCTGGACTTAAAAACTAAATATTAATGTCCTAGAAACAAAATAATCATCGGTTGTCAGTTTTGCACCGAAACTGACAAAGCGTCCACCGTCTTCGCACCGGGTATCCGGATTGGGCCGACCCGACCCCGCAGCTTCCTCAGCCCGGAAATCGCTCGCCTCCCGTGTACCTAAGTCAAACCCAGTCAACAGACCAGTGGATCCTTTACCGCTCCTAGCCCATGTACCCAGATTGGGCCAGCTTGACTCTGCGGCTCCTCTGCCCGGCTGTCGCTCGTTGCCCGTATACCTGAGTCACACACGCCTCAGACACGGCAGGTCTTCATGTCTCTTATTTGACTCTCATTGGCAATCACTCATCACATCTAGAATATAAAACCCATGTTCTTCAACATGGTTTCTCAGCGATCTCCACATGACAAAAATGATGAGCGTCGCTATTTGAGCAGCGCCTCCATAGAGTCTACACATATAGGGATGTGATTGTCTCACTTCGGTGTGCTAGCACCGATCATGAAATCTAGGGAGAAAACCGATCTCAACTCTTTGAGATCAAAGGGAGAGGAGTTGTGTGGTGGCTAGGGTTTTAGTAATGAGAACAACAACCCATGGCCTTCATCCTCCTCCATTCACACTTCGCTGACTTCTTTGCTATCGGTGGCTATTAACCCCAAGGTCAATTGGGAGATACCCTAGGGTCATCCTCCCTATAGGAGCCCCCAAGCTCTCTAAGGCAGTAGGGCGATAGCCACTCAGGTGGAGTCAGGAGGTCGTAAGGAGCACAAAGATGAGCTTCTTATAGTAAATTTATTTTTGTTTACCTGGTAGGTGCACCAGTTCGGTGCACCTACTGGGTTTAGCCCTTTAGCCTGGAGCCTTCTCGAAGAGTAGGCTTCACTGTCTAATATCTTGTGTGATTAAATGAAATTAGTTATTATTCTGACGTTGAGGCGAGGAGTGTCCGGACTTTCGAGCATTTAGGTGATCAGGCATCATTAGAGCGATTGGTGTATTAACACCCCGGGCATTTAGGTGATCAGGCATTGGAGCTCCCGAGCATTCAAGCGATCAGTCATTGTTGAGGAGAGAGGTGTCCGACTCCTAGGCATTCTAGCGATCAAGCATTATTGGACTGAGGGTGTTTGAACCCCTAGCATTCAGGCGATCGGGAGTTTGTTGGAGTGAGGGGCATCTGAGCCCTCGGGCATTTAGGTGATAATGAATTTTTTGGACTGAAGGGTGTCCCAGCCCCATAGAATTCAGGTGATTGAGAGTTTGTTAGAGTTAGGGGCGTCTAAGCCCCCTATTGTTCAGGTGGTTGGGCATGGAGTGTAGGCAGTGTAAGGCGTATGTTTGCATCCCCGCCTCTTTGGCCATCTGATTTGTTTTCAATGGCTGATCGAGGCGTCCGGGGAGGTGAACTGGTTCAAGTGATGATGTGGCCTTCCACTCAGAGCACATCTCAAGGAAGTTGCGATGAATCCACGAAATCGGCCTGTTACTTCTCCGTCGGCTATAAATAGCCTACTTTGTCTTCCTCCCGATGCATGCTTTCCATTTGTATTCAAGCCTTTGCCTTCACCTTCTTCATCCTTGCACCATACTTATTTTGCTGGCTCTCCATCATCTTGGCCACCATTGTAATTGCATATATAGTGTGCTACTGCAAGGCATGCCATTTGTTCAATCTCAATCCCCTTATTCTTCTGCCACATCCTCTGATGGCCTCCTCCAAGATCACCATTGATCACTCCACCAAGTTCCACGATTCCAACTCCACCATTCAGCATTTGAAGTACCTAGATAAGGTCAGCGTTCTCTTGGCCTAGGAACTTCTCCTTGGCATCTGACCGCCAGTGAGTCATTCCTGACTCCGAACACTGCACCAATGAGTTGGTGGTGTTCAAGTGATTCTTTCTCCATGGGTTCAGCCTGCTAGTGCACCCTTTCCTCCATGGACTTCTCCACCACTATGACATCTCCCTCATCAATTTTAATCCCAACTTCATTATTCACATCTCCATCTTCACCCACCTCTACAAGGCCTACCTTAGCATCGAGCCCCACTTTGATCTCTTATGTCATTTCTTCTATCTCAAACCCTACATCAAGAGGGTGTTCAGGAGGTCGAACTGCAACTCCATGATAGAAGGCCACAAAGAATATCATATCCCTCTCTCGACCTCGAACAAGGGCTGACATAGTTAATGGTTCTATGTTAGGAACCATAAGTCGGCCATCTCTCTAGAGCTCGACCAACTCCCAACCTTGGCGTGAACCTGGTCAGACCATTGTGGTTCAGACAACCAGGGTCTAGTGGACGAACTAGTCTTGGAGATCGCTAGACTTTAGAAGCAGCGGTTGATAGCAGTCGTCATGGCCCTGAGCATCATGCTCTTCCATGTTCATCCCTACAAGAGCCGAGCATGGTTGGGGTACGATTATGAAGGTCAGGCCAACCCCTCCCATGAGTCTACAAAGGCATTGTCCGTGGAGGAAGCTAAGGTGTGGCTGCAAGAGTTCTTCACTGCCAATACTCAGATCAGCAATGTGAATGCCACAAAGTCCTATCACCTAGTAAATCCCTGAACAGAGGTAAGGCATCACAATCACCCTTATTTATGTTTCATTGTTGCTTCCCTTTTTTGCATCTATGATATCATCTGCTGGGTGTCGGGTGTGACTTGATTCATTGTAGGGCCGAGACATGTTCTGCTCCTTAGCGCTATTACCGAAGCTGCCACATGTGATCATTGAAAAAGACATCGATCAAGTCGATGGCTTGATTGTGAAGATGCGGAAAGAGAAGGCCCCCTATGTTCTAGCGGTGAATAAGCCACTGATGATGGTGGCATCTCAGGGAAAGCATAAGGTGTCATCATCGTTTCTAGGTGAGGTTGGCACTGAGTTGGAAATGTTCAAGGGAGACCCCAACAATGTGGTGGTGGTGGTGGTGACCTCGTCCTCCTCTTCATCTCCACCTTAATCAGTGCCTCCACCGGGGGAGGCATCGGTTGTGCCCTGATGGCCGGGTAAAAAGCTGGCATTCCATAAGTCGAGTAGGTAATTCCTTCTTTCTTGAAAGTATCTATAATAATGTAGAGCTTGGTGTCCTAAGTTGTGCATCTATTAGGCCACCAATGCTGGTGCCCGAGGGAGATGAAGTCCCGATCATAGGGGTGCTCAGCAGCATCGATGCTGGGGCGATGGTGGTCATGCTAACCTCCGATTCGTGCTCATCAGGGCTGGTAGTCACTTCGAATGTTGTTGGCATGGGGACACTTTTGGTGGTGCTCACCCTTGACGTGGGGCTGTTGGGGCTAATGGGCATGCCAAATGTCATCGACATGGTCGCCCGGGCCCCAGACAAAAGCTCATCAGGCCCGACTACTGCTCTGGCCGCACTTGCCATGATGATTGTTCCTCCCATGGATGTTCTGCCTACTACTGACCCTATAGGGGGATGCAACAGTAGTCGCTCAACCGTCAGTGGTGCCGATGGAGTTGGAAGATGTGGTAACTCCCCTCGCCTAGATGACGTCAAGTGTGATGAGGAGGAGTGTTGGCATTTGATTCGACTCAGGCTGGTTGTAGATGTAAGTCGTCCTCAAGCTTTGTTATTCTTATATTTGTTGAATAATTACAATTGACCTAGTATTACCACAGCGCATGCTACGTCATCTAGCCAACCACGTGGACATGTTGTGCTACTCTGATGCAATGGACTCGAGGGTGAGCAATCAGGGCCGTGCCTAGGGGGGGTCGAGCGGTGCGCTCGACCCGGGCCCCAACCTTCCTAGGGCCCACAGCTGAAATTTTTCTTTCTTTCAGCGGTGCGCTCGATATTGCAAATGACACTGCCAGATAGATCAATGTCTGCTATGGAAATTTTTGAGTATGTCAGGGAAATGGATTGCTATCCCAATATATATGTTGCTTATCGGATATTATTTACAATACCAGTAATCGTGGCATCAGCTGAAAGGAGCTTCTCAAAACTAAAATTATTGAAGAATTATTTAAGGTCTACAATGTCTCAAGAAAGGCTAAATGGGTTGACAACTTTATGTATTGAGAAGAACTTGTTAGATGATATTAATATTGCAGCTATCATTGATGATTTTGCATCAAGAAATGTTAGAAGCCATTTTTAAGGTGATCTATAATATATTTAAGGTAATGATCTTGCTTCTTTTTTTACCGCTTAAAATTTTCTATGATACATTAAATTATTTTAGTTAGTTGATATATAATAGTAAAAAATAGTTCTTTGGTATTAGGGCCCCTATTTATAATTTCGCCCCGGGCCTCGCAAAACTCAGGAACGGCCCTGTGAGCAATGCCTATCTTTGGTAGTTGGAGGCCTAGCTAGTAGAGGCCAATGTTGGGTGAGAGGCAGGGGAAAAAAAATCTACCAAACTCCACATTTTGCTAGATGCCCAGGATTTTGGTAATGATCACATAGATCTTGTACCTTAGCCTTATTTTTATGAAGTCATTCTAATCAGCTCGGTCGATAGAGCGTCAATCTCTTACGTCGTAGCTAGAGACAGTGACTGCCCTAGTCGAACGAATGGTGAAGATGGTGGAGATAGCAGAGACAACGCTCAACGCTCAGTGAGGCAAAGTGGCCAACGAGGCCAAGAAGAAAGATGTTAAGACAATCAATGAGTATAAAAGCATGGCCGATCAATACATGCTTCAGTTTGTTGATCCAAGTAATCATCGTGACATTTTTATTGTTTTGCAAAATTGCACCAACCTGTGAAGGCTCAGTTCAATGATTTGGAAGCCCACTTAACATGCATTCAGGTGGACTTTGACAACTATCATGATGGTGCAGAGGCCTTGTTGATGATGGTGAATGATGATCCATCGTTGAGGAGCCATAGTGAATGTCGTGGGCCTCATGGATCTCAGATGATGAGTCATCGTCAATGGAATAGAGATGATTAGGAAACCCTCTGAGATGAGGCACTTTAAAGGAGCACTCAGAAGGGAGTCACTTCAAAGGAAGAGAGGACTTGTCGTGGCTTGGTATTGTAACTCAGGTAGACAGACGGGCGATCATCGGCTGAGGGAGCTCCGGGGTCATGGTGGTCCAATGCGAGTACATGGCGCAAGGGTGGCAAGCAACTTGTCGTGGCGTTGGCCAGGTGTAACTCAAGTAGACAAACAGGCGATTGCCGGGATGAAAGAGCTACGGGGTCAAGGTGGTCTAATCCGGGTACTCAATGCAACGGCGGAAAGTGCTTTGGCAGTTTGGGGTCAAAACCGTCGACCATGTCAACTACCATCTAAAGATCAATGGAAAAATATTTAGATTAGTTTGTTTTACCTTATTATCCTTTGGGCCTTAAATCTGTAATTGAAACCCTAGGGACAAATTAGACCTTTCCTTAGTCTCTCTAGACTATGTAAAAAAGGGGATGGTTAGGTTTAGAGTAACACCTTTTTTGAACCCATTATTCTAAAAATCAATTTTCTATTTGGGGAGGTGTTCCTACCACCGCCACTGGCAGTATCTTTCCCTTTGCATCACCAATTTTGGCCCAACCGACCGCTGGTGCATGTAAAGCTGTAGCTGCATGTGTGATGGATTTCCTCCTCGGACATCATGCTAGTGTTTCGACGCTGCCGAATTATCTCAACTGTCATGTTCCTGCTGCGGGGAAGTTGTTGCCGTCCTGGGAAGTTTAATCACGTGGATCCACCACTCAAAACAGCGCCTAGAACATCTACAACTCATGTACCAAAGTCATGCATGGCCGAATCCATGTACCATATTCGTTTATGACCTCTGCGAATCTCGGTTTACCACATTTTAAGTATTTTACCTCATTCCTATGTTCTCTTCGAGAAAAGCATATAGTTATCTTGACACACATCAATCTTATCATACTCTATACCGAGAGCAGAAAGCATTTTCTTTGACTGATACATGTCCTTGACTGGATATCTCTTATCAGATTCATGAGCTCCTTATAACAATTGTTGGAGAATGCGAACTTCGACTTAATGGCCATAAGACGGGTCACGAAAGAGAGAACGCTTACGGTGGTGTGCTCATGTAACGGCTCTTTTGAAGCTCGAATGATGTCAAAAAACTTTTGAACCTCCGGTGTTGGAGGATCCTTAGTGTTTGTTTCAAACTCCGGCCGTATAGTATCAAGCATCTCATCCATCCTATCATCAGTCATGCTATCATCTTCTTCTTCCACTACTAATACCGTTTTTTCATGGCCTGTCTCGCTGTGAAAAGTCCAAACTTCATAACTTGACATGAAACCATATTTGCAAATGTGGAATGACAACGTTCTCTTGTCTTGCCAACGAGAATTTCTGCACTTCATGCATGGGCACCTCGCGTCAGTGTTTGTTGTCAAAGCGAATACACGATCAACAAATTTCTCAGCGTTTATTACCCACTCCCTCATGTGAGCTCTACTTTTCATCCAACCACTATACATCCACTGTCGGTTATCCTCAGCCATTCTATAGTCAAAACATTCATTCAATCAAGAATGCATCATAAGTACTAGACATTTTCTACATACCACGTCCCTATGTCTATAGGAAAAGATAGGTTCTAAACCCACCTAAGAGTGACCGACAGAACGTGGTATTTATGATGAGCCATGAGTCCGAACGAAATTTCAGCAGCATAACCCCACTGTCCTCCAATTGCACGCCTGATAGTGGTGCAATGGAGAACAATAAGGTTATGTCACTGAAATCTCATTCGGACTCATGACTCATCATAAATACCACGCTCTGTCACCCACTCCGAGGCTGTCCAAAAAGGGACAATTCCGGACCTACATATTTCACACGCATGACCAGTGTGAGACATGTTGGTCTGAAACAGGTGACGCATAGGTTTTGTTACACTAATTAATTGATTTTTATTTTATTAATTACTTTGTGAATTGATGCTACCAATTAATTTCGTAATCAATTAATTGATTGGTCTAAATCACTGAATGTGAATAGTAAGAAATGGCATGGTCTGAATCACATGAGGTAGTCAGATACACATTCTTGATTTCCTAAAACTAATGAAACTTTGTGGCAAGTTCATTAAATAATAAAGTTTTAGGACGGGGAACTAAGCTACAATCTCCTGCTATTTTATTTCATGTATCATCGCTAAAATTGGATTATTGTTTCTGTAGTAATGCTCAGTTTCCCTCTTGTGGTCACATATATCTTGTAATAACACATTAACACTTTATGTCACTTAGATCTCCCAAGATTCTAAATGTCACTTAGATCTGAATGTCATGTAGGTTGCACTAAAACTTGACAATTCACAAATAAAAAGCAAAAAAAAATTAAAGCTGAAAAAAATTACTTGATCGTCAGATGGGGAAAAGAGCAGTGACGACGGGCGGCGATGGGCAGCGATGACAATCGATGATGGGCGGCGATGGTATCCGGAGGCCAGCGAGCGGGTGGCCAGCGGACGGTGGGTGGCGGCGTGCGTGGGTCCAGACGGGAGGGAGGGCGAAGGGTGTCGGCCGGGAGGCGGTGGCCAGCGGCTTCGGTAGGTGGCGGCCGGCGGTGGTGGGAGGCGACGACTTGGGTAGTGTGCGGGGGAGGTGGTGACGTCGGCGTGCGCATACAATGAGTTAGGTCTCCCTGTACGTGCGGGGGGTTAGGGAATAAATCCCCTAACTTCCATCGGCCAGCATTAAAGCCGACAGAAGTTGACTAACTTCTGTCGGCTTTAATGCTAGCCGACCGAAGTTACGACTTCTATACCGGGCGGGGAAAAATGCCCTCTAACTTCCATCGGCCACTGTGAAAAGCCGACGGAAGTTAGCTTAACTTCCGCCTGCTCTTGTAGACCGACAAAAGTTAATTAACTTCCATCGGTTTTTGAAAAAACCGATGGAAATTAATAAGGATGACATAAATTTATGTTTTACTTGCAGTGGTCGGTCTTCATGACGGTCGTCTGTTCCCTACCGACCACCACTCAGCAAGATCGTGTGGGATAGCCAAATCCTACAACAGCCTCTACGTGTGGTGTCCCAGGTGCACTGTTGTCGCGCCCCGATTTAATAAATCAGGACTTTATTGAAATTCCATAGAAAATCAATAAAACAAGACGTTCATCAAGCGACCACGTACAATACGGGCAATCATTCACGGTTCGTAGACCGCATTAATACAAAAGTGAATGAAAGTGAAGAGAAACTAATAAAATCAAGGGTCCTAGATGAACGCCTCCTTCCAGTCTCGCCTTGACTGGGTCGCTACTCCAGACCTTCATCCTCCTCGTAGTAGACGGGCTCTGATGGTGTAAGTCAACGGGGTGAGTACATATGTACTCAGCAAGCCACCGAATGCAAGTATAATGCAAGATAATAACAAGGGAGATAGTGGCTAGTTTTGCGGAAGCAGCATATTTGTAAAGCATTTAATGTGAGCAATTTATTAGTACGGAAAAGTAAACATGTGAATGCATCATCATCTTCTAACTCGAGGAGTACGTTTTACCTCCTCGCACAACAGTCCTTACATGCCATGAGTAACTCATCCATTCAAACAATTTGTAAACTAACTGCGAGTAGTCACACAACCCGCCCTTGACCGTGGGCTCGGCTTTTCGAAAAGATTAATTTACTCTGATCAGAGATGTACCACTGTACCCACAAGGCACGCACTCATCACCTACACCGAAGTGTAACGAGATGACCCATCACACGGGAACTCGTGCCAAAACCTTCCATATGGTCTTCCCCGACTCAACAGCACCCTCTTATAGGTTTCGTACCGTGTCTCGCCATGTCGAGTTTCCACAATACCCCCTCTTGAGCCATCGTCGGTACAAGGCGCCCTGAGGGCTTGCCCCTTGCCCCCTCCACTATGGTGCCGTGAGACGGAGTGTTCCACACTTCCAGTTAGGACTTACCCATTAGACTTGTGGTTGGTACGGAAGTGCTTTGCAACAGATCCCGCAGACCGGTCCTTATAGTGCCCCGGGTGCGACATACCAAAACCCGAGCTTGCACCCGGAACCCACCATACTTATAACATACCTAACTCCAACAGAGTCTAGAGACAAGAATAACGGGGTATTTCATATACCAGAATCCATCTATTCTACGACTCATTCTTTATATCCTATAGCAGTTGTGCCGGTACATTGGGCACTAGCTAATATAATATTTGTAGAGTGACAAGGAGTTGAGGCTCAATAAGCATGGCTTGGGTTTGCACACAAGGAAGGGGATCTAATAAATATAAGTGTAGGGCTTTGATTTTTGACTAATGCAATATTTATCCTATGGGTTATAGCGATAATTTATTAAAGCATAGGCTCAAATATGATCAACTGTTTACACAGAGGTGGTCGATGACTTGCCTTGATCAGCAAAGGGTGAAGGAGGAACCTCGGGGTAGAACTCCTGCTCCTCGACGAACTCGTAGTCTTCTCGTTACGGAAAAATAAATAATACATTCAATAAACAGATAAAATTCACTAAATATAAGGACATACATAGTTTGTGGGTGTTTTTATGTGAAGTAATATTTTAATATTCTGAGTTTTGTATAAAACAGTAAAGTTTAATATTTTAGGATTTTTCCCAATTTATTTCCTGTATTATTATTTTTAACCCTAAGGGATTTTTATTCATTTATTTATTAATAACATTTTGGGCAACAGAAACATACTGTTTTTATGGCATTAATGTGTAGAGAATAATATTCTGGTTCTAACAAAATTTGAATGGTGAAATTTGGAGTTAAAATGAGCAAGATATGAATTTTTGAAGTTTAAACTATTTTCTGAATTTTATTTTAAAACCAGAAATGGGTTCTGGTCCACGGTGAACCAGGCTTACGGTGGACTGGCTACTGTGCGCGTGGACCGGTTGATCCAGAGCCGTCGGATCTGGATCTGGCGGTCAGACGCGAGGTGGGAGGCGTAAGTGAAAATGGACGGTCCAGATTAAAACGTGCGAAGGGTTATGACGTGGACGCACGAGATCGATCCAGCGTTTTAAGTCATGATCGACGGCTGCGATCGCCCCGTACCCCTTTGACCAGATCCGAGGGCCTAGATTAAGTCCCGGAGGGTTTTAATCCTAGCCCTCCGATCGTGATCGAGCGGCCGAGGCGCGATCCGGCACGGCACGACGTAAGGGGCGTGTACCCCCCTTCGTCTCCGGCGACGGCGGGCTCGGGTGTGCCTGCGACGGCGGCGGCAAGGGCCTAGGAGCCTGGCTAACGGTCAAAATGGAATGCGGAGGAAAAGGGGATCACGATGATACCTTCGGCGACGATGGTGGGGGCTTGGAGGTGACCGGCGGCGAGCGTAGACGACGGAGGGCGTACGGGTGCTCGACGGCGACGGCGGTCCGGCGGTGTCCACGACCAACGAAGGGGTGGACGAGGTGAGGCGGTCGACGACGGACCCGACGGTGGCGGCGGCTAGGGCGGCGGGGGTCCGAGACGACGGCGAAGGCTTGCCGGAGTTGAAGCAGGGTAGGAGCTCGCAAAATTGGCAGATGCGCTCTGGAGGGCTAAGGCTTGGGCTACGGCGTTGTGGGGTGAGTGCGGTGACCAGAAGGGTTTTTATAGGGGGTCGCTGGCGTCAGGATGGCAGGGAACCGAGGGGATCCCGAGAGCTCCGGCGATCCCTTACCAAAGCTCCGGGTAGCTTTCCTAAAGCGTAAGAACGCGTTGCTATGGATGGAAAGGAGGCGGCGGCATGCGGGGGAAGTGATCCGGGACGATCCGGGCGATCGCGGGCTGCCGGCGGCGAGAAGCAGAAGGTGATCGCCGGGAGAAAGGAAGGGGGCGATCCCCTTCCATCGGAGACGAAGCACCTGACAGGTGGGCTCCACCTGTCAGTGGGCGAACGGGAAAGGAAAGGGCCGACAGGCGGGGCCGAGCGGTCAGAGGGCGTAAGGTGGCTGACGCGTGGGGCCAGGCGGGGCGCGGGCGGGAGGAGAGAGGCGGGGGAACGCGCCGACAGGCGGGTCCCACCGGTCAGTGGCTCATGGTTGGGCTGGGCCGGGCTGAGGGAGGTTTCGGGGTTGGGGCCCAATAAGAATTTTAATTCTTTTCCGATTTAAAATAATTCCAGTAATTCATTTATTTGATTAAGGGTTGAACCACTATTGATAAAAATTTGTAAAAATTCCTAAAATTATAGTTTGGTCTCTAGTTCATCTCATAAAATTTTCAAGTCCAAATTTTGAGTATTTCTCCCTGTTTGGCTTTATTTGGGTTCTTTTGTGAATTTCCCTTTTATAATTAATCCAAAAATGATTTAAATAATATTTTCTTTTATTTTAATTTCTGGGGTGTTATAATCCTATCCCCCTTACAGAGAATCTCGTCCTCGAGATTCGGATCAATCCTCGAATAGCTCAGGATGCTGTGCCTTGAGTTCATCTTCCTTTTCCCAAGTAGCTTCTTCTATCGGATGATTGCTCCACTGCACTTTGCAGAAACGGATGATCCGACTCCTGGTGGTTCTTTCTTTGACTTCCAATATTTTGACCGGCTTTTCCACATAGGTCAGATCCTCTTGGACATCCAACTGCTGAAGATCCACTTGCTCCGTGGGGACGCGGAGACACTTCTTGAGTTGAGATACATGGAACACATCATGCACTCCAGTCAATGAAGGTGGTAGTTCCAACTGATAAGCTACTTCGCCTTGGCGTCGGATAATGGGGAATGGTCCAACATATCGAGGGGCCAACTTTCCTCTCATGTTAAACCGTTGAGTACCACGGAGAGGTGTAACCCGAAGGTAGACATGATCTCCTTCTTCAAAGGCTAAGTCTCGGCGACGATTGTCTGCGTAGCTCTTCTGTCGTGATTGGGCTGTCTTGAGTCGATCTCTGATGATCCGTACTTTCTCTTCAGCTTCACGAAGAATGTCTGTTCCGAATACTTGGGATTCACCGGTTTGGTCCCAAAGCAGTGGCGTTCTGCACTTACGTCCATATAGGGCTTCAAAAGGAGACATCTGAAGACTGGCTTGATAGCTGTTGTTGTATGAAAATTCTGCGTACGGCAAGCTCTTGTCCCAAGTGGCTCCAAAATCCAAAACACATGCTCGAAGCATATCCTCTAGTATCTGATTTACCCTTTCTGTTTGTCCATCTGTCTGAGGATGGTAGGCGGTGCTGAAATTCAATCTCGTGCCCATCTCCTCTTGAAGGTTCTTCCAGAAGCGAGAGGTAAACTGACTTCCTCGGTCAGACACTATCTTCTTGGGCACTCCATGGAGACATACTATCCGGGCCATATATAGCTCTGCAAGCTTAGGGCCACTAAAGGTCGTCTTGACGGCTATGAAATGAGCTACTTTTGTAAGCCGATCTATGATCACCCATATAGAATCATACCCAAGTTGGGTCTTTGGTAATCCGGTGATGAAATCCATACCAATCTCTTCCCACTTCCATTCAGGCACTTTAAGTGGCTGTAACAATCCTGCAGGTCTCTGATGTTCAGCCTTTACTCTCCTGCAGATGTCACATTCGGCGACGAACTGGGCGATCTCTCTTTTCATGCTAACCCATGTAGGACCGAAAGTAGCGACCAGAGGGGAGGTGAATGGGCGCCTTAAAAATTCTTTCGAATCAATGGCCTGTTCCCGATACCCAACGCACCTCAAAAATACTACGCAGCAGAAAATAAACAGAAGGCCTAAGTCTAAAGGTTTCTAACCTAGAAGCATCTGATGATAAACAGTGTAAAACTAAAGTGGTGCAACTAGACAGATAAACAAGTTGTAACAGGCCTATACTTCTCAAAGAAATGATCTAAGTATGTATAAAGTGAAAAGAGAAGTTACTGTCCAAAGTTGTCTCCTGTTCGAAACTTGGCGAAGCCCCCTTCGCACGTCGAGGTCAGCTTCGGAGGTTGATGACGGAGCCTGTCCGAAATGCCGAAGGTGTTGCTGTCTAGCCTAGTTCGAAGTGGTAAGAAGCGAAGAGTACTTCGGAGCGAAGTAAAACAGTGCCGGAGCCTGGTTCGAAGTGTGTACTTCAAAGACAGGACTTCGAACACAGCTTCGAACCAAGAGCTTCGGAGCAAAGTAACAAAGTCGGAGCCTGCTTCGAAGTGAGGACTTCGAAGACAAAACTTCGAACACACCTTGAACCGAGAGCTTCGAATCACAATCTTCGAACAGAAAGCTTCGAACACACAAAACAGACGGACTACCTTCGAACAAAGAAGCGAAGCCTGCCACGCGACAGAAAAGCAAGTCCGAACCCAATGCTCTACCTTCGAAAAGAGCAAGCTCCGAAAAGAGAGGCGAAGGGTGACACGCTACACAGAAATTTGAGCGAGGACTAGCGGAGCCACAAGTTTCGAACCCAACCTCGAAACGTGTCGAAGTATGGACTTCGAACAGATAGGGTCGAAGCCCCTTTGCGCTATTGTTCGAAGTATGTAATGCTGTCGATCAGAAAAATGCTTCGAAGCTTAGCAACACAGAATACAAAACAAAGCTCGAAGATTGAGACGAAGCCTTCGAGTATGGTCGGATCGAAGCCTGCCTCACGGAGCTGAGGGGCTTCGAACAGAGAAGGATGACTTCGCAGAGACAGTCAGAAAAGCGATTTTAGTCCTATCAACCAGATCGAAAAGTGGAGCAGTGAAAGTAAAAAGCTGGCGCAGAAGAACTGTAGCTACAGTGGAGTACTACTTGCAAATCGCAAGAACTAGTACTCTGTATGTGAAGAACAGAAGCTTCTTCACACCTGCCGAAGCCTACAAAGGCTCAAAAATCACAGGGAAACTTGCTTTGAAGGTGAAAACGAGTCATTAAAAACCTTGCAGATGCAGCACACAAAGAATTAGAGCATTTACTGCAACATTAAAAGCAAGGCAAGAAACACAGAGGGAGAACTCCCTGGCGGCGCAAGCAAGGAACAGGAGAGGAGAGAGAAAAAGTGAGAGGCAAAAATGACCCAATAGAGTAGTATTCAATTTCAGCAAAAGGGTAGTCCAAACCCTAGGGATTGGGGTGCTATTTATAGGCAGCCCAACACTAGGAATATTCTACCAGCCCCTTAGGGTTTTTACAGACTCAAAAATACAGAAAAAGACTCTACTGCCCTTAGATATTTTTACAGACACAACTGACTGACTGTGGGCCTAGAGTAACAGATGACATATCCTGAAGCTACTCTTCTGGACAATCGGATACAGAATCAACGGTTGTCAGTTTTACGCCGAAACTGACAAAGCCTCCACCAGCTTTGCACCAGGTACCCGGATTGGGCCAGCCCGACTCCGCAGCTCTCTCAGCCCGGCAATCGCTCACCGCCCGTGTACCTGAGTCAGTCCTGGTCAACAGCTCAGTGGGTCTTCTACTGCTCCTGGCCCATGCACCCGGATTGGGCCAGCCCGACTTCGCAGCCTCATCTGCCCGACAGTCGCTCGCTGCCCGTGTACCTGAGTCACACGCGGCCCATGAAACAGCAGATCTCTTCTCTTCTTTAGTCCTTGTTGACTATCGTTGACAATGACTCATCACTTCTGGAGCCATGAGGCCCACGCTATTCAGCATGGCTCCTCAATCTCCCCCTTGATGAGAGCATTGTCAACACTCCTCAATTCTCAGCTCTTCAGCACCTGCGAACAAGTGTGGAAACACGAAAACAAAACACAAAAGAACAAAGAAGAAGAAAAATAAGGTAAAAGTTTAACCTTAATGACCAAAAGCCAGACAAAAGCAAGAAACGGTCATTATGGTTAACCAAAACACAAAAGCTCAAAATGAGTGCGATTTCAGAACAACAAGGATATCAACAGAGTAAGAACTCCCCCTTAAACTCTGATCCCCAAATTTTCTCCCCCTTGTTGACAAGTGAACTCATCAAGCACTCACAAAGAGACACAGACTCCCCCTGAAAAGCAACTCCCCCTCAAAATATGCAGTGAATGCAACTGGGGTGCAGGTGGAGTGTAGAAAGCATGCTTCTCAGATATGATTGACTACAAATACAGTATCTAACAGGTATAGCAAAAGAGATACTGTCTAAGACACATGGCATGATCAGTGCAAGAGATGATATCGAAAGAAAGTCATTTAGCACGCATTTGTCAATTTTTGCAAATAAAAACATCACCACATTGTCTAGTAAACAAGCAAGGTAAAGCATGAGATGCAGAAGCTAACTGATATCTACCAAGATAAGCATTGTTCAAAACAAAGTGCTTCAGCAAACTTGTTATCCCTTTAAAGTTCAGGCTTTTTCATTTTCCTTTGTCATTTTTTCCAAGGGTTATTTGCATGTCAAACCTTATGCTAACCGACCAAGTCAAGCCTAGGCCAGAACTGGGCCATCAGAAGCTTAAGACATTGGTCTTGGCATACACTACACTGTCCTAGTTCATACCAAAGTGCTATGGTAAGCAATCCAGAACAATATAGTGCGACAAAGCAAACCCACTTGGATCTTTTCAATCTTAAACACAAAAAGACATGGAATTTTCATTCATTTCTGATTTTTATCATTTTTATAGCACATTTTCCATGTTAAAGCATAAAGATGTCCAAGTTGCATATCTGCATCTATGTGATGACCTAGCTACAAGGCATGTAACAGATAGCAGAAGCACTCAGCCTACACATGCTAGTTACCAGAAGCAATGGTGATCATTTTTCAAGTTGAAAGCGTAAAAGCCATGCATATGACAGATATCAGACATATCAAGCGAACTGAGACAAAGCATGATCATTGACAAGTAATCAAAAGCATATACCAGCTAGACTAAGTAAAGCAGTTTAATCATATAACAGAAGCAGGCTCAGAAGTGTGATATGTGAATATCATATCTGAGATACATGGAACACATCATGCACTCCAGTCAATGAAGGTGGTAGTTCCAACTGATAAGCTACTTCGCCTTGGCGTCGGATAATGGGGAATGGTCCAACATATCGAGGGGCCAACTTTCCTCTCATGTTAAACCGTTGAGTACCACGGAGAGGTGTAACCCGAAGGTAGACATGATCTCCTTCTTCAAAGGCTAAGTCTCGGCGACGATTGTCTGCGTAGCTCTTCTGTCGTGATTGGGCTGTCTTGAGTCGATCTCTGATGATCCGTACTTTCTCTTCAGCTTCACGAAGAATGTCTGTTCCGAATACTTGGGATTCACCGGTTTGGTCCCAAAGCAGTGGCGTTCTGCACTTACGTCCATATAGGGCTTCAAAAGGAGACATCTGAAGACTGGCTTGATAGCTGTTGTTGTATGAAAATTCTGCGTACGGCAAGCTCTTGTCCCAAGTGGCTCCAAAATCCAAAACACATGCTCGAAGCATATCCTCTAGTATCTGATTTACCCTTTCTGTTTGTCCATCTGTCTGAGGATGGTAGGCGGTGCTGAAATTCAATCTCGTGCCCATCTCCTCTTGAAGGTTCTTCCAGAAGTGAGAGGTAAACTGACTTCCTCGGTCAGACACTATCTTCTTGGGCACTCCATGGAGACATACTATCCGGGCCATATATAGCTCTGCAAGCTTAGGGCCACTAAAGGTCATCTTGACGGCTATGAAATGAGCTACTTTTGTAAGCCGATCTATGATCACCCATATAGAATCATACCCAAGTTGGGTCTTTGGTAATCCGGTGATGAAATCCATACCAATCTCTTCCCACTTCCATTCAGGCACTTTAAGTGGCTGTAACAATCCTGCAGGTCTCTGATGTTCAGCCTTTACTCTCCTGCAGATGTCACATTCGGCGACGAACTGGGCGATCTCTCTTTTCATGCTAACCCATGTAGGACCGAAAGTAGCGACCAGAGGGGAGGTGAATGGGCGCCTTAAAAATTCTTTCGAATCAATGGCCTGTTCCCGATACCCAACGCACCTCAAAAATACTACGCAGCAGAAAATAAACAGAAGGCCTAAGTCTAAAGGTTTCTAACCTAGAAGCATCTGATGATAAACAGTGTAAAACTAAAGTGGTGCAACTAGACAGATAAACAAGTTGTAACAGGCCTATACTTCTCAAAGAAATGATCTAAGTATGTATAAAGTGAAAAGAGAAGTTACTGTCCAAAGTTGTCTCCTGTTCGAAACTTGGCGAAGCCCCCTTCGCACGTCGAGGTCTGCTTCGGAGGTTGATGACGGAGCCTGTCCGAAATGCCGAAGGTGTTGCTGTCTAGCCTAGTTCGAAGTGGTAAGAAGCGAAGAGTACTTCGGAGCGAAGTAAAACAGTGCCGGAGCCTGGTTCGAAGTGTGTACTTCAAAGACAGGACTTCGAACACAGCTTCGAACCAAGAGCTTCGGAGCAAAGTAACAAAGTCGGAGCCTGCTTCGAAGTGAGGACTTCGAAGACAAAACTTCGAACACACCTTGAACCGAGAGCTTCGAATCACAATCTTCGAACAGAAAGCTTCGAACACACAAAACAGACGGACTACCTTCGAACAAAGAAGCGAAGCCTGCCACGCGACAGAAAAGCAAGTCCGAACCCAATGCTCTACCTTCGAAAAGAGCAAGCTCCGAAAAGAGAGGCGAAGGGTGACACGCTACACAGAAATTTGAGCGAGGACTAGCGGAGCCACAAGTTTCGAACCCAACCTCGAAACGTGTCGAAGTATGGACTTCGAACAGATAGGGTCGAAGCCCCTTTGCGCTATTGTTCGAAGTATGTAATGCTGTCGATCAGAAAAATGCTTCGAAGCTTAGCAACACAGAATACAAAACAAAGCTCGAAGATTGAGACGAAGCCTTCGAGTATGGTCGGATCGAAGCCTGCCTCAAGGAGCTGAGGGGCTTCGAACAGAGAAGGATGACTTCGCAGAGACAGTCAGAAAAGCGATTTTAGTCCTATCAACCAGATCGAAAAGTGGAGCAGTGAAAGTAAAAAGCTGGCGCAGAAGAACTGTAGCTACAGTGGAGTACTACTTGCAAATCGCAAGAACTAGTACTCTGTATGTGAAGAACAGAAGCTTCTTCACACCTGCCGAAGCCTACAAAGGCTCAAAAATCACAGGGAAACTTGCTTTGAAGGTGAAAACGAGTCATTAAAAACCTTGCAGATGCAGCACACAAAGAATTAGAGCATTTACTGCAACATTAAAAGCAAGGCAAGAAACACAGAGGGAGAACTCCCTGGCGGCGCAAGCAAGGAACAGGAGAGGAGAGAGAAAAAGTGAGAGGCAAAAATGACCCAATAGAGTAGTATTCAATTTCAGCAAAAGGGTAGTCCAAACCCTAGGGATTGGGGTGCTATTTATAGGCAGCCCAACACTAGGAATATTCTACCAGCCCCTTAGGGTTTTTACAGACTCAAAAATACAGAAAAAGACTCTACTGCCCTTAGATATTTTTACAGACACAACTGACTGACTGTGGGCCTAGAGTAACAGATGACATATCCTGAAGCTACTCTTCTGGACAGTCGGATACAGAATCAACGGTTGTCAGTTTTACGCCGAAACTGACAAAGCCTCCACCAGCTTTGCACCAGGTACCCGGATTGGGCCAGCCCGACTCCGCAGCTCTCTCAGCCCGGCAATCGCTCACCGCCCGTGTACCTGAGTCAGTCCTGGTCAACAGCTCAGTGGGTCTTCTACTGCTCCTGGCCCATGCACCCGGATTGGGCCAGCCCGACTTCGCAGCCTCCTCTGCCCGACAGTCGCTCGCTGCCCGTGTACCTGAGTCACACGCGGCCCATGAAACAGCAGATCTCTTCTCTTCTTCAGTCCTTGTTGACTATCGTTGACAATGACTCATCACTTCTGGAGCCATGAGGCCCACGCTATTCAGCATGGCTCCTCAATCTCCCCCTTGATGAGAGCATTGTCAACACTCCTCAATTCTCAGCTCTTCAGCACCTGCGAACAAGTGTGGAAACACGAAAACAAAACACAAAAGAACAAAGAAGAAGAAAAATAAGGTAAAAGTTTAACCTTAATGACCAAAAGCCAGACAAAAGCAAGAAACGGTCATTATGGTTAACCAAAACACAAAAGCTCAAAATGAGTGCGATTTCAGAACAACAAGGATATCAACAGAGTAAGAACTCCCCCTTAAACTCTGATCCCCAAATTTTCTCCCCCTTGTTGACAAGTGAACTCATCAAGCACTCACAAAGAGACACAGACTCCCCCTGAAAAGCAACTCCCCCTCAAAATATGCAGTGAATGCAACTGGGGTGCAGGTGGAGTGTAGAAAGCATGCTTCTCAGATATGATTGACTACAAATACAGTATCTAACAGGTATAGCAAAAGAGATACTGTCTAAGACACATGGCATGATCAGTGCAAGAGATGATATCGAAAGAAAGTCATTTAGCACGCATTTGTCAATTTTTGCAAATAAAAACATCACCACATTGTCTAGTAAACAAGCAAGGTAAAGCATGAGATGCAGAAGCTAACTGATATCTACCAAGATAAGCATTGTTCAAAACAAAGTGCTTCAGCAAACTTGTTATCCCTTTAAAGTTCAGGCTTTTTCATTTTCCTTTGTCATTTTTTCCAAGGGTTATTTGCATGTCAAACCTTATGCTAACCGACCAAGTCAAGCCTAGGCCAGAACTGGGCCATCAGAAGCTTAAGACATTGGTCTTGGCATACACTACACTGTCCTAGTTCATACCAAAGTGCTATGGTAAGCAATCCAGAACAATATAGTGCGACAAAGCAAACCCACTTGGATCTTTTCAATCTTAAACACAAAAAGACATGGAATTTTCATTCATTTCTGATTTTTATCATTTTTATAGCACATTTTCCATGTTAAAGCATAAAGATGTCCAAGTTGCATATCTGCATCTATGTGATGACCTAGCTACAAGGCATGTAACAGATAGCAGAAGCACTCAGCCTACACATGCTAGTTACCAGAAGCAATGGTGATCATTTTTCAAGTTGAAAGCGTAAAAGCCATGCATATGACAGATATCAGACATATCAAGCGAACTGAGACAAAGCATGATCATTGACAAGTAATCAAAAGCATATACCAGCTAGACTAAGTAAAGCAGTTCAATCATATAACAGAAGCAGGCTCAGAAGTGTGATATGTGAATATGTATGATATGAACACACACAAAAAGACTCAAGAAAAGAGAAAAAAAAAGAAAGAAAACTGACGCAAAATATCCTAGAAAGGATACACAACACCCAAATCCCCTCGTAAACGCTCAAATGTAGACTGATCTAGGGGTTTGGTAAAAATGTCAGCCAACTGATGATGGGTATCAACATGAATAAGGTCAATGACACCTTTCTCATATTGATCCCGCAAGAAGTGAAAGCGCACATCAATATGTTTGGTTTTTGAATGGAGACATGGGTTTTTCCCTACACTAATAGCACTCATGCTGTCGCAAAACAATGGAACCCTGGTAGGAAAGAGCAACCCAAAGTCTCGTAGAGTAGAAATCATCCAAACCATCTGTGAGCAGCAGCTAGCAGCAGCTACGTACTCAGCCTCTGTGGTTGAAAGAGCAACTCCAGATTGCTTTCGAGAAGACCAAGATACAAGGGAAGAACCAAGAAACTGGCAAGTACCAGAAGTCGACTTGCGATCCAACCGGCACCCACCAAAGTCGGCGTCCGAAAAGCCAGATAAATCAAGTGATGATGATGCTGAATAATAAAGACCAAGATCAGGCGCATAGGTGAGATACCTGAAAATGCGCTTGACAGCCTGCCGGTGAGACGCGCGTGGTGAAGACTGAAAACGCGCGCAAAGTCCCACGGCAAACTGAATGTCTGGTCTTGTTGCTGTTAAGTACAACAGCGAACCGATCATCCCTCGAAATTCTCTCTCATTGACCTTGACACCGCTCTCGTCCTTGTCCAAACCCCCGGAAGTACCCATCGGGGTCATCTGCGGCTTCAATTCACCACCAAAGTCAAATTTCTTAAGCATGTCACGAGTATACTTACCTTGGTGGATGAAGGTGCCGTCCTTGGTCTGCTTGATCTGGAGCCCTAAAAAGTACTTAAGCTCACCCATGAGGCTCATCTCAAACTCACTGTGCATCTGCTCAGAAAACTTGGACACAAGAGAATCAGTAGTACCGCCAAAGATAATATCGTCCACATAAATCTGAGCGACTAAGAAATCTGAAGCATCTCTGAGCAGGAAAAGAGTTTTATCCACAGAACCCATCACAAAGCCCTTCCCCAACAAAAACTGCTTTAACCGGTCATACCAAGCCCTGGGGGCTTGCTTCAACCCGTATAAAGCTTTGTGCAACTTAAAAACATGTCGAGGAAACTTAGGGTTCTCAAAACCGGGGGGTTGCCTAACATAAACCTCCTCCTCTATGAACCCGTTCAGAAAAGCACTCTTAACGTCCATTTGAAAAAGTTTAAAACCCTTCGAAACGGCAAAAGCTAGAAGAATACGAATGGACTCAAGACGGGCAACAGGAGCGAAGGTTTCTTCAAAATCAATACCTTCCTTCTGGCAATAACCCTGGGCGACTAGTCGAGCCTTGTTACGCACCACAACCCCATCTTCACCTTGTTTGTTCTTGAACACCCACTTGGTGCCTATGGGGTTGCATCCTGGTGGCGGCTCTACTAGTGTCCAAACCCGATTGCGGACAAAATTCTCAAGCTCTTCTTGCATGACATTAATCCAATTAGAATCAGAGAGAGCATGAGAAATGTCTCTGGGCTCAAAAGATGCAACAAACGCAGATTCAGCAAACACAGCGAGAGAGGCAGAAGAACGCAAAGTCCTCTCAGTCAAATCACCAATGATGAGCTCTGAGGGGTGGTCACGCTGAACTTCTCGGGTTCCCTGGTGATCTGAAGTCACCTCACCGGAGTCAGCAGCTGGCACCTCTGGACTCGACTGAAGGGGCTCGATCGAAGTGGAAGAAGTGATCAGAGGTCCGCCTTCATCATCAGTCGAAGTCAAAGAGGGTGTGGGCTCTGCGGAGGATGCAGAAGGCCCGCCCTCAGCAGCAGCTGGAGTATCCTCATCTTCCTCGAAGATGGACTCTCCGAGCTCATCATCACCAGAAAGCTCAAAAGAAGGGGTCAAAGAAGGCAAGGACTCATCAAAAGAAACCTCACACGTCTCGACAAGCAGCTGGGATTCGAGGTTCCAAACACGGAAGCCTCGAGAATGCAATGCATAACCAAGAAAAATACCATCCCAGCAACGAGACTCAAACTTGTCCAAATGCCCTCCCTTCTTGAGCACAAAGCACTTGCAGCCAAACGCTCGCAAGTGGGTCACCTTGGGCTGTCTACCAAACCGCAACTCATATGAAGTCTTACCAATGTAAGCTCGAAGAAAAATACGGTTGGCAAGATTGCAAGCCGTGTTCATGGCTTCAGCCCAAAAACGCCTAGGAGTCCTGTGCTCGTCGAGCATCGTCCTGGCCATCCCAACTAGCGTGCGGTTCTTTCGTTCCACAACGCCGTTCTGTGGGGGAGTGTAAGGAGAAGAAAACTGATGGTCCAGACCCTGATCACCACAGAAGCCGACGAACTGAGAGTTCTTGAACTCAGAGCCGTTGTCGGAGCGAATTGCTCGCATCCGACCATTGTTCTCATTCTTCAGCTTCAAAATCAGATCATGGACAAATTGAAAAGTTTCATCCTTAGACTCTAAAAAGAAAACCCACGAGAAACGAGAAAAGTCGTCAACAATCACAAGTGCATACCACTTCCCACCGACTGAGCGTACCCGAGCTGGACCTACAGTTTCCAAATGTAAAAGCTCGCCTGGATACGAAGTCATCACCTGAGTCACAGTTGAGTGAGAAGCGGCAACCATTTTCCCATGACGACAGGGATGACAAACTAGATCCTTCTCCATTTTAAGCTTGGGCAATCCTCGGATGAGGTCCATAGAGCTTAACCTGACTAGCAGGTCAAAACTCAAATGACCTAACCTCCTATGCCACTTCCAGAGCTCAGAAGAAGATCCAGCAATCAAACAGCGAGAAGGGCCAAAAGAACTAGAGAAGTCAATTCGAAAAACTTTACCGAAGGGTAAAATCTGACAAACCAAAGACCCTCTAGAATCAACCACAGAAGAATTGCCCTTCTTAAAACGCACTTCCAAACCATCCTCAAGAAGTTGCGAAACAGAGATTAAATTAAAGTTCAGATTTTTAACCAAAGCAACATTTTTTAAAGAGAAATGGTCTGAAATGCTAATTGAGCCTATTCCACTTACTTTCCCTTGACCGCTGTTCCCGAACGTGATGTACTCTTTGGAGCTCGGGGGAGTGAGACTGGAGAACCATCTGCGATGTCCCGTCATGTGGCGAGAGCATCCTGAGTCCATGATCCAAACATCCTCCAGTCCCCGGTCCTTGCTATCGTCGTCGTCGGAGTCGTCGGAGGAGCTCTTTTCTTCTCTATCCCCAAGAGCCATGGAGCAGAAGCTCTTGCGGGATCTTCGGCGCTGGTGTGAGCGGCTCTTCGGCTTGTCTCCGAAGGCCATGAAGCAGAGGCCCGCCGGATCATCCCTGTCCTTCTCCTTCTTGATGGTGATCTCCTCATCACTTGAGCTCGATGAAGAGGAAGAAGACGTGGATCTCTTGGAGTAGCTCTTCTCCATCTCGGCGAAGAAGGCCTTGTCGCGCTTCTTGTTCTCTCGCCGGTAGTCCTTCAGGGCCTTCTTGAAGAACCGGGTCTTCGGCTTGCCCTTGGTGAAGGAGGGGCTCTCATGCTTGCCGGAGTCGTGGAAGCTATTGCCGGTGCCCTTCTTGTATCCACTGCGCTTGGGGCAGTCGGCGATGAAGTGTCCTGGATCACCACATTCAAAGCATCCGGATTTTGTGCCGTGTCTTTTGAACATTCTTTTATCATAGACACGACGCACCCGGTTGTTAAAGAGACACAAATCATCATCTCCCAACAACTCAAGCTGGTCCTCAGTGATAGACATCAAGGAGAACCCAGCACAACTCACAGCAGAGGGATCAACAGAAGGTGTAGCAAGGGCCAGGGATTTTGATCCAGAGCCAGTGAGATTTGATCTCAACTGGATATCCACCTCAGTGGCCTTTAGCTTGCTAAATAACTCAGAAATGGTCAAGGTATCGTATGAAGTACTCTCAACAATAGATGATACCTTGATCTCCCAGATCTTTGGGTCCAAGGTATGAAGGACCTTGAGCGCCTGCTCATGATCTGAGACTAACTGAGCACCCTCAGCCTTGTTGTCCCGAAGCTTGTTAATGATCGACTGAAAACGACCAAACAAGGCTTCAACAGATTCACCCGGCTTCTGTGTGAAATTCTCATATTCACGCCGGTAGGTCTGATAGAGCCGAGCCTTGACCTGTGCTGTTCCCTCATGGTGTGCCTTGAGGGTAGCCCAGATTTCTCTCGCAGTGGAGAGATGACTCACTCGCTCAAATTCAGTGGGACCTAAACCAGAAAATAAAATGTTCACAGCCTTACTGTTGCTCAGATGCTGAGCAATGATACCAGCAGTACCTTGCTCAGTAACTGGCAGAATGACAAACGTGGTGTGAACGCAAATGTCCCATATGTCCGAACCCTGGCTCATGAGATAGGCTCGCATGCGAGTCTTCCAATAATTATAGCCATAGGCTTCCAAGGACGGGACCTTGCCAGGAGACGTCATAGTCACTACTGGGGTTTAGAACCGGTTAAGGTATGGAAAAACCCTAACCTTGCTCTGATACCACTTGTAGGACCGAAAGTAGCGACCAGAGGGGGGGGTGAATGGGCGCCTTAAAAATTCTTTCGAATCAATGGCCTGTTCCCGATACCCAACGCACCTCAAAAATACTACGCAGCAGAAAATAAACAGAAGGCCTAAGTCTAAAGGTTTCTAACCTAGAAGCATCTGATGATAAACAGTGTAAAACTAAAGTGGTGCAACTAGACAGATAAACAAGTTGTAACAGGCCTATACTTCTCAAAGAAATGATCTAAGTATGTATAAAGTGAAAAGAGAAGTTACTGTCCAAAGTTGTCTCCTGTTCGAAACTTGGCGAAGCCCGCTTCGCACGTCGAGGTCTGCTTCGGAGGTTGATGATGGAGCCTATCCGAAATGCCGAAGGTGTTGCTGTCTAGCCTAGTTCGAAGTGGTAAGAAGCGAAGAGTACTTCGGAGCGAAGTAAAACAGTGTCGGAGCCTGGTTCGAAGTGTGTACTTCAAAGACAGGACTTCGAACACAGCTTCGAACCAAGAGCTTCGGAGCAAAGTAACAAAGTCGGAGCCTGCTTCGAAGTGAGGACTTCGAAGACAAAACTTCGAACACACCTTGAACCGAGAGCTTCGAATCACAATCTTCGAACAGAAAGCTTCGAACACACAAAACAGACGGACTACCTTCGAACAAAGAAGCGAAGCCTGCCACGCGACAGAAAAGCAAGTCCGAACCCAATGCTCTACCTTCGAAAAGAGCAAGCTCCGAAAAGAGAGGCGAAGGGTGACACGCTACACAGAAATTTGAGCGAGGACTAGCGGAGCCACAAGTTTCGAACCCAACCTCGAAACGTGTCGAAGTATGGACTTCGAACAGATAGGGTCGAAGCCCCTTTGCGCTATTGTTCGAAGTATGTAATGCTGTCGATCAGAAAAATGCTTCGAAGCTTAGCAACACAGAATACAAAACAAAGCTCGAAGATTGAGACGAAGCCTTCGAGTATGGTCGGATCGAAGCCTGCCTCACGGAGCTGAGGGGCTTCGAAAAGAGAAGGATGACTTCGCAGAGACAGTCAGAAAAGCGATTTTAGTCCTATCAACCAGATCGAAAAGTGGAGCAGTGAAAGTAAAAAGCTGGCGCAGAAGAACTGTAGCTACAGTGGAGTACTACTTGCAAATCGCAAGAACTAGTACTCTGTATGTGAAGAACAGAAGCTTCTTCACACCTGCCGAAGCCTACAAAGGCTCAAAAATCACAGGGAAACTTGCTTTGAAGGTGAAAACGAGTCATTAAAAACCTTGCAGATGCAGCACACAAAGAATTAGAGCATTTACTGCAACATTAAAAGCAAGGCAAGAAACACAGAGGGAGAACTCCCTGGCGGCGCAAGCAAGGAACAGGAGAGGAGAGAGAAAAAGTGAGAGGCAAAAATGACCCAATAGAGTAGTATTCAATTTCAGCAAAAGGGTAGTCCAAACCCTAGGGATTGGGGTGCTATTTATAGGCAGCCCAACACTAGGAATATTCTACCAGCCCCTTAGGGTTTTTACAGACTCAAAAATACAGAAAAAGACTCTACTGCCCTTAGATATTTTTACAGACACAACTGACTGACTGTGGGCCTAGAGTAACAGATGACATATCCTGAAGCTACTCTTCTGGACAGTCGGATACAGAATCAACGGTTGTCAGTTTTACGCCGAAACTGACAAAGCCTCCACCAGCTTTGCACCAGGTACCCGGATTGGGCCGGCCCATCTCCGCAGCTCTCTCAGCCCGGCAATCGCTCACCGCCCGTGTACCTGAGTCAGTCCTGGTCAACAGCTCAGTGGGTCTTCTACTGCTCCTGGCCCATGCACCCGGATTGGGCCAGCCCGACTTCGCAGCCTCCTCTGCCCGACAGTCGCTCACTGCCCGTGTACCTGAGTCACACGCGGCCCATGAAACAGCAGATCTCTTCTCTTCTTCAGTCCTTGTTGACTATCGTTGACAATGACTCATCACTTCTGGAGCCATGAGGCCCACGCTATTCAGCATGGCTCCTCAACCCACCAATAACGTTCCTTTAGATCCTGGTACATCTTGGTACTGCCGGGATGAATGGAGTAAAATGTCTCATGGGCTTCTCTTAGGATAAGGGTTTTTATCTCTGGTTTATCCGGCACACATATCCGGGTTCCAAACCAAATGGTGCCATTTTCGTCTTCTGAAAATCCGGGGGCTTTTCCTTGTCTCATGTTCTTCCTAATGGCAGCTATATCCGGGTCCTCCATCTGAGCCTCACGGATCTGCTCAAATAGAATAGGCTGGGTTTCCAAGGTGGCTAGATATGCTCTGGTGGTCAATCCAAGATTCAACTTTTCCATCTCCTTACATAACAAGGGTGCGTGTTCTTGAAGCATCATGGCCGTGCAATATCCCTTGCGACTTAATGCATCTGCTACCACATTTGCTTTTCCGGGGTGGTAGTGGATGCCTAAGTCATAGTCCTTGATTAGTTCCAACCATCGTCTTTGCCTCAGATTGAGGTCAGGCTGTGTGAAGATATACTTCAAACTCTTGTGATCCGTAATGATCTCACAACGATTCCCAACCAAATAGTGACTCCAAATCTTGAGGGCGTGCACTACGGCGGCTAATTCCAAATCATGAGTCGGATAATTCAACTCATGAGGTCTCAACTGACGGGAGGCATACGAGATAACCTTCCCATCTTGCATAAGAACACATCCCAATCCTTGGCGAGATGCGTCGCAATAGACATGGAAGTCTTTGCGGATATCCGGTAGGGTCAGTATGGGTGCAGACACCAAACGGTTCTTGAGAGTGCGGAAACTTTCATCGCATTCAGGAGTCCATTCAAACTTCTCTCCTTTCTGCAACAACTTGGTCATTGGCTTGGCTATCTTAGAAAAATTCTCGATGAATCTTCGGTAATATCCGGCCAATCCCAGAAAACTTCGTATCTCTGATACGTTCGTGGGTGGCAGCCAATCCGTAACTGCTTCCACGGTGGCAGGGTCTACTGCGATTCCTTGCGCAGAGATGATGTGTCCAAGGAACTTTACTTCTGCCGTCCAAAACTTGCATTTGCTGTACTTGGCATATAATTGGTGTTCCCTTAGCTTTCCTAAGGTTAACCGGAGGTGAGTCTCGTGCTCTTTCTGGCCCTTGGAATAAATGAGGATGTCGTCTATGAATACTACGATGAACTTGTCCAAATACTCCATGAACACCTTATTCATCATATTCATGAAGAATGCAGGGGCGTTGGTCAATCCAAAGGACATAACCGTGCACTCATATAATCCATAACGGGTAGTGAAGGCCGTCTTGGGTATATCCTCTTCTCGAATCCTCAACTGATGGTAACCAGACCGCAGGTCGATCTTCGAGAATACCGTAGCTCCTTTGAGCTGGTCGAAGAGATCATCGATCCGAGGCAACGGGTACTTATTCTTGATTGTTACCTCATTCAAGGCGCGATAATCCACGCACATACGCTTTGCCTTGTCTTCTTTCTTCTCGACGAAGATGACGGGGGCACCCCATGGTGATGTGCTTGGTCTAATATAGCCTTTCTTCTCAAGATCCTCCAACTGTTGCTTCATCTCAGCTAATTCATTAGCGGCCATTCGGTATGGTCGCTTGTAAATAGGGGTGGTTCCAGGCACCAAGTCAATCCTGAACTCGATGTCCCTCTTGGGTGGCATCCCTGGTAGATCCTCTGGGAATACGTCCGGGTACTCACAGACTATCGGTATTTCTTCTAGGGTAATCTGGTGCAGTCTTGGTCTTCTGATCTTTAGTCTTGGCATCTGAAACGTGACGGCAGTCCCTTCTTCGCTGGTCACAGTCACTTTTCTCTGGGCACATTCTATCACGCCTTGGTATTTATTTAACCAATCCATTCCCAGAATGAGATCTAGGCCTTGGCATTCTATTAGGATGGGGTCGGCCCAAAATATGGTGCCGTGGATATCTATCCATACCTTTGGGCTATACGTTAGGGCTAGAGTTTGTTTCCCCGGGGTGGCTATTTGTACGGCTCTGGGTAGATCTTCGGTGTTTAGATTGTTCTTTTCCACAAAATCAGTTGATATGAAGGAGTGCGTAGCTCCAGTGTCAAATAAAACCACTGCAAGTGTTGAATGTACCAAAAACTTACCCATCACTATCTCTGGTGCGGCCTGAGCTTCTTCAGCGGTGACGTGATTGACTCGGGCACGGATGGCGGGGTTCGCGGCAACTCCTTGGACGCGCTTAGGATGGGGGCAAGAATTGGAGTAATGCCCCTCCTGACGGCAGTTGAAGCACACCACGGGCTTGCCGTGCTTATCGCGCAGGATCTCTGCCTTCTTTGCCGGGGCAGCTGGGGCAGTTGGTGGGGCGGGAGCGGGACGAGGTTGGCTGGCTCCAGCATTGGCGGCTGGTGGCGCCGGACGATACACTGGGCGGGGGTGGTACTGCTGTGCTGGTGGAGGTGGAGCAAAACGGGGTCTCTGGGCCATACCCTGGTTTTGCCTGAAGGCAATCATGCGCTTCTTCTTCAGGTCGACCTTGTTTTGCTGGGTCTCCTGCATGATGGCTTTGTTCACCAACTTTTGGAAGTTGGCGAAGTCTCCAGAGATGAGTTGTAGGGACAACTCGTCCTTCAGTCCCCTAAGGAACTTGGCCTGTCTGGCTGCATCCGTACGGACCTCCTCTGGTGCGTACCTGGCCAGGCGGTTGAACTCGTGCAGATACTCAGTGACAGATCTGCTCCCCTGCTGCAGATCTCGGAACTCTTGTTGCTTCTGGGCAACGATGCCGTCGGGGATGTGGGCGGCACGTAAGGCGGCCGAGAACTCCGCCCAAGTGGGGGCGTGGCCCTCGGGCAGGGTCTCACGATGATTGTCCCACCACTCTGCGGTGGGACCATGAAGCTGGTGGGTGGCGAAGGCCACCCTCTCCTGCTCGGTGCAGGTCAGAAGGTCGAGCTTCTTCTCGATAGCCCGCAACCAATCCCCAGCCTCCATGGGGTTGGTGGTGCTCAAGAAGGTCGGTGGGCGGACTCGGAGGAACTCCGAGAGTTGTGACGCGGGAGCGGGAGCTGGTGTGGCAGGTCGGGGCAGCTCGGGCTGTTGGTGGAGGCGGAAAAGATGCGCCTGCTGTTCTTGCATCTGCTGTTGCTGCTGCTGCATCTGGTTCAATAGGGCAGCAACCAACTGGTTCTGAGTGGCCATCATTTCAGCCAAGGTGGGGTGGTTGGCGACCGGGGCTTGCCTTTGCCCGGTGGCTCCCCATTGTGGCAGGTTGCCACTATCTCCTCCGTTCTGAGGAGCGTCTGATCCCTGAGTGTTGGTCATCCTGGAATTTTCAACGTATACACATTTATTTTGGTGAACTTCTTTATATTTTATTTCAAAAGGGTACCGTTCTTGCGGTTACATTTATTTAATCCTTCATTCATGCCTTATGTTTTTGACATGAATGCTAATACAAGCAAGTAATAATAAAAATAACAATCAATCGTAAAACTACGTCTATGGCAGCTCGGGGGACGGCTCGATCTCGGGCTCGTGGGAGACGGTCGGGGTCGAGGAACTGGATGGTCCGGCGGGTGGTGCGCTGCGGGAGATCCTCTTGGGCCTCACAGTGGGGATCCGAAGGGGTTTCTTCCTGCGAGGCGGAAGAGGCGCGATCTCTTCTATGTCCTTCTTCAATTCTCTGAGCTGCTGACGGAGCTGGTCATGGACCATGGCGCCCTGGCGTAGGAGCTCGTTCTGGCGCCTCAACTCCTCCACCTCAAGGGTCAATAGAGGGTTCTGCTCAAGCTGTCGACGGAGCTCGGCATTCTCACGGGTCAGGTTCTCCGAAGTGTGGCGGTAGAAGTCGATGGTGTCGTGCTGGCTGTCTGCGTCGAGGACGGCCTCTGTGTGGAGGTTGTCCATGGCCTCCAAGAGTCTCATCGTGCGGGTGATGGCGGAGCTGCTCTGTGTGAGGGGACTGACGTAGATGCTGCGGTGACTCCCGGGTGTGCGCATGGGCATGAAACGGTAGACGGTGTCGCGGAGGTGGCAGTGGTATACCAGTCGAAGCTCGGCGAGGGACTGGAGAGCGGCTCGCTGGCTGGCCACCACGAATGAAGGTCCTCCAACTCCATGGGTGTAGAAGGGTGGCTGCGTGGAAGAGGGGCGGATTCCAACCGTGACCTCGCAGTAGCTCTCGTTCGCATCGGGAAAGATCCCGTGGAACGCAGGCTCATGGGGAAACCCCAAAAAGTCGACGAGCACGCGAAGCTCGCGGATGAATCCGGCCTCATCACGAAGAGTCCCGCTCATGGTGTGAACCGGCATCTACAAAAGAGAGAAAATTTTGTGAAAACCTCGGGAGATGAGAGGATAAGTAATCTTTTGTAAAATATAGTGAATATATATAAGTCCTAAGGTCAGGTCTGTTTGGCTTCCTACAGTCAAGTCGGCTCTGATACCATCTTGTCGCGCCCCGATTTAATAAATCAGGACTTTATTGAAATTCCAAAGAAAATCAATAAAACAAGACGTTCATCAAGCGACCACGTACAATACGGGCAATCATTCATGGTTCGTAGACCGCATTAATACAAAAGTGAATGAAAGTGAAGAGAAACTAATAAAATCAAGGGTCCTAGATGAACGCCTCCTTCCAGTCTCGCCTTGACTGGGTCGCTACTCTAGACCTTCATCCTCCTCGTAGTAGACGGGCTCTGATGGTGTAAGTCAACGGGGTGAGTACAGATGTACTCAGCAAGCCACCGAATGCAAGTATAATGCAAGATAATAACAAGGGAGATAGTGGCTAGTTTTGCGGAAGCAGCATATTCGTAAAGCATTTAATGTGAGCAATTTATTAGTACGGAAAAGTAAACATGTGAATGCATCATCATCTTCTAACTCGAGGAGTACGTTTTACCTCCTCGCACAACAGTCCTTACATGCCATGAGTAACTCATCCATTCAAACAATTTGTAAACTAACTACGAGTAGTCACACAACCCGCCCTTGACCGTGGGCTCGGCTTTTCGAAAAGATTAATTTACTCTGATCAGAGATGTACCACTGTACCCACAAGGCACGCACTCATCACCTACACCGAAGTGTAACGAGATGACCCATCACACGGGAACTCGTGCCAAAACCTTCCATATGGTCTTCCCCGACTCAACAGCACCCTCTTATAGGTTTCGTACCGTGTCTCGCCATGTCGAGTTTCCACAATACCCCCTCTTGAGCCATCGTCGGTACAAGGCGCCCTGAGGGCTAGCCCCTTGCCCCCTCCACTATGGTGCCGTGAGACGGAGTGTTCCACACTTCCAGTTAGGACTTACCCATTAGACTTGTGGTTGGTACGGAAGTGCTTTGCAACAGATCCCGCAGACCGGTCCTTATAGTGCCCCGGGTGCGACATACCAAAACCCGAGCTTGCACCCAGAACCCACCATACTTATAACATACCTAACTCCAATAGAGTCCAGAGACAAGAATAACGGGGTATTTCATATACCAGAATCCATCTATTCTACGACTCATTCTTTATATCCTATAGCAGTTGTGCCGGTACATTGGGCACTAGCTAATATAATATTTGTAGAGTGACAAGGAGTTGAGGCTCAATAAGCATGGCTTGGGTTTGCACACAAGGAAGGGGATCTAATAAATATAAGTGTAGGGCTTTGATGTTTGACTAATGCAATATTTATCCTATGGGTTATAGCGATAATTTATTAAAGCATAGGCTCAAATATGATCAACTGTTTCCACAGAGGTGGTCGATGACTTGCCTTGATCAGCAAAGGGTGAAGGAGGAACCTCGGGGTAGAACTCCTGCTCCTCGACGAACTCGTAGTCTTCTCGTTACGGAAAAATAAATAATACATTCAATAAACAGATAAAATTCACTAAATATAAGAACATACATAGTTTGTGGGTGTTTTTATGTGAAGTAATATTTTAATATTCTGAGTTTTGTATAAAACAGTAAAGTTTAATATTTTAGGATTTTTCCCAATTTATTTCCTGTATTATTATTTTTAACCCTAAGGGATTTTTATTCATTTATTTATTAATAACATTTTGGGCAACAGAAACATACTGTTTTTATGGCATTAATGTGTAGAGAATAATATTCTGGTTCTAACAAAATTTGAATGGTGAAATTTAGAGTTAAAATGAGCAAGATATGAATTTTTGAAGTTTAAACTATTTTCTGAATTTTATTTTAAAACCAGAAATGGGTTCTGGTCCACGGTGAACCAGGCTTACGGTGGACTGGCTACTGTGCGCGTGGACCGGTTGATCCAGAGCCGTCGGATCTGGATCTGGCGGTCAGACGCGAGGCGGGAGGCGTAAGTGAAAATGGACGGTCCAGATTAAAACGTGCGAAGGGTTATGACGTGGACGCACGAGATTGATCCAGCGTTTTAAGTCATGATCGACGGCTGCGATCGCCCCGTACCCCTTTGACCAGATCCGAGGGCCTAGATTAAGTCCCGGAGGGTTTTAATCCTAGCCCTCCGATCGTGATCGAGCGGCCGAGGCGCGATCCGGCACGGCACGGCGTAAGGGGCGTGTACCCCCCTTCGTCTCCGGCGACGGCGGCCTCGGGTGTGCTTGCGACGGCGGCGGCGAGGGCCTAGGAGCCTGGCTAACGGTCAAAATGGAATGCGGAGGAAAAGGGGATCACGATGATACCTTCGGCGACGATGGTGGGGGCTTGGAGGTGACCGGCGGCGAGCGTAGACGACGGAGGGCGTACGGGTGCTCGACGGCGACGGCGGTCCGGCGGTGTCCACGGCCAACGGAGGGGTGGACGAGGTGAGGCGGTCGACGACGGACCCGACGGTGGCGGCGGCTAGGGCGGCGGGGGTCCGAGACGACGGCGAAGGCTTGCCGGAGTTGAAGCAGGGGAGGAGCTCGCAAAATTGGCAGAGGCGCTCTGGAGGGCTAAGGCTTGGGCTACGGCGTTGTGGGGTGAGTGCGGTGACCAGAAGGGTTTTTATAGGGGGTCGCCGGCGTCAGGATGGCAGGGAACCGAGGGGATCCCGAGAGCTCCGGCGATCCCTTACCAAAGCTCCGGGTAGCTTTCCTAAAGCGTAAGAACGCGTTGCTATGGATGGAAAGGAGGCGGCGGCATGCGGGGGAAGTGATCCGGGACGATCCGGGCGATCGCGGGCTGCCGGCGGCGAGAAGCAGAAGGTGATCGCCGGGAGAAAGGAAGGGGGCGATCCCCTTCCATCGGAGATGAAGCACCTGACAGGTGGGCTCCACCTGTCAGTGGGCGAACGGGAAAGGAAAGGGCCGACAGGCGGGGCCGAGCGGTCAGAGGGCGTAAGGTGGCTGACGCGTGGGGCCAGGCGGGGCGCGGGCGGGAGGAGAGAGGCGGGGGAACGCGCCGACAGGCGGGTCCCACCGGTCAGTGGCTCATGGTTGGGCTGGGCCGGGCTGAGGGAGGTTTCGGGGTTGGGGCCCAATAAGCATTTTAATTCTTTTCTGATTTAAAATAATTCCAGTAATTCATTTATTTGATTAAGGGTTGAACCACTGTTGATAAAAATTTGTAAAAATTCCTAAAATTATAGTTTGGTCTCTAGTTCATCTCATAAAATTTTCAAGTCCAAATTTTGAGTATTTCTCCCTGTTTGGCTTTATTTGGGTTCTTTTGTGAATTTCCCTTTTATAATTAATCCAAAAATGATTTAAATAATATTTTCTTTTATTTTAATTTCTGGGGTGTTACAACTGTCGCCTTGTTTTCTTGTTAGCCGCACTCGCCTCCATCTCCTCGGTACATGAGCTCTCCCCATGGTTCCTGCACCCGGCCCTAGAAAGCCTGTACTGCACGGCTGGCCCATTGCCGTGTTTCCTCCACCCAGTTTGAGTGTCACCAGCACTCATCTCTCGCACGTGTGTCCTCTGGTTGTGTCTGGTTCATGTTCTCAGTGCACACAGTGACATCGGTGGTGCCTGCATCCTTGGCACGCGACCACGATGTTAATGCCCAGCGCCAGGCTTACTTCTCATCCACGGTGTCGATTTTGGTCTTCACAGGTAAGTAGGTAAATCTCTCTTATCTCTTGTATTTTAGTTGTTTGTACAAATTCCTGTAAGGTTATTTTTCTTGCATGCAAAGTGTTTGATTTATTGCCTACAAGTCTACATACATATCAAGTTTCTGATAATCTACATGTGAGTTTCAAAGTTGGACTACACATGTTTGATGAAACAACTGTGAGGTATGTATACACTACAAGTGTTCGATGAAATGCATAATTTGTTATGAGATGCATGACACATGTATGTTGAAATGTTTTTGAGTATCTGGTGCATGACAAATGTTATGATTGAATGCTTCTCAATGCTTTCTGCATTTCTTTTTCTATAGAATGCTTGTGGCATTTTTGAGGGCCATCTTGTTTGATCTCATTTGAATGCTTGTGATCTGTCAGATTGTTCCTTCACGTCTATAGTGGCAGGAGAGTGATAGCATTTGTTTTTTCAGATATTTGCGAATTTGAATTTGTGCCCATTCACTCCACCTTGCCTCTGGTCGCTACTCTCAGTCCAACAATCATGTACTGACCTACTGAAGAATAAGTTCCTAGAGTGGCTTCGTGGGGCACCTATGTGCCTTTGAAACCATGTCCAAGGATGTTGCATACGGTGGCGGCACACATGCTCGGGATTTTCCAAGCATTATACCTCTACACCTGACTAGAGGACATCTGTGAGAGGTTGTCATCAACCATCGAGGAGGCTAACTTGGAGATATACAACTTTGAGGTGATGGAAACAGCTGACTTGCCCATCCAAGACCTAGAAGTATTCTTTGAGGAGCTAGCCAAGTAGTATAATTATGTAAAATATATTGATGTAAATATTACAATTTTGTTTTAATGATAATGTCATTTGAAGTTTTATTTGTGTGTTTTGCCTGACAGCCTATTGATCGCAACATAGGGAAACTTGGCCACATACACGCATATTGAACCACGGGCTTCACAAGTGTTCGGAAATGAAGAGAAAGGTGATTGATCAATAGGCATAGAGGAAATAGCTCATAAGACAAGGTTGACGAGACGTGAGTGTTTGGTGAATTTACCAACAATAACTCCCAATAGAGTAGAACGGATACCAACTCAGGGTGATCAGTTGGGGTAATGCCTGACCAACCTCTAGAGTTAGAGTGGGTCATACACTCTAGGAAAAAGTTATAACATGGGGCAAGCACTCAGGGTCATGTAGGGCAAAAATATTAGAGATTTATTAAAGAAACCAAATTATTATTAACCCAAGATACAAATATCTAGCTTATAATATTAGGGGTAAAATCAGCATATATTCTCTATGTTCTAGGAGTTTAGGATGCGCTGACCATCTTCCTGAGTCAACTGACCTCCGAGATGAAGAATGGACCTTCCTATGGGGTGGATAAGTTATGAGCACCCACTATAGATTGCACTCGATGAAGGACCAAATCTCCGACATTGAGTGAGCAACCACGAACATTACGATCATTATATAGGCGAAGTACTTGCTGGTACCAGTCAGACTGAATCATTGCGGCCAATTGAGCTTCGTCTAGGCCATTGATGTCTTCTTCTCTTGTTTGTTCTGTGGCCCCCTCATCATATTGTTGGATTATTGGGGACTCGTGGAGCATATCTATTGGTAGGATGGCCACTGACCCATATACTAGAAAGAAAGGAGTCTGACCAGTAGCTCGGCTTGACTAAGTACAAAGTCCCCAAAAAACAGCTAGCAATTCCTTTAGCCGCTGACCATCATACTTGTTGAGAGAGTCGAAAATTCTAGCCTTCAAACCTTTGAGAATCATGTCATTGGCTTGTTCACATTGACCATTCGCTTGTGGATGTGCTAACGATGTGGATTTCACCTCAATGCACCAGTATTCACAAAATTCCTAGAAATCATTTGTGGTGAATTGTGTCTTGAGATCAGTGATGATTTGATTAGGGACGCCCTAACGATATATAATTCCTTGGATGAATTCCATAACTTTTTTCACAGTGTAGGTCTTTTGCGGGATAACTTCAATCCACTTGGTGAACTTGTTAATGACAATGAATAGGTGATCATAACCTCGTGGAGTTTTTTGAAATGGGCCGATCATGTCGAGTCCCTAGCATGCAAATGGCCATGAGGTTGGAATTGTTTGAAGTGCTTGTGCGCGGAGATTATTTTGCTTCCCGAAGAATTAGCACCCTTACATCTTTTGACAAGTAATTTTGTGTGTTCATTTGTATTTGGCCAATAAATGCATGACCGAAACACCTTTCCAATAAGAGTCTGGGCTCCAGCATGACTTTTGCACATTCCTGAGTGCACCTCTTTTAATATGTCTGATCATTTAGATCAGCTGACGCATTTCAAGAGCACCCAAGTTGATGTGTCTCATTTATGCAGTTCCAACCCCACGATGATGTATTGTTTACTCCAAGAGAAATTAATGATTAAGTCCTTGTATTTAGGTAATTTGGCGGTGAGGATGCAGTCAATAAGTGGTCGGTGTCAATTTTTTTAATCATCGGTGCTGACCGGGATCGATGGTTTCTCCTTGTCATCCAAGGATTCTGCTTCTTCATTCTATACTTCTTTACCGTAGGCATCCATCTTCTTGCTGGTGCATGACCAATCTTTGTTTACTTGGCGGATAGAACGCTTGGAATCTCCATAGAACATTAGTTGCTTAACCTCGAGGGAATTGGCAATACACAAGAACTTAACAAGTGCCTCATACTCAGCCACATTATTTGATGCTATTAACAAGAGCTAGAGGATGTACTAAAAGAATTCTCCCTAGGGGAAGATCAGGAGAACTCCCACACTAACTCCATCAATGGAGAGGGAACCATCAAAATACATGACACAATGTTTCGAGTTATTAGCTATTTGCGGGAGTTGAATTTCCATCCACTCGGCGATGAAGTCGGTGAGAGTTTGAAATTTGATGGACATTCAGGGCTTGAACTCAATGTCATATTCACCCAATTCAATTGTCCTTTTGCTGATCCGACTAGTGGCATCTCGATTATGGAGAATTTCATCTAGTGGGTATTCTGTAATGACATCCACCAAGTGAGCCTAAAAATAATGCTTGAGCTTCCGAGCGGTGATGAGTATGGCAGAAAGAAGCTACTAAACCTAAGGGTAGTTGACCTTTGATAGTCTAAGTACTTTTGATATGAAATACACTCGGTGTTGCACTAGGTAGGTGTGGCCTTATTTTGGACGTTCGGTGATGATGGTTGTGCTGACCATGTGGGTCATGGTGGAACTGTAGAGGACAAAAGTTTCTCTAGGCTCAGTACAACCAAAACAGGTAGTGTGGTCAGAAATATTTTGAGTTCTACAAAAGCCTAATCTGCCTCTGGCGTCCAAGTGAAATTATCCTCCTTGAGCAGCTTAAAAAGTGGCATCCCCCACTCGCCAAGTAGGGAGATTGTTGGCGTAAAAGATTACGTTAACAGGTTCTCTAAGATTAAGAACTAACAAACAGTGAATTTGTGTTGAGAACTATCTCAAGCCTCCGAATTGGATAATAGCTTAAG
The DNA here is from genome assembly GCA_019279435.1 of Zizania palustris. Taxonomy (NCBI): domain Eukaryota; kingdom Viridiplantae; phylum Streptophyta; class Magnoliopsida; order Poales; family Poaceae; genus Zizania; species Zizania palustris. The sequence continues at coordinate 14,845,269 of JAAALK010000079.1, forward strand.
TAGTCCAAAATTGTGTATTGAATAGCTGAGTATTCGATGCCTATTACAGGGTAAGAAGGGGGGTATTTATAGGCAAAAAGTCTAAGGAAAAGACCTATTTACCCCTCAATTACAACCGACATAGTCGAAACTATTCGGTACCCTGAATAGGGTTAAAATGTTAAAATCTACCCGGAGTAAGTAGATAAGCCAAACATCTTATCAGACTTGCAGTTTTCCACCGGAGCTTCATAGCCTACGGAGGGTACCTTCGGATTGTAAGTCGAAGCACTCTTCGGCTTAATAACTCCACCATCTTCGGGCATAAGCTTGGAGCTTCGAGGCCAATAAGTTATCTTGACTATCAAATTCTAAGTCCTGAAGGTGGAGTATTTTCCCCCAACAGTAGCCCCTCGAATATGCTTCTCCGATTTTAACCTGTATAGTAGGAAAGCAGTATACGCAAGGAATATTTTCATATTCAGAGACTTAGAGAAATTTGAAGCCGTTACAATTATTCAAAGGGCCTCTATCCCCAAAGCATCCGGGCAATGGCCTCGAACCAGAACTGTTGTGTGAACGCTTCGTGAGAAAGAGAACCGTTGCGGAGTTTAAACGTCGTGAGGAGCCGTTAATCTGGAGCCGTTACTCTACAAGTAGCTGTTATACTCTCGAAAAGGTAACGGTCAAAATTTACTACGGACTCACACCATTTCGCTTCCTGGGACCACTTGCTAGCGAAGGAAGTCGAACCTGTAATGTATATGCATTCGAAGCACAACAACTATTGGGAGGCTATAAAAGGGGAATCGGAATTCACCAAGAACTTTTACCGTGCTTGACATCCAAAAACTTACTCTCTTCAACCTCCAAATCTCTCAACTTCCCGAGCGATCGAGCCATGGCGAGGACTAGCCACACCGTGCCAGCGGCAGTGGGTACTTTGGTGCATAGGCAGGCTTGGGCGTCTTCAGTGGTAGCGGCAATGGCGGGGGCTCCGGGAGATGTTTGGCCCTAGAACCCTTAAGAGCTCCGCCCTCCATCCAAGAAGAAAATCCCCCAAAGCTTCCTCATCGACCAGTCTACAAGCACCGCAGAGTCCGTAGAAGAAGCCGTGGACAGGAAGCTAGGGCCCGGAATGAGGACCTGGGTCCCCAGAACAGAGTCGACCCCTAGGCCACGAAGCAGAGAAGTTGTAGTCTTCGAAGCATTCTTCGAAGCGGGTCTGGGGCTCCCTGCCATCAACTTTTTATCAGAGGTACTAGAAATGTTTCATATTACCTTGCCTCAACTGTCTCCCAACGCCATCGCATGGCTGGCCATCTTCCAGCCGAAGGACGATCGGAGGTCTTCGCCGCCACTCATGAGGCTATCTGCCAGCCGAAGCCACAAGATGGCCCCGGAGACACCAAGGTGATAACAGCCTTCAGAAGTGTTAACTTCCAGGGGTGGAGGGAGCACGCTCAGCACTGTAACACCCCAAATTTTCAAAGAAATAAAAATATTATTTAATTCAAATTCCTAGATTTTATTATTTTGAAAATACCTTTAAATACCCCTCTTTACCATTTTGAACTACAACATAGAGTTAATGACCTAAACTCCCAAGGCCAAGATATATTTTTGAGAATTTTTACAAATTTTTATCCACCCTAGAAATGCCCCAAATGATTTAACCTATTTTCTGCAATTATTTTAAATCAGAAAACCTTTAAAACAATATTCGGCCTCCCTCCTCCCTTCTCTCTCTCCCGGCCGGCCCAGCTCGTCACCCTCGCCCGCCTCTGGCTGACAGCCCGACCCCACCTGTCGGCGCCGATTGCCTCCCCTCGCGCGCGCGCTCGACATCATGGCCCCACCCGTCAGCCCTCTCCCTCGCGCACTCGTGCCCGCTGGCCAGTGGCCCCGCCTTTCAGTTCCGTCGTCAACCTCGCGTCGCCACCCCCAAATCACGCCGGCCGATGACCCCCGCCTCGGATCCGCCTCGCTGGCCCCTCCCGCATTCAATTGGTGCCGGTTTAATGCACCCCGAGCCCCCCTGCCCATTTAATCGCGTTAAAGGACGCGTTTAAGCCCGCGGGAATGCAGCCCCGTGCATGGTCGAGCCCTCGTCGGCGAGTTACGGCCCTCCCCCGGCTTTCCTTGCATGCGAGCTCCGCCGGTGGCCCTATTTAAGCCCCTAGCCTCCACCGCGTTCGACCCCCATGACCATTCACAGCGAGAACGAACAGAGCGCTCCCCTCTTCGGTTTTTAACACCTCACCGCCGATCCTACTCCGGTCGCCCCTCGCCATCGCTAGCAACCTCCTCTGCCCTAGCCAAGCACACCGCCATGACCACAAGGACGTCACCGACCCCGGCCACCACTCCGTCGTCGACGAACCCTGCCGGATCGCCGTCTCCGCCAAGGACCCGAACGCCTTCTCTGCCCCCGCTCGTCGCCGGCCTTGCTCCGTTGACCGTTCGCCACCGTAAGGGTACCCTCCTGTTCCCCTAGTCGTCCTCTTTCCGTTTTAGGCCTTAGGCATGATCGCTGTCGCTCGCCATGGCCTCTGGCCCGCTCACCGTCGCCGGAGAAGACGACCGGCACGGGTCGAGTACCCGTGCCGTGTCGGATCTGATCCCGACCGTGCGATCGCGATCAGACGATGCCTATGACCCCACGTGCGCGATCTAATCCACACCGTCGGATCTGAATGAAACGTTACGTTTTAATCTCGCGCGTTCATTTCTATTTAAAACCCATGTTTAATCCGAGCCGTTCATCGCGTACCAGTTCGATGTTTTAATCCTGGCCGTCCACGTCACTTTAACTCCCCCGCCTCGCCCTCGCGCGTTGGATCTGGATCCAACGGTCCAGATCGATCTGGTGCACGCGCACAGTGCGCGGGTTCACCATGGGCCTGGCTCACCGTGGACCTGAGGGGATTTAAATTTGAAAATAAATTCTAGAAATTGTTTTAAACTTGTAAAATTCATATCTTGCGCATTTCAACTTCAAAACTTGCAATTCCAATTTCAGAAAATTTCTAATATTCTCCTCTACATGTTAATGCAATAAAAACAATAGATTTACTTTGGACATTTCATGTTTATTTAATAAAGTGTTCAAATACCCTTATGGTAAAATGCAAATTTGATTATTTAAATCACAGCAAAAATTATATTTATTCATTCCCTGTTAGAATAATGAGACCACTAGGTTTTCTCTGAATATTTCATTTTGAATTAATTAGAAAACTTAAAATGGGATTAATCACTTTTAAAACCCCTTTTTACAAAGGACAACATTTCATTATAATTCCTTTTAAATGATTTATAAAATGAATTTCAGAGGTTCAATAATTTGATTTTCTTTTAATTAAACCAATTTAAACCAATGTGCTTGTTGTGTGGTTTTATATTGTTTAATTGAAAGTTGTATTTATTTTATTTTACTTTAATTATATTGGGAAGACTACGACGCCACCGAGGAGCCAAAATACTTCCCGAAAGTCCCTTCCTCGCCTTTCGCTGAACAAGGCAAGTCACCAAACCAATCTTTTGAGCATATTGAACCCATGTTTTATTAAGCTATCGCTAAAACACATAGGCTATACATGCATTAGTCAAAGGGAACCCTTACAATATATTTATTTAGGACCCCTGTTGGGGGAAAATATCCCATCTTCGGGGTTATTGCCGTAACAGCACAAAAGCAGTTAATGGATTCGAAGGTTTCCAGACGTCCATCTTCGAAGATACCCTGAGTCAAGTTCGAAGTATGAAGATAGGCATTGGTTCGGAGTAGATCTTTGAACTAAGGCTTTTTGAGATCTTTATTGCCAGCTAAGATGGAAGATTTATCTTTTATATTATTAGATTAGTCTTTTACCATTTTAACCCTATCAAGGGTACCAAATAGTTTCTACTATGTCGGTTGTAATAGAGGGGTAAATAGGTCTTTTCCTTAATATTTGGGCCTATAAATACCCCCCATTTCACCCTGTAATATGGACCGAATACAAGTTATTCAATACACACATTCGAACTATTCTAAGTTATTATCCTTTTGGAGGCTTAGAATAGTTCCCTTCGCAAACACTTCGTTTGTTAGTTTCTAATCTACAGAAACCTGTTAGCGTAATCTTTTACGCCAATAGTTGGCGCCGTCCGTGGGGAACTTAGTCCAAAAAACTTCGTTCTCTACCAACTTCTTACATCATGCCTCCTAAGCAGAGAGCACCCTGTAACCCTGTTCGGAGGTCCTCTCGGATCTCCGGAGAGACACCATCCGACACGGTTGAAGTCGGAGGGCCTTCGACATTCCCTCCACCTCAAACTCCGGAAGGAGTTTCCATCCCTCGAACATACGGAGCTTCTCCGCCAAATCCTTCCATACTTCGACCACCTAGAATCCCTCTTCCACCTTCCATCCCACTTCGAACTGATCCTACAAGCTCTCAAGATCCGGAAGATCCTTCCGGAGGAGATGAAGACAATCTTGGAGATATGGCCACTCAAATGGCCAGCCTCCAAGCTGAAGTAGCAAGATGGCGGCAAGAAGCCGCGAATAGGCTTCGCTCTCAAGCCATCCCAGCTATCCCAGAAGTGACCGAAGATGACGAACTCGTTTATCCCGAAGCCCCGGAGAACGCCTCCTTCGATAATGAATCTCCGCTACATCCTGAGCTGCAGAAACATTCAATAGCCTTCGGGCATGTGGGATCCGTCTTAACCCCGAAAAATGTATCTTCGGAGCTAAGGCTGGAAAGTTGTTAGGGTATTTAGTTTCAAGCAGGGGGATTGAAGCTAGCCCTACTCAAATAACTGCGCTACAAAAGATGACTCCTCCGGAAAATTTAAAGCAAGTGCAAAAGCTGACTGGGCGTCTGGCAGCACTTACCAGGTTTTTATCAAGGTTTGCGGAGAGAAGCTTTCCTATATTTAAAGCATTGAAAGGGTCCGAAGATTTTGCATGGACACATGAGTGTCAGAAAAGCTTCGAAGATATTAAAGAGTATCTCAGTAATCTTGCTACACTCACGGTGCCTACTGCGGATGAAACCCTACTCCTTTACCTTGCAGCTATAGGTTCTGCTGTCAGTGCAGTCCTTGTCAGAGAAGTGGATTTCAATGGGAAGTTGGTCCAAAATCCTGTTTATTTTGTATCCGAAGCATTATCAGAAGCGAAGACAAGATACTCCGAACTCGAGAAGTTCGTTTATGCTTTGATAATGGCTTCGAGGAAATTAAGACATTATTTTTTGGCACACAATGTAATTGTACCAACTTCGTATCCTTTAGGAGATATGCTTCGAAGTAAGGATTCAACTAGAAGGATTGGGAAGTGGGCAGTTGAGCTAGCACCCTTCGGCATATCTTTTCTTGCAAGGACAGCAATCAAATCACAAGTCTTAGCAGATTTTGTATCAGAATGGACTCCACCTGCAAATTTGGTTCCGGAGAAGTCAAGTGACGGAGTTTGGACTATTTATTCCGATGGGGCTTTCCAAGCATCCGGAGCAGGTATTGGAGCAGTATTAATTTCGCCTTCAGGGCAAAGAGCAATGTACTCCGCAAGACTCAACTTTAAGTCTACCAATAATATAGCGGAGTATGAAGGGATTTTATTGGGACTCCGGAAAGCACGTGCTCTAGGGGCTACAAGAATTATTATAAAAATAGATTCTCAGATAGTAGCAGGGCACGTAGATAAAAGTTTCCAGGTTCGGCATCCACAGCTTGCAAAGTACTTAGAAGAAATCCGTAAAATCGAAGCACACTTCAAGGGTATTTCCATTCGGAGTATACCAAGAGCAGAAAATGTGCAAGCAGACATCTTAGCAAAAGCTGCAACCGGAGCTGTGGATGTACCAGAAGAAGCTTTCTATGAGGAGCTCAGTATACCTTCGGTGCCACAAATTCCCTCTGCAGAGATTCTTTGCATTCCTACTGCAGATTGGAAAAATTCGATCATTGAACTTTTACAGGGAGGAACAAATTTTCCTGAAGAGCCACAGCTGTCAAGATTGAAGCTTAGAGCTAGAAATTATCAAATAATCAATGGTATTTTATACAAGGCCGGAGTATGTTCCCCTCTACTTCGATGTATATCTCAAGCCGAAGGTCAAGAAATTCTTCGAGAAATTCATGAAGGCCTTTGCGGTAGCCATTTAGCCCCTCGAGCTTTGGCAGGAAAAACACTTCGCTAGGGGCTTTATTGGCCTACAATAGCAGCTGATGCGGAGAGCTTAGTCCGCACTTGTCAAGGATGCCAGTGGATGGGTCGACGAAGTCATCGCCCACCAACAGCTCTTCAAGTTATTGCTCCGGTATGGCCTATGGCCAGATGGGGTATGGATTTAATTGGTCCCTTTCCAGTAGCCAAGGGAAATCTAAAGTTCGCAGTGGTAGCTATTGAGTATTTTTCCAAGTGGATAGAAGTAGAACCCTTAACAGCTATCACTTCGAACAATGTACAGAAATTCTTTTGGAAGAATATCATTTGCCGGTTCGGAGTGCCTAGACAACTCACAGTTGATAATGGAACACAGTTCGATGCAGAACCTTTCAGGAAGTTTTGCGAAGATCTAGGCATTCAGTTATGTTTTGCTGCAGTAAGGCATCCTCAGTCTAATGGAGCCGTAGAAAGAGCCAATGGGAATATTTTGTCAGGGCTAAATCGAAGGATAGTAGGACTAGCAAAATGACTCTGGACCGAAGAGCTTCCGAAGATTTGTGGTCCATTCGGACTACGCAAACAAGGTCCACAGGTTTTACTCCATTCAGACTACTATTCGGAGATGAAGCTATGACTCCAACGGAGCTCAAAGGAGGATCGTTTCGCAGCACCGAACCGGAGATCGAAGAAGAAAGACAAGCTTCGCTAGATTTATCAGAAGAAACAAGACTTCGAGCTGTGGCAAATTTATCAAAGTATCATCAGCAGACGAAGGCTTGGTTTGACCCGAAGGTTAAGCTCAATGAACTAAGACCGGGTCATCTTGTTCTACGAAGCATTATAGCGCCAGGGAAGTTAGGAAATAAATGGGAAGGTCCATATCTAATTGTTCGTTCAGGACGCCCTGGCTCTTTTAAATTAGCTAATTTAGAAGGTGAAGAGTTAGCACATACTTGGCATGCGGAGCACCTAAAGCGATACTTCGCATAAGGGCTCCTTGTAATTCACTTGTAATCATCTTCTGAATTAATAAAGCATATGGTCCAGATAATGCCTTCCCCTCATAGACTTCCAGCTTCCGAGTGGACGCACTGGAACCGCGGGGTTGACCGAGAGGGAAGTGTCATGAAGCTGAATCGTATTTTCGGACATCGAACCATTGGTTCGAAGCTTCTGACGTGGGGGCTGACATAATCCGGAGTCCAAGCCACCGGCTTGTAGGCATCCGTAAAAGAGACCAAAACCACAACATACGGAGTCCAAGCCATTGGCTGGTAGACTTCCGTAAAAAGAGCCGAAGGTGGCCAAAACATGCGGAGTCCAAGCCATTGGCTGGTAGACTTCCGTAAAAAGAGCCGAAGGTGGCCAAAACATGTGGAGTCCAAGCCTTTGGCTGGTAGACTTCCGCAAAAAGAGCCGAAGGTGGCCAAAATATACGGAGTCCAAGCCATTGGCTGGTAGACATCCGTAAAAAGAGCCGAAGGTGGCCAAAGCAAACAGAGTTTGAGCCATGAGCTTCGAATGTCTGTTAACATAGTCCAAAGTGACAAATTATCTAAGATACTAAGGTATCTTGAAAGTTATCTCAAGTGATTTCTTTCAAAAAACAAGGGTACTAAGTTGCCATTCTTCAGACTACAAATAGTCGAAGACGTTTTATAAGATTTTAAAAGATCTTTAAATTGCAGAGGGGCTCCGAACCCCCAAAAATTGTACTCCGAAGTTTTTTCTTTGCGCATAACCATCTTTGAATACAGTTCGAAGTTGCTTATACCCAAAGAGGGGCTAGTAAATATGGAGACAATTTTAAATCGGTATTCATTATTCGAACGAATATGTTTACAGATTACATCATGAAAAATTGGTATCTATACCAAGAAGGAATCGAAGACCTCTTCGGTCTCTAGAGCTAGGGTTGGAACGACTAGTTCCAGCGCCGGGAGTTCTAACAACTTTGCGTTTAACTGTTTTTCCCCCCTTCGAAGCTCTAAAGTCCTTCTGTTCTTGTTGAAGCTCGGCCCAAGTTCGAAGCCGTTCGGGGCTCCTTTCCCAGCTTCCATGTTCTTCAGGTTTTTTACTTTGAACTTCATCTTCGTCTTCAGACCATATAACGTCTTCAGAAGACGAAGTGTTCAAGTTAACCTCTTTTTCTTCCTCTTTAATATAAGACAGTATATCTTTGATTACTTCGGGGGCAATTACACCGGAGCTATCTCGAGGAACTAAAAATCGAGGACGTTTATAAGCTTTTAGAAGATCGAAGGTGGTCCATAATGAGCGAAGTTCGTCGTTAAGGTCTAACACTTCGATATCTTCAGTATGAGGTAAAGCCTAAAAATATGATAAACAAATTTTCATTGATAAATGTTCATAAGCATAAAGCTTTACATAGCCAAAAATCCTAAGGTATTTCTAAACCTGCGGGTTCAGAGGAGGCTGACTACTCGAAGCTTGGGTCAGAACTTGCTTCTGGCGTTGACCTTCGTCGATCCAAGCCTTGATCGCAGAACGACCTTCGGCTCTCCATGAAGTTTGGAAGGCTCGCTAGGCAGCAGTCACACCTTCGGAAGGAGTCAGAAGTCGCTCGTCATCAAAGGTAATTGGGCCCCCTCCTGCGTCCGGAGTTATCGATCGGCCCAGATCTTCGTAGTAGCGAAGTAGGCCAACAGCAGCCACTTGTCCGGAGAGTTCTCCATATCGAATGCCCGCTGTCTTCATCTGCTTCGCCACTCCTTGGATCCTTTTCAACCGGCGCAGAAGAGTGATGTTATCATCACAAGGAAGTGTCCCAGTAGTACCGAAGTACTCCAGGACACCTAGCAACTGATTCATAACTTCCACATCCACCTTCTCGGACTTCAGCTTATCTTCTTTCAGCACATCCTTCATCGAAGTTACTTCTCCAAGAACCCCAGAAAGTCTAGCCGTTTCAGTGGTCAAAATATTCTTTTGGTTCAACAGCTGGCTAGCTTCCTCTTGGAGTCTGACAAGTTCGGTCCCCGCAGTAGCATGCTCCGCTCGCAATTTTTCAATTTCTGCTCGAAGCACAATTCTCTCTGCTTCGAGCTCTTTATTCGCAGCCTCCAAACCTTGTCTGGCCCTGCGCTCCGTTGACACTATATTATCCATTTGGACCACTCGGCTTTCGGAGATGCTAAGATTCCGTTGAAGGATGTTATTTTCCTCCCGAAGACGAGCGATCTCTTCATCATTAGATATATTCGCAGCTCGGGCCAAGACGGGTTGCTGCAAAAAGAAAAACCAAGGTAAATATTTATTCGTAAACGAATTCTATGTTATTTTGTAGATGCTTCGTACCTGGTAAGCTGCACGATCTATAGCAGCGTTGAGCTCCGACCTGTCCGCTTTACTTAGAATGGCCACTAAGTTAGTCTCCCCTATGTCGCGACTAGCTCGATCCAAAGGTTCGAGCAAAGTCCGAAGACCAATTGTTTGCCCTAAGAAAGGAGCTAGCAGGGGGAGCATGCTTATTGCTTGTTGGTCATCTTCGTCCAGCGAAGGGCCGGAGCATTGGCTTGTGGTCTTCGGAGCCCCAGGAGACTGGCCCTCCTCGGAAGATTGGCTCTCGTCTGTTGAATCAGACGGAGTTGATCTGGAACTTGCAGCAGGGAGGGGTTCTATATTCCTTTTGCCTCTTCCAGGTCCCATTTGAGTAGCTTTCTGGGTTGGCTCCGAAGTCGTCGAAGGTCCAGGAATTATTTCTTCCTGGCGGACCTCTTCCATAGGAGTGGACTCTGTAAAAAAGAGTATTATACATTGTATAAATACAGAAAATAAACATGAAAGAATTTTTCGAAGTCTACCTTCGACATTTTGGAGAGGGGCAATCATCGGACTGTTCGGCGGATCGAAGGCGAGATCTTTGTCCGAATCAGCCGTTAAGTCTTCGACTGCAGGAGCATCATCCTGAGCAGTCCTTGTTGCCTCTTCAGGAATCGAAGCCATAGTAATTTCGACCCCACTCTCATTCACAGGAACTTCGTCCTGAGGTATATCTCCTTGAACTGCCGAAGTCCTTGGTTGCTCAAGGTTATCTTGAGACTCCGGAACGTTCGTAGGTACTTCGGCTTATGCAGTCCTTTGAATTTCATCTTCGTCTATCAGACGCACAAGCAACCTCCCTTCGTCCTCTTGGGAGTCAGAGACTGAAGCCCTTGAGCTCGAAGGTGCAGGATTCAAAGGTGCAGGATTTTTTGGCTTCCGAGCCACCTTCTTCACCGGAGTCTTGGAAGAGCTCGAAGTCCCAGCTTCGGCTTTCCTCTTTTTGGGTCCTTTCTCCGAAGGCACCCAATCCATCAAAGGGGGCGGAACGATTTCCAGCATTCCCCACACTCTGTTAAATCTCTCCCAACTCCCGACCAGCTTGATTCTCCATTTTTTTTCGGTCGGAGTTGGAGCGCCCAAAATCTTCTCCGAAGCCCTTACGATTTGCTCCGAAGTAATAGGGGCTGAAGAAGCTAAAAAATGAATCAAGTTAGTTTTTCTTCGAATGAATATGCATAATACATGTTGTCTTCGAAGTTACCTACAGGGCTTGAAGTCGAAGTGATCTTTCGGAGACCGCCTTCCGAATCCTCTTCGAAGATGATAGGCCAGTTGGCCATAAGCGGAGAGATTTGTAACCCAAGGAATTCTTCGGCTAAGTCTCGCATGCTCAACCTCCGACTGATCTTTTGAAGTAGGCTGAGGCGAGCTTCGAGCTGACCTTGGTCGGGATGCACTAGGGCTTCCTTCCGGAATTGGATTTCTTTCAGAGGTCCGGCCAGAGGATTGCTCGCCCCAACTTCGGCATAAAACCACCTCATGACCCAGTCGGTATACCATCTTGCATTGATGGCCTTAGCAGGAAATTGAAGGGCGTATTCATCCCGAAGCCCGAAGTTAATACTTCCGAAGGCTACTACTACTTTTTCACCTCCGGGGCCTACGAAGGTTTTTGGCTAGCATGAAGCTCTGTGTAGCGCAGCGAAGATCTCTGCCCTCCCCTCACAGCCTTCGGCTCTCAACGCCCATTCGAAGATAGCCAAACGAGCCACTGCGTTCGGAGACAGTTGAGGAAGGGTGACGTGAAATAAATCAAGTACCTCCGCCAAGAAGTCCACTGCTGGAAGGCCTAAGCCGGCTTCGAAGACGACCACTTCTCCGGGCCTTGGCGACGGGATAAGTTCTTTTCTAGGCTTGCAGATCATAACTCCGGTGCTAATCCTCCCTTCTACTGCGATTGCCAGTGACTCCCTCTTGCATGTAGAAGGTCCCAGTTGAAAGGATTGGTCCAAGTACTTCGTTGATGGCGGGCAGAGACCTTGATCATCAGCATTTTGGGGATTTCTCCCTCCTGCCGCCATGGATGTCGTTACGGGTGTTGGAGGTGCCGTCGCCAACGCCGCAGCCGCTGCTGCTGCTGCCTCCTGCTGCCGAGCCAAGGCTGAAGGGGCTCCAGAACTCTTGGTTTTCTCCATTGCAGTTACTGAGTTTCTTTGGGAGAAAAATGGAGGCTAGGGCTCAAAGGACTCAAAGGGCTCAGAAGTCGTTTGTTTGCAAGAAAGCAGTGGAAAGGTAAGCAGGAATGTTCTAGGCCCTCTATTTATAGCCTAGACTTTACATTTTTACCGTTAGTCCATGCCGTTTCGCATTCCTGCCCGTTACTTTTCTCCGAAATTAACGCATTCTACGGTTTCCGTTAGAAGAAGAAAGCTAACGGCTCTTTCTTCTAAGTCTAAAAGACTCTCGAACTTCCTGAGTCGGTTCTAAGATAGTTCGAAAGTAATTGTTTTAAGACTGATTCGGAGTTTATATCTTCGCACATTTCGGAGATGAATTAAAATCTAATAACCCCTATGTCTGGTTATTTTTTTCCTTCCGTATACTGCTCTCCTAACATTACAGGTTAAACGGAGAAGCGTATTCGAGGGGCTACTGTTGGGGGAAAATATCCCATCTTCGGGGTTATTGCCGTAACAGCACAAAAGCAGATAATGGATTCGAAGGTTTCCAGACGTCCATCTTCGAAGATACCCTGAGTCAAGTTCGAAGTATGAAGATAGGCATTGGTTCGGAGTACATCTTCGAACTAAGGCTTTTTGAGATCTTTATTGCCAGCTAAGATGGAAGATTTATCTTTTATATTATTAGATTAGTCTTTTACCATTTTAACCCTATCAAGGGTACCAAATAGTTTCTACTATGTCGGTTGTAATAGAGGGGTAAATAGGTCTTTTCCTTAATATTTGGGCCTATAAATACCCCCCATTTCACCCTGTAATAGGGACCGAATATAAGTTATTCAATACACACATTCGAACTATTCTAAGTTATTATCCTTTCGGAGGCTTAGAACAGTTCCCTTCGCAAACACTTCGTTTGTTAGTTTCTAATCTACAGAAACCTGTTAGCGTAATCTTTTACGCCAACAACCCCCGACCTTGATGTGCAACCCAAGCCATGCTATCTCGCCTAACCTCCTTGTCACCATGTGATTACTACTATTAGCTAGTGTCCAATGTATTAACACAATTGCTATAGGATAAAAATGAGTCGTAGCAACATGGTTCTACTATATGATCCTCATTACATCTTATCCTTGGAATTCTGTCGGTCATGAGTTATGGTTGTGAGTGTATGCATGGTGGGTTCCGGGTGCAAGCTAGTGCATTTGTCGGTAGCACCCGGGGCACTATAAGGACCGGTCTGCGGGATCCGTTGCAATACACTTCCGTACTAACCACAAGTCTAATGGGTAAGTCCTAACTAAGGTATGGAGTGTTCCAAACCGAGGCCACCATTTGGAGATGGGTCAAGCAGCACCTGCGGGTGGCTTGTACCAATGTGGCACAAAAGATTGTGCGACGTTAGCCGGGATGCGGCCCGGCGCACCGGCGAAACCTAGAGCGGGTGGTTATCGCTTGGAGCATTTCATGCTGAGGTTTTGGCATGAGTTCCCGTGGTATGGGTCATCTCATTTGGGATGAGTGCGTGCCTTGTGGGTACAGTAGTACATCTCTGATCAGAGTCTTAAATCTTTTCGAAAAGCCGAGCCCACGGTCAAGGGCGGGTTGCGTGACATCCCACAGTTAGATTACTTTGAATATGTATGTGCATGATGGTTTGACATGTAAGGACTGTTGTGCGAGGAGGTAAAACGTACTCCTCTAGTTAGAAGATGTTATTGTTGTTCATGTTTACATTTCCGCATGATTAAATCTGACTACACTAATTGCAACAACTGAAAATGTACTTTTCCGCACTGCTAGTCATTACTCCTTCCTTTGTTATTACCTTGCATTATTACTTGCATTTGCGGTGGCTTGTTGAGTACTTTTTGTACTCATACCCGTTGAACACCATAGAGGATGCCTACTATGAAGACGGTCTAGAGTAGCGACTCAGTCAAGCAAAGATCCTGAAGAAGGCGTTCGTCATGCATTTTAATTATCTTTATTATTGTTTTTATTAAAACTCTGATGTAATAAGTATGGTCTGCGTACCATGAATATTGTCGTATGTACGATTGTCACATGATGAACCTCTTGTATTATTGTTTTTCTTATGAAATTCAATAATGTTCCGATTTCGGTAAATCGGGGCACCACAAGATGGTATCAGAGCCGACTTGACTGTAGGAAGCCAAACAGACCCGCCTAGCCAATAGCTGCAGAAAATTATTTCTCAAAAACCTACTTTATAAACTTTGTTCCTCCCCTCACTTTTTCTTCAACTTGCTGTTTTGTAGATGCCTGTCTACCAAGTCCACAGCTACTGCCGCCACTTCGAGGTGTTCGTCAGGGAGCTCCGCATGATGCTCACATTCCTCGGGTTCCTCTTCGAGCCCGAATTCCAGGGCGTGTACCTGGAGGAGTTTGCCGGACCCTGCGACGTCTCCCTCACCGTCCATGGCTCCGGAGAGCATCTTCCGTCTTACACCACCGCTCTTGGAGGCCCGACTTTCGACGTCGCGTGCCAACGAGTTGCCCTGCAGGCTCTTATGGAGCTGAGGATGATCTACGACGATCGTCTTCAGAACTCGTCCTTCCGGCTTGTGCCGAAATGCACTCCCGGTGCCTACCGTAGCATCTACCTCGGAGTTCACTCCGTGCGTGATCCGGTCATGGCCCGGCAGTCGCGCCTTCTACAGGCTATGGACGACTTCCATACCGAGGCAGTGCTCGACGCCGATGAGCACCATGAGGCGGTTGAGTTTCTTCGTGAAGAGACGAAGAACTTGATCCAGCAGAACAGCGAGCTGCAGCGCAAGATTATGCAGCTGCAGAAGGATATCGCAGAGATGGTTCCCCTCCTCCCGAGGAAGAGGAAGCACATCCGTGAGCCCGTCCGTCGCCCCAAGCGGATCCCGCCACACCCCTCCACCGCTGGACCGTCCACTGCCAGCGCCCCTGCACCACGCCCCGGCCTCGTCTCCGACTCCATCATCGAGAACTTTATCGAGCCCACCACCCCTCAGGAGCCGCGTACTCGGGGTTCTGAGAGCACGGAGACCGCCTCCAGTGGCAAGTAGGCGCTAGATACCTTTTTTTCCAATAAAATGATTTTGTATGTGGTGCTACCTACAACGAGTTGTGTTGTGGGTAGAATAAAAGCTTGATTGTAATAAACAATTCTTACCACTTGGTCTATATGCATGAGCTTTATGAGCTATTTCTTTAAGTATATTGTCATCATCTTTTTGCCTTATAACCTCGTATATTCAGAAGATGGCCGACCACCAGAACATCGGCCCCAACAACGGAGAAGGAGGCAGCCGTGACGCGCCCGAGGGTGTTGTACCCAACTGGGGTGCAACAGGCCCACGTCAGTCCGGGTCGCCCTCCGCCAACCACCCTACCTTGGCGGAAATGATGGTGAATCAGAACCATTTGATCACCTCCCTCCTCACTAAGATGCAGCACCAACAAGCTCAGTTGGACCGTTTGTAGAATGGGGAAACTGCCCCTCGCGCACCAGCACCCGCACCCGCTTCCCAACTCTCGTAGTTTCTGCGCGTGCGCCCGCCCATCTTCTCAAGCAGCACCAACCCAATGGAGGCTGGAGATTGGCTCCGCACCATTGGAAAGAAGCTTGACCTCCTCCCCTGCACCGACCGAGAGCGAGTGGCCTTCGCCACTCATCAACTCCAAGGTCCCGCCGCCGAATGGTGGGAAAACTACCGTGAGTCCTAGCCTAAGGACCACGTGGTAACATGGGCGGAGTTCACCATCGCCTTTCGCGCCGCCCACGTCCCCGCCGGTGTCATCGCGGTGAAGCAGCAGGAGTTCTGCGACCTGCACCAGGGTAGTCGGACTGTCATGGAGTACCTCCATGAGTTCAACCGCCTCGCCCGCTACGCACCGGAAGAAGTGCGCACCGACGCCCTCCGCCAGGCCAAGTTCCTTCGGGGACTCAAGGATGAGCTGTCCATCCAGCTCGTCGCCACCAACTACGCCGACTTCCAACGGCTAGTCAATAAAGCGCTCATCCAAGAGACTGAGCAGAACAGGCTGGACCTCAAGAAGAGGAAAATGATCACCTTCAAGCATCAACAGGCGAATTCCCAGAGGCCCCGCTTCGTCCCTCCACCACCAGTGCCCGCCTACCATCCTCGGCCCGCCTATAGGCCACCTCACGCCACCGGTGGATCCAACGCTCGGCATCCTCGCCCCGCTCCACCAGCTCCGGCCGCTCAGCCGACGCCAGCCGCCAAGGCCCCGATCTTGAAGGATCACTAAGGGAGGCCGGTCGTCTGCTTCAACTGCCGCAAGGAGGGGCACTACTCGCACCAGTGTCCCCACCCCAAGCAGCCACAAGGCGCGACACCCAACCAGGCGGTTCATGCCCGCGTCAACCACATCAACGCGGAGGAAGCTCAGGAGGCTCCCGAAGTCGTACTCGGTATGTTTACCGTAAATTCCGTACCAGCTACGATTTTATTTGACTCTGGAGCAACACATACTTTCATCTCAGAAGATTTTGTGCAAATCAACGAATTGGACGTACTCCCTCTATCCATCCCCATGATGACTGCCACCCCCGACAATAGAACCTTAGCCCACTTATACAGTCCCAAGGTTCAGAAAGAGATCCAAGGAGTATTATTCCGTACCGAGCCAGTGCTCATAAAATGCACCGGACTCGACCTCATCCTAGGGATGGATTGGTTGATGAAGCACCAGGGAGTGATCGACTGTGCCAACAAGTCCGTCACAGTGACCAACCCTGAAGGCGAAGCCGTCACTTTTCGGATGACCAGTCGCCAACCACTCGAAGCCTCCCTCCACTCGCTAGCTCTTGAAGAAGTACCCATAGTCAAGGAGTTCATGGACGTCTTTGTAGGACCGAAAGTAGCGACTAGAGGGGGGGTGAATGGGCGCCTTAAAAATTCTTTCGAATATATGGCATGTTCCCAATACCCAACGCACCTCAAAAGACTAAGCAGCAGAGTATGAACAGATTTCCTAAGTCTACAGGTATCTAGCCTAGAAACAAATGAAGTTAAATATAGAACTTCCAAAGTAGTGCTAATAGGCAGATAAACACAATATACTAGACATGGCAGGTCAAACACTTCTCACTAGATGATCTAAGTGTATATAAAGTGAGATGAGAAGTTACTGTTCAAATTTGTCTCCTGTTCGGAACTTGGCGAAGCCTGCTTCGCTGTGACGGAGTCTGCTTTGCTGTGTCGAAGCCTGCTTCGGAGGTCAGTGTCGAAGCCTAGCGAAGGATGTTGTGAAAGTGCCGAAGGTCTATTTTGGCTAGCCTAGTTCGTGTGACAAAGTGCGAAGTATGCTTCGGAGCGAAGTATGACAGTGTCGAAGCTTGCTTCGAACAGTGTACTTTCAAGCCCAAACTTCGAACCGAGCTTCGAACGTGATACACAGAAAAATAACCTTCGAAAGATAAGCGAAGCCAAACACACAGCAGCAAGACAAAAACGAAGCCTACACTCTACCTTCGAAGCTAGCTTGATCTAGGTATGATGAACGAAGTTATAACCTTCAACCCGAAGACTAACTTCAAATGACATGCTCTTAACCCACACACTGACATTCGAAAATGACAGCAAGTGTTGGGGTAATATATTTCCCTTAAACAGGGGCCAAATGACGTCAGCCTCCGACAGCCTTCGGCCTAGGGCCTAGCACTGTCGGAGCCTGTTTTTCTATCTGAGTGTTGTTCCCAGGTCCCAAGGTGCCTTTTAGGCCTGTAGCTTCGAAGCCCTCCAACCAGGAGGTCCGGCTCGAAGCCCCCGATTCGGCCCCTGACGAAAGACGCCGAAGGCCGCCTTACGGGAGCCAAGTCCGGAGGTCACCCTCCGGGAGCCCAGTTCGGAGGCCACCCTCCAGAGCCAGTCTGGAGGCCACCCTCCGGGAGCCAGTCCGGAGGCCACCCTCCGGGAGCCTATCCGGAGGCCACCCTCCGGAGTCCAGTTCGGAGGCCACCCTCCGGAGTCGAGTTCGGGGGCCACCCTCCGGAGTCCAGTTCGGAGACCGCCCTCTGGAGCCAAGTCCGGAGGCCGCCCTCCGGAGCAGCGCTTCGAAGCCCCCCCCCTTCGGGTGCACTTCGAAGCCCCCTCCGCAGCCTCTGCCACAGAGCCTACCCTTGTTCGAGGCTCAAGAATATCCAAGTACAGCCCATACCGGGGGCCCCTCCGCCCCTGGTATGTCGTCTAGCTGGTCAAAGTCTGGCGCAGCCTGACACGTCTGTAAAGCTGTAAAAGCTGTCTGGTACCCGCGTACAGTAGTTGGCTCCCTTTCCCTGTCTGCCCCTATAAGTCTGGGGGCCTGTAGGGGGTATCGGGGTCTTTTCCTTAAGGCCTGCGTGCCTATAAAAGCAGGGCCAAGCCGTTGTAGCAGGGGACACGCTCCAAGGAGCCATGAGACCCTGTAGTTCTCTTCTCCACTCTAAGGCATACCATGCCAAATCCACCACAAATTGGACGTAGGGCTATTATCCCCTAGGGGAGGCCCGAACCAGTATAAACCCCTTCTCCCTCTGAGAGAACCCATCGTGGTTCATTCTTCACATCATACACCATCACAGGAAAACCTGCTGGAACTAACGCAACTGTTCCAACAGTTGGCGCCGTCCGTGGGGAGGCTTAGACTAGAAGCTAAGTTCTCTACCACTGCCTGCAATTCGAAGCACGCCTGCGGGGGGAGCTTCGAAGCTTTCTGCTTCGCGCACCCTTCGGCAAGGGGCTTCGGGTGCAGTCCGAAAGCCAATCTCCGCCTTCCCTTGCCCTCCGCATACCGGGGCTCTCCCCCCAGCAAGGGGCTCCGCTTTGTGCATCGGAGGTCATCGAGGTCCCTAGGGGCTACGAGGCCAACCTTCAGCCATCTCGCGAGGTATGTCCGCTGTCCGAAGCACTACCTCGACGTGCCATGTCGTAATCATTTTAATGCATTTTCGAAGCCTTGCTTCGCCCCAAAAAATCAAACCCGAAGCCTTGCTTCGCCTTATTTAAAAACCGAAGCCTTGCTTCGCCTTATTAAAATCCGAAGCACCGCTTCGCCTTGTTTGAAAAACCGAAGCCATGCTTCGGCGTATTAAAATCCGAAGCACTGCTTCACCTTATTGAAAAACTGAAGCACTGCTTCACCTTATTTAAAAAACCGAAGCCTCGCTTCGCTTTTCAAATTCCGGAGCACTCCTCCGAAGGCTACACAGCGCCTCCGGGCCCGTAGCAGCTGGCTTTGAGGCTTCCGAGCGACGGCTCGGCAAGTCCGGGATTCCAGGCTCCGGCCTGACGCATCCCCGGGTCGAAGGTGGCCCAGAGTCGAAGGTGGCTCAGAGTCGTAGGTGGCTCAACATATCACAGGTTCGGTGAATCCACACCAAATATCCTTTTCACTATAGGACCAAGCTCTAGAAGCCTTGCTTCGCTATCTAAACACGCACCTGAGCCTCGCTTCGTGTGACGTGATCTAAGCTGAAAAACTAAGCTTGTCGAAGTCAGACTTCGCTAAAAAAATCTAAGTGCGTTCAGGGCCTCGCCCACGCACAGCATCCAAATCCCGGCATGCCAAAGCATGCTTCGCTCAAATTGGTTATGCGGAAGCCTTGCTTCGCACCAAATTGATGCGTTCGGAGCCCGTAAGAGGCCTTCGCTCGGTACAAATCCAAATATCCGAAGCCGCCGAAAAGGCGCACCCCTTCGCATGTTTATTTTTTGCCCGCACCAGCAACGGTTAAGTCCCTAACTGCCACGAGCAAAAGGGGGGAAGAATGTATGCGAGGTGTGCGAGTGTAATGCGCAGTACGAGCGTGACAAGCTAAGCGTTCGAAGCCAAACAATGAGAAACATACAAACGAAGTATGCAAATATAATAAACGTCGTTCATTAAGAGACAATTGAGAAGTATGTTACAAACATGCTTCGAAAACAAAACTACGAGTAATCTGTGTCTAAGCCTAAGAAGAACAGAGTGCGAGGCCCCGACCCTCGCTTGCCTCTCCTTCGGCGGGGGCCCCCTCGGCTGGATGTTGCCTCGTCGGAGCCCGCTCTCCCTCGACCGGCCCGTCCAGGCTCCGAAGCCCACAGGCTTCGGCTTCCGCTTTGCAGGTTGCTCCAGGTTCGCGAAGCAGGCGGAGCCGTGTCGAAGGCAGAAAAATCTAGGGCTTCGTCACTCGCTAAGGCCACTCGCGAAGGCAAAGGTAAAGGGCTCTGAAGGGGCTCCGCCTTCACAGCGGCTAGCAAATCTTGAGCTATTTCGGGGATAGCTTCGCCCCTAAGACCCCTCGGAAGCTTAAACCGAGGGGGGCCTTCGGACCTAGCTACTTCAAGAACCGCCCACAGTTGTCGAAGCCCTTCAGAGTCCTCGAGGACTTCGAGGTCTATGCTCGAAGGCTGAGCCTGGGCAGGTATAAAAAACCCCCGCATTCATATTAATAAACTGATAAGTTTTTACAAAGCCTACAGCTAGGTATTACAAGGAAGCCTAAGGAGATCTACACCTTCGGAGGCGGAGGCGTCGAGGTCGAAGGCTTGTCCGAGTCGGCGGGCCCCTTGAACCGGCGTTGTCGAAGGGCCTTCATGAGGTCAAGGACTGCCTCGCAGCCTTGCTCCTTCCAAGGTTCCTGCAGCCGCCGCCAGGCCCCACGGACTTCGCCCAGAGGCGTCACCAAGTGCGGACCCCCGAAGGCCACTGGGGTCACGGAGGTCGCAGCCCGAAGGTGGTCACACCCCGCGGCATGGAGCAGGTGCAACACCCCTTGGCCCGCGACGCGACCGGCCATAAGAGCGAAGCCCGTCAGCGCTTCGTCCGCTACCGAAGCTGCAGTCTTCAAGAAGTCGGCGCGATCCCCAATCGGGTCCTGATCGCCAAAATCCAGAGTCCGGCACTCGGTCCCTATTTTCTCAAGGACCTCGGTCAGACTCTGAGTGGCCTCGCCGAGATTAGCCACGACGAAGCTCTCAAGATCCCGAGCCCGCTGGCGGAGTTCCTCGTTCTCCTTCGCCTGACGGGCCTCGGCGTCCTTCGAAGCTTGGAGCTCCGCGCGGAGCCGAGCCGTCTCCGAGGCCAAGGCTTCCTTCGCCTCAGCAGCCGAAGCCTCGGCCCGCTTCCGCTTCTCAGCTTCCACCAAGACCTCGCGACGAAGGGCCTCCTTCTCTTCTGCGAGGCGCTCCATCCGCCTATCAGCAGCAGTCGAAGCTGCCACGTTCAGTGCGAAGGCCTGTAGAAATTCAAGAAACCTTAAGTATTAACCAAGGGACAAAGTATAATACGAAGCTGCAAGGGGCTTCGCTCACCCGCAGGAGGACTTCGTTTGAACTGATGAAGAGATCCGCGGGGTCCTGATGGCTAAGCTGGGCCACCAAGTCCCCCTCCTCCGCAGAAGCACAAGCCTCGCGGAAACCACGGATCGCCGCCACCGTCACACCTCCCCTCGGCTTGAAAGGATGAATCACCGCCACGGTGGTCTCCGCGGGCTTCGGCGAGGCAGGGCTCAGGCCCACCACGTCGACATCCTCCTCGCCTCGAGGGACCACATGGCCTCCGTCGCCCTCGCCGTCAGACGAAGTGCTCCCGGACTCCGACTCACTACTGCTGCCGCTGCTGCTGCTGCTGCTGCTGCTCGAAGCTTCCGCGGGCTTCGCTTCGGCGGGCTTCAATCCACCCTCGCCTGCCGGCTTCGCCACAGTGGGCCTCGCATCATCTTCGTCCTCTGCAGGAAGCCAAATCAAAACCTGCATATTGAAGAGAAGCATGCAAAAGAAAAAGGGTTTACCATCATCAGAGATCTCTTGAAAGGAAGCAGGGGCTAAGTGTGTCCTCCAGCTCCCTCGCTGCGAAGCTGGCGCATCCACCTCCGCGCCCGAAGTTGGTTCCGCCGGGGCATCCGTGGCCTCCTTTGCAGCAGGAGTGCGCGCGTCGGCCTCCGCCTCCGAAGTCCTCACCGCCAGGGGATTCGCGGCCTTCTTGGGGGTCGGAGTAGGTGCGGGCTTCGCCGCAGCCTCCCCCGAGGCGTCCGGTTCGTCCTCGTCCCCCCTCTTCCTCTTGGCTTCGGCCGACGAGGCGCCCAGGTGGGCGAAGTCCGGTAGAGCTGGGAGCCCTCCGAGGTCGAGCGCGCTCCATACTCTGTTCCAGCGCTCCCAGGACCCCACCAGGGCGAGGCGCTGGTTCTGCTCCTCGGGGGTCAGAGTCCCGACGACTCGGTCCGCCGCCGCGATGGCCTCCTCTGGGGTCCTCATGTCGAGGTCGGCTACACGAAAAGGTTGAGTTAGGAGCAAAGTATTCGAAGTATTAAAAGCAAGAAGAGCGCGAAGCCTTACAGAAACGGTCGAAGGCCAGCTCGCTGAGTTCACCTCGACCCGAAGCCTGGAAGAGACCCTTCGGCCAGGAGCGCGCCAGGGGACTAAGCCGAAGGGTGATGAACTCCTCCGCGAGGTCCCTCATGCTCATCTTCGCCGCCACCCTTCGGAGCAGCGAGATCCTCGAGTGAAGAAGGCCTTCGCTGGTCGTCACCACCCCTTCGCGCCGGTACAGGATGTGGGCGTTGGTACTCCAAAGGGAAGAGTTCGCACCGACGGAGGTGTAGAACCACTCTTGATCCCATCTCGAATACCACTTGTTGTTTACAGCCCTCGCAGGGAAGGCGTCCTGGAACTCCTTCCGGAGCTGGAAGTTGGCGCTGCCAAAGGCCAGCGCCCTCTTGACGCGGTCCGTCCCCTCCCTGGGCTTCGGCTGGCAGTTGGCGTCGTGAAGGGCAACGAAGACATCCGCGCGGCCCTCGCAACCTTCGGCCCTCATGGCCCACTCAAAGACAGCTAGCCTCGCCACTGCGTTGGGCGAAAGCTGAGGGAGCTCGAGGTTGTAGGCCTTGAGGACTTCGCTCAGCATCCCCACTGCCGGCAGTCCGAGGCCGGCCTCAAAGAAGGCTTCAAACACCACCACCTCGTCGGCCCGAGGCTTCGGTACGGCCTCCGACTTCTCTAGAACCCTTAATTGGATTTTTGCTGCAATCTTCCCCTCGCAGGCTCTCCGGACCGACTCCTCCGTGGAGATCGAAGCCCTCATCTCCAGGGTCTGCTCGAACCTATCGGAGGGCATCCGAAGGTCCCTCGGCCCCAGTCGCCTAGCTGCGGGCTTCGCTGCCGTGGCCGCTGCTGCCGCCGCCTGCACTTGAGCGGAGCCCGAGCTCGAGCCCAAAACCAGGGGCTTCGTCGCTGCCTTCTTCGACATTCTGATCAGACTTCGGCTCGAAGGACTAAAGGATGGCGAAGGGCTAGGAGCTAGCGAAGGTCGCTCTGCGAAGCTAGGAGGAAGAGGAGAGCGAAGGTGGTAAGGCGGTGAGAAAGAAGCGAATGAAAGTGTGCCGGAGCTGCACGCGGTAAGTCCCTATTTATAGGCGCGGTAAGAATTCCAACCGTCGTGGGCTCGGCCCACCGCCAGATGGGCCTCCGGCGAAAGCGAATCGAGCCCAAGCAAGGTAACGGTAACTTTTTTGACCGTTGCGGAGCCGTTCGGGCTCCCCGAGGCCGCTCTAGCATGAGCATTTATTACCCCCGGGTATCAAGGTCACCTTCGGTCCAGGCTCCGAAGGTATGTCTTCTCTGAGGTTATGTTTTCTGGTCATTTGTCTTAAAGGCGCGTGCACCCCTTCGTCCCGAAGGCCTACACGCGAGGGGCTACTGTTGGGGGAATATATTTCCCTTAAACAGGGGCCAAATGACGTCAGCCTCCGACAGCCTTCGGCCTAGGGCCTAGCACTGTCGGAGCCTGTTTTTCTATCTGAGTGTTGTTCCCAGGTCCCAAGGTGCCTTTCAGGCCTGTAGCTTCGAAGCCCTCCAACCAGGAGGTCTGGATCGAAGCCCCCGATTCGGCCCCTGACGAAAGACGCCGAAGGCCGCCTTACGGGAGCCAAGTCCGGAGGTTGTAGGACCGAAAGTAGCGACCAGAGGGGGGGTGAATGGGCGCCTTAAAAATTCTTTCGAATCAATGGCCTGTTCCCAATACCCAACGCACCTCAAAAATACTACGCAGCAGAAAATAAACAGAAGGCCTAAGTCTAAAGGTTTCTAGCCTAGAAGCATCTGATGAAAAACAGTGTGAATCTAGAGTAGTGCAATCTAGGCAAATTAACAAGTTATAACAGGCCTAAACTTCTCAATGAAATGATCTAAGTATGTATAAAGTGAAAAGAGAAGTTACTGTCCAAAGTTGTCTCCTGTTCGGAACTTGGCGAAGCCCCCTTCGCACGTCGAGGTCTGCTTCGGAGGTTGATGACGGAGTCTGTCCGAAGTGCCGAAGGTGTCACTGTCTAGCCTAGTGCGAAGTGGTAAGATGCGAAGTGTACTTCGAAGTGAAATAAAAACAGTGCCGGAGCCTGGTTCGAAGTAAGTACTACGAAGACAAGAACTTCGAACACAACATCGAATCACGAGCTTCGGAGCGAAGTAAAACAGTGCCGGAGCCTGCTTCGAAGTATGCACTTCGAAGACAAAACTTCGAACACTCTTAGAACCGAAAGCTTCGAAGCTAAACTTTCGAACACAAAAACTTCGAACACAACACACACAAACAGACAACCTTCGAACAAGGAAGCGAAGTCTGTCACGTGACAGAAAATCAAGTCCGAAGCCTACACTCTATCTTCGAATAGGGAAAGCTTCGGGAGGAGAATCGAAAGCTGACACGCCACAAAGGAATCCAAGCGAGGTCTATCAGAACAGACAAACTTCGAACCCAACTTCGAAGCCTAACAAAGTGCACTTCGAACAGATAGATTCGGAGTATGCTAGTTCGAAGTATGCAATGCTGTTCATACAGGAAGATCTTCGAAGCTAGCAACTCAGACACAAAAACCAAAGTTCGAAGTCTGAGAGAAGCCTTTAAAGATGTTCGATCGAAGCCTGCCTCACGGAATTGAGGGGCTTCGCACTGAAACAAGCTTCGCCAGACACACCCAGAAAAAGGTAAAAGAGACTGTCAGCTTCGATCAAAAAGCTGGGCAATAGAAGGTGAAAAGCTGCTACAGAACACTGTAGCTACAGCAAAACAGTACTACTTGCAACAGCAAGAACTAGTACTCCCACCGTGAAGAACACAAGCAACAGAAGAAGCTTCTCCCCAAGAAATAAATTCACCAGCTCGTCCCCAAAGCATTAACTTCCCAAACCAAACAAAATGCAAGCAATAAATTCACCAGGGACCAAAGCATTAAAGCATCTAAGAGATTTGAGCCAAAATAATGCAAGAACAGTGAGAGGGAAGTCCTGGCGGCGCACACAGGAGAGAGAAGACAGGGAGCAAAGTGACCCAATGGGTGGATTTGATTTCAGCACAAAAGGGTAGTCCAAACCCTAGGGATTGGGGTGCTATTTATAGGCAGCCCAACACTAGGAATATTCTACCAGCCCCTTAGGGTTTTTACAGACTCAAAAATACAGAAAAAGACTCTACTGCCCTTAGGTATTTTTACAGACACAACTGACTGACTGTGGGCCTAGAGTAACAGATGACATATCCGGAAGCTACTCTTCTGGACAGTCGGATACAAAATCAACGGTTGTCAGTTTTACGCCGAAACTGACAAAGCCTCCACCAGCTTTGCACCAGGTACCCGGATTGGGCCGGCCCGACCCCGCAGCTCTCTCAGCCCGGCAATCGCTCACCGCCCGTGTACCTGAGTCAGTCCTGGTCAACAGCCCAGTGGATCTTCTACTGCTCCTGGCCCATGCACCCGGATTGGGCCAGCCCGACTTCGCAGACTCCTCTGCCCGACAGTCGCTCGCTGCCCGTGTACCTGAGTCACACGCGGCCCATGAAACAGCAGATCTCTTCTTCTTCAGTCCTCGTTGACTATCGTTGACAATGACTCATCACTTCTAGAGCCATGAGGCCCACGCTATTCAGCATGGCTCCTCAGAGGTCACCCTCCGGGAGCCCAGTTCGGAGGCCACCCTCCGGAGCCAGTCCGGAGGCCACCCTCCGGGAGCCAGTCCGGAGGCCACCCTCCGGGAGCCAATCCGGAGGCCACCCTCCGGAGTCCAGTTCGGAGGCCACCCTCCGGAGTCCAGTTCGGAGACCGCCCTCCGGAGCCAAGTCCGGAGGCCGCCCTCCGGAGCAGCGCTTCGAAGCCCCCCCCTTCGGGTGCACTTCGAAGCCCCCTCCGCAGCCTCTGCCATAGAGCCTACCCTTGTTCGAGGCTCAAGAATATCCAAGTACAGCCCATACCGGGGGCCCCTCCGCCCCTGGTATGTCGTCTAGCTGGTCAAAGTCTGGCACAGCCTGACACGTCTGTAAAGCTGTAAAAGCTGTCTAGTACCCGCGTACAGTAGTTGGCTCCCTTTCCCTGTCTGCCCCTATAAGTCTGGGGGCCTGTAGGGGGTATCGGGGTCTTTTCCTTAAGGCCTGCGTGCCTATAAAAGCAGGGCCAAGCCCTTGTAGCAGGGGACACGCTCCAAGGAGCCATGAGACCCTGTAGTTCTCTTCTCCACTCTAAGGCATACCATGCCAAATCCACCACAAACTGGACGTAGGGCTATTATCCCCTAGGGGAGGCCCGAACCAGTATAAACCCCTTCTCCCTCTGAGAGAACCCATTGAGGTTCATTCTTCACATCATACACCATCACAGGAAAACCTGCTGGAACTAACGCAACTGTTCCAACAGCAAGAAAGAACTCTCGATGAGCGAAGTCTACCAGAAAAACAAGCTTCAGAGCCAACTTCGAAACCTGTCGATGTATGTACTTCGAAGTGCTCAAGTCAGAGTACCTTCGCACAGTCGTTCGAAGTATGTCACGCTGTCAACATAAAAAACGTAGTTCGAAGCATGAAACACCGTACACAAAAGTGAAGTCGAAGTTCAAGCGAAGCCTACTAGGATGTCAGAACGAAGCCTACCTCACGGAGCTGAGGGACTTCGAACAGAGAGAAGGGGCTTCGCCAGAAACAGTCAGAAAAGGGATTTTAGCCCTGCCAACTCGATCAAAAAGCTATGCAGTAAAAAGTAAGCCTGAGTACTAGTGTACTGTTGCTAGAGACAAGTAGTACTACTTGCAACAGCAAGAACTAGTACTACTTGCGTGAAGAACAGAAGCTTCCAGTGAAGAAACATGAGTGCAGAGCCATAAATTGGGGTGCACAACACGAAGCAAAACACATTAAATCACATCTCATAATAAGCACCGCATGCAGAAGAAACAGAACCAAAAATGAATCAAGAACTCACTGGTTCAGATGAACAGAAACAATATTGCGGGAGCACAGTAGGAGAGAGAAAACAGGGAACAAAATGACCCAATGGATTGAAAAGTGAATTCTAGAAGGGGGTGTTTCAACCCTAGGGATTGGGGCCCTATTTATAGGCTGCCCAATGACCTAGAATATTCCACCAGCCCCTTAGGGTTTTTACAAACTCTAAAAATAAAGGAAAAGACTCAACTGCCCTTAGGAATTTTTACAGACACGACTGACTGACTGTGGGCCTAGAGATACAGATGACTTATCCGGAAGCTAAGCTTTCGTAGCGACTACAGCTTCTCTTCTGGCCAGTCCGACACAAGATCAATGGTTTTCAATTTTGCGCCGAAACTGACAAAGCCTCCACCGACTTTGCACTAGGTACCCGGATTGGGCCGGCCCGATTTCGCAGCTCTCTCAGCCCGGCAATCACTCACCGCCCGTGTACCTGAGTCAATCCTGGTCAACAGCCCAGTGGGTCTTCTACTGCTTCTGGCCCATGTACCCGGATTGGGCCAGCCCGACTTCACAGCTCTCTCAGCCCGATAGTCGCTCGCTGCCCATGTACCTGAGTCACACGCAGCCCATGAAACAGCACGTCTTCACTCTTCTCAGCCCTCTTTGACTATCGTTGACAATGACTCATCACATCTGGAGCCATGAGGCCCACGCTATTCAGCATGGCTCCTCAATCTCCCCCTTGATGAGTGCATTATCAACACTTCCCTTCTTCAGCTCTCTTCAGTACCTGCGAACAACTGTGGAAACACGAAAACAAAGCACAAGAAAACAAAGAAGAAGAAAATAAGGTAAAAGTTTAACCCTAATGACCAAAAGCCGAACAAAATCAAGAGGCGGTCATTATGGTAAACCAAAGGTAAAAGCCCAGAATGAGTGCGATTTCAGAACAACAAGGATATCAACAGAGTAAGAACAAGCGAGACATAAACTCCCCCTTAAACTCTGATCCCAAATTTTCTCCCCCTTGTTGACAAGTGAACTCATCAAGCACTCAAAAGAGACACAGACTCCCCCTGAAACGCAACTTCCCCTCAAAATATGCAATGAATGCAACTAGGGTGCATGAGGAGTGAATAAAGCATGCTTCTCAGATATGATTGACTGCAATTACAACATCTAACAGATACAGCAAAAGACATACTGTTAATGATACATGGCATGATCAGTGCAATAGATGATATCTAAAGGAAGTCATTAGCACGCATGTTCAATTTTTGCAAACAAAAGCATCACCACATTTTCCAGTAAACAAGCAAGGTAAAGCATGAGATGTAAAAGCTAACTGATATCTACCAAGATAATCATTGTCCAAATCAAAATGCTTCAGCAAACTTGTTATCATTTCAATTTTCAAGCTTTTTCTTTTCTCTTTTTCATTTATGCCAGGGGTTATTTGCGTGTCAAACCTTATGCTGACCGACCAAGTCAAGCCTAGGCTAGATCGTGACCATCAGAAGCTTAAGACATTGATCTTGGCATACACTACATTGTCCTAGTTCATACCAAAGTGCTATGGTACGCAGTCCAGAACAATGCAATGCGACAAAGCAAACCCACCTGGATCTTGGCAAGTTATGCATAAAGAGGCATGTAATTTTCATTTTTCTTGATTTTTCATCATTTTTATAGCACATTTCCATGTTTTAAAACAGAAAGATGTCCAAGTTGCATGTTTGCATCTAAGTCAGGAACTAGCTACAAGGCATGTAACAGATAGCAAAAACATTCAGCCTACACATGCTAGTTACTAGAAGCAATGGTGATCATTTTTCAAGTTTTAAAGCATAAAAACCATGCATATGACAGATATCAGATATATTAAGTGAACTGAACCAAAGCGTGATCAATGACAAGTATTCAAAAGCAGGTACAAGCTAGAATAAGTAAAGCAGTTCAATCATATAACAGAAGCAGCTCTAAAGTGTGATATGTGAATATGCAAGATATGAACACACACAAAAAGACTCAAGAAAAGAGTAAAGAAGAAAGAACAACTGACGCAAAATATCCTAGAAAGTATACACAACACCCAAATCCCCTCGTAAACGCTCAAAGGTAGACTGATCTAGGGGTTTGGTGAAAATGTCAGCCAACTGATGATGGGTATCAACATGAACAAGGTCAATGACACCTTTCTCATATTGATCCCTCAGAAAGTGAAAGCGCACATCAATGTGTTTGGTTTTTGAATGGAGACAAGGGTTTTTCCCTACACTAATAGCACTGGTGCTGTCACAAAACAATGGAACCCCGGTAGGAAAGAACAACCCAAAATCTCGCAGAGTGGAAATCATCCAAACCAACTGTGAGCAGCAGCTAGCAGCAGCTAGCAACAGCTACATACTCAGCCTCAATGGTCGAGAGAGCAACTTCAGATTGCTTTCGAGAAGACCAAGAAACAAGGGAAGAACTGAGAAACTGGCAAGTACCGGAAGTCGACTTGCGATCCAACCGGCACCCACCAAAGTCAGCGTCCGAAAAGCCAGATAAATCAAGAGATGATGATGCTGAATAGTAAAGACCAAGATCAGGCGCATAAGTGAGATACCTAAAGATGCGCTTGACAGCCTGCCGATGAGACGCGCATGGCGAAGACTGGAAACGCGCGCAAAGTCCCACGGTGAACTGAATGTCCGGTCTTGTCGCCGTTAAGTACAATAGCGAACCAATCATCCCTTGAAACTCCCTCTCGTTGACCTTAACGCCGCTCTCGTCCTTGTCCAGGCCCCCAGACATACCCATTGGGGTCATCTGAGGCTTCAACTCTCCCCCAAAGTCGAACTTCTTCAGCATGTCTCGGGTATACTTACCTTGGTGGATGAAGGTGTCGTCCTTGGTCTGCTTGATCTGGAGCCCTAAGAAATACTTAAGCTCACCCATGAGGCTCATCTCAAACTCGTTGTGCATCTGCTCAGAAAACTTGGACACAAGAGAGTTAGTAGTACCGCCAAAGATAATATCATCCACGTAAATCTGAGCGACTAAGAAATCTGAAGCATCTCTGAGCAAGAAAAGAGTTTTGTCCACAGAACCCATCACAAAGCCCTTCCCCAACAAAAATTGCTTTAACCGGTCATACCAAGCCCTGGGGGCTTGCTTCAACCCGTATAAAGCTTTGTGCAACTTAAAAACATGTCGAGGAAACTTAGGGTTCTAAAAACCGGGCGGCTGCCTAACATACACTTCCTCCTCTATATACCCGTTCAGAAAAGCACTCTTGATGTCCATTTGAAAAAGCTTAAAACCCTTCGAAACGACAAAAGCTAAAAGAATGCGAATGGACTCAAGACGGGCAACAGGGGCGAAAGTTTCTTCGAAATCAATACCTTCCTTCTGGCAAAAACCCTGGGCAACTAGTCGAGCTTTGTTGCGCACCACAACCCCATCTTCACCTTGTTTTTTCTTGAACACCCACTTGGTGCCAATGGGGTTGCATCTTGGTGGTGGCTCAACTAGTGTCCAAACCCGATTACGGACAAAATTCTCAAGCTCTTCTTGCATACCATTAATCCAATTAGAATCAGAAAGAGCATGAGAAACATCTCTCGGCTCAAAAGATGCAACAAAAGCAGATTCAGCAAACACAGCAAGAGAGGTAGATGAACGCAAAGTTCTCTCAGTCAAATCACCGATGATGAGCTCTGAGGGGTGATCACGGTCAACTACTCGGGTTCCCTGGTGAACTGAAGTCACCTCACCGGAGTCAGTAGCTGGCACCTCTGGACTTGACTGAGGGGGCTCTATCGAAGTGGATGAAGTGATCAGAGGTCCGCCCTCGTCCTCAGTCGAAGTCTCAGAAGGTGTGGGCTCTGCAGGGGGTGCAGAAGGCCCACCCTCATTAGCGGCTGGAGTATCCTCATCTTCTTCAAAGATGGACTCTCCGAGCTCACCATCAGAAGGCTCAAAAGGAGTCAAAGAAGGCAAGGACTCGTCAAACGAAACTTCGCAAGTCTCGACAAGCTGCTGGGAGTCGAGGTTCCAAACACGGAAGCCTCGAGAATGCAAAGCTTAGCCAAGAAAAACTCCATCCCAACAACGAGACTAAAATTTGTCTAAATGCCCACCCTTCTTGAGCACAAAGCACTTGCAGCCAAATGCTCGCAAGTGGGTCACCTTGGGCTGTCTACCAAACCGCAACTCATACGAAGTCTTAACTAACTAAGCTCGAAGAAAAATGCGGTTGGCCAGATAGCAAGCCGTGTTCATGGCTTCAGCCCAAAAACGCCTAGGAGTCCTGTGCTCATCGAGCATCATCTTGGCCATCTTGACTAGCGTGCGGTTCTTTCATTCCACAACGCCGTTCTATCGGGGAGTGTAAGGAGAAGAAAACTGATGGTTCAGACCCTGATCACTACAGAAGCTGACGAACTGAGAGTTCTTGAACTCAGAGCCGTTGTCGGAGCGAATTGCTCGCATCCGACCATTGTTCTCATTCTTCAGCTTCAAAATCATGTCATGAACAAACTGAAATGTTTCATCCTTAGACTCCAAAAATAAAACCCATGAGAATCGAGAAAAGTCATCAACAATCACAAGCGCGTACCACTTCCCACCGACTGAGCGTACCCGAGCTGGACCTACAGTGTCCAAATGTAATAGCTCACCCAGATACGAAGTCATCACCTTAGTCACAGGTGAGTGGGATGCGGCAACCATTTTCCCATGACGACAGGGATGACAAGCTAGATCTTTCTCCATTTTAAGCTTGGGCAATCCTCGGATGAGGTCCATAGAGCTTAACCTGACTAGCAGATCAAAACTCAAATGACCTAACCTCCTATGCCACTTCCAGAGCTCAGAAGAAGATCCAGCAATCAAACAACGAGAAGGGCCAAAAGAACTAGAGAAGTCAATTCGAAAAACTTTACCGAAAGGTAAAATCTGGCAAACTAAAGACCCTCTAGAATCAAACACAACAGAATTGCCCATCTTAAAACGCACTTCCAAACCATCCTCAAGAAGTTGCGAAACAGAAATCAAGTTAAAGTTCAGATTTTTAACTAAAGCAACATTCTTCAAGGAGAAATGATCTGAAATGCGTATTGAGCCTATGCCACTTACCTTTCCTTGACCACTGTTCCCGAATGTGATGTACTCTTTGGAGCTCGGGGGAGTGAGACTGGAGAACCATCTGCGATGTCCCGTCATGTGGCGAGAGCATCCTGAGTCCATGATTCAAACATCCTCCAGTCCCCGATCCTGGACAATCAGTGGCTGTAAGTGGGAGCAAATGGTCCGGCACCAGATTTAGCAAAAGAGATAAACCAGTGTCGAGCCATCTGCTCAAAAGAATGAAAGCAGAAATCATCATGAGTGTTTAGACCAAAACATGGCTCAAAGCGTGGTCATCAGTTCTGCCTAAAAACTCGGCCACGAGATCCAGGACCGTAGCCAAAACGGTCTGGAGCTCTGCTGGAGCGACCACCACCAACTGGAGCACGGGCAAGAAAGCCATCTCCTCTACCACCACCTACACGACGCGGCCTGGCCTCTAGCCTCTCCCCACATCGAGGAGCACGCAGTCTACCACCCTGCTGGTAGAACTGCTCCTTACCACCACGAGCTCTCTCTGCTTTCTCAACCCGCTTTCTCCTGAAGCAAAACTTTGCAAGATGCCCGTCTCTCTGACAGTACTCACAATGATAGGTGGGCTTCTTGGGACGTGGTTGAGGCTTAGGGTTCTTGGGCTTAGTGGTGATTGGTGTTGTCTTCTTGGGCTGAGAGGGTCCAGGAAGAGAGTCTAGAAAGGTGTGGAGGTGTTTGGGCTTTGGAACCCAGATAGGTTTCTTGGGTGGAGCTTTGGGTGGTTCATGAATTACTCCATCCTTGGGCTGACAAGCCTGGGAAGACTCAGTGGAGTGAGTCTTGGGGTATCTCTGCTCAGGAGTCATTTATTCCACTCCACTGCCCGGCTAATGGCACTCTCAAAGTCAGCCTTGGTGTAGGTGTAACCTACCCCAAACCCATCCTGCCTCTTGAACTGTTGGATCAACATGTCGAGTTGTGGCTCTGTGGCACTAATCCAACTCAGGATAGAACGGAGGTAAAAGTTCTCATTCTGAGAATCAGCTAGCTCCTCTCTCAAGGAAGCTAGAACCTCTACCTGAGACAAGCAGGTCTCACACTCACTCTCTACTTGGACAGACTTTTCGGCTTTTAGCTTGATCAACTCCATTCTAAGAGACAGACAGTTCTCACAGACAGTGGGTGGAACTGACAGTGTCTCAAGCTCTAGCCTAGTCTGCGGTAGCTCAGCTCTCACTCTCTACAAATCACCCAAACGCTCATCGCCCATGGCTTTCAGCTCAGCTAAGACAGCTAGATGATATGGGCAATCAGCGCAGGGTACAACGACAGTGGCTTGAGCATCTTTCAGCTCCAGCTGAGCGCTTTCAAGCTTAGTGGCCAAAGTGTCCCTCTCATCAACCCTTTCTGTGTACTTGACTTCAGAGTCGACAAGTCACACAGAAGCACCTCACACTTTGGGCACTCACTGCTATCACCCAAGTAGGGGGAAGAAGATAGACTCTCAATTCTGCCGTTGGCTACGGCAAGCTCACTCTCTAACTCATCTATTCTCTTCCCCGCTCCCCTAAGCAGTTTTTCCCGATATTTTAACTCCTGATGATTGCTCTCAAGTAAATCAACAATTTCGCGTTCATAGGATGATACCTTGTTGTCGTCGTCGGAGTCATTGGAGGAGCTCTTTTCTTCCTTATCCCTAAGAGCCAATGAACAGAAGCTCTTGCGGGATCTTCGGCGCTGATGTGAGTGACTCTTCGCTCTGTCCCCGAAGGCCATGAAGCATAGGCCCGCCGGATCGTCCTTGACCTTCCCCTTCCTGATGGCGTTCTCCTCATCGCTTCAGCTCGATGAAGAGGAAGAGGACGTGGACTGCTTGGAGTAGCTCTTCTCCATCTCGGCGAAGAATGCCTTGTCGCGCTTCTTGTTCTCTCGCCGGTAGTCCTTTAGGGCCTTTCTGAAGAATCTGGTCTTCGGCTTGCCCTTGTTGAAGGAAGAGCTGTCGTGCTTGCCAGAGTCATGGAAGCCACCACCGGTGCCCTTCTTGTGGCCATTGTGCTTGGGGCAGTCGGCGATGAAGTCTCCTGGATCACCACACTCAAAGCACCTGGATTTCGTGCCATGTCTTTTGAACATCCTTTTGTCATAGACACGACGCACCCGGTTGTTAAAAAGACACAGGTCATCATCTCCCAAAGACTCAAGCTGATCCTCAGAGATAGACATCAAAGAGAAACTAGCACAACTCATAGCAGAGGGATCAACAGAAGGTGTAGCAAGGGCCAGGGACTTTGATCCAGAGCTAGTGAAATTTGATCTCAGCTGGATGTCTACCTCAGTGGCCTTCAGCTTGCTAAACAACTCAGAAATGGTCAAGGTATCATAAGAAGTACTCTCAACAATAGAGGATACCTTGATCTCCCAGATCTTTGGGTCCAAGGTATGAAGAACCTTGAGCGCCTGCTCATGATCTGAGACTAACTGAGCACCCTCAGCCTTGTTGTCCCGAAGCTTGTTTATGATCGACTGAAAATGACCAAACAAAGCCTCAACAGATTCACCCGACTTTTATGTGAAGTTTTCATATTCACGCCGGTAGGTATGATAGAGCCGAGCCTTGACCTGGGCTGTTCCCTCATGGTGTGCCTTGAGGGTAGCCCAGATCTCTCTCGCAGTGGAGAGATGGCTCACACGCTCAAACTCAGTGGGACCTAGACCAGAAATAGAATGTTCACAGCTTTACTATTGCTCAGATGCATGGCAATGATACCAGGAGTACCATGTTCAGCAACTGGCAATATAACAAATGTATCGTGAATGCAAATGTCCCAGATGTCCGAGCCTTGGCTCATAAGATAGGCTCACATGCGAGTCTTCCAATAGTTATAGCCATAGGCTTCCAAGGATGGGACCTTGCTAGGAGAGGTCATGATCACTACTGGGGTTTAGAACCGGTTAAGGTATGGAAAAACCCTAACCAAGCTCTGATACCACTAGTAGGACCGAAAGTAGCGACCAGAGGGGGGGGTGAATGGGCGCCTTAAAAATTCTTTCGAATATATGGCCTGTTCCCAATACTCAACGCACCTCAAAAGACTAAGTAGCAGAGTATGAACAGATTGCCTAAGTGTACAGGTATTTAGCCTAGAAACAACTGAAGTTAAATAGAGAACTTCCAAAGCAGTGCTACTAGGCAGATAAACACAATATACTAGACATGGCAGGTCAAACACTTCTCACTAGATGATCTAAGTGTATCTAAAGTGAGATGAGAAGTTACTGTTCAAATTTGTCTCCTGTTCGGAACTTGGCGAAGCCTGCTTCGCTGTGATGGAGTCTGCTTCGCTGTGTCGAAGCCTGCTTTGGAGGTCAGTGTCGAAGCCTAGCGAAGGATGTTGTGAAAGTTCCGAAGGTCTGTTTTGGCTAGCCTAGTTCGTGTGACAAAGTGCGAAGTATGATTCGGAGCGAAGTATGACAGTGTCGAAGCTTGCTTCGAACAGTGTACTTCGAAGCCCAAACTTCGAACCGAGCTTTGAACGCGATACACAGAAAAATAACCTTCGAAAGATAAGCGAAGCCAAACACACAGCAGCAAGACAAAAACGAAGCCTACACTCTACCATCGAAGCTAGCTTGATCTAGGTATGATGAACGAAGTTATAACCTTCGACCTGAAGACTAACTTCGGATGACAGGCTCTGAACCCACACACTGACATTCGAAAATGACAGCAAGAAAGAACTCTCGACGAGCGAAGTCTACCAGAAAAACAAGCTTCGGAGCCAACTTCGAAACCTGTCGAGGTATGGACTTCGAAGTGCTCAAGTTGGAGTACCTTCGCACAGTCGTTCGAAGTATGTCACGCTGTCAGCATAAAAAATGTAGTTCGAAGCATGAAACACCGTACACAAAAGTGAAGTCGAAGTTCAAGCGAAGCCTACTAGGATGTCAGAACGAAGCCTACCTCACGGAGCTAAGGGACTTCGAACAGAGAGAAGGGGCTTCGCCAGAAACAGTCAGAAAAGGGATTTTAGCCCTGCCAACTCGATCAAAAAGCTATGCAGTAAAAAGTAAGCCTGAGTACTAGTGTACTATTGCTACAGACAAGTAGTACTACTTGCAACAGCAAGAAATAGTACTACTTGCGTGAAGAACAGAAGCTTCCAGTGAAGAAACATGAGTACAGAGCCATAAATCGGGGTGCACAACACGAAGCAAAACACATTAAATCACAGCTCATAATAAGCACCGCATGCAGAACAAACAGAACCAAAAATGAATCAAGAACTCACTGGTTCAGATGAACAAAAACAATATTGCGGCTGCACAGCAGGAGAGAGAAAACAGGGAACAAAATGACCCAATGGATTGAAAAGTGAATTCTAGAAGGGGGTGTTTCAACCATAGGGATTGGGGCCCTATTTATAGGCTGCCCAATGACCTAGAATATTCCACTAGCCCCTTAGGGTTTTTACAGACTCTAAAAATAAAGGAAAAGACTCAACTGCCCTTAGGAATTTTTACAGACATGACTGACTGACTGTGGGCCTAGAGATACATATGACTTATCCGTAAGCTAAGCTTTCGTAGCAACTACAGCTTCTCTTCTGGACAGTCCGATACAAGATCAATGGTTGTCAGTTTTGCGCCGAAACTGACAAAGCCTCCACCGACTTTGCACCAGGTACCCGGATTGGGCCGGCCCGATTCCGCAGCTCTCTCAGCCCGGCAATCACTCACCGCCCATGTACCTGAGTCAATCCTGGTCAACAGCCTAGTGGGTCTTCTACTGCTTCTGGCCCATGTACCCGGATTGGGCCAGCCCGACTTCACAGCTCTCTCAGCCCGACAGTCGCTCGCTGCCCGTGTACCTGAGTCACACGCGGCCCATGAAACAGCATGTCTTCACTCTTCTCAGCCCTCTTTGACTATCGTTGACAATGACACATCACATCTGGAGCCATGAGGCCCACGCTATTCAGCATGGCTCCTCAGTCTTCCCTGAAGACCTACTAGGAATGCCTCCCAAGTGGGACATCGAATTCAGAATCAAACTTGTCCCCGGGACTGCTCCAATCTCCAAGTGCCCATACCGGATGGCCGCCAATGAATTAGCCGAGGTCAAGAGCAACATCAAAGACCTGGAGCAGAAAGGGTACATCCGACCGAGAACCTCACCCTGGGGTGCACCGGTCATCTTTGCCATGAAGAAGGACAAGACCAAGAGGATGTGCGTGGACTATAGAGCCCTAAACGACGTAACCATCAAGAACAAGTACCCATTGCCTCGGATCGACGACCTGTTCGATCAACTAAAGGGATCCTCGGTGTTTTCCAAGATTGACCTCAGGTCAGGTTATCACCAATTGAGGATTAGGGAAGAGGACATACCCAAGACTGCCTTCACCTCCCGCTATGGACTCTACGAGTATACAGTGATGTCGTTCGGACTCACGAATGCCCCGACCTTTTTCATGAACATGATGAACAATGTATTCATGGAGTTCTTGGATAAGTTCATCGTGGTATTCATCGACGATATCCTCGGTTACTCCAAGACCAAGGAAGAACACAAAACTCACCTCCGTTTGACCCTCGGAAAGCTAAGGGAGCAGCAATTGTACGCCAAATACAGCAAGTGCGAATTTTGGTCGTCTGAGGTGAAGTTCCTCGGTCATGTTATATCTGCCGGAGGAATAGCAGTGGACCCAACCACCGTGGAAGCAGTGACCAACTGGCTGCAGCCCACGACCGTGACCGAGATCTGGAGTTTTCTCGGATTAGCCAGATACTACCGCCGGTTCATCGAGAATTTTTCAAAGATCACCAAACCTATGACCAGGCTGTTGCAGAAGGAAATAAAGTTTGAATGGACCCCCGACTGCGAAGAAAGCTTCCAGACCCTCAAGAAGAAGCTCGTGTCAGCTCCTATTCTGACTCTCCCAGACATCCAGAAAGACTTCCATGTCTACTGTAATGCCTCTCGTCAAGGATTGGGATGCGTCTTAATGCAAGAAGGGAAGGTGATATCCTACGCCTCCCAACAGCTAAGGCCGCATGAGCTGAATTACCCAACCCACGACCTGGAATTAGCAGCCGTGGTTCATGCCTTGAAGATATGGAGACATTACCTTGTGGGGAATCAGTGTGAGGTCTTCACCGACCACAAGAGCCTCAAGTACATATTCACCCAACTCGACCTGAACCTCAGGCAAAGGAGATGGTTGGAACTGATCAAGGATTATGACTTGGGCATCCATTATCATCCAGGCAAGGCCAATGTGGTGGCAGACGCCCTTAGTCGAAAAGGGTACTGCAACGCCATCATGATTCAGAACCAAGCTCCTTTACTTTACAAGGAGATGGAAAGGCTGAATTTGGGGATCACCACCCGAGCGTACCTCGCTGCCTTGGAGTCTCGGCCTATCTTGATAGACCAGATCCGAGAAAAGCAGAAGGAAGACCCGGACATCTTGGAGATCCAACAGAACATGTGGAAGGGTAAAGCCCCCACATTCTCCGAGGATGAGCATGGTACCGTCTAGTTCGGAAACCGGATATGTGTACCCGACAAGCCTGAGTTGAAGATCCTCATCCTTCATGAAGCCCATGATATTCTATACTCCATTCATACCAGGAGTACCAAGATGTATCAAGACCTGAAGGAAAAATATTGGTGGGTCAACATGAAGAGAGAGATAGCTGAGTATGTGGCCAAGTGCGACACATGCCGGCGAGTCAAGGCAGAGCATCAAAGACCTGCCGGACTCCTGCAACCTCTCAAAGTCCCTGAATGGAAGTGGGAAGAGATAGGAATGGACTTAATCATGGGACTACCCAGAACCCAAGCTGGTCACGATTCTATCTGGGTAATCGTCGACCGACTCACCAAGGTGGCTCACCTCATCCCGGTCAACACGACTTACACTGTCGCCAAGTTGGCTGAGTTGTATATGACCCAGATCGTGTGCCTTCACGGAGTTCCTAAGAAGATTGTATCTGACCGCGGGAGTCAGTTTACCTCCATGTTTTGGAAGAACCTTCAAGAGGAACTCGGCACCCGGCTAAACTTTAGCACCGCCTATCATCCACAGACCGACGGTCAAACCGAAAGGGTCAACCAAATATTGGAAGATATGATTAGAGCTTGCGCTCTAGACTTTGGTGGAAAGTGGGAGAAGAACTTACCCTATGTAGAGTTCTCCTACAACAACAGCTATCAAGCCAGCCTAGAAATGTCCCCGTTCGAAGCACTTTATGTGTGCAAGAGCAGAACGCCGCTGCTCTGGGATCAGACCGGAGAGTCGCAGCCGTTTGGGACAGATATACTAAGAGAAGCTGAAGAGAAGGTTAAGATCATAAGGGATCGGTTAAGGATAGCCCAGTCCCGACAGAAGAGCTACGCTGTCGCGCCCCGGTTTAATAAATCAGGACTTTTATTGAAATTCCAGCGAAAATCAATAAACCAAGACGTTCATCACACGACCACGTACAAGACTGGCAATCATTCACGGTTCGTAGACCGCATTAATACAAAAGTGAATAAAGATGAAGAGAAACTAATAAAATCAAGGGTCCTAAATGAACGCCTGCTTCCAGTCTTGCCTTGACTGGGTTGCTACTCCAGACCTTCATCCTCCTCGTAGTAGACTGGCTCTGATGGTGTATGTCAACGGGGTGAGTACAGATGTACTCAGCAAGCCACCGAATGCAAATATAATGCAGGGTAATAACAAGGGAGATAGTGGCTAGTTTTGCGGAAGCAGCATAATTGTAAAGCATTA
Source organism: Zizania palustris (assembly GCA_019279435.1). Lineage (NCBI taxonomy): Eukaryota > Viridiplantae > Streptophyta > Magnoliopsida > Poales > Poaceae > Zizania > Zizania palustris. Next base: position 14,884,940 of record JAAALK010000079.1, read on the forward strand.
AATGTGAGCAATTTATTAGTGCGGAAAAGTAAACATGTGTATGCATCATCATCTTCTAACTCGAGGAGTACGTTTTACCTCTTCGGACAACAGTCCTTACATGCCATGAATAACTCAATCATTCAAACAATTGTAAACTAATTGCGAGTAGTCACACAACCCGCCCTTGACCATGGGCTCGGCTTTTCGAAAAGATTAAATTACTCTGATCAGAGATGTACCACTGTACCCACAAGGCACGCACTCATCACCTACACCAAAGTGTAGCGAGATGACCCATTTCATGGGAACTCGTGCCAAAACATTCCATATGGTCTTCCCCGACTCAACAGCACCATCTTATAGGTTTCGTACCGTGTCTCGCCATGTCGAGTTTCCACAATACCCCCCTTGAGCCATCGTCGGTACAAGGCGCCCTGAGGGCTAGCCCCTTGCCCCCTCCACTATGGTGCCATGAGACGGAGTGTTCCACACTTCCAGTTAGGACTTACCCATTAGACTTGTGGTTGGTACGGAAGTGCTTTGCAACAGATCCCGCAGACTGGTCCTTATAGTGCCCCGGGTACGACCAACCAGTTTCCGAGCTTGCACCCGGAACCCACCATACTTATAACATACCTAACTCCAAAAGAGTCCAGAGACAAAAATAACGGGGTATTTCATATACCAGAATCCATCTAACTACGACTCATTCTTTATAACCTATAGCAGTTGTGCCGGTACATTGGGCACTAGCTAATATAATATTTGTAGAGTGACAAGGAGTTAAGGCTCAATAAGCATGGCTTGGGTTTGCACACAAGGACGGGGATCTAATAAATATAAGTGTAGGGCTTGATATTGGACTAATGCAATATTAACCTATGGGTTATAGCGATAGTTTGTTAAATCATGGGCTCAATGATGATCAACTGTTTCCACAGAGGTGGTCGATGACTTGCCTTGATCAGCAAAAGGGGATGGAGGAACCTCGGGGTAGAACTCCGGCTCCTCGACGAACTCGTAGTCTTCTCGATACGGAAAAATAAACAATACATTCAATAAACAGATAAAATCCACCAAATAATAAACATACATATTTGTGGGTGTTTTATGTGAAGTAATATTTAATATTCTGAAGTTTGGTATAAAACAATAAAGCTTAACTTTTTAGGATTTTTCCTAATTTATTTTCTGTATTTATTAATTTTAACCCTAAGGGGTTTTTATTCATTTATTTATTAAAAATATTTTGGGTAACAGTAACATACTTTTTTATGGCATTAATGTGTAGAAAATATTATTCTGGATTTAACAACATTTGAATGGTGAAATTTGGAGTTAAAATGAGCAAGTTATGAATTTTCAAAGTTTAAATCAATTTCTGGAACTTTATTTCACCAGATCGCTCCAGCACTTTAAGTCGCGATCGACGGCCGAGAGCGCACGATACCCCTTCGATCAGATCCGAGGGCCCTGATTAAATCCCTTCGGGATTTAATCGTAGCCCTCCGATCGTGATCGGACGGCCAGAGAGCGATCCGACACGGCACGACGTAAGGGGCGCGTACCCCGCTTCGTCTCCGGCGACGGCAGGCTCGGGTGCGGCTACGACGGCGGTGGCGAGGGCCTAAGGGCCTAGCTAGGGCCAAAAATGGAACGCGGAGGTGAAGGGGGTCCTGACAGTACCTTCGGTGGCGACGATGGGGGCCCGGAGTTGACCGGCGGCGAGCGTAGACGGTGGAGGGGTTTCGGGTGCTCGACGGCGATGAGGATCTGGCGGTCTTCATGGCCGACGGAGGGGTGGCCGATGACGAGCAGGCTCCGGCTGTCTCGTCGGTGGCGGTGGCCAGGATGGGGGAGGTCCGAGGCGATGGCGAGGGCTCGCCGGAGGCGAAGCAGAGCCGAAGGCCGAAAAGAAGGCGGCGGCGCTCTGTTCTCGCTCGGCTTGGGTTGCTACGGTGTATTTTCTGTATTTATTAATTTTAACCCTAAGGGGTTTTTATTCATTTATTTATTAAAAATATTTTGGGTAACAGTAACATACTGTTTTTATGGCATTAATGTGTAGAAAATATTATTCTGGATTTAACAAAATTTGAATGGTGAAATTTGGAGTTAAAATGAGCAAGTTATGAATTTTCAAAGTTTAAATCAATTTCTGGAATTTTATTTAAACAGAATATGGGCTCTGGTCCACGGTGAGCCAGGCCCACGGTGGACCGCAGCACTATGCGCGTGGACCGGATTCACCAGATCCATTGGATCCAAATCCGGCGGCCAGGCGCGGGGCGGGAGGGTTTAAATGAAATCGGACGGCCAGGATTAAAACGGAGCGAAGGGGTACGCGTGGACGCACCAGATCGCTCCAGCGCTTTAAGTCGCGATCGACGGCCGAGAGCACACGATACCCATTCGATCAGATCTGAGGGCCCTGATTAAATCCCTTCGGGATTTAATCGTAGCCCTCCGATCGTGATCGGACAGCAAGAGAGCGATCCGGGACGGCACGACGTAAGGGGCGCGTACCCCCCTTCGTCTCTGGCGACGGCGGGCTCGGGTGCGGCTACGATGGCGGTGGCGAGGGCCTAAGGGCCTAGCTAGGGCCAAAAATGGAACGCGGAGGTGAAGGGGGTCCTGACAGTACCTTCGGTGGCGACGATGGGGGCCCAGAGGTGACCGGCGGCGAGCGTAGACGGCGGAGGGGTTTCGGGTGCTCGACGGCGACGAGGATCTGGCGGTCTTCACGGCTGATGGAGGGGTGGCCGATGACGAGCGGGCTCCGGCGGTCTCGTCGGTGGCGGTGGCCAGGATGGGGGAGGTCCGAGGCGATGGCGAGGGCTCGCCGGAGGCGAAGCAGAGCCGAAGGCCGAAAAGAAGGCGGCGGCGCTCTGTTCTCGCTCGGCTTGGGTTGCTACGGTGTGGCTGAGGGCGGTGGCCGAAGGGGGTTTATATAGGGGGTTCGCCGGCGTCTGGATGGAAGGAATCTGAGGGGTCCCCGAGAGTTTCGGCGAGGTTTCCAAAAGCTTCGGGTGCACTGCCATAAGCGTGAAAACGCGTGGCTAAAGAAGGAATGGGGTCGTCGGCGTTCGGGGAAGGCGATCCGCGGTTAATTAAGCGAACGCGGGCGGCCGACGGCGAGGAAAACGAAAGGTGATCGCCGGGGAAGGAAAGGGGAGAGAGGGTTTCCATCGGAGAAGATGGATCCGACAGGTGGCCCCCACCTGTCGGTGGCCGAACGAGAAAGGAAAGCCTGACAGGCGGGCCCGAGCGGTCGGTGGCAGAAGGGGGAATGACCGGTGGGGCCAGGCGGCGCGCGGGTGGGAGTGAGAGGCGGGACGCGAGCGCCGACAGGCGGGTCCCACATGTCAGCGACGCGAGTGTTGGGCTGGGTTGGGTCGAGGCGCTTTGGAGGTTGAGGCCCGTTAAGGTTTTAATATCTTTTCTGATTTAAAATAATTCCAGTAATTCATTTATTTGATTAAGGGTTGAAGCACTGTTGATAAAAATTTGGAAAATTGGGTAAAATTATATTTTGGTCTCTAGTTCATCTCATAAAATTTTCAAGTCCATATTTTGAATATTTCTCCCTGTTTAGCTTTATTAGGGCTCTTTTAGGATTTTCTAAAATCTAGAAATGATTTAAATAATAATTTTCTTTTGTTTTATTTGTTTTTATTTCTTGGGGTGTTACATATGACGATAACCATCGAAGAGACCTAACCTTTGAGGAGGGCGATTATGTCTATCTCCGAGTCACTCCCCTCCGAGGCACTCAAAGGTTCAACATGAAAGGCAAGCTAGCACCCCGCTACGTTGGACCTTTTCATATCCTCCAACGGCAAGGAGAAGTGGCGTATCAACTTGAACTGCCTCCATCTTTGGCAGGAGTTCATGATGTGTTCCATGTCTCCCAGCTGAAGAAGTGCCTTCGTGTGCCCGCCGAGCAGGCCGATCTTCAATAGCTCAACATCCAAGACGACTTGACCTACATCGAGAAACCCATCAAGATCTTGGAAACCAAAGAAAGAGTAACCAGGAGTCGCGTAGTTCGCTTCTGCAAGGTTCAGTGGGACAACCACCCCGCCGAAGAAGCTACATGGGAAAAAGAAGACGAACTGAAAGCCCAATACCCCGAGTTATTCGAGTAACGTTCCAATCTCGAGGACGAGATTCTTTGTAAGGGGGATAGGTTTGTAACACCCCAAATTTTCAAAGAAATAAAAATATTATTTAATTCAAATTCTTGGATTTTATTATTTTGAAAATACCTTTAAATACCCCTCTTTACCATTTTGAACTACAACATAGAGTTAATGACCTAACCAGGAGCTGAAAATTTTTGTATAAACTCCCAAGGCCAAGATATATTTTTGAGAATTTTTACAAATTTTTATCGACCCTAGAAATGCCCCAAATGATTTAACCTATTTTCTACAATTATTTTAAATCAGAAAACCTTTAAAACAGTATTGGGCCTCCCTCCTCCCTTCTCTCTCTCCCGGCCAGCCCAGCCCGTCACCCTCGCCCGCCTCTGGTTGACACCCCGACCACAAATCATGCCGGCCGACGACCCCCACCTCGGATCCGCCTCGCTGGCCCCTCCCGCATTCAATTGGCGCTGGTTTAATGCACCCCGAGCCCCCCTGCCCGTTTAACCGCGTTAAATGACGCGTTTAAGCTCCCGGGAACGCAGCCCCGTGCATGGCCGAGCCCTCACCGGCGATTTAAGGCCCTCCCTCGGCTTTCCTTGCATGCGAGCTCCGCCGGTGGCCCTATTTAAGCCCCTGGCCTCCACCCCTGTGACCCCACGTGCGCGATCTAATCCGCACCGTCGGATCTGAACGAAACGTTACGTTTTAATCTCGCGCGTTCATTTCTATTTAAAACCCATGTTTAATCCGAGTCGTTCATCGCGTACCGGTTCGATGTTTTAATCCTGGCCGTCCACGTCACTTTAACTCCCCCGCCTCACCCTCGCACGTTGGATCTGGATCCAATGGTCCAGATCGATCCTGCGCACGCGCACAGTGCGCGGGTTCACCATGGGCCTGGCTCACCGTGGACCCGAGGGGATTTAAATTTGAAAATAAATTCTAGAAATTGTTTTAAACTTGTAAAATTCATATCTTGCGCATTTCAACTTCAAAACTTGCAATTCCAATTTCAGAAATTTTGTAATATTCTCCTCTACATGTTAATGCAATAAAAACAATAGATTTACTTTGGACATTTCATGTTTATTTAATAAAGTGTTCAAATACCCTCAGGGTAAAATGCAAATTTGATTATTTAAATCACAGCAAAAATTATATTTATTCATTCCCTGTTAGAATAATGAGACCACTAGGTTTTCTATGAACCTTTCATTTTGAATTAATTAGATAACATAAAATGGGATTAATCACTTTTAAAACCCCTTTTTACAAAGGACAACATTTCATTATAATTCCTTTTAAATGATTTATAAAATGAATTTTAGAGGTTCAATAACTTGATTTTCTTTAAATTAAACCAATTTAAACCTATGTGCTTGTTGTGTGGTTTTATATTGTTTAATTGAATGTTGTATTTATTTTATTTTACTTTAATTATATTGGGAAGACTACGACACCACCGAGGAGCCGGAATACTTCCCGAAAGTCCCTCCCTTGCCTTTTGCTGAACAAGGCAAGTCACCAAACCAATCTTTTGAGCATATTGAACCCATGTTTTATTAAGCTATCGCTATAGGATAAAAATGAGTCGTAGCAACATGGTTCTACTATATGATCCCCGTTACTTTTTATCCTTGGAATTCTGTCGGTGATGAGTTATGGTTGTGAGTGTATGCATGGTGGGTTCCGGGTGCAAGCTAGGGCATTGGTCGGTAGCACCCAGGGCACTATAAGGACCGGTCTGCGGGATCCGTTGCAATACACTTCCGTACTAACCACAAGTCTAATGGGTAAGTCCTAACTAAGGTATGGAGTGTTCCAAACCGAGGCCACCATTTGGAGATGGGTCAAGCAGCACCTGCGGGTGGCTTGTACCAATGTGGCGCAAAAGGGGGTGCGACGTTAGCCGGGATGCGGCCCGGCGCGCCGGCGAAACCTAGAGCGGTTGGTTATCGCTTGGAGCATTTCATGCAGAGGTTTTGGCACGAGTTCCCGTGGTATGGGTCATCTCGTTTGGGATGAGTGTGTGCCTTGTGGGTACAGTAGTACATCTCTGATCAGAGTCTTAAATCTTTTCGAAAAGCCGAGCCCACGGTCAAGGGCGGGTTGCGTGACATCCCACAGTTAGATTACTTTGAATATGTATGTGCATGATGGTTTGACATGTAAGGACTGTTGTGCGAGGAGGTAAAACGTACTCCTCGAGTTAGAAGATGTTATTGTTGTTCATGTTTACATTTCTGCATGATTAAATCTGACTACACTAATTGCAACAACTGAAAATGTACTTTTCCGCACTGCTAGCCATTACTCCTTCCTTTGTTATTACCTTGCATTATTACTTGCATTTGCGGTGGCTTGTTGAGTACTTTTTGTACTCATACCCGTTGAACACCACAGAGGATGCCTACTATGAAGACGGTCTGGAGTAGCGACCCAGTCAAGCAAAGATCGTGAAGAAGGCGTTCGTCATGCATTTTAATTATCTTTATTATTGTTTTTATTAAAACTCTGATGTAATAAGTATGGTCTGCGTACCATGAATATTGTCGTGTGTACGATTGTCGCATGATGAACCTCTTGTATTATTGTTTTTCTTATGAAATTCAATAATGTTCCGATTTCGGTAAATCGGGGCGCCACAAGCACTTTCCAGCGAAGTCCATCAATGACCGATGGTACACCAACTGGATCCTCCGGTGGTTCTACGCCGAGGTCAGAGAAGATTCCCCCTTCGCCGGACCTCTTCAAGAAATCTGGTTCTGAAAGGAGGCGGAAGTCACCCCGAACCCTAGCCTACTCTCAATGTGGCTAGGGCTATTAACTTCAATCGCCAGCCACATGAGCATGCGTAACCTGGCCGAAGAGTTTATCACGCTCCGAATTCCACCTCTTGGGGCTGACTGGCCGATAGCGTTCCGAAATGCTTCGGAGGGTGAGCTTCGAAGTCTAGGTAAGCATTCGAATTTCCTACAATAATATGTTAGAAGAAAAAATAACATACTTATAATATGCTACCTTTTTTCAGTGGATCCACTGGCTTTAGCTCTAGAGCAGATAACAAGAGCCACCGAACGGGTGCTCGGAGCCCCTACGGTGGCCGAAAGGCAAAAAAGAATAGAGCTCGTGGGGAGCTGGGAACGTTCCAACAGAGTATGGGGGGCCCTCAGAATGGTGCCTCCTCCTCTGCCATACTTCAACCCAACTGGAGCGGCCCCTAGGAAAAGAAAAGCCATCACCGAGCCCTCAAAGAAAGCTGGCAAGACCCCCATCAAGAAAGGGAAGAAAGTAGTCAAAATTCCTCCTGAGCTAACCCCAACATCCTCTGCTTCATCCATTGGCATTCGGAGCTCAGCTTCGGATGACTCTGGGAACAAAGGCTCCGAAAGCAAGGGCTCCGATGCCCAATTGGCAAAAGACTTTGAGAACTATCTTCTTGATGACAACGAAGACGAAGTAGTGGCCACAACCGAAGCTTCTACTTGAGAGGTTGCGGAGGCGGACACGACGCACACTCCTGCACCCATCGCTGCGAGTTCGGAGCTGGAAACAGCTATCCCCAACTCACCCGTGGCTGGGGTGATAACAACGGACGTCGAGCCACCAACAGCAAATACACCGGAGAGGACATCGGGGGACGACCTCGATGAGATTCTCCGGATGTACGAAGTCCTGGAGGACCCTATAATTTTACCTCAAGGCGCCTCCGAAGGTAGACTTCAAAACTTTTGCCTTTGTCAATTCCTGCAATAGTTATTACCCACAAATGTTCATCAAGTACCTCAATGTTGTAGGTGCGTTGAAGGGTAACGTAGCCCCGGCCGCAGACGAAGCTCCAGCTTCTCCCGGAGTTGCGGCTCCGATGGACACCTCGGCTCCAATGGACACCCCAGCTCCTGCGGCGGGAGCCATCTCCATCGAAGCGGTTCCCGACGAAGGGACACCAATCGAAGGAGGATCTACCTCCGCCGAAGTCGCTCCTCCGGCCTTCGTACCAGGAAGGGGAAAAAGCATGACAAGTCTTGGACTCCCTCCTGTCACGATGACAACGCCTTCTTCCAACGAGCCTTCGATGAGTAACTCAGAAGAAGAGGCGACTGCAGATGACCGCTAGGCTTTGTCCTAGCTCCCTTTGTTGGCTCCCTTCTTGGAGCAACGAACGGGCCTCCGGGTGCTTCTGGAGCCCTTGGCGGAGAAAGGCCAAGAAGTTGTAAACTCTGACTTGGTCTCCATCTTGAGCAAAGCCAGAGCCCCGGAGCTTAATCTAGCCCTCGAAAGGGCTTCCCTTCAGGTATACAAAGTACCACAAATATCTTTAATTGACAAATGTAACTACTTGGTACTTACTTGCTCTTCTTGCAGCAATTTGTCCTTGCTAGAGCGGCAGCGACTTCCAACGAAGTCGAAACCCACCGGCTCAAGAGGAAGGTTACCACCCTCCAATCCGCACTCAAAGACACCGAAGACAAAACACATCGGTTGGAGGAAGAGCTCCTTGAAGAACGTAGGGCTAGGGCCGCCACCGACGAAGCCCTTTGGCTCGAACAGCATAGAAGCGGCACGCTCCGAACTTCGGCCCAAGAAGCCGAAGCCGAGTGCTTGGTGCCTTGAGCGGAGGTGGAGAAGCTTCGGCAGGTGGCAGCTACTTCGAGCGCTCAACTGCTAGAACTCCAAGGATCGCTCAAACAGGCTATGGCTCAGAAGAGCACCTTGCTTTCTCGGATGGCTGAAGTATCTGCTGCTGCTGCGGGGCTGGAGGCAGCAGAGACGAAGAATTCTACAATAGCGGAGTGTACCTTGGATGCCCTTGAGGGTACCTTAGAATATTTTGGCACCATGTGCCCTTCGTCTTCTGATGCGGCGAGAGAGCCCCTCGACCGGAAGCTGAAGAGGATTCAAGTGGCGACGTCACTAATGATGGGCTCTGGTGTCCGGTACGGAGAGATCTCCGGACAATGTGCCAGAATCGGAGTCCTCCGTCACCTCGGATCCCTTGGGATTTCCGTCGCTCTGGTTGAGGGTTCAACACCTGGAGGCTTCGGAGACGAGAGCTTGTTGTGTCCTTCGCAGGATGTAGCCTCGACTTGGGAAGCTTTCCAGTCAATCTGGAAAATGGACCACAAGGCTGCAGCCAAAGCCTGGATCGACGAGGCCCATCAGCAAAGGCAAGCGCAAACAAGGCCTCCGCTTCTAGCTTCACCGGCTCCGACACCTCCTGCTCCGCTGACCGACCCGTAGGTCTAGTCTTATAGGGTGTTTAAATATGTATAAGAAATCTTGTAAAGCCCCTTGAATTAATGAACGAAAAGTTTATAAACGAAGAACTTGTTTGAATGTTTATTCTTTTAGGTTTTGCCATGTCCTTTGGAGCTTGACTTCGAAATACTGGAAATTAACAAAGGGCTCCGTCGGGAGTGGTCAGTCCTTGAAAGCTTAAGGCCTTACCGCCGCTCACGCTTCTCTGTTCCTCGCGGAGATCAAAGAGAGATAGCACCCGATGTTTGCCACAAAGTCTTAACTTATATTAAAGAAGAGGAAAGGGAGAAAACATCTTCATCCTCCGAGTACGTAGATTGGTCTGACTCGAAGTATTAGGCCGAAGACCCTGCCGAGGCTAACTCTGAAAGGCTTCTGACTTGGGCCAAACTTCAAGAGGAACAGAAAAAACTGCGAGCTTCGAAGAAGAAAAGAAGCACTCAAACTAAAATGACAGTCTCGATGGCTTCGAGCTCCGAAGGTCGAAGTAGCCTTAGAAGTAGTTCTAGAGGCCGAATGGGTCTCCGATTTTATCTAGGCTTAGACCAAAACTTCTCTTGATGTAAAAGTATGATTATTCAATTAATATGAATTGCTTCGAAAGCATCTTGTTGTTCCTTACTCTCCTGCCCCTCCTTGTGGGTGGGGGATCGTACGCACTGCAATAGGGTCCGCCGGACACAATGATTTGCAAAACAATCTGATGCTTCGAACAACACTCATTAATCATACTTTACTTTTCCGTAGAGTTCTTCAAACTATACGTTCGTATTATGATGTTTGTAAGTTTTGGAGCAGAATTTATACTTGCAAGCTCCTGTACTAGTCGTTTAGGACATTAAAAGTCCTTAGACTCTTCTACGGATCCTAACAAGCCGGAGCCTAGAATCCGTCGGCTGGCAACGAAGTCCTTGAACCAATGGTTCGAAGGCCGTTGCCGGGTTCTTAGAAAGATTCTTTACTCCGGAAGCATCTTGGTTCTCCTGATGCGTCCACCAGGAGTAAGGGATATTCGAAGAGCAAACAAGATTCGAACCTCCACTTTTATTTAGAAAGGAACTTTTACAATTGATTACAAGGAGCTCCTAAGCGTAATAACGCTTAAGGTGCTCCGCATGCCATGCATGCTTCAACTCTTCCCCTTCTAAATTAGCTAATTTAAACGACCCGGGGCACCCTGAGCATAGGATAATATATGGTCCTTCCCATTTATTTCCTAGCTTCCCCGGGGCTATTACACTTCACAAAACTAAATGACCTAGCCTAAGCTCGTTCAGCTTTATCTTCGGGTCATACCATGTTTTTGTTTGGTCTTGGTACTTTGTCAGATTGGCGACAACTCGAAGCCTTGTTTCTTCTGACAAGTCTAGCGAAGTGTTTCTCTCATTTTTATCTCTAGGTTCTACTACATGAAGGGATCCACCTCTGAGCTCCGTAGGAGTCATGGCCTCATCTCCGAATAGCAGCCTGAATGCGGTAAAGCCTGTGGATCTGGCTTGAGTGGTCCGAATGGACCATAAAATCTTAGCGAGCTCTTCGGCCCATAGCCCCTTGGCCAACCCGACAATCCTTCGATTAAGAACGGATAGAATATTCCCGTTGGCTCACTCGACGGCTCTGTTGGATTGTGGGTGGCGAACTGCTGCGAAACATAACTTGATGCCCAGTTCTTCACAAAATTCTTTGAATGTCTCAGCTTCGAACTGGGTTCCATTATCCACATTTAGCTCCCTTGGTACTCTGAACCTGCATATAATATTTTGCCAGAAAAATTTTTGCACATTTCTTGAAGTGATAGCAGTAAGGGGTTCTGCTTCGACCCACTTAGAAAAATATTCAATTGCTACCACTGCAAACTTCAAGCTACCTTTTGCCATTGGAAAAGGGCTGATGAGATCTATTCCCCATCGTGCCATTGGCCATACTGTGGCAATAACTTGAAGTGGTACTGGTGGACAGTGGCTTCGTCTTCCCATCCACTGGCATCCTTGGCAGGTTCGAACCAACTCCTCCGCATCTCTTTCAATTGTTGGCCAGTAGAGCACCTGCCGAAGTTTCTTTCCTGCTAGACCATAGGGGGCTAGGTGGCTTCCACATAAACCTTCGTGATTGTCCCAAAGTATATCTTGACCTCCGGGTTGTGAGATGAATCGGAGTAGAGGAGAACAAACTCCAGCTTTGTATAACACTCCATTGACAAGCTTATAATTTCGAGCCCTTGCTTGCAACCTTCTGAAATCCGGACCTTTTGACGAATCTGCGCTATTTTGCAAGACATCCATTATTGGAGCCCGCCAATCTGCAGCTGGGATGCAAAGGACTTCTGCGGAGGGTAATTGATTTACTGTAGCTTGACTAGTTCTTCATAGAAAGCACCCTCTGGGAGGTCCAATGCTCCAGCTGCAGCCTTCGCTAGAATGTCTGCAAGTTGATTATCTGCTCGAGGGATACTTCGAACAGAAAATCCTTTGAATACTACTTCTGTTTTGCGGATTTCTTCCAGATACTTTGCCAAATGTGGGTTCCTTGCTTGAAAGCTTTTGTCGACATGCCCTGCGACGACATGGGAATCTGTTTTAATTATTATCCTTGCTACTCCAAGTGCCTTTGCCTTTCGGAGGCTTAGCAGGATTCCTTCGTACTCTGTGATATTATTGGTGGTCTTAAAGTTGAGCCACACAGAATACATGGCTTTTTGCCCTGACGGTGATATTATTAAAGCTCCAGCTCCGACACCAGATGCCTGATAAGCTCTGTTAGAAAAAATTGTCCATAAACCTTCGGAGGGCTCTTTCGGAGCCCAAACTGCAGATGGAGTCCACTCTGCGACGAAGTCAGCTATGATCTGGGATTTGATAGCTGTTCTTGCCATGAAGGAAATTCCGAAGGGGGCTAGCTCGACAGCCCGTTTTCCGATCCTACCCGTAGAATCTTTGCTCCGAAGCATGTCACCAAGAGGATACGAGGTAGGAACAATTAGGTTATGTGCTAGAAAGTAATGCCTTAGCTTCTGCGAGGCCATTACTAAAGCATAAGCAAATTTCTCGAGCTCGGAGTATCTTTTCTTTGCTCCGGACAAAGCTACTGAGACGAAATAAACTGGGTTTTGCACCAGCTTTCCCTTAAGCTCAACTTCTCTGACCAGTACTACACTTACTGCGGAGCCTGTTGCTGCAAGATAAAGAAGGAGAATTTCTTTCGGGAGGGGCATAGTAAGTGTCGACAGGCTTCCGAGGTACTCTTTGACATCATCGAAGCTCTTCTGGCACTCCGGCGTCCAGTTGAAACTTTTGGAACCCTTTAGAGCTTTGAAAATTGGAAGGCTTTGTTCGGCTGACCTGGCTAGGAATCTGCTGAGAGCTGCGAGCCGTCCAGTTAGCTTCTGGACTTTCTTCAAATTTTCTGGTGGAGCCATTCTTTGCAGTGCACTTATCTGTGATGGGCTAACTTCGATTCCCCTACTCGAAACTAAGTACCCTGGTAGTTTTCCTGCTTGCGCCCCGAATATACATTTTTCAGGGTTGAGGCGGACTCCACATGCTCGGAGGCTCTCAAATGTTTCAGCTATGTCTAGACTATGCTGGTGCTTTACAACACTCTTTATTACATGGCATCCATATAGGCTTCAACATTTCGGCCTATTTGGTGACCTAGAGCCTTAGCTATCAAATGTGAGAATGTGCCTCCGGCATTCCGCAAGCCAAAAGGCATTCTTACATAACAAAATACTTCGGATGGGGTTATGAAACTTGTCTTGGCTTTGTCTTCGCGCTTTAACCAGACTTTGTGATAACCGGAGTAAGCATCGAGGAAACTCAATAATTCGGAGCCAGCCATACAATCCACCAGCTGGTCTATTCGGGGCATATGGTAGGGGTCTTGCGGGCATGCTTTATTTAATGATGTAAAATCGATGCACATGCGCCATTTGCCGGAGCCCTTTTTCCTGACAAAAACAGGGTTAGACAACCACTCCGTGTGGGCTACATCCCTGATGATTCCAGCCCTCAACAATTTTTCACTTCGATCTTGGTGAGGTCTGCCCTCTCCGCAGACAGCTTATAGAGCCCCTGGCGTACTGGCCTAGACTTCGGGTTGACGAGCAAGATGTGCTCGATGATGCTCCAATCAACCCAGGTGATTTCTTCGGTAGTCCAAGCAAAGATGTCCAAATTTTGCTTGACTACTTCTTCTAACGAGGCAGCTATCTCCGGAGATAGCCCCTTTCTGAACTGAATTGGGTACTCTTTGCCATCCTTCAAAATTATTTTTGTGACAACATCACCTTCTGGGCTTGGCTTGAGGGAAAGGCCCTTCGAAGAGTTCGAAGACTCTGGAACCTCCTCGGTGTGCTCTGTCACATAATGTATTTGCCGAGGGTCCAACGGCTAGCCGTGACCATACTCCGTTCTTCGGGCTACAGCTTAGTCTCCTAAAATAGTGAGAACTCCACCTTGCATGGGCATCTTGAGACATAGATAGTTGTGATGTGCTATAGCCCCAAACTGGTTCAGCATCCCCCGTCCGAAAATTGCGTTGTAGGCATATGGGGCGTCGACGACGTCGAAGATTACCTCTTCCACCCTAGCCAAGGGCCCCTCTCCGAAGGCAACCTTGAGGCCTATTTGGTCGAGGGCATCGAGAGGCAGACCTGCGAATCCTTGAAGTGGTCGGGCCATCTGAAGTAAATGCCTCCGAGGTATGCACATCTGATCGAAGGCCTGGACAAAAAGTATGTCTGCGCAGCTCCCACCGTCCACCAGGATCCTTCGAACTTCCACCCCAGTTATATCTGCTGAAATGACCAAGGGGTCAGCATGGGGGAACTTCACCCCCGCAGCATCATTGGCAGTAAAGGAAATAGGTACATGAGACCATTTGGGTATTCCCTCCATGGAATGCGAGGTCCCTATGTGTCCAACTTCACGGACGTATTCTCGCCATTGCCTCTTGGACATGTTACCGAGGGTCCCCCCTCCGGAGATGGGCAGGACCACTCGCTTGTCGTGGTCTTGGGTGTCTTCTTGCTTCGGTGGTGGCATAATGTTGGCCACCGGTAGCAGCATGGGGGCTTCGGGGGCACCGACACGGGCCACAATTTGCACATGCTCCGATCGTGCCACTAGAGGGGTTTGATCCGAAGTACCTCACCCGGTACTTCGTCCTAGGTATTCACCCCGAAGGGTTAATACCGCCTTACAATCCTTCATGTCATGGCTTCTATTGTCACCATGCACGCAACAGAAAAAGCTCTGGCGCCAGCCAGGTATTCTTTCTTGGGGCTTCGGTGCTCTAGCCTTGAAGCCTTGCGCCTGCTGAAAGTTGGCAGGTGCTTTCGGAATGGATGGTGAAATGTTCAACACCTCCGAGCGCAAGTGTTTCTTTCCTCGCCTGTGATCGTTGAAGCGATTGTCATGAGGGGGTTGTAGAGAGGTTGAGGCTTCGGGCTCCGTCTTTACTTCCCGAAGGGCTGGTGCTGGCATTGCGGCTCTTCGAAGACAGCCTTCCTCCGCCTTGGCATACTGTTCGAAGTAAGCCATCAGCTATGCCATGGATGACACTAGCTTCCGATGAAGCTTGCTGAGGAGATCTGGGTTCAACACCCCTTCACGGGCGGCGTTGACTAACGAAGAGGTAGACAAGCCCTTGATCTGTGATTTGGTGTGGGCGAAGCGCGTGAAGTATTCCCGAAGCGTCTCCCCTGCTCGCTGCTTCACCAGAAATAAGCTCCCCATTGACATCGGAGCCACAAAGGTACCTTGGAAGTTGCTTACAAACTTCCTCTTCAGCTGCTTCCAGGATTTGATCGATCTTGGCTTCAAAGACCAGAACCACCGGAGAGCCACACCTTCGAGAGCGAGGGGAAAACACTTTGCCATAGTGTTACGCACCCCTCCACTTGCTTCTATCGCCAAGGCATATGAACGAGCAAATTCTCCTGGGTTAGACCCACCAGAATACTTGTGCAGCTTTGATGCTTTGAACCTTGGATCAAAGGGCACCTTTTGCAAGTCTAAATGTAGCGGAGACTCGTCATCGAAAGATGCATTCTCAGCCTCCTCCGGGACTTGGATAGCTTCGGGAAGGTTGCAAGCACCACCATCTTGGGGCCCTTCTAGAGCCTGGGTGGAAGCTTGGGAGCGGAGGTTATCAGCGGCCTCTTGCCTCCACCTAGCCACTTCCTCCTAAAGTCGCGCTACTTGAGTAGCCTCATCCCCAGGAAGGTCTTCGTCTCCTTCGGAGGGGAGCTCCTAGTCTCGGGAACTGGCATAATCGGTTTGGAGCACCGTAGGAGCAGCCCTAGGGCCTCTGGGTACTCGATGTCCAGCGACGCCTTCGGGGGTTGTTGGAATAGCTGAGGGTCCTACTCCGTTGGTCTGAGGGGACCTTCAGGGAGGATGCGAGGCTAGGCTCCGCTTGGGAGGCATAGCTAATGAAAAAGAGGTACGAAGACCGAGGACTTTGATTTGTTTGGGAAGGTGAGGAGAGGCCTTCGAACTGCACTAAGAAGCCCCTTACCGAAGGGTGCGCGGAATCTTTAGACTCTAAAGCTCCCTCCGCAAGTGCTCTTCGAAGTGCAGTCAGCAGTAGAGAACTAGCTTTTAGAACTAGGGTCCCCACGGACGGCGCCAACTGTTGGCGTAAAAGATTACGCTAACAGGTTCTCTAAGATTAAGAACTAACAAACAGTGAATTTGTGTTGAGAACTATCTCAAGCCTCCGAATTGGATAATAGCTTAAGTAGTCCAAAATTGTGTATTGAATAGCTGAGTATTCGATGCCTATTACAGGGTAAGAAGGGGGTATTTATAGGCAAAAAGTCTATGGAAAAGACCTATTTACCCCTCAATTAAAACCGACATAGTGGAAACTATTCGATACCCTGAACAGGGTTAAAATGGTAAAATCTACCAGGAGTAAGTAGATAAGCCAAACATCTTATTAGACTTGCAGTTTTCCACCGGAGCTTCATAGCCTACGGAGGGTACCTTCGGATTGTAAGTCGAAGCACTCTTCGTCTTAATAACTCCACCATATTCGGGCATAAGCTCGGAGCGTCGAAGCCGATAAGTTATCTTGACTATCAATCTCTAAGTCCTGAAGGTGGAGTATTTTCCCCCAACAGAGATGAAATGTCTGACTGTGGTCATGTAACCTGCGAATCATTCAATATTCTTGACATTGTTCAGCTTAGCCATGTTTATGATTGTTGGTATCTTCCTCGAATAGGCCTCGATCCCTCGGCTGTTGATGACAAAGCTGAGTA
Organism: Zizania palustris; assembly: GCA_019279435.1. Lineage (NCBI taxonomy): Eukaryota > Viridiplantae > Streptophyta > Magnoliopsida > Poales > Poaceae > Zizania > Zizania palustris. The sequence goes on from JAAALK010000079.1 coordinate 14,901,599, forward strand.
GCTTCCCAGTTGATAATCAAACATGCATTTCTTTGGGTTATGTTGGACCAAAACAGGCGACCAGAGGGGGGTGAATGGGAGCTTATAAAATTTTGTTATGTTGAACAGGTTTCGAACACACCCTTCGAAGTGTATGGTTCGGAGGTATCGGTCACACTCCAAACACAAGCTCCGAATGGGGTAAAATTTTTGAAGCTCCGTAGACTTCGCTTGCACTCAGAAACCCAAAAACGCACTGAACTGTATAAAGATAGTGCCGGCTCCACACACGAGGTGCCTTCGAGCAGACTTCGCACTACTGTACTTCGCACAAGTACATTTCCCTCAGAGATCTCCGATCAGGTACTCCGCACTAGCAACCGGTACTAGGCTTCACACTTGGAGTGTTGTAAACAGACACAAGACTAACTGCAAAGAGGACTTCAGCTATGAGAAGGGAACAGGCCTCGAATGGACGCTTCACAAAGTGCTTCGCTAGTAAACAGTGAGGGCTAGCCTTCGATTTACACAAAGCAAACACACATCAATGTTACTCATAGAAATTCCACAAATGTGAGGGAAAACACTTCGTTCAGATGAACTTAGAGTAACAACTCCAGTTTTCACAGAGCAAAATGAAACACAAAAAACACAACTCACACAGTGCAAAACACAAATACAAGTTCATGCAATCAATGAAAAAAGAATGGAAATTTCATTGCAAGAACAGGGAACACAAAACTCACAAGTTCAAAGAACACTTCATGGCGGCTGGCCAAAGCTACAGGGAAAACAAAAGGTTCTAAATTGAGTACACGGTGTTTCCCTAGACCTTAGCCTACCTCTCCATTTATAGGCACTACTCTTACTTGCAAAAAGACTACAATACTCCTAGGGTTTCCAATGTTTTTGTATCTGGCTGACACGGGGGTACATATGGTAGTCTACTTTATTGGAAGCTCCTTTTGTCAGCTTCGCAGGATAGATGGTATCGGCTTTTGCAGAGCAGACATGATAAGCTTTTTCAAAGTGGAATCTTTTGGAGCCCCCTTCACAAATGAAGTGCAGAAGCTTCGGTGACATGCTTCAAACCTGAAGGCTTTTGCTTCACCGAAGTCAGTCTTCGATACAATGATGGTTTTGAGCCAAAGCCTTCAAAGACCTTGAGCCTCCGCAGCATCACCTCCCGAGTGGATCACCATGGCTTCGCAGCTACACCAAGCTCGAACTGTGTCCGTCCATGTACCGAAGCCATGCATGGCCGAAGTACCTCAAGTCATTCTCACTCCGAAGCCCCACCTTCGAAGTACCTTCGCCACCTTCCGAAATCCCTCATTCGTTCAAGGCCTCCACACTAATTATTTCCATAAGCACCCCTTCGCAATGTCTCCGCCCCGAGCACACTCCATGAAGAGCCTTATCCGAACCATGCCTTCGATGCACCTCCACTTCTGAGATGTTCGTCTGGTGTCCTTCCAAGTGTCTCCGTTTGGAGCATACTTGGGAGCCTTGCCTCATTTTTGAGGACTTCATCCGCCATCCTTCGAGGTCACTCCTTCGGAGTCACCCTTCGAAGTGCCTCGCCTCTGAGGACTTTGCCTCGGGGTACCTTCTGCTAGATCCACCCTCCGCACTTTCTTCCTTATCCTGGTGCCCCTTGACCAAAGGACCGACCTTACCCCACACAGCCTTTGTGACCGAGCTCCTCGCTCGCATGGCATCATGCTCCTTGCTTGACCCAGGTTCACCTACTACGAACCGTCTATTGCCTCCGAAGTCACCTACACACCTCCGACAAGCAGACAAGCATTTCTACTACCCCAAATACCTCTCCGGTAAACAACCTACGATACACACTCCAGTGTACCGACCAAAGTACCGAGCCCTTTGGTACAGACTTCTCATCATATTCTGCCAGACCCCTTTGACAGACATAATCTACTACAACAGTTGCAGCTAGCAAACACCGAACCATTTAGTAAAACACCTACAAACCACTTCGGAGGGACCCCTTCGCTCAGAAGGTAAAACTTGTCAATCACTCATCACAGACTTGAAACCAAGGCACATCTCAACTTGGTTTCTCCTTCTCGCCCTTGATGAGTGCATTGATAACCAAATTCAAGTTCAAGAAAAGTTGAAATTTTTCAGTGCACAAGTGACCATAAAAACTCAGAAAAGAGCCAAATCATGTCACTTGATAAAATGATCTCTTCCCCCTTGACTCAAGAAAAATCATTTGGCAAAGCATGAAAGCACATTTCTTCCCATGAGATAAACAGCAAGTTCGCCCCCTTTGGCATAAAAATTCTCTCCCCTTTGAACTTCATAACTTGTTCTCCCCCTTTGGTGGAAAACAAGGCATTCTCTCCCCCTTTGGCAATGCAAGAATCAAGGAGAAATAAAAGATGCAAGGCTTCAAAATGATGAAAAGTGTGAAGACATATAGTGCTACAATATGCCAAATCATAATGCCAGGCTCAGATGCTCTACTCAAAGTTAACATATTCCAAATTCAATATTTGAGGCATGAACTTTTCAGAATGTTGAAAAGAAAAGCATCACCACTTAGACTAGTCATCTAGAAAAGTGATAGCAATAACTACTAAAGCTAATCAATTTCTACACAGGAAAGCATGTCCAATTTTATGGAGGATTGAGCAAACTTGGTAAGCAAAGGATTCAGACTTGCAATTATTTTATATTGCCAAGGGTTATTTCCTTGTCCACCTTATACCTTCCAACCAAGCCAATCCTAGGTCAAGAAAGACCATCATAAGCTTAAGGCAGTGATTTTGGCAAACACTAAGTTATCTCAGTTCATACCAAAGTGTTATGGTAAGCAGTCTAGAATAAAATAGTGCGACAATCAAACATGCCTCGATCTTTTCATTTTTTAGCACATAAATCATGGATATTGATCTTTGGTGAGTACCGATTATTGGATGATTCAATGAAAAGCAGTATTATTTTCAAGTTGCAATTTGGCATCCAAAGTAATGCATTCTAGCTACCAAGAAGATAAAAGATAGCTAAAGCAATTCTACATACCACATGCTAGACACAAGACTAAGTAGTGATCAAGTTTGGAATTTTGTAAATTAAAATCATGCTCATAAGGAAAGTTGATATATTAAACAGAGCTGAATGCATCATGATAATGATAATTATGTGAAGGCATATAAAAGCAACTAAATGCATCAACGAGTAATCATAAAGAAGCCAATGCAAAACAATTAAAGCAGGCTTCCCCTCCAACACCAAAGAATCTACAACCAACACCACTAAGCCTAAGAACCCCAAGCCTTAGCCACATCCCAAGAAGCCTACCTATCACTGTGAGTTTTGTTAGAGAGACGTGCATCTTGAGGAGTTTTGCTTCAGGAGGAAGCGGGTTGATAGAGCAGATAGAGCTCGAGGTGGGCAGGAGCAGTTCTACCAGCAGGGTGGTAGATAGAGAGTCCCTCGACGTGGAGAGAGGCTAGAGGCTAGGCCACATTGTGTAGGTGGTGGTAGAGGAGACGACTTTCATGACCGTGCTCCGGAGGGTGGATTTCGTTCTGGTAGAGCTCCAGGTCGTTCTAGACACGGCTTTGGACCTCGTGGCCGTGATTTTAGGCGGAACAGAGGACCACGCTTTGAGCCGCGTTTTGGTTCAGATTCATATGATTCCTTCTAATTTCCTACTTTTGAGAAGATGGCTCGACATTGGATTAGCTCCTTTGCTAAACCTGGTGTCGGACCGTCTAATCCCACTCATGACCATTGATCTTACAAGATCGAGGACTAGAGGACGTGTCGATCATGGATTCAGGATGTTCTCGCCACATGACGGGACACCGCAGATGGTTCTCCAGCCTCACTCCCCTGAGCTCCAAGGAGTACATCACTTTCAAGAACAGTGGTCAAGGGAAGGTACAAGGTATTTGGTCGATTCGCATCTCTGATCATTTCTCTTTGAAGAATGTTGCTTTGGTTGGAAACTTGAATTTTAATTTAATTTCGATTTTGCAACTTCTTGAGGATGGTTTAGAGGTTCGCTTTAAGTAGGGCATGTCTTCTATTGTTGATTCTAGAGGATCTTTGGTTTGCCAGATCTTACCCTTTGGTAAGGTTTTTCGTATTGATTTCTCTAGTTCTTTTAGCCTTTCTCGATGTTTGATTGCTGGATCCTCCTCTGAGCTCTAGAAGTGGCATAGGAGGTTAGGTCATTGGAGTTTTGATCTGCTAGTCAGATTGAACTCCATGGACCTTATCTGAGGATTGCCCAAACTGAAGATGGAGAAGGATCTAGTTTGCCATCCCCGTCGTCATGGGAAAATGGTTGCCGCTTCTCATGCACCTATGACTCAAGTGATGAATTCGTACCCAGGAGAGCTATTACACATGGATACAGTTGGTCCATCTCGAGTACGCTCAGTCAGTGGGAAGTGGTACGCGCTTGTGATAGTTGACGATTTTTCCCGATTCTTGTGGGTTTTCTTTCTAGTCTAAGGATGAGGCTTTTCAGTTTGTTCATGACTTGATTTTGAAGCTGAAGAACGAGAACAATGGTCGGATGCGAGCAATTCATTCGGACAATGGCTCTGAGTTTAAGAACTCTTAGTTCGTCATCTTCTGTAGTGATCAGGGTCTTGATCATCAGTTTTCTGTCCCTTACACTCCCCCACAGAACGGCGTTGTGGAACGAAAGAACCGCACGCTAGTCGAGATGGCTAGGACGATGCTCGATGAGCATAGGACTCCTAGGCTCTGTTGGGCTGAAGCCATGAAAACAACTTGCTATCTGGCCAACCGCATTTTTCTTAGAGCTTACTTTGGTAAGACATCGTATGAGCTGCGGTTTGGCAGACAGCCCAAGGTGAGTCACTTGCGAGCATTTGGTTGCAAGTGCTTTGTGCTCAAGAAAAAAGGGTATTTGGACAAGTTTGAGTCTCGTTGCTAGGATGGAGTCTTTCTTGTCTATTGTTGGCGTAAAAGATTACGCTAACAGGTTCTCTAAGATTAAGAACTGACAAACAGTGAGTTTGTGTTAAGAACTATCTCGAGCCTCCGAGTTGGATAATAACTCAAGTAGTCCGAATATATGTATTGAATAGCTGAGTATTTGATGCCTATTACAGGGTAAGGGGGTATTTATAGGCAAAAAAGTCTAAGGAAAAGACCTATTTACCCCTCAATTACAACCGACATAGTGGAAACTATTCGGTACCCTGAACAGGGTTAAAATAGTAAAATCTACCCGGAGTAAGTAGATAAGTCAAACATCTTATCAACCTTGTCGTTTTGCTCCGGAGCTTCATATCCTGCGGAGGGTTCCTTCGGATCGTAAGTCGAAGCACCCTTCGGCTTAACGACTCCCCCACCTTCGTGCATAAGCTCATCAACTCCGAAGTTGATAAGTTATTTTGAACTATTAATCTCTAAGTCCTGAAAGTGAAGCATTTTCCCCCAACAATTATACTTTCCATTCTCGAGGCTTTCGTGTTTGGAATCTCGACTCTCAGCAGCTTGTTGAGACTTATGAGGTTTCTTTTGATGATTCCATGCCTTCGCTGACTCCTTCTTTTGAGCTTTCTGGAGATGATGAGCTTGGAGAGTCCATCTTCGAGGAAGATGATGACACTCCTGCAATTGATGAGGGTGGGCCTTCTGCACAGCGTGCAGACCCCACACCTTCTGAGACTTCGACTGAGGACGAGGGTGGACCTCTGATCACTCCTGAAAGTGAAGCATTTTCCCCCAACAGTAGCCCCTCGAATACGCTTCTCCAAACTTAACTTGTATAGAAGGGAAGCAGTATACGCAAGGAATATTTTCATATTTTGAGACATAGAGAAGTTTGAACACATTACAGTCATTCGAAGGGTCTTTGACCCCGAAGCACTCGGACAATGGCTTCGAACCCAAAACCGCCGTGTGAACGCTTCGTGGGAAAGAGAATCGTTGCGAAGTCCAAACGTCGTGAAGAACCATTTATTTAGAACCGTTACTATACAAGTAGCCGATTTTCTCTCGAAAGGTAACGGTCGAAATTTATGGCAGACTCACACCGTTTCGCTTCCTGGACCCACCTGCCAGTGACGGAAGTCGAACCTGCAGTGTGAATGTTATCGAAACACAACAACTAGCGGAAGGCTATAAAAAGGGGATCAGAATTAAACAAGGGCTTTTTACCGTGCCTAGCATCCGAAACATACTTTCTTCAACCTCCAACTCCCTCAACTTCCTGAGCAACCGAGCCATGGCGAGGACCAGCCACACCATGCCAGCGGCGGCGGGTACTTTGGCACAGAGGCATGCTTGGGCGGCTTCAGCAGTAGCAGCAATGGCGGGAGCTATGGGAGACACCTGGCCCAAGAACCCTCGAGAGCTCCGCCCGCCATCTAAGAAGAAAATCCCACAAAGCTTCCTCATCGACCAATCCACAAGCACCACGGAATCCATAGAAGAAGCCGTGGAAGGGAAGCTGGGGCCCGGAATAAGGACCCGGGTCCCCGGACCAGAATCAACCCCGAGGCCATGAAGCGGAGAAGTCGTGGTCTTCGAGGCATTCTTCGAAGAAGGTCTGGGGCTTCCTGCCATCAATTTTTTTATTAGAGGTACTGGAAATGTTCCACATTACCTTGCCTCAGTTGTCTCCTAACTCCAAGACACGGCTGGCCATCTTCGAGTGGGCGCTTCGAGCCGAAGGGTGCGAAGGGCGATCAGAAGTCTTTGCCGCCACCCACGAAGCCATCTGCCAGCCAAAGCTGCAAGATGGCCCCAGAGACACCAAGGTTATAACGGCCTTCGGAAGTGTCAACTTCCAGTTGCGGAGGGAGCACGCCCAACATTTTCTAGCGAAGGCCATCAACGACCGATGGTACACTAACTGGATTCTTTGGTGGTTCTACACCAAAGTCGGAGAGGACTCCCCCTTCGCTGGACCCCTCCAAGAGATCTAGTTCCGAAAGGAGGCGGAGGTCACCCCGAACCCTAGCCTGCACTCAACGCAGTTAGGGCTATTGACTTCAGTTGCCGGTCCCATGAGTATGTGCGACCTGGCCGAAGAGTTCATCGCCCTCCGAAATCCACCACTCGGAGCTGACTGGCCGATAGTGTTCCAGCACGCTTCGTAGGGTGAACTCCGAAGTCTAGGTAAGACTTCGACTTTCCTGCGATAATGTGTTAGATGAAAAAATAACATACTTACAATATGCTACCTTTTTTGCAGTGTCTCCTCTGGCGTTATCCCCGGAGCAGATAACACGAGCCACCGAACGGGTCCTCGGAGCCCCTACGCTGGCCGAAAGGCTAAAAAGGATAGAGCTTGTGGGGAGCTGGGAACGCTCCAACAGAGTATGGGGGGCACTCCAAATTGTGCCTCCTCCTCTGCCGGACTTCAACCCGGCCGGAGCGGCCCCTCAGAAGAGGAAAGCCGTCGCCGAGCCTTCGAAAAAGGCTAGCAAAACCCCTGTCAAGAAGGGGAAGAAGGTAGCAAAAATCCCTCCTCAGCTGACCCCGGCTTCATCTGCCTCGTCCCTGGGCATTCGGGGCTCAGCTTCGGATGACTCTGGGAGCAAATGCTCTGGAAGCAAGGGCTCCGACGTCCAATTGGCGAAGGACTTCGAGAACTATCTTCTGGAAGGCGATGAAGATAGTGCAGGGGCCCCAACCAAAGCTTCTGCTCGAGAGGCTACGGAGGCAGACACGGCACACACTCCAGCACCCGCTGCTGTGAGCTCGGAACTAGAAATAGTTATTCCAAACTAACCCGTGACTGGGGTGATAACAACGGAGGTCGAGCCTCCGATAGCAACTACACCGGAGAGGACTTCGGGGGACGAACTCGATGAGATTCTCCGGATGTACGAAGTCCTGGAGGACCCGACCATTTTACCTCAAGGTGCCTCCGAAGGTATACTTCGAAACTTTTGCTTTGGTCAATTCCTGCAACAATTATTACTCATGAATATTCACCAAGTACCTTGATGCTGTAGGCATATCGAAGGGCGATGAAGCCCCGGCCGCAAACGAAGCTCCAGCTCCTTCTGAGGTTGCTGCTCCGATGGACACCTCTGCTCTAGTGGACGCTCCGGCTCCGGTGGCAGGGGCCATCTCCGCCGACACGGCTCTGGTCGAAGGAACAACTGTCGAAGGAGTATCTACCTCCACCGAAGTCGGGCCTCCAGCCTTCGTGCCGGGGAGGGGAAAAAGCATGACAAGCCTTGTACTCCCTCCCGCTCCGACGACAACACCCTCGTCCAACGAGCCTTTGGCAAGCAATTCGGAGGAAGAGGCAACGGTAGATGACCGCCAAGCTTTGTCTTGGCTTCCATTGGTTACTCCTTCTTGGAGCAACGAATGGGCCTCCGGGCGCTTCTGGAGCATTTAGTGGAGAAAGGCCAGGAAGTCGTTAACTCCGACTTGGGCTCCGTCTTGAGCGAAGCCAGGGCCCCGGAGCTTAACCTAGCCCTCGAAAGGGCTGCCCTTCAGGTATAAAGAGTACCACGAATATCTTCAATTAACAAATGTAAATACTTGGTACTTACTTGCTCCTCTTGCAGCAATTTGTCCTTGCTAGAGCGGCAGTGACTTCCAATGAAGTCGAAACTAACTGACTCAAGAGGAAGGTTAGCACCCTCCAATACGCGTGTTGGACCGGAAATGGTGACCAGAGGGGGGTGAATGGGAGCTTTTAAAATTTCAGGCTAAAAATAGCCTTCTGTTTTAATTCAGTCTACTGCAGAACAAGCTTTGAACACAGCCTTCGAAGTTCTGGTTCAGAGGTATTTTACAGCTCCGAAGACATGCTTCGCAAGGAGCAAAAGTTCGAGGCCAAGGAGACTTCGCTCCACCCACAACCCCGAAAAATCAACTCTGTTAAGTCAGTGCAGGGTCCGCACACAGGGTGCTTCGAGCAGGCTTCGCACTTCACCCTTCGCAAGGGTGGACAACCCTCTGAGGACTTCGACCAAATACTTAGCAACAACAACTGGTGCTGGGCTTCGTATCACGAAGGTCTAAACGCACACTTTACAGACTTCGCTAAGGGCTTCGACACGAGAAGTAAAACGGGCTTCGATCAGTGGTTCGCTTGTAAACAGCGAGGTCTGGCCTCCAGTTACACAGAGCGAACACACTGAAAAACACACTTCGCTCAAACACACTTCGCCCAAATAGGCTTCGGTGCACTACTACTCGACACTAGAAAACAAAGTATGCAGCGAGGTATGCAAACAAGCTCAAGCAGAAAATGAACACAGAAACAGGGCTTTGCTGCTAGAACAGGGAACACTAAAAATGAACTCACTGGATGGATACAAAGTATGTGGTGGCTAGTACAGGAGCACAACAATGAATGCTCAAAGTGTTGAATGTTACCTACCCAGCCCCCATATTTAAAGCCACTATTCACCCAGGAGAATT